>JACEFZ010009729.1:0-677122 GCA_014155875.1 Cepaea nemoralis | reverse complement strand
GGAGTTTAAAATTTTTTTTTAAAAAAGGGGGCCCTTTGGAAGGAAAAAAACCCCCTCACCAGCTTCCAACTGGACAACCAAGTGTGTGTGTGTGTGTATGCGTGTGTGTGTGTATATATATATATGCATGTGTGTGTGTGCCAAACAATACACATCTGCAAATTATGTATATGCCGACTGGTTTCAGTGGAGAGAACAAACAACAATGTAAGGTGACTTCACCTCTGGCTATAAAAAGACACGATTTCTATTCTTGTGCAGTCTATTCCTGCTTTGTAAGTGCTCATCATTGATATATAACCCAGCAATCGGGTGTAGCGCACACGCATACAAGCACATTCGCGATGTTGACGATTATGATGATTTGGGAAGTGTTGTCCGCTGGGGATGACAGGTAAAGGGACAGTGAAAGTAGAATTTCAGAAACATAAACATCGTTTCTACAGCGCCCCACAACATACGTTCATTGTATTAATAGACGGCAAACATTGAACGCCGATATGCTACTCAACAAAACCCGAACACAGACATTGCCGAACATTCCGATCAGTCTCAGTTGTAGCTGACAACAAACGTGGACCATGGCCACGAAAAGCTTAACCAGTAAACTATTTCAAATGTGGCCGTCGCAAGAAATGGACGTGAGATCTCCATACGTGTGTGGACAGAAATACACAACTGTTGTGTAAGTGAGACGTATGGAACGAACAATACACGCAAACCACAGCGTTACTCAATAACGAACAGGTTAGAACAAGAATAACACAGGATAATATTATATATCTACACTTATCTACCCTAAAGTTACACTGACAACTTACATAGGTGTAAGGTAACTGGACAACGGAACAAAACGATCTCCAAATTCTTGGTTATAGAAATTATAAGGTTCCATCTTGAGGCTGATAAACTGTTACAAGTGCAGGACTGGATCATGCTGTGTGTGGTCACTCAACAGCAAGACAGTTTATCGCAATCCTGTATGGGTTTTCGTACCTGACTAACGGCGCACTACATGAGTAAGCGAACGTGTTCACACACACAAGCTGGCTGGGAACTCACACGGATCGATCAGTCGATCGTTTGTCCACGACTTCAGGCCCTATGTACACACTATATCGCGGGGTTGTGGGCGCGTCAGACTTCAAGAACAAGCGTTCAGTGTTCACTTGCTGGTCACGATAGAGACTTGTTCTTGTTTAGTTTCCTCATGTTTTCATGTAGACATTTGAGACAAGTTCTGACTGTATCACAAGAAGAGGTAAATTCACAGGCACTGACCCGCACTCATAGAAGTAAATGAGGGAAATGGCGATACAAGGACACTCGTCAATAATGATACGATACAGTGATTTAAACAGTATGCTGGTTACAGTGACCCCAGTGGTTATATCTGTGTGGTTACAGTGATCCCAGTGGTTATATCTGCGTGGCTACAGTGACCCCAGTGGCTATATCTGTGTGGCTACAGTGACCCCAGTGGTTAAATCTGCGTGGCTAGTGACCCCAGTGGTTATATGTGTGTGGCTACAGTGACCCCAGTGGTTACATCTGTGTGGCTAGAGACCCCAGTGGTTACATCTGTGTGACTACAGTGACCCCAGTG
Organism: Cepaea nemoralis; assembly: GCA_014155875.1. Lineage (NCBI taxonomy): Eukaryota > Metazoa > Mollusca > Gastropoda > Stylommatophora > Helicidae > Cepaea > Cepaea nemoralis. Next base: position 675,516 of record JACEFZ010009729.1, on the reverse strand, counting down.
GTTATATCTGTGTGGCTACAGTGACCCCAGTGGTTATATCTGTATGGCTACAGTGATGCCAAGGGTTATATCTGTGTGGCTACCGTGACCCCAGTGTTTATATCTCTGTAGCTACAGTGACCCCAGTGGTTATATCTGCGTGGCTACAGTGACCCCAGTGGTTATATCTGTGTGGCTACAGTGACCCCAGTGGTTATATCTGTGTGGCTACAGTGACCCTAGTTCTGCTGCTGTCGCCCTGTACAGTGTCGGATCTGGCCAATGAAGACATTTTTGTGGAGTGTCTAGTTGGTCATGCGTGGAAGTACACTTGTTCCTGCAGCGAGGCGCTGTCGCCATTTGGAGGTGACAGGTTCGAATCCCGGTCGCTAACTATAGCTGTCAAATGTTATGTTGTCTAGTGCGTCCTCTAGTCTCTATTTCCTTCTCCTCCTTCTGTGAGCGCCACAAGAATACTATGTTTGTTTATTTGTGAACTGTCTTAGTGGCCTCAAAGGTTTCCCCAACTGATTTCCCGTAGAAGCAGCAGCAAGTTTATGGACTAAGATTGAGTCTGAAGAGAGAGAGCAACCGGTGTGAGTCTATGTCCCGTGTTATGTCCCATGTTATGTCAGTACGCCATTGCAAACCTTAATCGGGACCAAATGAAACAATTTGTGGAGAAATGTGCGGCCAACAATACTGGATAATTAGCAAATATCTCTGGTTTGTTTGTTGTTCTTACTGCTGACGTGGTGTGTATGTCCGCAGCCTGTGTTGTTCTTACTGCTGACGTGGTGTGTATGTCCGCAGCCTGTGTTGTTCTTACCGCTGACGTGGATGTTTATGTCCGCAGCGTGTGTTGTTCTTACTGCTGACGTGGTGTGTATGTCCGCAGCCTGTGTTGTTATTACTGCTGACGTGGATGTTTATGTCCGCAGCGTGTGTTGTTGTTATTACTGCTGACGTGGGTGTTTATGTCCGCAGCCAGAGTTGTTGTACTTGCTGCTGACGTGGGTGTTTATGTCCGCAGCGTGTGTTGTTGTACTTACTGCTAATATGGGTGTTTGTGTCCGCAGCGTGTGTTGTTGTCATTACTGCTGACGTGGGTGTTTATGTCCACAGCCTGTGTTGTTGTTATTACTGCTGACGTGGGTGTTTATGTCCGCAGCGTGTTTTGTTGTTATTACTGCTGACGTGGGTGTTTATGTCCGCAGCGTGTGTTGTTATTACTGCTGATGTGGGTGTTTATGTCCGCAGCGTGTTTTGTTGTTATTACTGCTGATGTGGGTGTTTATGTCCGCAGCGTGTGTTGTTATTACTGCTGATGTGGGTGTTTATGTCCGCAGCGTGTGTCTTTGTTGTTACTGCTGACGTGGTTGTTTATGTCCGCAGCATGTATTGCTGTACTTACTGCTGACGTGGGTGTTTATGCCCGCAGCGTGTTTTGTTGTTATTACTGCTGATGTGGGTGTTTATGTCCGCAGCGTGTGTTGTTATTACTGCTGATGTGGGTGTTTATGTCCGCAGCGCGTGTCGTTGTTGTTACTGCTGACGTGGGTGTGTATGACCGCTGCGTGAGTGCCATACAACCCCCATCTGATACAAGTGCCTGACTTCTGGGAATGTTTGACGTAGCAAGATTCTGCTCTTCACACGACACCCGGGCAGACTCGGCTATTGTTGCTCCACGCGAGAATGTTGAAAAATCACGGAAGCAAATCCCACACACAGCCAGGCTTCCTCGATGATGGCCATACCAAGGACGACACAAGCGTTCAGCAATTCAACAGTGAGAATGGCATGTGCAGACATGTGCCCTCGCATATACGCTTGGTTACGTCTGACAGATAACCCCTATCAGGAATGAAAAGTGCAAATGCGTATTTACACAAACATCTGCTCGCATTATAAGAAAGAACGAGGCACATTTCAGACTTACTTGTCCACAGTCGCCTAACCACGGTTATCTTACTTTCAGGTATATCCAGACGTTGTGTCTTACATACAAGTACGTCATTCATACAACGTCGGTGATATTTACTAATGGTACATTTGACATAAAACATCCGTTTTTCTGTACGTCTCGCAACCTTATATATACAATTATCGGTAAGAGATGTGACATGAAATATACTGAGCAGGCTGGTTGGCGTCTTGGAGGGGGGGGGGGGGCGATTTAGGACAGATCTGAGGGACATCACACTCCTACAAACCTGTTTATAGCCATTTTAATCCACCCCATCCCCAGTTGAAAGAAGAGGATCGATGATGCACGTATCACTGCTGTGAATGTTATTCTGATAGTTCTGTGAGAATGAAAATGAAGAACCACTAAATTTCCACCATGGGGTGTGTCCATCCAGTGGGAATCGGTTCTATTGTAGATGCGACAGTTTAACTGAGGACCTCTTATTTCCTGTTACCTTTGCCCACCCTCACTTCTTTGATCATGTGATGTCCATACAACAGTGAATGTTTAACTTCTTCATGGGTCTAATTCTGACCATGTTTAGTTTTATTATTCCCGATGTCACACTTACACAGTTCGCATTACTGCTATTCGCGGAAGTCAGGCACTCGTCGTTCACCTGTCCCCGGTGTAAAACTTCCTATTATGTCATAATATAAATTTATTGTGTGCTTTATGTCCATATTAATTTACTACTCGTTTTTATGTTAGTATTGCTCTCAACAACGGTGTTAGCCGTTGAGACGTTAAACAGGTGTGTTGGCGTGATGTATTTATACTTGTCTTCGTTTTTATTATATTATTAGATTACTTTCATGTTTCTCTTGTCTGTATAGAAGAGGGAAGACTACACGTTATAAAGTGCGTCTACCTGTCTGGGTAGAAGAGGGAAGACTACACGTTATAAAGTGCGTCTACCTGTCTGTATAGAAGAGGGAAGACTACACGTTATAAAGTGCTTCTACCTGTCTGTATAGAAGAGGGAAGACTACACGTTATAAAGTGCGTCTACCTGTCTGGGTAGAAGAGGGAAGACTACACGTTATAAAGTGCGTCTACCTGTCTGTATAGAAGAGGGAAGACTACACGTTATAAAGTGCTTCTACCTGTCTGTATAGAAGAGGGAAGACTACACGTTATAAAGTGCGTCTACCTGTCTGGGTAGAAGAGGGAAGACTACACGTTATAAAGTGCGTCTACCTGTCTGTATAGAAGAGGGAAGACTACACGTTATAAAGTGCGTCTACCTGTCTGTATAGAAGAGGGAAGACTACACGTTATAAAGTGCGTCTACCTGTCTGGGTAGAAGAGGGAAGACTACACGATATAAAGTGCTTCTACCTGTCTGTATAGAAGAGGGAAGACTACACGTTATAAAGTGCTTCTACCTGTCTGGGTAGAAGAGGGAAGACTACACGATATAAAGTGCGTCTACCTGTCTGTATAGAAGAGGGAAGACTACACGATATAAAGTGCTTCTACCTGTCTGGGTAGATGAGGGAAGAAATAACAACGTTATAAAGTGCTTCTACCTGTCTGGATAGAAGATTCGTAAATAGGAGTACATCAGTACACGAACAGAGCATCAACCTTCCCGAATAGAAGAGGGAACATGAACAGAACAATCCCCATCTACACCTTGACACTTACCGATCCCCCAGTGGATTTGTCCGCAATGCCATTATGTAAATGAAAAAAAAAAAACATTAAGTTTGTAAAGAAATACCTGAACTACTAAAACTCTTACCTGATACCCCAACAGCGGAAATAATCTACATCAGCATCTCCCATTGTGAAATCACCACAGTTGTAAAAAAAAATATCCTATCACTTTCTGCTAACCAACTTCTGAGACAGAGAACTCGACCAAATCTGATCCAACAAACTATGAAACATACTCCAGCACACCAGGTCACGTGCAAGAATAAGGCTCCTCCGCGTGCCCTGGTGTAGGTCGGAGCAAGTGCCGTCACCCGTGAAAGGTCTTCATTTGTGTGCTTTCACATGTCAGAGATGTGCCGCTTCCAGCAACTTCCTGTTTACTTGAGACCCGTGACGTCTGGGAAGTGATTTCGATGAAAACAAAACAACCTGTGGTGGAATACCACGGCCGGCGCCGTGTACCTGCCCGGGTGGTTGGGTGTACCTGCCCGGGTGGCTGGGTGTACCTGCCCCGGTGGCTGGGTGTACCTGCCCGGGTGGCTGGGTGTACCTGCCCCGGTGGCTGGGTGTCAGTAAGTCCAACAGGTGGTGAATGCCCAGTGGCTACTCCGGGTGGATTACTATTTGTTGTTCGCACCTGATGTAAGCCTGTCCAATGGCGCGTGATCTTGACTTAATAAAGTCGCTTAAAAGTCGACAGTGTCGACTTAATTGCACCGGGTTTATCCCATATGGCTCGGTCTCTTTCCGCAGTACCTTGACTTAATGTTTCTGTCTAACGCTTAGCCTTATAGAGACAGTGCCTTTCGCGTGTTGTTTAATACACAAAATAGTCGCTTGTTAAAGTTTGCAGAAGCTCTAATGATTAATCCACATAAGCCAGTTTTGCGCAGACAGAAAGACATGTTAGTTTAAAATGACCGTGGTAGACAACTGACATTACTGAGAGAACATGTGTATATTTCAGCTTGAAGGATTTATCTAGTTATTTTACTTTATGTTGTGTGATTTCTGCAGTATGTACCTGACGAGATGCAGCGAAATATGCCAGGCAATAAATCGTGCAATCTTTTGTTTGTGTCTTCGCTATTCAAATTCACTGAGGGAAAACATTGTTCTGATGAATGCTTAGCCAACGGCGTGGTTTCTTTCCACTTATATAGAGACTGGCGCGGGGTAGAGGGGACTTATTATAGCCGCTCGTCACTGCGGAGACGGCACTCGGTGATGATGATGATGTGCACGATGAAGGACGGGCTCGTGGCGTCAGCAACCACAGTGACGTCATCCTGGAGACTTGCATGTGTTGCTGTAGGCGTGTGTTTCACACATTTTTTGCATGCCTTCGTTGCAGCTGTTTTGTCCGCTAGTGTATCGTGTCCGTGTGGGAGATTTACGGTGTCCGTCTCAGAATGTACCGGTTTGGGTCTCAGCACAGGGTCAGGAATGTTGGTACTACCTACACAGCTGCAGTGTTATGTCATTGTAGCAGTGTCTTTGGTTGTTTGTGTGCTGACGACAGCTTTCTAACAACAACACCTATTCTGTCACTTTGTGTTTGTGTTCTGAGTAACTGCCCTTCCCGTTTCCGATTTACTCGCTTTATTTTTAGCCTGATTGCGGTTCCACGAATGTCATGAGAAGTTGTTTCACGGCTTTAAAAAAAAAAAAACACACACACAGAACATGACAGAAGATCGACGGGTGGTAAAACACACATACATATTGGCTAAGGTTGCGACCGAATTATTTATCAACGAAACAATCAGAATGAAACGTGTGTGTTAGTTTCCATCTGTGGAGATTCTCAGCCATAGACTGCCTTTATTGGGACTCTGGGACAGGCTCGATCCAATCCATCCAATCCAATTTTTGGTACGAGTACCCCCTTTCAACCTTCGAGTTTTCGACTTGGCTATGTAGGGGTGTTCATCGTGTAGCTTGTAGCTTGTCTTGCGTACTTAGGTCTGCTTGTTGTCAGCTTCCCGGCTTCAGATGGGTTGATTGCGTTCATTACTTTCATGATCAGGTATTTCATATCTGGGTAGAGTCGCGCACTTGTTGAGGCCCGGAGTAATCGTGGTCCCATCCCGTCTTATGGTTCTGTTTCCTTCAGGGAGCTTTACCAGTTGTCGTCTCTCCTGGTGTTCCGCCTATTACCCCGCCGTGGGTTGCCTTCGAGTCTTGGTGCCAGTCGGATCTTGGTGGTGAGCGATATCGTCCTTCCTCTGTTGCTTGGGATAGGCTCGGGCAATACATCTCTTACATAGACATCACGGTCTTGGCTAGGTGAAGGGAGACCCTAGCTGCACCTCCTGGTGGCAGAAGATGGACAACTGCACACAAGTGTGGCAAACACGGCCTAGGGAATTGAGAATAAGTGGACAACTGCACACAAGTGTGGCAAACACGGCCTAGGGAATTGAGAATAAGTGGACAACTGCACACAAGTGTGGCAAACACGGCCTAGGGAATTGAGAATAAGTGGACAACTGCACACAAGTGTGGCAAACACGGCCTAGGAAATTGAGAATAAATGGACAACTGCACACAAGTGTGGCAAACACGGCCTAGGAAATTGAGAATAAATGGACAACTGCACACAAGTGTGGCAAACACGGCCTAGGAAATTGAGAATAAATGGACAACTGCACGCAAGTGTGGCAAACACGGCCTAGGAAATTGAGAATAAATGGACAACTGCACGCAAGTGTGGCAAACACGGCCTAGGAAATTGAGAATAAATGGACAACTGCACCCGAGCAGGACACACTGGTTCTAGACCACGGCATCAAGAGATGGGGTGTGCAGTGGTAGGCCTTCATTTGCTCTAGACTACATAATAATGACATGAGGTGACCACCTCACTCCCTCGCTACACTTCCTTCCTAGACAGTAGCCTCAATGTGAAAGGTCAGCTGGCTGTTTTGGGCAGAGTTGCTGGTGATAGAATTGGAGAGGAACCCAGCGGCAGGACACATGTATGTTGGATAAACAATACCCAGGACACATGTATGTTGGATAAACAATACCCAGGACATACGCAGCTTTCTGACGATGACAGACAGGTGTAGACAGACTACAGACAGGCGGGTGTAGGCAGACAATAGGAAGATGGGCGGGTGAACGAAAGAAACAAGGAAGGACGAGTTGGCGTACAGAGAATAAATTCAGAAGGGCGGGCGGATGGTAAGACTGACAGAAGGGTGAATTTGAGGATAGACAGGGGGGGGGGGGGTGGGCCAAAAGATAGAAGGGCAGACGGTCAGATGAACGAATGGACAGACAGACAAAACGAAGATACTTCATTTTAAGAGATTGAATGATTGAGCACGCATTATTATGCTTGCATAATGCTTTGACAGATGGCTGAAGACAAGACAGACAGACATACAGACAGGCGGGAATAGGGCAGGAGGGCGGTAGGACAGACATACAAGCAGAAGGGGTGGGGTAGGAGGTCGGACAGACTGACAGACAGGGATAGGGCTGGCGGTCGGACAGACAGAATGACAAACAAACTGACGGGAATAGGGCGGGCTGGCGGCAGGACAGAGAGGCAGACAAACATAGAATGACAGACAGACAGACGTGGATAGGAAGTGCGGCCGGACACAGACAGACAGACAGACAGACATAGGGCTGGCGGCTGGAGAGGCAGACGAATGGACGGACGGACGGACGGACGGACGGATAGACAGACAGACATAGGGCTGGCGGCTGGACAGGCAGACAGACAGTCAGACAGACATAGGGCTGGCGGCTGGACAGACAGGCCGACGGACGGACACACAGACAGACAGACATTGGGCTGACGGCTGGACAGGCAGGCGGGCGGACGGACGGACATATTGGGAGACAGACAGACAGACAGACAGACAGACAGACAGACAGACAGACAGATGGGTGGATACATGGATTGTTAGAGTTCAGTTGAGCTAAAAATTGCACTCAGGACATTTCCCATAAGTGCCCCGTCCCTTAATTCAACATCCAGCGAAGAGTCACACTACTAATTGTTCCCACCGCTATCTGATTGAAATTTCTCCTGGTCTTCTCTCTCAGTTTTGAGATTCTACCAGAACTCCTGTCAATCCCCCGCAATCTCATCTTTTCTACATACGGGTTCTCAGTCTGTTTCCCCACCTTCTCCACCTGGTCTCACAGGCGCCCGACCACCTCCCCTTTGTCCTTAAGTAATCTACCACCAAGAGGTGCATTCCCTGCCAGCCTATCAGCCTGTTCATTCCTCTACACTCTCGCATGGCCTGGGTAAAAAGTCCATACAATTCTTGTAATCTGTAATCTCTGAAGCGAGGTGAGTCATTCCACACAAAACATTCCTTTCTCCACCTTACTAAGCATACTCCTTGAGTCCGTGATGAAGACAATGTGTGTTGCAATGTCTCCTCTAACTAACGGAATGCCGCTGTGACTGCTTCCACTTCCATTCTCATACTGGATTGTTAGAGAGAGAGAGAGAGAGAGAGAGAGAGAGAGAGAGAGAGAGAGAGAGAGAGAGAGAGAGAGAAAGAGAGAGAGAGAAGTGAGAGAGAAAAGTGTGTGAGAGAGAGAGAAATGAGAGAGAAAAGAGAGAGAAAAGAGAGAGAGAGAAAAGAGAGAGAGAAGAGAGAGAGAGAAAAAAGAGAGAAAAGTGAGTGAGAGAGAGAGAAAAGAGAGAGAGAGAGAAGAAAGAGAGTGAGAGAAAAAAGAAAGATATATAAATAGAGAGAGAGAAAAGAGAGAGAGAAGAGAGAGAGAAAAAATAAAGAGAGAGAGAAAGAAAAAAGAGAGTGAGAAAAGAGAGAGAGAGAAGAGAGAGAAAAAAAGAGAGAGAAAAAGAGAGAGAAAAAGAGAGAGAAAAAGAGAGAGAAAAAGAGAGAGAAAAAGAGAGAGAGAGAAAAAAAGAGATAGAAAAAGAGAGAGAGAAAAAAAAAGAGAGAGAGAGAGAGAGAGAAAAGACAGACAGACGTACACATAGCTACACAGGTATGTCAGAACAAGCAGGCAGGCAAAGCGCAGCAACCTACAATAAGACATTCTTAAATGAATGTCACTGATTGTCTGTCACAGATTGAGACAGGGCATGTAAGAAAATTAGCGTACCACGGTGCACGACCAGCAAGGACGTACCCTGGCGATACTCAGGCGCCACTAGCGTCTCTCTGGCTCTCTAGCAGCCCTTGTGTGTGCCTGGAGCCCAGGTGTACACAGACACGGCTCGTTGCCTCTCAATGGCTGCAGGTCATGGTCAGTGGCCACACTCCAGCCCTGGCTCGGAAAGGTGAAAGGTCACCCATTCAGTGATGTGTTTGCTTGTATGTCCCAAGGTATATGCTCCATCGCAGCTTCTGTAACAGGCGCTTTCATCTCTACAACTCCAAGGACATTCATGTGACAGTCTGTGTCGTGTATACTTTTCCTAGTCAGCAGTTTCTCTCGTCTCTCTGCCCACTCTCTTAATCTCCCTCCCTCCCCCTCTCTCTATTTATTTCTTGTATTGCTTGCTGTACAATATGTATTTATTTATTTCCTTCCTTCCGCCCGTCCTTCCTTTCTCTTAGGGTTGCTTGTCAACTGTCTTTCGTGTTCTCTCCTTCCCTTCCTTTCTTGTATTGCATGTTGCCCAAAGATTTCAAATAATGCATTTCTGCATTCCTCTGTTTATAATGACACCTTGTCTTCGGTCCCAACCCTTTGTCTGCACCATGCATTTCGCTGTGGATCTGTGTTTGCGTGTGCATGTCTTTGTTATGTGTGTCTGTGTGTAGTGCCTGCCCGCGCCATATATATGTATTTATATCTGCCCAAATGATTCAAGAATAGGGCAAGGCGGCGCTAGTGCACAGAGTAGAAGAGGACACACGAGGCATGTCGAGTGATTGTCTTCTCTGGCGCCATGGGCTGACCCTCATGTACAAGCTGAGCAGGGTGAGGGAACTCCTGTAGCATTGAACAAATTATGTACAAGGTGAGGGAACTCCTGTATCATTGAACGAATTATGTGCAAGGTGAGGGAACTCCTGTAGCATTGAACAAATTATGTACAAGGTGAGGGAACTCCTGTATCATTGAACGAATTATGTGCAAGGTGAGGGAACTCCTGTAGCATTGAACAAATTATGTACAAGGTGAGGGAACTCCTGTATCATTGAACGAATTATGTGCAAGGTGAGGGAACTCCTGTAGCATTGAGTGAATTATGTACATGGTGAGGGAACTCCTGTAGCATTGAGCGAATTATGTACATGGTGAGGGAACTCCTGTAGCATTGAGTGAATTATGTACATGGTGAGGGAACTCCTGTATCATTGAACGAATTATGTACAAGGTGAGAGAACTCCTGTAGCATTGAGCGGATTATGTACATGGTGAGGGAACTCCTGTATCATTGAACGAATTATGTACAAGGTGAGAGAACTCCTGTAGCATTGAGCGGATTATGTACAAGGTGAGGAAATTCCTGTATCATTGAACGAATTATGTACAAGGTGAGAGAACTCCTGTAGCATTGAGCGGATTATGTACATGGTGAGGGAACTCCTGTATCATTGAACGAATTATGTACAAGGTGAGGGAATTCCTGTATCATTGAACGAATTATGTACAAGGTGAGAGAACTCCTGTAGCATTGAGCGGATTATGTACATGGTGAGGGAACTCCTGTATCATTGAACGAATTATGTACAAGGTGAGAGAACTCCTGTAGCATTGAGCGGATTATGTACATGGTGAGGGAACTCCTGTATCATTGAACGAATTATGTACAAGGTGAGAGAACTCCTGTAGCATTGAGCGGATTATGTACATGGTGAGGGAACTCCTGTATCATTGAACGAATTATGTACAAGGTGAGAGAACTCCTGTAGCATTGAGCGGATTATGTACATGGTGAGGGAACTCCTGTATCATTGAACGAATTATGTACAAGGTGAGAGAACTCCTGTAGCATTGAGCCAATCTGTTTGCTTCTACAGTTGAGTGAACACATGGGATAGACTGGCCTGAACGTCTTCTGTCCCGTCCCTGTCTGACAGGACACGGACAGCTAGGACATAAGAAAGAAGGACAGACAGACAGACAGACAGACAGACAGACAGAAACACACAAAACAAAGAGCAAAGGCCAGAAGGACACAACGAAGATGTTAATTAGAAACAAGCTGGATACTGACCTGTTAGACAGCACAAGATGGAGAGAAGTCCATTGAGTTCCAGACAGATTCCAGGAATCCGCTCAGGTGGCCCTTGATGGCTCCGGCCAGGTGTTTGTGGCAAGTGAGCTCTATATTCCAGGTATATCCCACAGGTAATCCTGTCCCAGAGGAGCACACGGGTAATCCTGTCCCAGAGGAGCGCGCGAGTAATCCTGCCCCAGGGAAGCACGCGGGTAATCAGTGTTCAGGCGATTCACTGATACAAGAGAAACAAGAACCATAACTAGGATACATCTCCACTTCAACAGAAGCAATAACTAGCAAACAACATGTATACATATATATGTTCACACTCTCATGGATCTGTCTACCCCCCCCCCCCCCCCCCCCCCCCCCCCCATAAACTTCTCACTAGCCCTGGACCTGTTTACCAACCCACGCCAGCTGGATCTTGTTACAGCCTTCCTGACCTCTCCCACTCCTGGATCTATTCACAGCACCATGGATCTATCTTTTCACGGCCCTCAGGATCAGCCCCACTCTCCATGGTTCAGTCCCCGCTCCATCCCCTGGATCGGTCCTCCGCCCTATGGATCTGTCTCTACCCCCCCCCCCCCCTCCTTTCCTGGATCTGTGTACCTCCCCTAGATGGGTCCTCTGCCCCTTGGGGATATTACTGACAACTTTGCCATAACTGTGATATTACTGACAACTTTGCCATAACTGTGATATTACTGACAACTTTGCCATAACTGATGCTGAAATTGAAGCAATCAAGGTAGTAACAGAGAAATTACTAAATACCAACCATGGCACACAACCTGTGGTGATATTGACAGATGCAAAATCAGTACTCGAGGCGCTCCTGTCTGGGAAATTGCCAGTACTAAGGACACTATTTTCTGAACTTTGCAGTCAGCATAAGGTCACCATACAGTGGATACCATCCCACTGTGGAGTACCCGGAAACGACAGAGCTGATCAATTGGCTAAGGAAGCAGCAAAAGAAGAACAGCCTGATGTGCCCGTTACATACCACTAAAAGAAAAGAATGATCAAATCAGTCAGAAAGCCACCAAAACCTGCTCAAGATGACTACCACATTATGGACAGACCAGAACAAGTCATTATTCTGCGCCTCAGAACAGGACACAATAGATTACGCAACCACATGTATACAAAATTCAAGATTGGTGACTCAGCCATGTGCACATGTGGATTGGCGTCGCAGACAGCAGAGCACATACTCCAAGACTGCCCAAAATAGCAACATATCCAGGCAAACCTTCTGGCCTAGAGAGACGACAGTGAAAGATAAACTCTATGGACCGCTGAGTGAACTAAAAAACCCAGATAAATTCATACAAGAGACAACATTGCAGTTATAGACATATTTCAAGCTACGGAAAGAAGTAGAGGAACTGACAACTTTGAGAACCACTGGCTTTGTGTGCCATTAACATCCACCTCTTTCTGTCCCCACATATAAGTGGCAATCACTACTTATTGCTTTGGTGATAATCAACAAATAGGAGCAAAATTAAACACGAGGGATAGATACCAACAACAGTCAGTGACCAAGGCTTTAATTCAATGTTTCAATGAATGTGATGGGGACATGGGTGAAGGAAGGCAACTGACAGTGAGTTAGTTGGGGCATGCTTGGGGGAAATGTGGTGCCGTCTGGAGGCAATGAAAGGGTGTTACCACCTACCTGACCAAACTGGCGAATAGGCAGACTGGCCTGTATGACCCCGGACAACTGATTGTCACTGGGAACGGTTTGCTGGTTGATTTTCCGCATTTTTTGGTCTTGGTGGACCCAGTTTGGTCGCCATGCTGTTTCAGAAAATGGTGGACGTCTTATTTCCGGCACTCCGGCGGCTACCGTAAGCTACGATGCGTGTGTGTATTCAAACGGTTGTCTTTTTCGACAGTGAACTGCTTATTCAAGTGAAGGAGGCCTTGTTGACGGTGCTCTGGTGATTTGGTATTGTCGATGCTGCTGTTTCTTTCGGAGTTCACATGGGGCAATGATGAGCGTTTCGTGTGGTTTTCACTAGGCATAGGAATGGAGCAATTATTGGGCGATCCATTGCTATGAAGCTGTACTACTACTATTAGTATTAGTGCTGATGCTGCTTTTCACTTCCTACAACTCAAGTCGCAAAGAGCCAGAGATTTTTTCACTTTCTAACGCAACTAAACGGCTTACATCAAACATAAAAAACGGACAGTTTAAAACCACACCGAAACTAATCTCAAAGTAAACTTGTGGGAGATGGCATCCGATGCATTCCTGAACACAGCTACACCGGTGGGATGTTTGGTGAGCTGCCTCACAAGCCTAGTGCCCGAGTTGAGGCCTGGGACAGGGTTTTTGGGACATTCCGCCGTGCCCAAAACGGCTTTTTGTTGACCTGTGACAACTAATCTTTTTGTTAGTGACAACTAAACAATTCTCTTCACTGTTTAACCTAGACTTGAGAACAATTACCACACCGCGACATGCATGTGGGGGTCGGTGGCCCGGGACTTGCTGAGTACGGTAACTACATTGTTGCCTCACTTCACTGATGCCCCTTGCTCACGTCTGCGGGTGGGGTGGGGAGGGGAGTGTTAACAAGTTCTGTAATTGTCACCTATTCCATCGCAACAACTTTGATCTCGTGTAACATCACACACCACACAAATGCATGAAAGCTCACCACACACAAACGTGTGTAACCACAAGCACCATCCACCCACGTGTAAGCCCACCACACCACTCAAACGTGTGTAGCTCCACACATCACCCAAAAGTGTGTAACCCCACACAGCACCCAAACGTGTATAAGCTCACATACCACCCAAACGTGTGTAAGCTCACACACCACCCAAACGTGTGTAAGCTCACACACCACTCAAATTTGTGTAAGCCCTCACATCACACACAGTATGTAAGCTCACACACCACCTAAACGTGTGTACCCTCACACACCAGACACGAAAGTGTGTAAGCTCACACACCAGACACAAACGTGTGTAAGCTCACACACCACTCACATTTGTGTAAGCCCTCACATCACACACAGTATGTAAGCTCACACACCACCTAAACGTGTGTACGCTCACACCAGACACTAACGTGTGTAAGCTCACACACCAGACACAAACGTGTGTAAGTCCACCACACACAAACGTGTGTATGCCTACACACCACCCTCACTAGCGTGTGATCCAGATCTGTTGAATGCACACTATGAAACGTGTGGGCGTCAAGTTGGACACATGAATACAAACTAGGTCAGGCGGAAAGTGCAGATCTCACCAAGTACCAGGTCGAAGAAAGAAATCAAAGGTGGAATTAAGGTACATGTGAACACATAACAGGATGATTGGCTACAGTTGTTCAATGCGTACACCGTTTCTTTAAATGTTCAGCTAGAGATTAGCCAGAAGTGCTAATGACGTAAGTAGTTAAACAACCAATGGAGATATGATACCCCAACTTCCATTTGGTGACTTTGAAATGCCCCGTGAAATACCCCAACTTCAATATGGTGACATTGGAGCGAATTGACTGTTGTCAGTGAATGGAGAGACAAAGTTTGACTGTTGTTAATGTTAGTGGATGGAGAGATCAGATTTGACTGTTGTCAGTGGACTGAGAAATTTGATATGTTAGTCGATGGAGAAATGTCACAGTCATCGGTGGATGGAGAGATTTGACTGTTGTCTGTGGGTGGAGAAACAAGATTTGACTTTCGTCATTGGGTGGAGAGACAAGATTTGACTGTTGTCATTGGGTGGAGAGATAAGATTTCACATGTGGCCATGGATGGAGAGATGTGACTTATCAGTGGATGGAGAGATCTGACTGTTGTCAGTGGATGGAGATTTAACTGTTGTTAGTGGATGGAGAGGTACAACCTGAGTGGCCACATGGATATAAAGATACAACCTGAGTGGCCACATGGACAGAGAGATACAATCTGAGTGGCCACATGGATAGAGAGATACTATCTGAGTGGCCACTTGGATAGAGAGATACTATCTGAGTGGTCACATGTATAGAGAGATACTATCTGAGTGGCCACATGAATAGAGAGAGAGATACTATCTGAGTGGCCACATGGACAGAGAGATACAAACTGAGTGGCCACATGGATAGAGAGATACTATCTGTGTGGTCACATGGATAGAGAGGTACTATCTGAGTGGCCACATGGATAGAGAGATACTATCTGAGTGGCCACATGGATAGAGAGATACAATCTGAGTGACCACATGGATAGAGAGATACAATCTGAGTGGCCACATGGATAGAGAGATACTATCTGAGTGGTCACATATATAGAGAGATACAATCTGAGTGGTCACATGGATAGAGAGATACTATCTGAGTGGCCACATATATAGAGAGATACAATCTGAGTGGTCTAATGGTCTAATGGCCTAATGGTGATATCAGATGATGACATGGAAGAACTGGCCAGAGAATTCAACACCAGTATCCAGAGGGGTCAGGTCAAAGAAGAATGGCTACACAGCTACTTGCTGCCGCTGCCAAAACCGAACAAAGACCACTCCAAGATAAGCGGCTACAGAATCATTACGATGCAGAATACTGTTGGCAAGCTACTGGAGAAAATTGTAGCACACAGACTTGCTTGGGACTTGGAACAGCTCGGCTGCTTCCCGCCCACACTTGGAGGATACAGACGCAACAAAGAGTCATGGCTGAATGTGGCGGTCTTTGCTCAAGATGTTTACGAAGGATTTCAGGTCAGAGAAGAGACATGTGCGGCCGCCATAGACTTAGAGGACGCATATAACAGAGTATCTTTCGAGCACTTGATGCAAACCCTCCTCAGACTGAAAGTGCACCCTCACCTTGTACGATGGATAGCTGCAGTTCTACTCCAAAGGAAGGTGGTGCTAAGATGCGGGAGTTGGTCTTCTGAGCCGATAACGATATGTCCAGGATTGCCACAGGGTTCACCACTGTCACCAGTACTATTCAACGTGTATACGGTGCCGATCACTGAACAACAGTTGGATGGGAGGGGTAGGACTCTATCATTCGTTGACGACATCCTCGTGTATCGACAGGGTCGAGATAGACAGGCGGTTGCCAACTATATGCAGGGCGAACTAGATCGAATTTCCTCATGGTGTGCTGATGCCGATGCCCTTGTCAACCCTGCAAAGGCAACGGTTACATGGTTCTCACTAAACAACCATATTGTGAAAACAGACCTGCCGGCAGTAAGAATGGATGGGAGCATTCTGAGTAGAACCCAGTCAATGACATATCTTGGCGTGAGGCTTGATCGTAGCCTGTCCTTCAAAGATCATGTCGACTATGTCATAACGAAGGCTCGAAAAGGTTTGGCAGCAATGAGAGTCATGGCGACTGCCAATATCGAGCAAAGACTGCTATTACTTCTGTTCCAAGGACTTGTGCTTTCACGCATCGAGTATGCCCTGGCCATCCTCACTGTCAGCCCTACACAGATTGGAAGACTTGAAAAGGTACAAAACGAAGCCATGCGCATCATTTTGGGCTGCACGAGAGACACCAGCTGTGTAGCAATGAGATACCTCCTTGACTTCCCGACAATGGAACACAGGATCAAGATCTGGAGAGCTCGTGCATACTTAAAAATAAGTGCAGATGAGCAGCACCCTCTGCATGACGCTGTATTCAGAGAAAAGGGTGACAGGCTAAAGAGGGGCAAATCATGGATGGGTCGGGCGGAAGATGTCGTCGGACAGGTCTGCAGTCTTACCAGTATCAACCCCGGCAAGGAATGGGTGCCGGTGCCTCCAGCTTTTAAGTGTACCTTCTCCTGCATTATCACACTCGACAGACGGTGCAGAGAGCAGAACCCTGCCGCTGTCAATGCAGAGGTTAACGCGCTCATCTATGATCACTCAGATAGCCCCGAAGTGCTCATCTATACAGATGGATCTGTTGTAAAGCAGCAGAGAAGTGCGTGGGCATTTACAGCCCGTTCAGCGGGCCGAACCGTTCAAGAATCCAGTGGTGCCCACTCTATGACCACGAGCAGCATGACGATGGAGGTGATGGCAGTTACACAGGCTTTCATATGGCTGGAATCACAGCATTATACCAACGTGTGTGTACTAAGTGATTCAATGAGCATGATTCAGAAGGTCGAAGCTGGATCTGTACGTAGACAGTGGACTGAGTCGCTGCGGAAGTCTGTTGTCCGCAAAGTCACCTTCATCTTCGTCCCGGGACATGCGGGAGTCGAGGGAAATGAACGAGCTGATAAATTGGCTGGCTCTGCACCCCCTGTAGATGGCCAGCCCATGGATCGTGCCGATGTCATTAACGCCCTTAAAGATATGGCGAGAACAGAGGATTTTGACGCCAGTGATTCCACATCGCTCTCCAGGATGAAAGACCTGGGAGTAAGAATCGGCACAGCCAGACGCGAGAGGTACATCGGGAAAACAAAGCGCCTCGTCAACCAACACAGAACTGGCACTATTAGCCACCGGACGCTGATGCATATGCTGGGGGGAGGATCTGAGCACCTATGGACATGTCCGGAGTGCAACGAAGATACCCCAACTGATAACTGATAACTGATAACTGAGTGGTCACATGGATAGAGAGATACTATCTGAGTAGTCACATGGATAGAGAGATACAATCTGAGTGGCCACATGGACAGAGAGATACAAACTGAGTGGCCACATGGATAGAGATATACTATCTGAGTGGCCACATGGATAGAGAGATACTATCTGAGTGGTCACATATATAGAGAGATACAATCTGAGTGGTCACATGGATAGAGAGATACAATCTGAGTGGCCACATGGATAGAGATATACTATCTGAGTGGTCACATATATAGAGAGATACAATCTGAGTGGCCACATGGATAGAGAGATACTATCTGAGTGGCCACATGGATAGAGAGATACTATCTGAGTGGCCACATGGATAGAGATATACTATCTGAGTGGTCACATATATAGAGAGATACAATCTGAGTGGCCACATGGATAGAGAGATACAATCTGAGTGGTCACATATATAGAGATATACTATCTGAGTGGTCACATATATAGAGAGATACAATCTGAGTGGTCACATATATAGAGATATACTATCTGAGTGGTCACATATATAGAGATATACTATCTGAGTGGCCACATGGATAGAGAGATACAATCTGAGTGGTCACATATATAGAGATATACTATCTGAGTGGTCACATATATAGAGAGATACAATCTGAGTGGCCACATATATAGAGATATACAATCTGAGTGGTCACATATATAGAGAGATACAATCTGAGTGGTCACATATATAGAGAGATACTATCTGAGTGGTCACATATATAGAGATATACTATCTGAGTGGTCACATATATAGAGAGATACAATCTGAGTGGTCACATATATAGAGATATACTATCTGAGTGGTCACATATATAGAGATATACTATCTGAGTGGTCACATATATAGAGATATACTATCTGAGTGGTCACATATATAGAGAGATACAATCTGAGTGGCCACATGGATAGAGAGATACTATCTGAGTGGCCACATATATAGAGATATACTATCTGAGTGGTCACATATATAGAGATATACTATCTGAGTGGTCACATATATAGAGAGATACAATCTGAGTGGTCACATATATAGAGAGATACAATCTGAGTGGTCACATATATAGAGAGATACAATCTGAGTGGCCACATGGATAGAGAGATACTAATCTGAGTGGCACATATATAGAGATATACTATCTGAGTGGTCACATATATAGAGAATACTATCTGAGTGGTCACAAAATAGAGATATACTATCTGAGTGGTCACATATATAGAGATATACAATCTGAGTGGTCACATATATAGATATACAATCTGAGTGGTCACATATATAGAGATATACTATCTGAGTGGTCACATATATAGAGATATACTATCTGAGTGGTCACATATATAGAGATATACAATCTGAGTGGTCACATATATAGAGATATACTATCTGAGTGGTCACATATATAGAGATATACTATCTGAGTGGGCCCATATATAGAATTAAAAATCTGAGTGGGCACAAAATAGAATATACAATCTAGTGGTCCATATATAGAGAATTTCAATCTGAGTGGCCACATGGATAGAGAGATACAATCCGAGTGGCCACATGGATAGAGAGATACTATCTGAGTGGCCACATGGATAGAGAGATACAATCCGAGTGGCCACATGGATAGAGAGATACAATTTGAGTGGCCACATGGATAGAGAGATACAATCCGAGTGGCCACATGGATAGAGAGATACTATCTGAGTGGCCACATGGATAGAGAGATACTATCTGAGTGGTCACATATATAGAGATATACTATCTGAGTGGCCACATATATAGAGATATACTATCTGAGTGGTCACATATATAGAGATATACTATCTGAGTGGTCACATATATAGAGATATACAATCTGATGGTCCAATATAGAGATATACAATCTGAGTGGTCACATATATAGAGATATACTATCTGAGTGGCCACATGGATAGAGATATACTATCTGAGTGGTCACATATATAGAGAGATACAATTTGAGTGGCCACATGGATAGAGAGATACAATCCGAGTGGCCACATGGATAGAGAGATACTATCTGAGTGGCCACATGGATAGAGAGATACAATCCGAGTGGCCACATGGATAGAGAGATACAATTTTAGTGGCCACATGGATAGAGAGATCAATCCGAGTGGCCACATGGGTAGAGAGATACTATCTGAGTGGCCACATGGATAGAGAGATACTATCTGAGTGGTCACATATATAGAGATATACTATCTGAGTGGCCACATATATAGAGATATACTATCTGAGTGGTCACATATATAGAGATATACAATCTGAGTGGTCACATATATAGAGATATACAATCTGAGTGGCCACATGGATAGAGATATTAAACTGAGTGGCACATATATAGAGATTACTATCTGAGTGGCCACAATATAGAGATATACTATCTGAGTGGTCACATATATAGAGATATACTATCTGAGTGGCCACATGGATAAAATATACAATCTGAGTGGTCAAATATAGAGAGATACAATTTGAGTGGCCACATATATAGAGATATACTATCTGAGTGGTCACATATATAGAGATATACTATCTGAGTGGCCACATATATAGAGATATACTATCTGAGTGGCCACATGGATAGAGAGATACAATTTGAGTGGCCACATATATAGAATATACATCTGAGTGGTCACAATATAGAGATATACTATCTGAGTGGCCACATATATAAGATATACTATCTGAGTGGTCACATATATAGAGATATACTATCTGAGTGGCCACATGGATAGAGATATACAATCTGAGTGGTCACATATATAGAGATATACTATCTGAGTGGCACATATATAGAGATATACATCTGAGTGGTCACATATATAGAGATATACATCTGAGTGGTCACATGATAGAGAGATACATCTGAGTGGTCACATATATAGAGAATACAATTTGAGTGGTCACATATAGAGAGATAAAATCTGAGTGGCACATATATAGAGATATACATCTGAGTGGTCACATATATAGAGATATACATCTGAGTGGTCACATGATAGAGAATACTATCTGAGTGGCACATATATAGAGATATCTATCTGAGTGGCACATATAGAGAATACAATCTGAGTGGTCACATGATAGAGAATACTATCTGAGTGGTCACATATATAGAGATAATTTGAGTGGCACATATAAGAGATATAATCTGAGTGGCCACATGGATAGAGAGATACTATCTGAGTGGTCACATATATAGAGAATACAATTTGAGTGGCCACATGGATAGAGAGATACATCTGAGTGGTCACATATATAGAGATATACAATCTGAGTGGTCACATATATAGAGAGATACAATCTGAGTGGTCACATGATAGAGATATACAATCTGAGTGGCCACATATATAGAGATATACATCTGAGTGGTCACATATATAGAGATATACAATCTGAGTGGTCACATATAAGAGATAACAATCTGAGTGGTCACATATATAGAGAGATACAATTTGAGTGGCCACATATATAGAGATATACATCTGAGTGGCCACATGATAGAGAGATACAATCTGAGTGGCCACATGATAGAGAGATACATCTGAGTGGCCACATGGATAGAGATATACAATCTGAGTGGTCACATATATAGAGATATACTATCTGAGTGGCCACAATGGATAGTAGAGAATACTATCTGAGTGGTCACATATATAGAGATATACTAATCTGAGTGGCCACATATATAGAGAGATACTATCTGAGTGGTCACATATATAGAGATATACAATCTGAGTGGTCACATATATAGAGATATACAATCTGAGTGGGCACATGGATAGAGATATACTATCTGAGTGGTCACATATATAGAGATATACTATCTGAGTGGTCACATATATAGAGATGATACGATCTGAGTGGTCACATATATAGAGATATACTATCTGAGTGGTCCACATGGATAGAGATATACAATCTGAGTGGTCACATATATAGAGATATACTATCGGAGTGGCCACATATATAGAGATATACTATCTGAGTGGTCACATATATAGAGATATACAATCTTGAGTGGGCACATGGATAGAGAGATACAATCCTGAGTGGCCACATGGAATAGAGAGATACTATCTGAGTGGTCACCATGGATAGAGATGATTACTATCTGAGTGGTCACATATATAGAGATATTACTATCTGAGTGGCACATATATAGAGATATACTATCTGAGTGGTCACATATATAGAGATATACAATCTGAGTGGTCACATATATTAGAAGCTTTTTTTTTATACAATCTTGACGTGGCCACATGGATAGAGATATACTATCTGAGTGGTGCACATATATAGAGATATTACTCTCTGAGTGGCCACATTATATAGAGATTATACTATCTGAGTGGTCACATATATAGAGATCTACTATGCTCCCGACGTGGCCCAGCATTGGATCTTATGTATGAGATATTACAATCTGAGTTGTCACCTACATAGAGAATATACTATCTGAGGTGGCCACATTATATAGAGATATACTATCTGATTGTGGTTCACATATATAGAATAATACAATTCTGGAGTGGTCACATATATAGAGATATACAATCTGAGTGGCCACATGGATAGAGATATGACCAATCTTGATAGTGGTCACATATATAGAGATATACTATCTGAGTGGCCACATATATTAGAGAATATACTATCTGAGTGTCACATATAGAGAGATATCAATCTGAGTGGTCCATATATAGAGATATACAATCTGAGTGGTGCCACTATATAGAGATATACTATCTGAGTGGTCACAATATAAAGAGTATACAATCTGAGTGGTCACATATATAGAGATATACTATCTGAGTGGTCCACATATATAGAGATATACTATCTGAGTGGTCCACATATATAGAGATATACAATCTGAGTGGTCACTATATAGAGATATACTATCTGAGTGGACACATATAAGAGATATACTATCTGAGTGGTCACATATATAGAGATAGACAATCTTCTGAGTGGTCACATATATAGAGATATACCAATCTGAGTGGTCACATGGATAGAGATATACAATCTGAGTGGTCACATATATAGAGATATACAATCTGAGTGGGTCACATATATAGAGATATACTATCTGAGTGGTCACATATATAGAGATATACAATCTGAGTGGTCACATATATAGAGAGTATACAATCTGAGTGGTCACATGATAGAGAGATATACATTCTGAGTGGTCACATATATAGAGATATACAATCTGAGTGGTCACATATATAGAGATATACTATCTGAGTGGCCACATTATAGAGATATACTATCTGAGTGGTCACATATATAGAGATATACTATCTGAGTGGCACATATATAGAGATATACTATCTGAGTGGCCACATATATAGAGATATACAATCTGAGTGGTCACATATATAGAGATATACTATCTGAGTGGTCACATATATAGAGATATACTATCTGAGTGGCCACATATATAGAGATATACTATCTGAGTGGCACATATATAGAGATATACTATCTGAGTGGTCACATATATAGAGATATACAATCTGAGTGGTCACATATATAGAGATATACAATCTGAGTGGCCACATATATAGAGATATACAATCTGAGTGGTCACATATATAGAGAGATACAATCTGAGTGGTCACATATAGAGAGATACTATCTGAGTGGTCACATATATAGAGATATACATCTGAGTGGTCACATATAAGAGATATACAATCTGAGTGGTCACATGGATAGAGATATACTATCTGAGTGGTCACATATATAGAGATATACAATCTGAGTGGTCACATATATAGAGATATACTATCTGAGTGGTCACATATATAGAGATACTATCTGAGTGGTCACATGGATAGAGATATACATCTGAGTGGCCACATATATAGAGATATACAATCTGAGTGGTCACATATTAGAGATATACTATCTGAGTGGTCACATATATAGAGATATACAATCTGAGTGGTCACATATATAGAGATATACTATCTGAGTGGTCACATATATAGAGATATACTATCTGAGTGGTCACATATATAGAGATATACTATCTGAGTGGTCACATATATAGAGATATACAATCTGAGTGGTCACATATATAGAGATATACAATCTGAGTGGTCACATATATAGAGATATACTATCTGAGTGGCCACATATATAGAGATATACTATCTGAGTGGTCACATATATAGAGAGATACAATCTGAGTGGCCACATAAGAGATAAAACTGAGTGGCACATATATAGATATACATCTGAGTGGCCACATAATAGAATATAGAATTTTGAGTGGCCACATATAGAGAGATACAATCTGAGTGGCCACATGGATAGAGAGATACAATGAGTGGTCACATATATAGAGATACATCTGAGTGGCACATATAAGAGATATATCTGAGTGGTCACATATATAGAGATATATATCTGAGTGGTCACATATATAGAGATATACTATCTGAGTGGTCACATATATAGAGATATACATCTGAGTGGTCACATATATAGAGATATACATCTGAGTGGTCACATATATAGAGATATACAATCTGAGTGGCCACATGGATAGAGATATACTATCTGAGTGGTCACATATATAGAGATATACTATCTGAGTGGCCACATATATAGAGATATACTATCTGAGTGGTCACATATATAGAGATATACTATCTGAGTGGCCACATGGATAGAGATATACAACCTGAGTGGTCACATATATAGAGATATACTATCTGAGTGGCCACATATATAGAGATATACTATCTGAGTGGTCACATATATAGAGATATACAATCTGAGTGGTCACATATATAGAGATATACAATCTGAGTGGCCACATGGATAGAGATATACAATCTGAGTGGTCACATATATAGAGATATACTATCTGAGTGGCCACATATATAGAGATATACTATCTGAGTGGTCACATATATAGAGAGATACAATCTGAGTGGTCACATATATAGAGATATACTATCTGAGTGGTCACATATATAGAGATATACAATCTGAGTGGTCACATATATAGAGATATACAATCTGAGTGGTCACATATATAGAGATATACAATCTGAGTGGTCACATATATAGAGATATACAATCTGAGTGGTCACATATATAGAGATATACAATCTGAGTGGTCACATATATAGAGATATACAATCTGAGTGGACACATATATAGAGATATACAATCTGAGTGGTCACATATATAGAGAGATACAATCTGAGTGGTCACATATATAGAGATATACAATCTGAGTGGTCACATATATAGAGATATACAATCTGAGTGGTCACATATATAGAGATATACTATCTGAGTGGCCACATATATAGAGATATACAATCTGAGTGGTCACATATATAGAGATATACTATCTGAGTGGTCACATATATAGAGATATACAATCTGAGTGGTCACATATATAGAGATATACAATTTGAGTGGCCACATGGATAGAGAGATACAATTTGAGTGGCCACATATATAGAGATATACTATCTGAGTGGTCACATATATAGAGATATACTATCTGAGTGGCCACATATATAGAGATATACTATCTGAGTGGCCACATGGATAGAGAGATACAATTTGAGTGGCCACATATATAGAGATATACTATCTGAGTGGTCACATATATAGAGATATACTATCTGAGTGGTCACATATATAGAGATATACTATCTGAGTGGTCACATATATAGAGATATACTATCTGAGTGGCCACATGGATAGAGATATACAATCTGAGTGGTCACATATATAGAGATATACTATCTGAATGGTCACATATATAGAGATATACTATCTGAGTGGTCACATATATAGAGATATACAATCTGAGTGGCCACATGGATAGAGAGATACTATCTGAGTGGTCACATATATAGAGAGATACAATTTGAGTGGCCACATGGATAGAGAGATACTATCTGAGTGGCCACATATATAGAGATATACAATCTGAGTGGTCACATATATAGAGAGATACAATCTGAGTGGTCACATGGATAGAGAGATACTATCTGAGTGGCCACATATATAGAGATATACAATCTGAGTGGTCACATATATAGAGAGATACAATCTGAGTGGTCACATGGATAGAGAGATACTATCTGAGTGGTCACATATATAGAGAGATACAATTTGAGTGGCCACATGGATAGAGAGATACTATCTGAGTGGTCACATGGATAGAGATATACTATCTGAGTGGTCACATATATAGAGATATACAATCTGAGTGGTCACATATATAGAGATATACAATCTGAGTGGTCACATATATAGAGATATACTATCTGAGTGGTCACATATATAGAGATATACTATCTGAGTGGCCACATATATAGAGATATACAATCTGAGTGGTCACATATATAGAGATATACTATCTGAGTGGTCACATATATAGAGATATACAATCTGAGTGGTCACATATATAGAGATATACAATCTGAGTGGTCACATATATAGAGAGATACAATTTGAGTGGCCACATATATAGAGATATACAATCTGAGTGGCCACATATATAGAGAGATACAATCTGAGTGGCCACATATATAGAGATATACTATCTGAGTGGTCACATATATAGAGATATACAATCTGAGTGGTCACATATATAGAGAGATACAATCTGAGTGGTCACATATATAGAGATATACAATCTGAGTGGTCACATATATAGAGAGATACTATCTGAGTGGCCACATATATAGAGATATACAATCTGAGTGGTCACATATATAGAGATATACTATCTGAGTGGTCACATATATAGAGATATACAATCTGAGTGGTCACATATATAGAGATATACTATCTGAGTGGTCACATATATAGAGATATACAATCTGAGTGGCCACATATATAGAGATATACTATCTGAGTGGTCACATATATAGAGATATACAATCTGAGTGGTCACATATATAGAGATATACTATCTGAGTGGTCACATATATAGAGATATACTATCTGAGTGGTCACATATATAGAGATATACAATCTGAGTGGTCACATATATAGAGATATACTATCTGAGTGGCCACATATATAGAGATATACTATCTGAGTGGTCACATATATAGAGATATACAATCTGAGTGGCCACATATATAGAGAGATACAATCTGAGTGGTCACATATATAGAGATATACAATCTGAGTGGTCACATATATAGAGATATACAATCTGAGTGGTCACATATATAGAGAGATACAATCTGAGTGGTCACATATATAGAGAGATACAATCTGAGTGGTCACATATATAGAGATATACAATCTGAGTGGTCACATATATAGAGAGATACAATCTGAGTGGCCACATATATAGAGATATACAATCTGAGTGGTCACATGGATAGAGAGATACAATTTGAGTGGCCACATGGATAGAGAGATACAATTTGAGTGGCCACATGGATAGAGAGATACAATTTGAGTGGCCTCATGGATAGGGAAATACAATTTGAGTGGCCACATGGATAGAGAGATACTATCTGAGGTGGTCACATGGATAGAGAGATACAATCTGAGTGGTCACATATATAGAGATATACTATCTGAGTGGTCACATATATAGAGAGATACAATTTGAGTGGCCACATGGATAGAGAGATACAATTTGAGTGGCCACATGGATAGAGAGATACAATTTGAGTGGCCTCATGGATAGGGAAATACAATTTGAGTGTCCACATAGATAGAGAGATACTATCTGAGTGGTCACATGGATAGAGAGATACAATCTGAGTGGTCACATATATAGAGAGATACAATTTGAGTGGCCACATGGATAGAGAGATACAATCTGAGTGGCCACATGGATAGAGAGATACAATCTGAGTGGCCACATGGATAGAGAGATACAATCTGAGTGGCCACATGGATAGAGAGATACAATCTGAGTGGCCACATGGATAGAGATATACTATCTGAGTGGCCACATGGATAGAGAGATACAATTTGAGTGGCCACATGGATAGAGAGATACAATCCGAGTGGCCACATGGATAGAGAGATACAATTTGAGTGGCCACATGGATAGAGAGATACAATCCGAGTGGCCACATGGATAGAGAGATACTATCTGAGTGGCCACATGGATAGAGAGATACTATCTGAGTGGTCACATATATAGAGAGATACAATCTGAGTGGCCACATGGATAGAGAGATACTATCTGAGTGGCCACATGGATAGAGAGATACTATCTGAGTGGCCACATGGATAGAGAGATACAATCTGAGTGGCCACATGGACAGAGAGATACAAACTGAGTGGCCACATGGATAGAGAGATACAATTTGAGTGGCCACATGGACAGAGAGATACAAACTGAGTGGCCACATGGATAGAGAGATACTATCTGAGTGGCCACATGGATAGAGAGATACTATCTGAGTGGCCAACATGGATAGAGAGATACAATCTGAGTGGTCACGTGGATAGAGAGATACTATCTGAGTGGCCACATGGATACAAAGATACAGTCTGAGTGGCCACATGGATAGAGAGATACAATTTGAGTGGCCTCATGGATAGGGAAATACAATTTGAGTGGCCACATGGATAGAGAGATACTATCTGAGTGGTCACATGGATAGAGAGATACTATCTGAGTGGTCACATGGATAGAGAGATACTATCTGAGTGGTCACATATATAAAGAGATACAATTTGAGTAGCCACATGGATAGAGAGATACAATCTGAGTGGCCACATGGATAGAGAGATACAATTTGAGTGGCCACATGGATAAGGAAATACAATTTGAGTGGCCACATGGATAGAGAGATACTATCTGAGTGGCCACATGTATAGAGAGATACTATCTGAGTGGCCACATATATAGAGAGATACAATCTGAGTGGCCACATGGATAGAGAGATACTATCTGAGTGGCCACATGGATAGAGAGATACTATCTGAGTGGCCACATGTATAGAGAGATACTATCTGAGTGGCCACATGTATAGAGAGATACAATCTGAGTGGCCACATGGATAGAGAGATACTATCTGAGTGGCCACATGTATAGAGAGATACTATCTGAGTGGCCACATGGATAGAGAGATACAATTGGAGTGGCCACATGGATAGAGAGATACAATCTGAGTGGCCACATGTATAGAGAGATACAATTTGAGTGGCCTCATGGATAGAGAAATACAATTTGAGTGGCCACATGGATAGGGAAATACAATTTGAGTGCCCACATGGATAGAGAGATACAATTTGAGTGGCCACTTGGATAGAGAAATACAATTTGAGTGGCCTCATGGATAGAGAAATACAATTTGAGTGGCCACATGGATAGGGAAATACAATTTGAGTGGCCACATGGATAGAGAGATACAATTTGAGTGGCCACATGGATAGAGAGATACAATTTGAGTGGCCACTTGGATAGAGAGATACAATTTGAGTGGCCACATGGATAGAGAGATACAATGTGAGTGGCCACATGGATAGAGAGATACAATTTGAGTGGCCACATGGATGAAGAGATGAGATATGTTGGACAATGACCAGCCTGCTGCCATCTGCCAGGATGTATGATTGATGAACTACTTATGCCACAAACATGGACTTCCATGTAACACTCCAGATGGCTTGTGGGTCACGAAGAATGAGGACAACAGCTGAGAGGACATGTCCTGCCATGTTACCAGTCCTGTTTTTGCTGTATAGAATTTGTTCCCATCCCAAGAGCTTTCCTAGCATTCTCATTTTAGCGAGCAAAAACTGTTCCTAATATTTCCACCATTTTAAAAGACATAACACTTTTATAAAAACCATACTGAAAAGGAGGGTATAAGTGGAAGGCAACTGGGCAAGAGATAGATAATGATACAAGTGGGAAGATAACATCAAGAGACAAACGAACAGCAATCTGACAGAATGTACAGTCAGGGCGAGAGACAGACAGTGTTGGAGATCCATAACAGCCAACCTTCATTGTGGAGATGGCACCTGATTGATTGAAACTCCTCTTGTTGAGTCTAGTACACACCAACTGCTAATAATTCATTTTGCAAATTACAATACTTGTTCAGCTATATTGTTGCCTGGCTACACGTGCAAACTCATTCAGTATGTGAAGTCTGATACTCTCAACTCATTGTGGCAATGTCTGATACTCTCAACTCATTGTGGCAATGTCTGATACTCTCAACTCATTGTGGCAATGTCTGATACTCTCAACTCATTGTGGCAATGTCTGATACTCTCAACTCATTGTGGTAATGTCTGATACTCTCAACTCGTTGTGGCAATGTCTGATACTCTCAACTCGTTGTGGCAATGTCTGATACTCTCAACTCGTTGTGGCAAAGTCTGACACTCTCAACTCGTTGTGGCAATGTCTGATACTCTCAACTCGTTGTGGCAAAGTCTGACACTCTCAACTCGTTGTGGCAATGTCTGATACTCTCAACTCGTTGTGGCAATGTCTGATACTCTCAGCTCATTGTGGCAATGTCTGATACTCTCAACTTGTTGTGGCAATGTCTGATACTCTCAACTCGTTGTGGCAATGTCTGATACT
Organism: Cepaea nemoralis; assembly: GCA_014155875.1. Classification (NCBI taxonomy): domain Eukaryota; kingdom Metazoa; phylum Mollusca; class Gastropoda; order Stylommatophora; family Helicidae; genus Cepaea; species Cepaea nemoralis. Next base: position 645,515 of record JACEFZ010009729.1, on the reverse strand, counting down.
CTCAACTCATTGTGGCAAAGTCTGACACTCTCAACTCGTTGTGGCAATGTCTGATACTCTCAGCTCGTTGTGGCAATGTCTGATACTCTCAACTCGTTGTGGCACTAACTGTCTATGCCACAGTGTCTACAGCTCCAGGTGCTCCAGACCAAACACTGCCATAAACATCCAACTTGGCAAGTCTCCAGCCATTAAAACAGTCAGCTGGAAACCTGAGACTAAAACATGACACCACTGTCATGACAGAACATTTCACTGTTGTGACAGAACATTCCACTGTTGTGATAAAACATTTCACTGCTGTTATAGAACATTCCACTGTTGTGATAAAACATTCCACTGTTGTGATAAAACATTTCACTGTTGTGACAGAACATTTCACTGTTATGACAGAACATTTCACTGTTGTGACAGAACATTCCACTGTTGGGATAGAACATTTCACTGCTGTGATAGAACATTCCACTGTTGTGATAAAACATTTCACTGTTGTGACAGAACATTCCACTGCTGTGATAGAACATTCCACTGTTGTGATAGAACATTTCACTGCTGTGATAGAACATTCCACTGTCATGACTGAATGTTCCCATGCTGTGACTGAGCATTCCCATGTTGTGATAGAACATTCCACTGATGTGGCTGAACATTTCCATGTCATGACTTAACATTCCCATGTTGTGACTGAACATTCCCATGTCATGACAGAACATTCCACTGTTGCGACTTAACATTCCACTGTCATGACTGAACATTCCACTGTCATGACTGAACATTCCACTGTCATGACAGAACTTTCCACTGTCATGACTGAACATTCCCATGTCATGACAGAACATTCCCATGTTGTGACTGAAAATTCCACTGCCATGACAAAACATTCCACTGTTGTGACTGAACATTCCCATGTTGTGACTGAACATTCCAGTCATGACAGAAACTTCCACTGTCATGACAAAACATTCCACTGTTGTGACTGTACATTCCACTGTTGTGACTGCACATTCCCATGTTGTGACTGACCATTCCACAGTCATGACAGAACATTCCACTGCCATGACAAAACATTCCACTGTTGTGACTGAACATTCCCATGTTGTGACTGAACATTCCACTGCACCTCTGCCCTGTCTGAAACTTGCCTGTACTTGTATGCAGTTGAAGTGTCAGCTGTCTCTACACCCCCCCCCCCCCCCCTTTTTTTTCATGATCCTACTGTGAGGATGTTGCACTTGTTGCAAGAGTGTGATGGTTGGTGCAGTATTACATTTTCTATCTTTGGAAGCAGAATACAGGTATACAGCAATGCCTAAACAAGGGAAGCTGGTTGTTTTAAAATTACTACATCTGACAGTTATAGTTACACTCAGGAAATAAATGACCGTAGTACCCCCAGGTAGACCAAGACGACTGTGGAGAGATAATATATATACAGACCTACAAGCACTTGGAATCAATGACTGGCAAGAGAAGATCCACCAGAGATCTTCTTCAGAGATGTTCTGTCACCAACAATGTCTGACCCATATATGACATGATGTTCTGTCACCAACAATGTCTGACCCATATATGACATGATGTTCTGTCACCAACAATGTCTGACCCATATATGACATGATGTTCTGTCACCAACAATGTCTGACCCATATATGACATGATGTTCTGTCACCAACAATGTCTGACCCATATATGACATGATGTTCTGTCACCAACAATGTCTGACCCATATATGATGTTCTGTCACCAACAATGTCAGACCCATATATCATTATATGACATGATGTTCTGTCACCAACAATGTCTGACCCATATATGATGTTCTGTCACCAACAATGTCTGACCCATATATGACATGTTCTGTCACCAACAATGTCTGACACATATATGACATGATGTTATGTCACCAACAATGTCTGACCCATATATGATGTTCTGTCACCAACAATGTCTGACCCATATATGACATGATGTTCTGTCACCAACAATATCTGACCCATATATGATGTTCTGTCACCAACAATGTCTGACCCATATATGGCATGATGTTCTATCACCAACAATGCCTGACCCATATATGACATGATGTTCTGTCACCAACAATGTCTGACCCATATATGACATGATGTTCTGTCACCAACAATGTCTGACCCATATATGACATGATGTTCTGTCACCAACAATGTCTGACCCATATATGACATGATGTTCTGTCACCAACAATGTCTGACCCATATATGACATGATGTTCTGTCACCAACAATGTCTGACCCATATATGACATGATGTTCTGTCACCAACAATGTCTGACCCATATATGATGTTCTGTCACCAACAATGTCAGACCCATATATCATTATATGACATGATGTTCTGTCACCAACAATGTCTGACCCATATATGATGTTCTGTCACCAACAATGTCTGACCCATATATGACATGTTCTGTCACCAACAATGTCTGACACATATATGACATGATGTTATGTCACCAACAATGTCTGACCCATATATGATGTTCTGTCACCAACAATGTCTGACCCATATATGACATGATGTTCTGTCACCAACAATATCTGACCCATATATGATGTTCTGTCACCAACAATGTCTGACCCATATATGGCATGATGTTCTATCACCAACAATGCCTGACCCATATATGACATGATGTTCTGTCACCAACAATGTCTGACCCATATATGATGTTCTGTCACCAACAATGTCTGACCCATATATGATGTTCTGTCACCAACAATGCCTGACCCATATATGACATGTTCTGTCACCAACAATGCCTGACCCATATATGACATGATGTTCTGTCACCAACAATGTCTGACCCATATATGACATGATGTTCTGTCACCAACAATGTCTGACCCATATATGACATGATGTTCTGTCACCAACAATGTCTGACCCATATATGATGTTCTGTCACCAACAATGTCTGACCCATATATCATTATATGACATGATGTTCTGTCACCAACAATGTCTGACCCATATATGACATGTTCTGTCACCAACAATGTCTGACCCATATATGACATGATGTTCTGTCACCAACAATGTCTGACCCATATATGATGTTCTGTCACCAACAATGTCTGACCCATATATGACATGATGTTCTGTCACCAACAATATCTGACCCATATATGATGTTCTGTCACCAACAATGTCTGACCCATATATCATTATATGACATGATGTTCTGTCACCAACAATATCTGACCCATATATGACATGTTCTGTCACCAACAATGTCTGACCCATATATGACATGATGTTCTGTCACCAACAATGTCTGACCCATATATGACATGATGTTCTGTCACCAACAATGTCTGACCCATATATGACATGATGTTCTGTCACCAACAATGTCTGACCCATATATGACATGATGTTCTGTCACCAACAATGTCTGACCCATATATGACATGATGTTCTGTCACCAACAATATCTGACCAATATATGACATGATGTTCTGTCACCAACAATGTCTGACCCATATATGACATGATGTTCTGTCACCAACAATGTCTGACCCATATATGACATGTTCTGTCACCAACAATGTCAGACCCATATATGACATGTTCTGTCACCAACAATGTCTGACCCCTATATCATTATATGACATGATGTTCTGTCACCAACAATGTCTGACCCATATATCATTATATGACATGATGTTCTGTCACCAACAATGCCTGACCCATATATGACATGTTCTGTCACCAACAATGTCTGACCCATATATCATTATATGACATGATGTTCTGTCACCAACAATGTCTGACCCATATATCATTATATGACATGATGTTCTGTCACCAACAATGCCTGACCCATATATGACATGATGTTCTGTCACCAACAATATCTGACCCATATATGACATGATGTTCTGTCACCAACAATTACCCGACTGTTACTAATATAACAAAATCTGAACAATATATTCCCCCATGATTACTGCAACCCTACAACAACACGCTGCGTGTGAACCCTGCTGTCAACACATGACACATCACCCATGATTTCACATTATTCTGTGTCTATTCTATAGTGACTGCATATTATACCATTGTTAACTCTTTTCAACTGTAATTAGGCTTTAATAGTAGTAGGGAATTACTAATTATTAGTAATAATAATAGTAATATTTAATAACTTCCTATTCTCTCTTGTGTTTCAGTGTTGTTGTTTTTTCTGTTTTCGGTTGAAACGTATTAATATTAAGTTACTTGTTACATTCTATATTGCGTACAGAGTTGGTGTTTTCTCCTGCTTCCAGTATATTTTACCCCAGCTGTTTCACCTCGATCAGCGCCAAATGTCTGATGTAGAGCCAGTTTCATAAACTGCCCAATTTCTCAACGGGGTTACACAAGCTCACCTGGTCCGGTCACATTCAGTCACACAGGCTTTAGACGTCTAGACCAAACAGCGATACTACTTCAGTGACAACACCTGTCGCAGGTAATAACCTAAATATAAAATTGCACGCATGCAATCCTTCATTATCACAGATCACTCATTCGCAACAATCACAATCATCATTAACTACCATTCGAATGATGTCATTACCTGTTTCAGAAGAAATAAGCCTGATTGCCTCTCCGGTGTGTGGTTTCTGAAAGACACGACCTGTGCACTGCACACTGAGGTAAATCGATACTCGAGTATTGAATAGGTATAGCACTTTTATTGTGTACAATTGGTATATCTATGTGTGAATTTAGTGTTGGAAATCAAACGGGTTAAAACACTGCCTCCCAACAAATAATGTTAATTCAATGAAGTGTGTCCTACAAGTTGACTTCTTACACTCCACATGACAGCAGTATGGAGCAGTCGATACCGCGTTACCTGGTCCAGGTGTGTCGACATGCTAACACACATGCTGGCGGTTACAGGCGGGCCTAGATTGTGACATGGCCATGTTGAGGGGACTTTCTCATGATGCGGGACACCAGAGATTGTTGTAAGAAGTGTTCACCTTGTATACACTCAACCTGGAAGGTGTGTTTGTCCAGAATGCGTGCTTCAGTTCCGTTTGTGTAACTGTCCTTGTCATGCGTTTATTGTTGCGGCCTTTGGAAGACTGTACAAGAATGTATGGGACAGAACTAGAATAAGCCTGCAAACAAAGCTGAAAGTCTACAAAGCAGTTGTATTATCCACACTGCTATATGCTTGTGAAACCTGGACTGTTTATCAGCGACACGCTAGGAAATTAAGCCACTTCCACACAGTCTGCCTTAGGAAGTTACTGAAGATTAAATGGCAAGACAAGATCCCAGACACTGAGGTCCTAGAAAGAGCATCCATGCCCAGTATCCACTCTCTACTAATGAAGAATCAGATTCGCTGGGCTGGTCACTTGACTCGCATGCCAGATCACAGGCTCCCTAAACGAATTTTTTACGGCGAGTTGCGTTGTGATAAACGCTCCCAAGACGGCCAGAGGAAACGCTTTAAAGACACTCTGAAAATCTCACAGAATGCTTTTGGAATTCATCATGACACCTGGGAGACTGCAGCCAGAGACCGAAATTCGTGGCGTGCATCATTACGCAAGGGTGCAGTCATATGTGAGGCAACCAGGACTGCAAGAGCTGTGAAGAAAAGGCAGGACAGAAAAACCACTGCAGGAAATCCTCCTCTAGAAACGTCAAGCATTCTTTGTCCACATTGTCAAAGAACATTTCGAGTCAAAATAGGCCTTATCAGCCATCTTAGAACTCACGGCTCCATACTTTCAACCCCACTGGATGAAATGAATGGTCATCATCATTCTTGATGGACAAACAACAACGTTTATTGTCGGTTAGGTCACAGATAAGTTGTGTGCAAATGCGGACACCACTACAGTCGCGACAGAACACAATTCATTAGTTAATTTCATTAAGCCATTCATGTGGGCATTCATTTGTAATAATTCATTCAGTCATTTATCCATTAATTCTTTCGTTGGTTGATTCATTCATTGGTTTGTTTGTTCGTTCATCCAACCACTCATTCATTTAGTAATGTTTTCGTTAATTAAGTCATTCATTAAATCAATTTGTAATTTATTCATGCAGTCAGTTATTTATAATATATACTCAATCATGGGTGCATTCATTCATGTAATCAGTCATCATCACCAAGTGCCATACCAACTGGCAGAGAAGACAATCAGAGACAGAAATCAACATTGGGGGGGGGGGGCCGGAGGGGGCGTGGAGGGAACTGCAGGAGGCGGGAGAAGATAGTGGGTGGGGGGTCTATGTCAGATGTGGGGCCTGGGGGGGGGGGAGGGGGGTGTGAAATATAATACTTAGGCTTCTGGGATAGGGCGAAAAACAGAAGGTCAAGTGTGCAAGTGTCTACGGTACAAGTCCACTGACAGTTGACAATCACAAGAAGCGGGCAGTGTCTGCGGTGCCATGGCAAAATTGTCGTGAAAACAGAGCAGGGGTGTTTCATGGTAGACGGAGCCCGTGGATGAATGGAATGTGCTTAGGGAAAGTCCACGTGACATAAATGTAGGCACACACTGACCACTGGGTTAGAGGGGAAGTCCGCGAGACATAAATGTAAGCACACACTGACCGCTGGGTTAGAGGGAAGTCCGCGAGACATAAATTTAGGCACACACTGACCGCTGGGTTAGAGGGGAAGTCCGCGAGACATAAATGTAGGCACACACTGACCGCTGGGTTAGAGGGGAAGTCCACGAGATATAAATTTAGGCACACACTGACCGCTGGGTTAGAAGGAAGTCCACGAGACATAAATGTAGGCACACACTGACCGCTGGGTTAGAGGGGAAGTCCACGAGATATAAATATAGGCACACACTGACCGCTGGGTTAGAGGGGAAGTCCGCGAGACATAAATGTAGGCACACACTGACCGCTGGGTTAGAGGGGAAGTCCACGAGATATAAATTTAGGCACACACTGACCGCTGGGTTAGAGGGAAGTCCACGAGACATAAATATAGGCACACACTGACCACTGGGTTAGAGGGAAGTCCACGAGACATAAATATAGGCACACACTGACCGCTGGGTTAGAGGGGAAGTCCACGAGATATAAATATAGAGCACATGGTGCTCGACCCATCGATTTATAGACCCATCGGTGTATAGACCCATCGGTGTATAGACCCATGGATGTATAGACCCATGGATGTATAGACCCATGGATATATAGACCCGTGGATGTATAGACCCGTGGACGTATAGACCCATGGATGTATAGACCCATGAATGTATCGACCCATGGATGTATAGACCCATCGGTGTATTGATCCATGGATGTATAGACCCATGGATATATAGACCCGTGGACGTATAGACCCATGGATGTATAGACCCATGGATGTATAGACCCATGGATGTATCGACCCATGGATGTATCGACCCATGGATGTATAGACCCATCGGTGTATTGATCCATGGATGTATAGACCCATGGATAAATAGACCATGAATGTATAGACCCATGGATGTACAGACCCATCGGTGTATAGACCCATCTGTCTATAGATCCATGGATAAATAGACCATGGATGTATAGATCCATGGATAAATAGACCATGGATGTATAGATCCATGGATAAATAGACCATGGATGTATAGATCCATGGATAAATAGACCATGGATGTATAGACCATGGATAAATAGACCATGGATAAATAGACCATGTATGTATAGACCCATGGATAAATAGACCATGGATATATAGACCCATCGGTGTATAGACCCATCAGTGTATAGATCCATTGGTGTATAGACCCATGGATAAATAGACCATGGATATATATAGACCCATCGGTGTATAGACCCATCAGTGTATAGATCCATGGATAAATAGACCATGGATATATAGATCCATGGATAAATAGACCATGGATGTATAGACCCATCAGTGTATAGATCCATGGATAAATAGACCATGGATGTATAGACCCATGGATGTATAGACCCATCGGTGTATAGACGCATCAGTGTATAGACCCATGGATAAATAGACCATGGATGTATAGATCCATGGATAAATAGACCATGGATGTATAGACCCATGGATAAATAGACCATGGATGTGTAGACCCATGAATAAATAGACCATGGATCCATTGGTGTATAGACCCATCAGTGTATAGATCCATTGGTGTATAGACCCATGGATAAATAGACCATGGATGTGTAGACCCATGGATAAATAGACCATGGATGTGTAGACCCATCGGATGTATATAGACCAGTGGTTCCCAAGCTTTTCAAGCAGAGGGTCATATCTACTATGTACTTTAATTAAGCGGGCCACAACTTTATAAAATTATAAAAGTCCTGCAATATCATTCACACCTTTCTTAACTTTGGTCAACAAAATTCTAAAACTTTAAAGGCAGTCAGTGTCAGTTATATTCACTGCGATCATTTTTTTGTTTACAATCAAAATTTCATTTAACAATAAATTTTTATTAATCAGTTTCGAAAATCGCTATTAATGTAATTAATTTACAATTGTAACTGTTATTCATAACCATTTACTTAAGTTCAGATGCCAGTTTATCAATGTCTGGGCACAAATCTGTCCTGCCCAAAGTCACAAGCGCAGCTAGAATACTATCGGTGAGTCTGGAACGTTGCTTCTTTTTTTATAACGGTCATTGGGGAAAATGATGCTCGCTTCTGTAAGTCGAACCAAAACGACAAATGTATCTCTGGGGTATGAACGCAAGTGTTCAAATTGTTCGACAGGCAATAGTCGCCAGAAAGAAATCATATGATCAGCTGAAGGAGAAGCAGGCAGCTCCAGAAATTTACATCTCAGTGCAGAATTGCATTTCAAATCAATTACTTCGTGCTGAAGGTATTGCTGTAATTGGCAGAGCTTGGCATCAGGAAATACGAACGAATTTATGAAGACGGCAACATTATCCTCCTCTATTGTGAACTCTTGAAATCTCGACTGAAAGATATCCAGAAGACTTTCAACTTTTACTGATCAGACCCTTTGGTATCAGTTATCAATGTCATAATTTCCCCAATCTCCCCACCAGTTCTGCCACGTCTTCTTCATCGACGCCTGGCAATTACGCCAGGTACACCTGTGAGCGACACTAACTCTGCCGTGACAAGAATGGTCAGTCGGTGCAGCGCGTGGTACACGAAGTCCACGCAGGGAGACAACCCCGACTAACGAGGACTCACGGCCGTTAGAAGCCAGACGGCGTCGGACGGTGGTACTGGACGGACGGTTCGAATGTATGCTCGTATGACTTGTATGTGTGAACGCGAAGAGATAGAACGCTTGTTTGAGTGTAGAAGACTGTGTGTCTTATAAGGAGTATTGTAAGTTGTGCATTGATCTATTGTATATATATATATATTGACTGTGTAATGGCATCGCTATTGTAATTGCGCGATGCATGTAATGTTTGTGGCGAGTGAGGAGTGCGAATAAAGTGTTAGAATTGTATTCGCTGTGTGTCATGTCAAGTCATTCTGTGACAGTGTTTGTTATCACATCTGTGAGGTATTACGAGCCTGTATTATTGCTGATTGCAAGATCATGACAGGTGTGAACGTGGGGGTTTTTCGTCCGCGTATGAACTGAATATAAGATAGAGGTGTGAACGTGGGGGATTTTCGTCCGCGTATGAACTGAATATAAGATAGAGGTGAATGTGGATGTATCGTCCGTCTTTGAATCAGTTGTAAAATAGGTTTGAACGTGAGTGTAAGCGGAAAGTTTTTGTAAAGAATTGAAATTGAAAGTGAGCGATGAACGGACGACATTACGACTAACAAATATACTCGACAGCATACAAACCTATAAAACTTTGTCGACAACGCATACACCACCTAAAAATACATATTCTAATACTTTCTTATCCAAAAAGCACAGGTTTTTGTTTCACCCGAAAGTGTTAGCAAGATCCTAACAGGTGTGAACGTTATCAGTTGGGGTATCTTCATTGCACTTCGGACAGGTCCATAGGTGCTCAGATCCCCCGCCCTCCAGCATAAGCATCAGCGTTCGGCGGCTAATAGTGCCAGTTCTGTGTTGTTTAACGAGGCACCTCGTTTTCCCGATGTACCTCTCGTGTCTGACCGTGCCAATTCTTACTCCCAAGTCTTTCATCCTGGACAGTGATATGGATTCAATGACGTCAAAGTCCCCTGTTCTCGCCATATCTTTAAGGACGTTAATAACATCGGCACGATCCATGGGCTGGCCATCTACAGAGGGTGCAGAGCCAGCCAGTTTATCAGCTCGTTCATTTCCATCGACTCCCGCATGTCCCGGGACAAAGATGAAGGTGACTTTACGGACAACAGACTTCCTCAGCGACTCAGTTCACTGTCTACGTACAGATCCAGCTTCGACACACACGTTGGTATAGTGATGTGCTTCTAGCATTAGAAAAGCCTGTGTAACTGCCATCACCTCCATCGCCATGCTGCTTGTGGGCATAATGTGGGCACCACTGAATTCTTGGACGGTTCGGCCCGCTGAACGGTCCTTTGGTAGTTACATGCATTGATATAAGTTCTAGAAGTTCTTAAATGACTTCAAAATTATCGTTTATTGCCCGAATAAAAACTGCGACCTGAGCTGTGTCGGATATATCGGTGGATTCATACACTGCCAATGAAAGAAAAAACAATTACAATTTTTGATATGTGCTGCTACTTGACGATTAACATCGTTGGCTAATTCTTCAACTCACCTTGTCAACGTATTATTAGACAAAGGAATCTGATCAAATTTTTTTTCACCCTTTTTATCGCCGAGCATTCTAGCAGCAGTTTTAAGGGAAGGCTTGATTACTTTATCTGCATAGGTAAACGGCTTCTTTTTGTGAGCCAACAGAAGAGCGACTTCGTACGATGCAACAACAGAACTCTTGCTCTGTTCGTTAGCCTTGGTGAAAACTTACGGCTGCCTGGTCAGAGAACTTTCTTTGTGAAATCTTTTCTTAACTCCGAATTGATCGGATACTGAGAATTTATGTCTGAATGTGTGGTCCAGATTAATTTATTTTGTAACAGAAACACAAAATCAGCAGATTAGGCCAAAAAAAAGTTAGTTGCATATCCTTTACAGGACTTTTGCAGTCAACACCAGCATTTTTTGCTGTTGATGTCTTGACAATTTTGCGTTCAGTAGTTTGCCAGTCTCTGTGGCTAAGGGCTTGCGAACGTGGTTTGTGAGCCCGTATACCCGCGTTCGAAACACAGCGGTGCTGGTTTTTTCGAAAAAGGTATAGGGGCCGGTCTTTCAGAAAGAATGGCAAACTACTGAACGTAACACTTGCCTAGTACATCAACAGCAGCTGAAAATGCTGGTGTTGACTGCAACGTCCCGTAAGGGATACGCAACAAAATTAGTTTGCCATTGCTTTCTGAACAACCGGCACCCATATCACTTCGTAATAAAACCAGCGCAGAGCAGTCTGCTGCCAAATCACGCACAGCTGTGTTTTAAACACCAGGATCACGAATCACGTCCGTAACGTAACCTTTTAGTAAGTTGTACCGAAGGGGAAATTATCCGTCTGAATTCACATGTTTTCTCATCTTAAAGGGAGACAATGTTTGTAAATTACATATTGTCCAACCTCAGTTATCTGTTTCTGGATTAGTTTATTTCAAAGACAGGCCAGGTTTCAAACTAATTTAAACCCTCCTGGGACAACAATCAAATTCACATTAATATCCTATTTGTGGTTCAGTCGGTCACAGGATCTTACCCAGGTGATGAACCCTAATATAACTTCTCCTCTTAGATTAAACGGGTTAGGGTTATGTGTCGTGTATTTATTTATAGTGTCGTCCCTGGGGTGAGGGGAGTCAACACCCACATCCTTTTTAACCCCATATCATTATTCTGCAGAATCCACTAGATTCCGTCCACAACACCCCGTCAATCCCTGGATACCTCTTTCTCTCTCACCACTCACCACTGGATCATGCCCCGTCTCATTCTTCCCCAAAACAACATACTACACAACTTCAGCTTCTAAAAATTAATAACAAATTAATTTAATGAAGAAAAGTGTATGTATGTGCGAAGTGTATGTCTAGAATGTATGTCGTATACTCTAGTGTCTGCAGAATCAGACCGGACAGCTCAGGAGCAAAGTCTGATCATCCCGGTAATGGCCACACAACATCATCATAGCTCAGCACACAATGACCTCACCAAACGATGTGTTCCTCCTGCCAGATGTTGACTTCCTCCAGTAACTATTTGATAACCCAAATACCTGGTCACCAATCACGGATATAATCCAATACTGATCCTGAATCGATCACACACAATGTTACTAAATGTCCCTGCCATTCTGAGATTTAACAATCCCTGTATCGTGAAAACACGGATCACTGTCACTTGAAACAAAATGATTCATTCCTAAATGTTCTAGAGTTTCACGATTACACATTTAATAATTACAGTTCCACAGGAATCTAATAACTGAGAAGAACGCTATGTTCGTTGTTCCTGTTCCCCTTATAATCCATATTGTTCTTTTTACATGTGGTATGGAAAATAATTTCACTCAACTTCCGTGAACCCCATCACTAAGGAGTCATTTCCAGATAGTTATCTGTTTCCGCTCAACAGAGCCATGTTCCTTCAGACCCTCTTGATTATGGGCCCAGAGCAAAAGCCGCTGAATAAAACTTCCTTCACTGAATCATCCAGAATCTTAAACAGTGAATGTTCAGCTTGTTTTCTTCATAACCGGAGTGGAACCTGTGAAAGAGTACACACCTGGTGAGAGCAACCCGACATTGACCCCTATTAGATGAGTGCAGGCCGACGGCCGCATTCAGATATTTAACAGTGGGCTAAACTCTGTCATAGGGCAGAGTAGCTCATCACATCGGTCTGAGTTAGGGTAAGACAAGGAAAGACCAAAGGCACAGTGCAGAACCCCAGTAGACACCCAACTGGAAGATCCCACACCTGGACATTTCCCCTATCCCCCCAACCATCTCCAATCTCTCCAAATATCATCCCACTACACTATTCTCAACCAGCTGAGCCAATTGACATCTCACACTGGCTAGTTTAACGACGTGACTACCTGCTGTCGTCGACACTCCTAGAATACCTAACCACAAAGCAACAACAATATGCTCAAATCCTAAAATCTATCTATCACTAGACTATCCAACATTGCTTATACCTAAACGCTATCTAGTGAATACCTTATGTAAACCAGCTCTATTCTGAATTGAATCTACACATTGCCATGCAAGACACATGTTCATCATTTTTAATTGACACAGAACACAATAGATTCTTTCCTAAATTTGAACAGAGCTAGCCAAACACTTCAGTCTAGTTTAATTCCATTTTTCTCACTGGCGGCAAATAAGTTGTTTCCTCCAGTCGGAGATTGTCCGAGTGACGTCATTCGCTGTCAACAACAAGTGGTCTTGGCGGCAACCAAATCAAAACGGCGTTTTTCCTTTTATCTTGCGATTCGGGCAAACTAACATGCCGACAATTTTCCTGTGTCCTGGGGAAATCTCAAGGACTTTTGGTTTCGTTTGATCCGATGGAAGCGTCCCCCCCCCCCCCCCCAATCAACAAAAAGTTGCAACTGTCTTTGTAAATCTATCATCTGATCGTTAACTCCAGTGGTCCCGTGACATTATGGTAGAATTGAATGGAAAAGCTTCAGTGTCCTCAATACTTCTACACCACATGTGACAAACTCAAGGCCCGCGGGCCACATCCGGCCTGCCGTACAATCATATCAGGCCCGAGAGGTCTCAACCGACGTACAAATATATTCGGCCCAAGAGAGAATTTTAGACAAAAATATTTTTTTTTATGTTCACGATATAAAGAGCAAATCAAATTCCCTAATTAGCAGCCTTCCGAATGATAGGCTACCTGAGAGCGTTCTCGCTTCGATCAGAATAAGCGAAAATAAAAGTTGTGTAGTGCGTTAGTGTTCGTCGTTATAGTTACCTAGCAACGTTTAGATGCTCGTTTTGGATTGGCGCATTAAAAAAAAAAAATGAAAATAGTGTAATGCCCGGATATTATATCGAATTTTCCCGCTACGGCTAAACTGACATCAATCAAGCGTCTGTTGGTAGGTGCACAATCTTTTAAAATCAAAGCTAGCCTTTAAAATGGCCAAGAGAAAAGTTGATTCTGAAAACAGAGCCTTTCAAAGCCGCTGGGAGGCTGAATATATGACAAGTAATTTCTGGCTGTTTCGTAATCCATTTACCATAGACGTAGAAACTGCACCTGTAAATTTGCAGATGGAATTAATAGAGCTGCAGTGTAATGGGACACTAAAGGCTAAGTGTGACACTGTGGGGCCTGCACAGTTCACTCGTTTCATTCCTGAAGATATGCCCCGGTTTCGTCTACATGCGGCTCGAACCTTGAGCATGTTTGGTAGCACATATCTGTGTGAGCAGCTGTTTTCTGTGATGAAGATTTAAAAACATCACACAGGAGTCGACTCACTGATGAACACTTGCAGTCCATCATGAGAATCCCAATGACACAAAACATTACTCCCAAAGAAAAGATGCCAAACATCGTACTCTGACAAATTGACATAAGAGTCAAAATGAGTACACCAAAAATGTTTTATTATTAAAACTTTTTTTCTGTTTTAATTTATATTCATGTTTAAAAAAGGTTTAATTTTCGGCTTATTGAATGTTTATCCTGTCCGGCCCGCAACCTTACGTGTGATTTGAGTTTTGCCCCGCTGAGCGATTGAGTTTGACACCCCTGGTCTACACAAACGTTGCATGTACTTAGTCTGGTGTTGTGATCAAACCCAGATTAATTGTTTAGGCAAATGTATGTTCTCTAATTTGCCATTGCTTTCTCTTAAGTCCAACTGAATGTCAATGTAGGGGTTGATCCGCCAAGCTGGCCTTCAACTGACCGACTAGATGACTTTGTTTAAGAGTTGTTCTGAACCAATCCGACGCTGTGGCCACGGGGATAGTGAGACTCGCAGTTTGATCATCCCCGTCATGCCGAGTCCACGGTTGGAAATCAGCAGGAGACGATTAGGACGCGGATCATTCTTGCATTGATTTCGATAGTAAGGAGCGTCGGCCGTACAGAATGCAATGACAAATTTATCATTTGTGCCATGCCGTTAAGCATGGACTGTCATGTTACGACATCTTACACGATCACCAGAGTCGTGGATCAGCTCCGTGTTCTTGTCTGGACCATGTTATGTGACTAAGCCATCCAGGTATTTACTTCTTTGCCTTCCCCTTGTTCTCTTCCCCTCAATCTTGCCAGTTGTCATCAAGTTCTCTGGGCAGACTACTGAACTCACTTTGCCGGGTACATCACAAACAACAAACATATGGTGGGATCGGCTGCAATGTCCCGCAAGGACTGGCAACTAACTTGTTGTTTCTAAACTGTCAATCATCACGTTCTACTGTCCCGCATTCATCACGTTTTACTGTCCCGCATTCATCACGTTCTAATGTCCCGCATTCATCACGTTCTACTGTCCCGCATTCATCACGTTCTACTGTCCAGCAGGAGCAAGTTGTGTACCAGATCTGTGACTCGTCTGAGGGCATGCCCCATGATTTCTCTTCCGTAAACAAACTAATATCTGGTCGTGGCCCCACTGGCCAGAGTCGTGGCCTCACGTGTTGGGGTCAAGGTTCATCACCGTACACTGTCAGGGTCTTAAACTTGGCTCGCTAACCTAACACATGTGAGACAGTACAAGTACAACGTGATTTGACGTAAGACTCAACGACACACCGTTCAATGGATTTATTCACATATCAAATACGGAACGATGATCACAACAATATATATGTAACACTTCAATGCACTTACATCCACAATACAGCTCACAAGTCTAACACTCAAGATGTCCAGACACTCGACTTTCAAGCACAGAAAACCACACAACGCCTTTCTCTCATCATACGTCTGTCCGAGTCGAAGTCCCAGAGCTGTCTGTCGCTAGTTCGCAACTTGCCTCCCACCTGAGGTGGCTTCACGAGGCATGCGTGCGTCTTGCGTCGTCCTTGCCTGACCGCTGGTCGCTCGTCAGCCAGCAATCTTGCAGGCCTGTAACTATTACTCGCCTGCCGGCGTAACGAAGTTGCTGCATCCCTGCTGGGAGCTAAGTCGCCTGGCGGGCGTAACGATGTCACTGCATCACTGTACCCTTTCTGGACTCTGACACGCTCCCCCGGCAAATTCATGAAAGATGTCATCTTTCATGTGTAATATATGTACATACTGGGTTAATATTCTAACCTTGTCAGAGTCTACCCTTCTGTTGTTATATACATTGGTATCAAAATACAAATAAATACACATATGCCATAGAAATATATAAGAAATGGAAGTTGCATTCAACGACATGTGGTGTTCAACCTTTAACACTTGTCAGGTTTCATCCTCTCGATGGCTGATTACCTCAATTGCATTAATGACCCAGTCAGATCGGTAGTACCAGCTTCACGCATCTACCTCGCAGCATTAAAAAAAACAACGTAATAATATGGTTCTTGAAACAAAAACCATCTAGCTAGACTGAAATACGGCTTTATAAAAGTCGCATAAAACGCTCAAACCCCGACCTTATTTGGCCAGTAGCTCTTGTGTTGGTCTGCAATGTCGGCAACCCTCTGCCATGCCCAGTAGATGGCTACCTGTTGTGTCAACAATCTGGCAACAACATGGCTATTATACGCAACACATTACTGAATACATTTCAAATTATGGCCCTTTGTGTAATGCTGTAATAACAAATAAATGAAAGGGGAATAATTTAAACATTTATGAAATACAATAATTTACAATAATTATCCTATTTCTTAGTGCCATCGCTTGACGTTTCTTCATATTAACGAGAAAAAGTCGGTAATATGAATACATTAATCAAGATATGATTCTAAGATTACATTACGTAAATATATAAACACACAATTCGTGTATTTAACTTTGTTGATTCCTAAAGATTTTAGAATTGTCATAGCTTTTTAAACTTTTATTTGTCGTCTGCTAATTTTGCTCTCAATTTCTAACTAATCCGGAAGTACACACGAACGCTAAACAGCTGATGTTGAAGCTTGTAGAACACACTTGTTCCGGTCTGATGTAGTTACGGAAAGTACCATGTTCTCACAGTTCATGTGTTGGATGTTTCACTACAAAACCTTCTGGATTACGATTGACTGTTCATGTGTTGGATGTTTCACTACCGAACATTATGGATTTCGGTTGACCAGTGGAGTAGCTGTCAATGTTCAGTTTACACGTTCACACACGTATTTAAAATATCTCTGGAATGTTCCACACGCAGATGTCACTGTCAACTTGGATAGTTCGCTTACGGTAAGTTTATGAGCGAATGTGACACTGTTTTTGTTCGTAATATATACAATTAATAAAGTTCGCTTTCTACCACACACTACACAATTATACACGACAATCACTACATGAATTATTAAAATAAGAACACTATATATAATGGGAGTAACCCCTATCACATCACATTGTAGACATTACACAGCTTTTTGTGAATAGAAAAAAAATTATTCACTGATGAGTGGCTGTGTCGGTCTGAGTGTATTTGTACACACTGTACTCAGACATTGGTGCTTACTGGGTCGGTCGGACAACGGGACAAAAGATCGGCAATTGCATTGGTTTTGCCTGGGATATGTCGAACCTCAAAGTTGTAATCTTGAAGTTTAAGAGACCAGCGCGCTACCATATGATTTGAAGGTACTCCTGAATTTATAAAACGCAACGGGCTGCTGTCAGATTCCACGATGAAATGCCGTCCTAGAAGAAATCTGGACAATTTTGTTATACCCACCACTAAAGCTAGGGCTTCCAACTGAGGTATAGACCAAGCCCGTTCTCTGGGTTTTAGTTTCCTTGATACGAAGTACACGGGATGGAGGATGTTATTGTACTCTTGTAACAAGACTGCTCCAATCGCCACGGAGCTAGCATATGTACGCAATCTGAAAGGTAAATGGAGGTTGGGCAATTTTAGGATGAGATTATTCGAACTATTATCAGAAAAACATGCTAGTACTTTATGGAATGCAATTTGTAGGCATTCATTGTTTACAATTTTCTCTGGCTTATCTTTTGTTAGTAGATTAGTAAACACTTCGGTCAGTTCTGAAAAATCAGGAATGAACTGCCGGTAATAATTTATCAGTCCCAACAAACTTCTGACTTGTTTTTTTGTAGTCGGAAGTGAGAGTTTTAGTATCTTGGACACAATGTTATCGTCTGTCGTGACAAGCCATTGGATATTTTGTACCCCAAGAATGATATTTCCTGGTAGGCTATGTCTACTTTCGCAGGCTTTAACCGTCAGTCCGTGCTGTCTAATACGTTCAAATGTCTGTTCTAACGTCTTAATGTGCTCTGTCATTGTCTCTGTGTGAACACAGATGTCGTCGATATAGCAGATTATGTTAGGAATGTCTACTAGGAGGAGTCGTGTCATACGTACAAAGGTGGCTGGGGCATTGACTAGCCCAAATGGAATTTCCCTTTAACCCCCGGGGGGGAAATTTAATTTTCCCCTTTTTTTTTTTAAAAATTTTTTAAATTTTTTTAAAAAAGGGTTTTTTTAAAAAAGGTTTCCTTGGAAATCTAGAACAGTTATTTTATTTAGCTTTCGATATTTGATACACAGTCTTATTGTTTTCCTTTTTTTTTTTGGGGGGGGAAAAAATTTTTGGGGGGGTTTATGTTTTTTTTTTTTTGGTTTATTCCCCCCTTTTTTTTTTTTTTTAAGGTTTTTTGGGGGGGTTTTTTTTTTTTTGTTTGGGGGGGGAAAAATTTTTTTTTTTTTGGGGGGGTTTTTTTTGGTTTTTTTTTTTTTTTTTTTGGGGGGTTTTTTTTTTTTTGGTTTTTTCCCTTTTTTTTTCAAAATTTGCCCCCCAAAATTTTTTTTTAAAAAAAGGGGTTTTTTTTTTGGTTTCCTTTTTGGGGATGGTCCTTTCATATTTTTGAAATATTTTTTGTTTGTTTTTTTTTTTTTTTAAGGGGGGAAAGGGGGGGGAAAAGGGGGGGGGAAAAAAAAGGGGGGGGAAAAAAGGGGGAAAAAAAAAGGGGGGGGGAAAAAAAAGGGGGGGGGGGGGGGGGGGGAAAAAAAAGAAAAGGGGGGAAAAAAGGGGGGAAAAAGGGGGGGGGAATTTTTGGGGGGGGGGGTTTAAAAAGGGGGGGGGGTTTTTTTTTGGGGGGGGGGGCCCCCCCGGGGGGGGGGGAAAAAAAAAAAGGGGGGGGGGGAAAAAAAGGGGGGGGGGGAAAAAAAAAAGGGGGGGGAAAAAAGGGGGGGGGGGGGGGGGGGGGGGGGGGAAAAAAAGGGGGAAAAAAAGGGGGGGGGGGGGGGGGGGGGGGGTTTTAAAAGGGGGGGGGGGGGGGGGGGGAAAAGGGGGGGGGGGGGGGGTTTTTTTTAAAAAAAGGGGGGGGAAAAGGGGGGGGGGGGTTTTTTAAAAAAAGGGGGGGGGAAAAAAGGGGGGGAAAGGGGGGGGGGGGGGGGGTTTTTTAAAAAGGGGGGGGGGGGCCCCGGGGGGGGGGGGAAAAAAAAGGGGGGGGGGGGGGGGGAAAAAAGGGGGGGGGGGAAAAAGGGGGGGGTTAAAGGGGGGGGGGGGGGGTTTTTAAAAAAAGGGGGGAAAGGGGGGGGGGGGGGGGGGGAAGGGGGGAAAAGGGGGGGGGGGGTTGGGGGGGGGGAAAAGGGGGAAAAGGGGGGGGGGGGGGGGGGGGGGGGGTAAAAAAAAGGGGGGGAAAAGGGGGGGGGGGGGGGAAAGGGTTTTGGGGGGGGGGGGGGGGGGGAAAAAAATTTTTTTGGGGGGGGGGGGGGGGGGGGGGGGAAAAAATTTTTTTTTTGGGGGGGGGGGGGGGGGGAAAAAGGGGGGGGGGGGAAAAATTTTTTGGGGGGGGAAAAAGGGGGGGAAAGGGGGGGGGGGGGGTGAAAAAGGGGGGGGGGAGGGGGGGAAAAAAAAGGGGGGGGGGGGTTTTTTAAAAAAAAAAAAAGGGGGGGGGGGGGAAAAAGGGGGGGGGGGGGGGGGGGGGGGGGGGAAAAGGGGGGAGGAAGGGGTTTTTTTGGGGGGGGGGAGGGTTTGGGGGTTTTCCCCCGGGAAAAAAAAATTTGGGGGGGGGGGAAAAAAAGGGGGGCCCCCAAAGGGGGGGGGGGGGGGGGGGGCCCCCTTGGGGGGGGGGGGGGGGGCCGGGTTTTACCCCTTTTAAAAAGGGGGAAAAAATTTTTTTGGGGGGGGGGGGGGGGAAAAAAGGGGGGGGGGGGTTTTGGGGGGGGGGGGGAAAAAAAAAAAGGGGGGGGGGGGAAGGGGGGGGGTTTTTTTTTGGGGGGGGCCTTTAAAAGGGGGGGGGGGGGGAAAATTTTTCCGGGGGGGGGGAAAAGGGGGGGGTTTGGGGGGGTTTTTTGGGGGGGGGGGGGAAAAAAAGGGGGGGGGGGAGGGGGGGGGGGGAAAAAGGGTTTTTTAAAAAGGGGGGGGAAAAAAGGGGGGGGGGGGGGGAAAAAATTTTGGGGGGGGGGGAAAAAATTTTTTCCCCCCCCCAAGGGGGAAAAAAGGGGGGGTTTGGGGGGAAAAGGGGGGGGGGGGGGGGAAAAAAAATTTTTTTTTTTTGGGGGGGGGGTTTTAAAAGGGGGGGGGGGGGAAAAAAGGGGGGGGGGGGGGAAAAAGGGGGGGGGGGGGGGGGGGGGGGGGGAAAAGGGGGCCCCGGGAAAAAAAAAAGGGGGGGGGGGGGGGGGGAAAAAATTTTTTTTAAAAAAATTTTTAAAAGGGGGGGGGTTTTTTTAAAAAAAAAAGGGAAAGGGGGGGGGGGGGGGCCCCCGGGGGTTTTTTGGGGGGGGGCCCCCCCCGGGGGTTTTTTTTTAAAAAAAAAAGGGGGGGGGGGGGTTTTTTTAAAAAGGTTTTTTTCCCCCCCCCTATTTTTTTGGGGGGGGGGTTTTTTTTTGGGGGGGGGGGGTTTGGGGGGGTTTTTGGGGGGGTTTGGGGGGGGGTTTTTTTGGGGGGGGGGGGGGGTTTTGGGGGGGGGGGGGGAGGGGGGGGGGGGAAAAAAAAGGGGGGGGGTTTTTTTAAAAAAAAAATTTTTTTAAAAAATTTTAAAATTTAAAAAAAAAAAAAATTTTAAAATTTTTTTTTTTAAAAAAAATTTTTTTTGGGGGAAAAAACCTTTTTTTGGAAAAAAATTTTTATTTTTTGGGGGAAAGGGGAAAAAAAAAGGTTGGGTTTTCCCCCCTTTAAAAAAAATTTTTTTAAAAAATTTTAAGGGGAAAACCCTTTTTTTGGGGAAAAAAATTTGGCCCCTTTGGGGTGGTTTTTCCCCCAAAATTTAAAGGGGAAAAAATTTTTTTGGGAAAAAAGGGGAACTTTTTTTTCCCCGGGGGGGGTTTTTTAAATTTCCTTTTCCCCCCAAAAAAAATTTTTTTAAAAAAAAGGGGGGGGGGAAAAAAAAAAAAAATTTTTTTTTTTAAACTTGGGGGCCCTTTTTGAGGGGCCCCCCAAAAAGGGGGAAAAAAAATTTCCAAAAAAAAAACCCCCCAAAAAAAAATTTTTTTTTTTAAAATTTTAAAAAAATTAAATTTTAAAAATTTTAAAAAATTTTTTTGTTGTTTTAAAAAAAAGGGCCCCCCTTTTAAATTTTTTTTTAAAAAGGGTTTTTAAAAAATTTTAATTTAAAACCCGTTTTTTTTTTTAAAAACCCCTTCCCGGGGGGGAAAAATTTTCCCCTTTAAATTTTTTTAAAATTTCCAAAAAATTTTTTAAAAAAAAAAGGTTTAAAAAAAAATTAAATTTTTTCCAAAATTTTTAAAAAGGTTTCCCAAAAAATTTTATCCCCCCTTTTTTCCTTTAACCCAAAAAATTTTTTTCCCCCAAAAATTTCCCGGGTTTTTTTTTTGGGGCCCCTTTTTTTCCCCCGGTTTCCCCCCTTTTTAATTTTTCCCCCCGGGTGGCTTTTAAACCCCGGTTTTGGGGGCCCCCCCCCCCCGGGGGGTTTGGCCCCCTTTGGGGAAAATTTTGGGGGGGGTTTTTTTTAAACCCCCCTTCCCAAAAAATTTTCCTTTTTGGGGGAAAAAAAAATTTTTTGGGGGTTTTTTTTTCCTTCAAAAATTTTTTTTTTGATTTTCCCCCGGGAACCCCTTTTTTCCCAAAATTTTTTTGGGGCCCCCCCCCCCCCGGGGGGGGGGGGTTTTTTTTTTTTTTTTTAAAAATTTTAAAAAGGGGGGCCCAGGTTTACGATGCGACAAGGTCACAATGGCGACAAGATCACAATGTCGACAAGGTCAAAACGGTGACAACTTTCACAAATCACAAATGTTTTACACGCTTACAAGATCAAACAATATGTATGCACTGTACGTTTACAAATAGTCTTACACATGTTTAAACAATGTAGTAATAAATCGAAAATGAGCCTTCCACGATCACATTTACATGTACTATAAAGTTTGACACAAATTCTAAGTTCACAAACTCTAGTTTTAGATCGTTAATCACATAAACACGTTCATTTCAAAGCCGGACGAATGCCACCACGTCCACACATGTCAGGGTCTTAAACTTGGCTCGCTAACCTAACACATGTGAGACAGTACAAGTACAACGTGATTTGACGTAAGACTCAACGACACACCGTTCAATGGATTTATTCACATATTAAATACAGAACGATGATCACAACAATATATACTGGATACTTCAATACACTTACATCCACAATACAGCTCACAAGTCTTTCTCTCAAGATGTCCAGACACTCGACTTTCAGGCACAGAAACCACACAACGCCTTTCTCTCTATCTTGCGTCCGTCCACGTCCGTGTCCCAGAGCTGTCTGCCGCTAGTTCGCAACTTGCCTCCCACCTGAGGTGGCTTCACGAGGCATGCGTGCGTCTAGCGTCGGCCTGGCCTGACCGCTGGTCGCTCGTCAGCCAGCAATCTTGCAGGCCGGTAACTATTACTCGCCTGGCGGCGTAACGAAGTTGCTGCATCCCTACTTCACTGGCAAAACAATGTTTGTTGGCTGTGTAATACGCCGAACCACGTCTCTCAATCTCATCTACACTAGTGCATTCATTCTCTTGCAAAAATGTGGGATGTGTACCAGATCTGTGACTCGTCTGAGGGCATGCCCCATGATTTCTCTTCCGTAAACAAACTAATATCTGGTCGTGGCCCCACTGGCCAGAGTCGTGGCCTCACGTGTTGGTGGTCAAGGTTCATCACCGTACACAATCATCAGTCTAGCCCGGGACAGGCCACCAAGTTACCTAGTCTTGCTCCCGCTTGTTCTTTCCCCACTACGTTGGCCAGTTGTCACTACACCTCCAGATGTGGTTGACTTCACAACACTCTGACCACCGATGCTCTAATTACTGTTTTAAAAAAAATTTGCTTCTATCTGCTCCTGTTTGGTGGCTGTGGCTCGGGGGTAATGAACGCAGTCTCACAACCCTTCTATCTGCTCATGGCCGGTGGCTGTGGCTTGGGGGTAATGTACGCAGTCTCACAACCCCGGCATGCTGGTCTCGAGGTCGGTCGCAGGCCATTTGGGTGACGATTGTTTTGCGTTGATTTTCCCAATGCTAAGAGTGTCGGACGTTCATAAGCCAATGGACGTAAAATTGTCTAGATAATCATAAATAGCCAGTAAATACTGGGATTAACTGTGACGTCATGTACAGGACAGACAACTCTCTTGTAAAACCTGCTTGTCGAGGGACTGCCTTATTCGTGGAATGAATGACTTAACTGTGTGTTAGTCTGGTATGTGGGCACTCGGTGTGTGAACTTATGCTACGGTAGACAGGGACACTGTCACTGCTGGAGGTCACGACTTTAATGTAGCAATTGCTACCTGGGAGTGACAGCTTCACGTGACTGCTACACTGACTGTGTCCTACACTCCATGAACCGACAACTACTGTGATTGTGTGTTTGCTACACTCCATGAACCGACAACTACTGTGATTGTGTGTTTGCTACACTCCATGAACCGACAACTACTGTGATTGTGTGTTTGCTACACTTCATGAACCGACAACTACTGTGATTGTGTGGTTGCTCCATGAACCGACAACTACTGTGATTGTGTGGTTGCTCCATGAACCGACAACTACTGTGATTGTATGTTTGCTACACTCCATGAATCGACAACTACTGTGATTGTGTATTGTGCTACACTCCATGAACCGACAACTACTGTGATTGTGTGTTTGCTATATTCCATGAACTGACAACTACTGTGATTGTGTGTTTGCTACACTCCATGAACCGACAACTACTGTGATTGTGTGGTTGCTATATTCCATGAACCACCAACTACTGTGATTGTGTGTTTGCTATATTCCATGAACCGACAACTACTGTGATTGTGTGTTTGTTACACTTCATGAACCAACAACTACTGTGATTGTGTGGTTGCTCCATGAACCGACAACTACTGTGATTGTGTGGTTGCTCCATGAACCGACAACTACTGTGATTTTATGTTTGCTACACTCCATGAATCGACAACTACTGTGATTGTGTGTTTGCTATATTCCATGAACCGACAACTACTGTGATTGTGTGTTTGCTACACTCCATGAACCGACAACTACTGTGATTGTGTGTTTGCTATATTCCATGAACCGACAACTACTGTGATTGTGTGTTTGCTATATTCCATGAACCGACAACTACTGTGATTGTGTGTTTGCTATATTCCATGAACCGACAACTACTGTGATTGTGTGTTTGCTACTCCATGAATCGACAACTACTGTGATTGTGTATTGTGCTACACTCCATGAACCGACAACTACTGTGATTGTGTGTTTGCTATATTCCATGAACCGACAACTACTGTGATTGTGTGTTTGCTACACTCCATGAACCGACAACTACTGTGATTGTGTATTTGCTATACTCCGTGAACTGACAGTGAGCTAAAATGACTGCCCGTCCTACACTCCTTAAGCTGACTCCTTAAGGTGTCTTCAGATGTTAATATGAATACATAAAAAGAACACAGTTAAGTTGCATATCCTTTACAGGACGTTTGCAGTCAACACCAGTATTTTTTGCTGCTGTTGATGTCTTGGCAAGTTTACGTTCACTTGTTTGCCATTGCTTTGTGAACGACCGATACCCATATCATTTCGTTAAAAAAAAAACCAGCGCAACGCGGTCTGTTGCCAAATCGCGCGCAGCTGTGTTTGGAACGCGGGTATATGGTATCACGAACCGCGTCCGTAACTACTTCGCCACGTTGCCCGGCATACAAAGAAAGTCACATTGAGTTTGTTGACATTTCCTGTAGTCAATCAATCAATCATGTGCCATGCCGGTAAGCGTGGGCGGTCACGACTCGCCATTTCACTCGATCACCAGAGTCGTGGATCACCTCAGTGTTCCTGTCTCGTCCATGCCATGTGGCCAAGCCATCCAGGTATTTACTTCTAGGTCTTCCCCTTGATCTTGCCAGTTGTCACCAAGTTCTCCAATCCATTTCTTCTCATAACATGTCCAAAAATTTTGACTGTCTACGTCTAATTTCTCTAATCAATTTACGATTTTCATTTGTCTCCTGTAGTACTTGGTCATTGGTGTTTTTATCTGTCCATGGTATTCTTTGCATTTCCCTCAGAAACCACATTTCCACAGACATCAGATGTTTTTCAGTTTGACTGCTCATTGTCCACGTTTCACATCCATACAAAAGACCAGGCTCTATGTATCCCCTCAACACTCTTTTTCTCGTTTCAGTTGACATCTTTTTAATGGCAGTATGTTTTTCATATATATACATAATGTTTATATATATATATATACGGTCTCTGTGGCTGAAGGGCTTGCGAACGCGGTTTGTGAGCCCGTATACCCGGGTTCGAAACACAGCGCTGCTGGTTTTTTCGAAAAAGGTATAGAGGCCGGTCGTCCAGAAAGCAATGGCAAACTACTGGACGTAACACTTGCCTAGTACATCAACAGCAGCTGAAAATGCTGGTGTTGACTGCAACGTCCCGTAAGGGATACGCAAAAAAAAAAAATGTTTTTGATCTTGCTAAAGGCTACTTTCGCCATGGCGATTCTTGTTCTAATCTCTTCAAGGCATCTCCCATCAGATGTTATAACTGTAGTAGCTCCTGTATATATACAGGAAAATGACTAATATAATAGTTAATACAGTCACCAGCGGTGCTGCCAGGTAACTCCCAAGCGGCACAACTCTATAGTCCTTCAGGCCTGAAAGAGGCCTACTAGTAGCTCCTGTAATATCAAACACACCAGCACACATTTCCTGTAGTAGCTCCTGTAATATCAAACACACCAGCACACATTTCCTGTAGTAGCTCCTGTAATATCAAACACACCAGCACACACTTCCTGTAGTAGCTCCTGTAATATCAAACACACCAGCACACATTTCCTGTAGTAGCTCCTGTAATATCAAACACACCAGCACACATTTCCTGTAGTAGCTCCTGTAATATCAAACACACCAGCACACACTTCCTGTAGTAACTCCTGTAATATCAAACACACCAGCACACATTTCCTGTAGTAACTCCTGTAATATCAAACACAACCAGCACACACCTTCCTGTAGTAACTCCTGTAATATCAAACACACCAGCACACACTTCCTGTAGTAACTCCTGTAATATCAAACACACCAGCACACACTTCCTGTAGTAGCTCCTGTAATATCAAACACACCAGCACACACTTCCTGTAGTAACTCCTGTAATATCAAACACACCAGCACACACTTCCTGTAGTAACTCCTGTAATATCAAACACACCAGCACACACTTCCTGTAGTAACTCCTGTAATATCAAACACACCAGCACACACTTCATGTAGTAACTCCTGTAATATCAAACACACCAGCACACACTTCCTGTAGTAACTCCTGTAATATCAAACACACCAGCACACACTTCCTGTAGTAACTCCTGTAATATCAAACACACCAGCACACACTTCCTGTAGTAGCTCCTGTAATATCAAACACACCAGCACACACTTCCTGTAGTAACTCCTGTAATATCAAACACACCAGCACACACTTCCTGTAGTAACTCCTGTAATATCAAACACACCAGCACACATTAATTGCCTGATGCCGTGGCCAAGCGATTACGGGCGCAATTCGCAATCCCGTATAGGAATCGAAACACAGCTGCGTTTTTTTTTAATGAAATGGTATGGGTGCCGGTCGTTCAGAAAGCAATGGCAAACTACTGAACGTAAGCTTGGCCAGGAACCACGAACAGCCACATAATGCTGGGGTTGATGCTACGCCCGTAAAGGTTACGCAATTAACTCAACTTTCACACAAGGACGATGTCTGTGTCCTGCAAATACCCATGTGATGTGTGGAAGCAGTTCACCTGTTGGGGTATCATCCTTGCACTCCCTACATGTCCATAGGTACTCAGATCCTCTCCCAACATTTACAGCAGCCTCCGGCGACAAATTCCAATAGTGCCAATTCTGTGTTGGTAGACTAGGCCCCTCAATTTTCAAATGTACCTCTCGTGTCTGGCTGTGCCAATACTTACTCCCAAGTCTCTCATTCTAGGCAACGATGTGGATTCACTGGCGAATCATCACCTCCGCTCTCAACAGGTCTCTAAGGACGTTAATAACATCGGCACGATCCATGGGCTGGCCATTTGCAGGGCAACCAGAGCCAGCAAGTCTATCACCTCGTTCGTTTTCCCCAACTCCAGCAAAGTCCCGGAATGAAGAGAGTTTAGCGTGGAATCAGTATCAAAGGATGGATTTGTGCTGGCTGTACAGTGAGTCCAGAAAGTGAAACAGCTTGTATGTACTGGGCACTAACTGTGTTGTGCTGGCTGTACAGTGAGTCCAGAAAGTGAAATAGTTTGTACTGAACACTAACTGTTTTGTGCTGGCTGTACAGTGAGTCCAGAAAGTGAAACAGTTTGTACTGAACACGAAGCGTGTTATGCTGGCTGTACAGTGAGTCCAGAAAGTGAAACAGTTTGTACTGAACACGAAGCGTGTTGTGCTGGCTGTACAGTGAGTCCAGAAAGTGAAACAGCTTGTTTGGGCACGAACTGTGTTGTGCTGGCTGTACAGTGAGTCCAGAAAGTGAAACAGTTTGTACTGAACACGAAGCGTGTTGTGCTGGCTGTACAGTGAATCCAGAAAGTGAAACAGCTTGTACTGGGCACGAACTATGTTGTGCTGACTGTACAGTGAGTCCAGAAAGTGAAACAGCTTGTACTGGGCACTAACTGTGTTGTGCTGGCCGTACAGTGAGTCCAGAAAGTGAAACAGTTTGTACTGAACACGAAGCGTGTTGTGCTGGCTGTACAGTGAGTCCAGAAAGTGAAACAGTTTGTACTGAACACGAAGCGTGTTGTGCTGGCTGTACAGTGAGTCCAGAAAGTGAAACAGCTTGTACTGGGCACTAACTGTGTTGTGCTGGCCGTACAGTGAGTCCAGAAAGTGAAACAGTTTGTACTGAACACGAAGCGTGTTGTGCTGGCTGTACAGTGAGTCCAGAAAGTGAAACAGTTTGTACTGAACACGAAGCGTGTTGTGCTGGCTGTACAGTGAGTCCAGAAAGTGAAACAGCTTGTACTGGGCACGAACTGTGTTGTGCTGACTGTACAGTGAGTCCAGAAAGTGAAACAGCTTGTACTGGGCACTAACTATGTATTGTGCTGGCTGTACAGTGAGTCCAGAAAGTGAACCGGCTTGTACTGGGCACGAACTGTGCTGACCCTGTGTTGTGCTGACCCTGTGATTAGTGCCACATCTAACCATAATGGTGTGGGTTCGATCTCCAGCAGGGGAGGGAATTTGTCCCCAACCAATAGGGGCTACAGGATCCACCCGACCCCATGGATTGTATGAGAGAAGGAAATGCTACTGGTCATCTCAACCTATTATATGACCTATTAGCAAAGGCCAGTATCTAGCATACAATAATGTTGACCTGGTGTAAGCCTGGTGGTAGTGTCAGTGCACTGGTGTAAGCGGGGTGGTAGTGTCAGTGCACTGGCCTGGTGTAAGCATGGTGGTAGTGTCAGTGCACTGGCCTGGTGTAAGCGTGGTGGTAGTGTCAGTGTACTGGTGTAAGCATGGTGGTAGTGTCAGTGTACTGGTGTAAGCGGGGTGGTAGTGTCAGTGCACTGGCCTGGTGTAAGCATGGTGGTAGTGTCAGTGCACTGGCCTGGTGTAAGCATGGTGGTAGTGTCAGTACACTGGCCTGGTGTAAGCATGGTGGTAGTGTCAGTGTACTGGTGTAAGCATGGTGGTAGTGTCAGTGTACTGGTGTAAGCATGGTGGTAGTGTCAGTGTACTGGTGTAAGCATGGTGGTAGTGTCAGTGCACTGGTGTAAGCATGGTGGTAGTGTCAGTGTACTGGTGTAAGCATGGTGGTAGTGTCAGTGCACTGGTGTAAGCGGGGTGGTAGTGTCAGTGCACTGGCCTGGTGTAAGCATGGTGGTAGTGTCAGTGCACTGGCCTGGTGTAAGCGTGGTGGTAGTGACAGTGCACTGGTCTGGTGTAAGCGTTGTGGTAGTGTCAGTGCACTGGTGTAAGCGGGGTGGTAGTGTCAGTGCACTGGCCTGGTGTAAGCATGGTGGTAGTGTCAGTGCACTGGACTGGTGTAAGCGTGGTGGTAGTGTCAGTGCACTGGTGTAAGCCTGGTGGTAGTGTCAGTGCACTGGCCTGGTGTAAGTATGGTGGTAGTGTCAGTGCACTGGCCTGGTGTAAGCCTGGTGGTAGTGTCAGTGCACTGGCGTGGTGGTAGTGTCAGTGCACTGGCCTGGTTTAAGCGTGGTGGTAGTGTCAGTGCACTGGCCTGGTGTAAGCGTGGTGGTAGTGTCAGTGCACTGGCCTGGTGTAAGCCTGGTGGTAGTGTCAGTGCACTGGCCTGGTGTAAGCCTGGTGG
This sequence comes from Cepaea nemoralis, assembly GCA_014155875.1. NCBI lineage: Eukaryota > Metazoa > Mollusca > Gastropoda > Stylommatophora > Helicidae > Cepaea > Cepaea nemoralis. The sequence goes on along the minus strand of JACEFZ010009729.1, from coordinate 615,540 downwards.
TAGTGTCAGTGCACTGGCCTGGTGTAAGCGTGGTGGTAGTGTCAGTGCACTGGCCTGGTGTAAGCGTGGTGGTAGTGTCAGTGCACTGGCCTGGTGTAAGCCTGGTGGTAGTGTCAGTGCACTGGCCTGGTGTAAGCGTGGTGGTAGTGTCAGTGCACTGGCCTGGTGTAAGCCTGGTGGTAGTGTCAGTGCACTGGTCTGGTGTAAGCGTGATGGTAGTGTCAGTGTACTGGCCTGGTGTAAGCGTGGTGGTAGTGGCAGTGCACAGGCCTGGTGTAAGCGTGGTGGTAGTGTCAGTGCACAGGCCTGGTGTAAGCGTGGTGGTAGTGTCAGTGCACTGGCCTGGTGTAATCGTGGTTATAGTGTCAGTGCACAGGCCTGGTGTAAGCGTGGTGGTAGTGTCAGTGCAAGGCCTGGTGTAAGCGTGGTGGTAGTGTCAGTGCACAGGCCTGGTGTAAGCGTGGTGGTAGTGTCAGTGCACAGGCCTGGTGTAAGCGTGGTGGTAGTGTCAGTGCAGTGGCCTGGTGTAAGTGTGGTGGTAGTGTCAGTGCACTGGCCTGGTGTAAGCCTGGTGGTAGTGTCAGTGCACTGGCGTGGTGGTAGTGTCAGTGCACTGGCCTGGTTTAAGCGTGGTGGTAGTGTCAGTGCACTGGCCTGGTGTAAGCGTGGTGGTAGTGTCAGTGCACTGGCCTGGTGTAAGCCTGGTGGTAGTGTCAGTGCACTGGCCTGGTGTAAGCCTGGTGGTAGTGTCAGTGCACTGGCCTGGTGTAAGCGTGGTGGTAGTGTCAGTGCACTGGCCTGGTGTAAGCGTGGTGGTAGTGTCAGTGCACTGGCCTGGTGTAAGCCTGGTGGTAGTGTCAGTGCACTGGCCTGGTGTAAGCGTGGTGGTAGTGTCAGTGCACTGGCCTGGTGTAAGCCTGGTGGTAGTGTCAGTGCACTGGTCTGGTGTAAGCGTGATGGTAGTGTCAGTGTACTGGCCTGGTGTAAGCGTGGTGGTAGTGGCAGTGCACAGGCCTGGTGTAAGCGTGGTGGTAGTGTCAGTGCACAGGCCTGGTGTAAGCGTGGTGGTAGTGTCAGTGCACTGGCCTGGTGTAATCGTGGTTATAGTGTCAGTGCACAGGCCTGGTGTAAGCGTGGTGGTAGTGTCAGTGCAAGGCCTGGTGTAAGCGTGGTGGTAGTGTCAGTGCAAGGCCTGGTGTAAGCGTGGTGGTAGTGTCAGTGCACAGGCCTGGTGTAAGCGTGGTGGTAGTGTCAGTGCAGTGGCCTGGTGTAAGTGTGGTGGTAGTGTCAGTGCACTGGTGTAAGCGGGGTGGTAGTGTCAGTGCACTGGTGTAAGCATGGTGGTAGTGTTAGTGCACTGGTGTAAGCATGGTGGTAGTGTCAGTGCATTGGTGTAAGCATGGTGGTAGTGTCAGTGCACTGGTGTAAGCGAGGTGGTAGTGTCAGTGCACTGGTGTAAGCATGGTGGTAGTGTCAGTGCACTGGTGTAAGCGAGGTAGTAGTTTCAGTGCACTGGCCTGGTGCAAGCATAGTGGTAGTGTCAGTGCACTGGCCTGGTATAAGCGCAGTGGTAGTGTCAGTGCACTGGCCTGGTGTAAGCGTGGTGGTAGTGCACTGGCCTGGTGTAAGCCTGGTGGTAGTGTCAGTGCACTGGCCTGTTGTAAGCGTGGTGGTAGTGTCAGTGCACTAGCCTGGTGTAAGTGGGGTGGTAGTGTCAGTGCACTGCCCTTGTGTAAGTGGGGTGGTAGTGTCAGTGCACTGACCTGGTTAATCGTGGTGTTAGTGTCAGTGCACTGGCCTGGTGTAAGCGCAGTGGTAGTGTCAGTGCACTGGCCTGGTGTAAGTGTGGTGTTAGTGTTAGTACACTAGCCTGGTGTAAGCATGGTGGTAGTGCACTGGCCTGGTGTAAGCGTGATGGTAGTGCACTGGCCTGGTGTAAGCGTGATGGTAGTGCACTGGCCTGGTGTAAGCGGGGTGGTAGTGTCAGTACACTGGCCTGTTATAAGCGCGGTGGTAATGTCAGTGCACTGGCCTGGTGTAAGTGCGGTGGTAGTGACAGTGCACTGGCCTGGTGTAAGCGCGGTGGTAGTGACAGTGGACTGGCCTGGTGTACGCGCGGTGGTAGTCAGTGCACTGACCTGGTGTAAGCTTGGTGGTAGTGCACTGGCCTGGTGTAAGCGTGATTGTAGTGCACTGGCCTGGTGTAAGCGTGGTGGTAGTGTGAGTGCACTGGCCTGGTGTAAGCGGGGTGGTAGTGTCAGTGCACTGGCCTGGTGTAAGCATGGTGGTAGTGTCAGTGCACTGGCCTGGTGTAAGCATGGTGGTAGTGTCAGTACACTGGCCTGGTGTAAGCATGGTGGTAGTGTCAGTGTACTGGTGTAAGCATGGTGGTAGTGTCAGTGTACTGGTGTAAGCATGGTGGTAGTGTCAGTGTACTGGTGTAAGCATGGTGGTAGTGTCAGTGCACTGGTGTAAGCATGGTGGTAGTGTCAGTGTACTGGTGTAAGCATGATGGTAGTGTCAGTGCACTGGTGTAAGCGGGGTGGTAGTGTCAGTGCACTGGCCTGGTGTAAGCATGGTGGTAGTGTCAGTGCATTGGCCTGGTGTAAGCGTGGTGGTAGTGACAGTGCACTGGTCTGGTGTAAGCGTTGTGGTAGTGTCATTGCACTGGTGTAAGCGGGGTGGTAGTGTCAGTGCACTGGCCTGGTGTAAGCATGGTGGTAGTGTCAGTGCACTGGACTGGTGTAAGCGTGGTGGTAGTGTCAGTGCACTGGCCTGGTGTAAGCCTGGTGGTAGTGTCAGTGCACTGGTGTAAGCCTGGTGGTAGTGTCAGTGCACTGGCCTGGTGTAAGTATGGTGGTAGTGTCAGTGCACTGGCCTGGTGTAAGCCTGGTGGTAGTGTCAGTGCACTGGCGTGGTGGTAGTGTCAGTGCACTGGCCTGGTGTAAGCGTGGTGGTAGTGTCAGTGCACTGGCCTGGTGTAAGCGTGGTGGTAGTGTCAGTGCACTGGCCTGGTGTAAGCCTGGTGGTAGTGTCAGTGCACTGGCCTGGTGTAAGCGTGGTGGTAGTGTCAGTGCACTGGCCTGGTGTAAGCGTGGTGGTAGTGTCAGTGCACTGGCCTGGTGTAAGCCTGGTGGTAGTGTCAGTGCACTGGCCTGGTTTAAGCGTGGTGGTAGTGTCAGTGCACTGGCCTGGTGTAAGCCTGGTGGTAGTGTCAGTGCACTGGTCTGGTGTAAGCGTGGTGGTAGTGTCAGTGTACTGGCCTGGTGTAAGCGTGGTGGTAGTGGCAGTGCACAGGCCTGGTGTAAGCGTGGTGGAAGTGTCAGTGCACAGGCCTGGTGTAAGCGTGGTGGTAGTGTCAGTGCACTGGCCTGGTGTAATCGTGGTGGTAGTGTCAGTGCACAGGCCTGGTGTAAGCGTGGTGGTAGTGTCAGTGCAAGGCCTGGTGTAAGCGTGGTGGTAGTGTCAGTGCAAGGCCTGGTGTAAGCGTGGTGGTAGTGTCAGTGCACAGGCCTGGTGTAAGCGTGGTGGTAGTGTCAGTGCAGTGGCCTGGTGTAAGTGTGGTGGTAGTGTCAGTGCACTGGTGTAAGCGGGGTGGTAGTGTCAGTGCACTGGTGTAAACATGGTGGTAGTGTTAGTGCACTGGTGTAAGCATGGTGGTAGTGTCAGTGCATTGGTGTAAGCATGGTGGTAGTGTCAGTGCACTGGTGTAAGCGGGGTGGTAGTGTCAGTGCACTGGTGTAAGCATGGTGGTAGTGTCAGTGCACTGGTGTAAGCGGGGTGGTAGTTTCAGTGCACTGGCCTGGTATAAGCGCAGTGGTAGTGTCAGTGCACTGGCCTGGTGTAAGCGTGGTGGTAGTGCACTGGCCTGGTGTAAGCCTGGTGGTAGTGTCAGTGCACTGGCCTGGTGTAAGCGTGGTGGTAGTGTCAGTGCACTAGCCTGGTGTAAGTGGGGTGGTAGTGTCAGTGCACTGCCCTGGTGTAAGTGGGTTGGTAGTGTCAGTGGACTGACCTGGTTAATCGTGGTGTTAGTGTCAGTGCACTGGCCTGGTGTAAGCGCAGTGGTAGTGTCAGTGCACTGGCCTGGTGTAAGTGTGGTGTTAGTGTCAGTACACTGGCCTGGTGTAAGCATGGTGGTAGTGCACTGGCCTGGTGTAAGCGTGATGGTAGTGCACTGGCCTGGTGTAAGCGGGGTGGTAGTGTCAGTACACTGGCCTGTTATAAACACGGTGGTAATGTTAGTGCACTGGCCTGGTGTAAGCGCAGTGGTAGTGTCAGTGCATTGGCCTGGTGTAAGTGTGGTGGTAGTGTCAGTACACTGGCCTGGTGTAAGCGTGGTGGTAGTGCACTGGCCTGGTGTAAGCGTGATGGTAGTGCACTGGCCTGGTGTAAGCGTGGTGGTAGTGTCAGTGCACTGGCCTGGTGTAAGCGTGATGGTATTCAGTGCACTGGCCTGGTGTAAGCATGGTGGTAGTGCACTGGCCTGGTGTAAGCGTGATGGTAGTGCACTGGCCTGGTGTAAGCGGGGTGGTAGTGTCAGTACACTGGCCTGTTATAAGCGCGGTGGTAATGTCAGTGCACTGGCCTGGTGTAAGTGCGGTGGTAGTGACAGTGCACTGGCCTGGTGTAAGCGCGGTGGTAGTGACAGTGGACTGGCCTGGTGTACGTGCGGTGGTAGTCAGTGCACTGACCTGGTGTAAGCTTGGTGGTAGTGCACTGGCCTGGTGTAAGCGTGATTGTAGTGCACTGGCCTGGTGTAAGCGTGGTGGTAGTGTGAGTGCACTGGCCTGGTGTAAGCGGGGTGGTAGTGTCAGTGCACTGGCCTGGTGTAAGCGTGGTGGTAGTGTCAGTGCACTAGCCTGTAGACAGAGGTCCTGTTTCAATTTTGAGCAGTAGGATTATCTCCGCCCATTACATCTCTAGGGTCGACCCATAGACACGGCCTCATCAACATGGCTACCAGATCACATCTCTGGGGTCGACCCATAGACCCGGCCTCATCAACATGGCTACCAGATCACATCTCTGGGGTCGACCCATAGACCCGGCTTCATCAACATGGCTACCAGATCACATCTCTGGGGTGGACCCATAGATCCGGCCTCATTATCATGGCTACCAGATCAAATCTCACAATGTTGGAGCACTTGTCTAGGAATGAAAGGCGACAACGGTCTACAATATGTGAAGTGGTCTACAATATGTGAAGTGATCTACAATATGTGAAGTGGTCTACAATATACGAAGGTCCAGGACTTGACACCTGGCGACAGTATCTGCTGTAGGACTACATGTAGCATGTACATTTATAGTACCACACATCACACAATCATCACAAACAATGCACGCATATCGCGCGAGCACGAGCGCACACACAAGCACTCATCACACATCCATCACAAACAATGCATGCAAAACGCACACAAACACACATTCAACACTTACACTGCACACATACCGCACACAAAAACACACACATACACACACAAGCACGCATCACACAAACAGATGCACGCAGTTAACCTCACTACACAGTGTGTTTGAAAAAGTCTGTTCTCTTGTACAGATGCCATTTCTATTGTTTACAGACGTCACTTCTATCGTTTACAGACGTCATTTCTATTGTTTACAAACAAAACAGTGACACATGATGGAACAATGCAACTCAGTCCGCCTGTTGATCTTAACAGATCTTACACTTGCCCTCCAGGTGGCTGCCTGACCTGACACCGTTCGTGCATGAAACAAAACAAATCATCTCGTGGTATTACTGTAAAGCATCTACTGCAACAAGTCACTACAGTCAGGAAACACAGGCTAGGAGTTTGAGCTGACACAACAGCTCACTACTACAGTAAACAGCGATCAACAAGACAATGACAACTCTAGGACGTCTGCCACTAGTGAGGGTTGGTGTATTCACAGGTCACGTGTCATGGACGTGCTGGAGTTTAGGGCAGTGTCATAACTAGATGCCCGCTGGTCTGCGGTACTGTAGAACAGTGTGACCAGGACAAGGTGTTTCGATGGTTCGTGGACTAGTGATGTGATGGTGAGTGATGTGGTAGTGAGTGATGTGATGGTGAGTGATGTGGTAGTGAGTGATGTGGTAGTGAGTGATTCGAATGTACATGGGCATCACAGGATGTCAGTGGTACAATGTGTGGCTGAGATCTGACAATAGTCTAGTCACCCTAGCTATACATGTCAATAATACAAATGTAGATTATACCTGGAATACTCTACAGTCACTTTAGCTATATATATCAATACAATATGTAGATTATACCTGGAATATTCTACAGTCACTTTAGCTATATATATCAATAATACAATATGTAGGTTATACCTAGAATATTCTACAGTCAATAGCTAGCTGTGTGTGTCAATAATACCACATGCAGCCCAAGTCTCCAGTACCCCGGCTGGTACACGACATATGAGACTCAGGCAGCACAATGTATTTGAGCAGAAACTACCCCAGGCAACCGACACAACCAGAAACATGTGCTGATGACGTAGGCAGTTCTTGTGTTCTACATATGTGGGCAGTCTCATTCCTCCACTCGTGTATGACCCCCCCCCCCCCGGGTTATGTGTGGGTAGTCTGATCACTCCATTCCTGTCTTCCCTCCCCCCACCCCGCGATGTGTGGACAGTCTGATCACTCCACTCCTGCCTGCGCCCCCTCCCCTTCCTGGGTCATGTGTGGGTAGTCTCGTGACCCCACTCCTGTCTACCCCCCTGGGTCATGTGTGGGTAGTCTCATGACCCCACTCCTGTCTTACCCCCCTGGGTCATGTGTGGGTAGTCTCATTACCTCACTCCTGTCTTACCCCCCTGGGTCATGTGTGGGTAGTCTCATGACCCCACTCCTGTCTTACCCCCCTGGGTCATGTGTGGGTAGTCTCATGACCCCACTCCTGTCTTACCCCCCTGGGTCATGTGAGGGTAGTCTCATTACCTCACTCCTGTCTTACCCCCCTTGGTCATGTGAGGGTAGTCTCATGACCCCACTCCTGTCTTACCCCCTGGGTCATGTGTGGGTAGTCTCATGACCCCACTCCTGTCTTACCCCCCTGGGTCATGTGTGAGTAGTCTCATGACCCTACTCCTGTTTTACTCCCCTGTGTCATGTGTGGGTAGTCTCATTACCTCACTCCTGTCCTACCCCCCTGGGTCATGTGTGGGTAGTCTCATCACTCCACTCCTGCCTGCACCCCCCCTTCCTGGGTCATGTGTGGGTAGTGTCATTACCCCACTCCTGTCTCCCCCACCCACGGTCATGTGTTGGTAGTCTCATCACTCCACTCCTGCCTGACCCCCCAGCCCTCCCCGGGAAGTCATGTGCTGGGCTCCCCCATCAATCTGGGCATGTCTGTCAACTGACCCAGGTCCCAGGTGGACCCAGCTTAACATGGCTACTAGGAGATGTGATGGGAAGGAAAGGCGGCCGGTATGACACTGACCTTCACTCGCCGTATGATGATGATAAGTCTATATAGATAGGCAGGGCACTAGCCCCAGATACCAAACACAGCTCCAAGTCTGTGAGAGGTTCCTGACCTGACATCATAGTGAACTCCAGAAGCAGTCATATATGATCACATGATCACATGACAGGTACAAATAATTGATACAATCACATCTACATGAATGTGACAACAGAAGGCATGACCTTCAAGACAGAGCTAAACACAATGCATCAACACAATTCATGGCAACGTTTGATTAAACAGATCAAGTATCAATTCAAAAACATGCCTCAATATAGAAACAATGTTAATCTTGTTGGGATACAATGTGTTGCTTTATAAATCTTTATTCAATTTCTGCTGTTCGTACATGTAGATACAGCAACACGGATATGTGCCTTCTATGTAAATCACATCTTTTTCTACACAAAGTAGTGTGCCCTTCTGAAATAATAATTCTACAATAATAATTCTGAAATAATAAAATGCATTAAAAAATAATAATTGTGAAACTTGTCTTCTTAAACAATAATACAAATCATACAATATAATACGCTGTGTAAAAATAATATGCCTTTTAAATGATATGCCTCCAAAATAACATTTTGATAATAGCCAGCATCCTGCAGGTGAAAGAGAACAACCAGAAGATATTACCTAGCATCCTGCAGGTGAAAGAGACAACCAGAAGATATTAGTTAGCATCCTGCAGGTGAAAGAGAACAACCAGAAGATATTACCTAGCATCCTGCAGGTGAAAGAGACAACCAGAAGATATTAGTTAGCATCCTGCAGGTGAAAGAGACAACCAGAAGATATTAGCTAGCATCCTGCAGGTGAAAGAGGCAACCAGAAGATATTAGCTAGCATCCTGCAGGTGAAAGAGGCAACCAGAAGATATTAGCATCCTGCAGGTGAAAGAGACAACCAGAAGATATTAGTTAGCATACTGCAGGTGAAAGAGGCAACCAGAAGATATTAGCATCCTGCAGGTGAAAGAGACAACCAGAAGATATTAGCATCCTGCAGGTGAAAGAGACAACCAGAAGATATTAGCATCCTGCAGGTGAAAGAGACAACCAGAAGATATTAGCATCCTGCAGGTGAAAGAGACAACCAGAAGATATTAGCTAGCATCCTGCAGGTGAAAGAGGCAACCAGAAGATATTAGCATCCTGCAGGGGAAAGAGACAACCAGAAGATATTAGTATCCTGCAGGTGAAAGAGACAACCAGAAGATATTAGTTAGCATCCTGCAGGTGAAAGAGACAACCAGAAGATACTAGCATCCTGCAGGTGAAAGAGACAACCAGAAGATACTAGCATCCTGCAGGTGAAAGAGACAACAGAAGGAGGCATAAGTCACCTGTTGATGCTAACTGTACCTGACCAATTAACAGTGTACAACTGACTGTACCTGACCAATTAACAGTGCACAACTGACTGTACCAGACAAGTTAACAGTGTACATATGACTGTACCTGACCAATTAACAGTGTACAACTGACTGTACCTGACCAATTAACAGTGCACAACTGACTGTACCAGACAAGTTAACAGTGTACATATGACTGTACCTGACCAATTAACAGTGTACAACTGATGGTACCGGACAAGTTAACAGTGTACAGATGACTGTACCTGACAAGCTAACAGTTTACAGATGACTGTACCTTACAAGTTAACAGTGTACAACTGACAGTACCTGACAAGTTGACAATTTACAGATGACTGTGCCTGACAAGTTAACAGTTTACAGATGACTGTACCTGACAAGTTAACAGTGTACAACTGACTGTACCTGGCAAGTTAACAGTGTACAACTGATGGTACCTGGCAAGTTAACAGTGTACAACTGACGGTACCTTGCAAGTTAACAGTGTACAACTGACTGTACCTGGCAAGTTAACAGTGTACAGCTGACTGTGCCTGACAAGTTAACAGTGTACAACTGACTACCTGGCAAGTTAACAGTGTAAATCTGACTATACCTGACAATTTAACAGTGTACAACTGACTGTACCAGACAAGTTAACAGTGTACAACTGACTATACCTGACAATTTAGCAGTGTACAACTGTCTGTACCAGACAAGTTAACAGTGTACAACTGACTGTGCAGGTCAACTGTATCCACTGAAGAAGGGGGAGGAGCAAGAGGAGGGGAGACAACGAATAAGGAGATGAATGCTAGTGGCTGGGGGAGGATAACAATGTGTCTATCTATACGGTTAACATGAATCCCATGAGCACATATGTGACATATGACAACATGACAGCTTGGAGCGTGGAGAGACACTCCTGGTTGAACCTTCTCCCCGGGAAGGTTAACCCGGTCAACAAATGCCCGCAGAAGTCGGATGTTCAGAGTGGAGACGAGCATAGAACTGCTCACAATCATCGCAGGCGAGGATGGTTCTGATTTGTAGCTAACCGGCTCACAACAGAGATCATCAGTGTTTGCAGCCCTCCACTTAGGCTGAGAGAGATCTGTAGCTGTCTCACAACAGAGATCATCAGTGTCTGCAGCCCTCCACTTAGGCTGAGAGAGATCTGTAGCTGTCTCACAACAGAGATCATCAGTGTCTGCAGCCCTCCACTTAGGCTGAGAGAGATCTGTAGCTGTCTCACAACAGAGATCATCAGTGTCTGCAGCCCTCCACTTAGGCTGAGAGAGATCTGTAGCTGACTGTCTCACAACAGAGATCATCAGTGTCTGCAGCCCTCCACTTAGGCTGAGAGAGATCTGTAGCTGTCTCACAACAGAGATCATCAGTGTCTGCAGCCCTCCACTTAGGCTGAGAGAGATCTGTAGCTGTCTCACAACAGAGATCATCAGTGTCTGCAGCCCTCCACTTAGGCTGAGAGAGATCTGTAGCTGACTGTCTCACAACAGAGATCATCAGTGTCTGCAGCCCTCCACTTAGGCTGAGAGAGATCTGTAGCTGACTGTCTCACAACAGAGATCATCAGTGTGTGCAGCCCTCCACTTAGGCTGAGAGAGATCTGTAGCTGTCTCACAACAGAGATCATCAGTGTGTGCAGCCCTCCACTTAGGCTGAGAGAGATCTGTAGCTGTCTCACAACAGAGATCATCAGTGTCTGCAGCCCTCCACTTAGGCTGAGAGAGATCTGTAGCTGTCTCACAACAGAGATCATCAGTGTCTGCAGCCCTCCACTTAGGCTGAGAGAGATCTGTAGCTGTCTCACAACAGAGATCATCAGTGTCTGCAGCCCTCCACTTAGGCTGAGAGAGATCTGTAGCTGTCTCACAACAGAGATCATCAGTGTCTGCAGCCCTCCACTTAGGCTGAGAGAGATCTGTAGCTGTCTCACAACAGAGATCATCAGTGTCTGCAGCCCTCCACTTAGGCTGAGAGAGATCTGTAGCTGACTGTCTCACAACAGAGATCATCAGTGTCTGCAGCCCTCCACTTAGGCTGAGAGAGATCTGTAGCTGACTGTCTCACAACAGAGATAATCAGTGTCGGCAGCCTTCGGCTCAGGCTGAAAAACACTGAGCACTTACAGGCTTGGCCTTGGTTCAGTGAAGTAGTTTCTAGATCAGAGATCATAATGTGCTGGGACGTTGATCAGGTTCTTGGCACACGATTTTACAATACAAGCAATTATTTACAAACATTGTACAGACATTTAATAAGCTTTTTACAGTGTATCTACATACAGATTGTAGAAACATACCGGGGTAGGCCATTGCCAAACATGTCCGCATATATATGTGTGTCCCAGAATAGATTTTAATGCATGAATTTATCATTGTAATACAGTTGTAACAATTGCATACATTCATTTTTTTTCTATATAATTTTTAAAACAACAACAAATTGTGAATCATGCCTCATTGTACATTATTCCAGAGTTTGTCAGTACCCACACACAGACGCACGCACACACACACACGTGCGCGCACACACACACACACAAGCATGCACGCACACATGAATGATCACACACACACACGGCTCTTGTGTGGCAACATCACTCATTCAAAGTCTGTTCCTATTCTTCCGCAGAGTGCACAACTACCTGTCACTCACATTTATTTGTTTCTCCTCTATGTTGGGGTCTGTAAGATTAATTTGATTTTGCCATAGCATAATTATGCATATTACCTTGATTAGAGATTATTAAGTACCATTTACAGCCAATTTTAACATATGGAAACACATCATGGACATTCAGCAGACCAATGTACAATTACGTGGAATCTGCACAGTAGCTCTAAAGAACAATTCAGAGAATACCTTGTAGCAAGACAAGGATGTCTTTTGTTGCTGGATCTCTTCTCTCGCTATAGCAAAGTAATCAAAAGTTTATATTATAACCTCCAAGGTTATATTATAAACAATCTACTCTATGCAGATGACACAGTATTGACAGCTGAAAATATAATCTATCTATAACTTGTGGACATCACAGTAACATTCAGTGCAAACAATCTACTCTACACAGATGACACAGTATTGACAGCTGAAAATATCAACTATCTACAAATTGTGGACATTACAGTAACAGACAGTGCAAACAAGTACATTCCTTGAATATCAAGAAAACAAACATGATGGTTATATCAAAGAAAAAGATAACACCAAAATGCGATATTAAAAATAGAAAGGACAATGTGTAATCAAATTAATAAATGTAAAAACCTAGGGACAAATACAACATCAGATGGAAGCTGCTTGACAGAGATTAAGAACAGAATAGAACAAACAAAAGCTGAATTTCAACATTTCTTATGCAGTAAGTCACTTTCACTGAATGTAAGAAAGAGAGTGCTGAAATATTATATCAAACCTGTTCTGTTCTATGGCAGAGAATCATTGATCATGAATGAACACATCAGGAGTAATGCAGAAGCAATGGATATGTGGTTTCTGGGACGAATGTTGTGAATACCTAGAGTTGCCAGAGCAAATAACAATGATTGCCTGGAAGAGGCGAATGAAAGTAGAACATGATATAAAGCTCTGAGCAAGAGAGAAATAGCATTCTGTGGTCATGTAATGAAAGGAGAGTTACTGGAAAACATCACGATGGCTGGATAAATTAGTGAAAGAAGAGGAAGGAGCAGACAGAGAGACATGCATGCTGGATGAGCTGAGACGGTGGAGTTTAGGGATGTCACCAGCAGAGTTGATCCCGAATGCCAAGGACTGAGATCTGTGGAGAGACATGAACACCTACACCAAGGACTGAGATCTGTGGAGAGACATGAACACCTACACCAAGGACTGAGATCTGTGGAGAGACATGAACACCTACACCAAGGACTGAGATCTGTAGAGAGACATGAACACTTATGCCAAGGACTGAGATCTGTGGAGAGACATGAACACTTACACCAAGGACTGAGATCTGTAGAGAGACATGAACACTTATGCCAAGGACTGAGATCTGTGGAGAGACATGAACACCTACACCAAGGACTGAGATCTGTAGAGAGACATGAACACTTATGCCAAGGACTGAGATCTGTGGAGAGACATGAACACCTACACCAAGGACTGAGATCTGTAGAGAGACATGAACACTTATGCCAAGGACTGAGATCTGTGGAGAGACATGAACACTTACACCAAGGACTGAGATCTGTGGAGAGACATGAACACCTACACCAAGGACTGAGATCTGTAGAGAGACATGAACACTTATGCCAAGGACCGAGATCTGTGGAGAGACATGAACACCTACACCAAGGACTGAGATCTGTGGAGAGACATGAACACCTACACCAAGGACTGAGATCTGTAGAGAGACATGAACACTTATGCCAAGGACCGAGATCTGTGGAGAGACATGAACACCTACACCAAGGACTGAGATCTGTGGAGAGACATGAACACTTATGCCAAGGACTGAGATCTGTGGAGAGACATGAACACCTACACCAAGGACTGAGATCTGTGGAGAGACATGAACACCTACACCAAGGACTGAGATCTGTAGAGAGACATGAACACTTATGCCAAGGACCGAGATCTGTGGAGAGACATGAACACCTACACCAAGGACTGAGATCTGTGGAGAGACATGAACACTTATGCCAAGGACTGAGATCTGTGGAGAGACATGAACACTTATGCCAAGGACCGAGATCTGTGGAGAGACATGAACACTTACACCAAGGACTGAGATCTGTGGAGAGACATGAACACCTACACCAAGGACTGAGATCTGTGGAGAGACATGAACACCTACACCAAGGACTGAGATCTGTGGAGAGACATGAACACCTACACCAAGGACTGAGATCTGTGGAGAGACATGAACACCTACACCAAGGACTGAGATCTGTGGAGAGACATGAACACTTATGCCAAGGACTGAGATCTGTGGAGAGACATGAACACCTACACCAAGGACTAAGATCTGTGGAGAGACATGAACACCTACACCAAGGACTGAGATCTGTGGAGAGACATGAACACCTACACCAAGGACTGAGATCTGTGGAGAGACATGAACACTTATGCCAAGGACTGAGATCTGTGGAGAGACATGAACACCTACACCAAGGACTGAGATCTGTGGAGAGACATGAACACTTATGCCAAGGACTGAGATCTGTGGAGAGACATGAACACCTACACCAAGGACTGAGATCTGTGGAGAGACATGAACACCTACACCAAGGACTGAGATCTGTGGAGAGACATGAACACTTATGCCAAGGACTGAGATCTGTGGAGAGACATGAACACTTATGCCAAGGACTGAGATCTGTGGAGAGACATGAACACCTACACCAAGGACTGAGATCTGTGGAGAGACATGAACACCTACACCAAGGACTGAGATCTGTGGAGAGACATGAACACTTATGCCAAGGACTGAGATCTGTGGAGAGACATGAACACCTATGCCAAGGACTGAGATCTGTGGAGAGACATGAACACTTATGCCAAGGACTGAGATCTGTGGAGAGACATGAACACCTACAAAAATGACTGAGATCTGTGGAGAGACATGAACACTTATGCCAAGGACTGAGATCTGTGGAGAGACATGAACACCTACAAAAAGGACTGAGATCTGTGGAGAGACATGAACACTTATGCCCAGGACTGAGATCTGTGGAGAGACATGAACACCTACAAAAAGGACTGAGATCTGTGGAGAGACATGAACACCTACACCAAGGACTGAGATCTGTAGAGAGACATGAACACCTACACCAAGGACTGAGATCTGTAGAGAGACATGAACACTTATGCCAAGGACTGAGATCTGTGGAGAGACATGAATACCTACACCAAGGACTAAGATCTGTGGAGAGACATGAACACTTATGCCAAGGACTGAGATCTGTGGAGAGACATGAATACCTATGCCAAGGACAGATATGCAGAGAGAAATGAACACCTACGCCAAGGACAAAGTACTGCGGAGAGTGGAAGCAAATGACAAACAACTAGTTCATGACATCAGAAGTAGCCAACACACAATTTCTCCACAAACCACCAGAAATGAGATCACAGTGACAACAGGACAGCTGCAGGAAAAGCCAGATCAGAAAAAAACCTAGACAGATAGCTGGACACCCTGGGGTGGTGAAATCTATGCATCAGATATGATTGAAACTAAGACAGGAGGATGGGAACATCATGATGAGCCATGCAACATGGCTTAAACTATAGTACATGAGACAGGAGCCTGCGGATGTACATGACTAAAGCACATGGCATGGGATGTCAGAAGTGTGGATCGGAACTACCGAAGCTTGGCCTGACTGATACTGTGTGATGGGTTTAGCTCTACATCTCCAATGGAGAACTGCCTTGACAATCTTCAGCCTCATTTTCTAACTGCTATCTCCATTGTTATGTCTGCTCATATCTTTACTCTTATCTTCCCTGTTATTGCTTCATCCATCCATCATGTGCCATGCCGGTAAGCGTGGGCAGTCATGTTTTGCCATCTCACTCGATCACCAGAGTCGTGGATCAGCTCTGTATTTCTGTCTCGACCATGCCACGAGGCCAAGCCATTCAGGTATTTGCTTCTAGGTCTTCCCCTTGGTCTGTTCCTCTCGATCTTACCAGTTGTCACCAAGTTCTCCAAGTCATTTCTTCTCATAACATGCCCAAAAAATTGTGACTGTCTACGTCTAATATCTCTAATCAGTTTACGATCTTTTTATTGCTAATTCGACTTTTATCTGTAGTTTTATTATCACTGCTATTTCTACTGCTATCTCTGCTTTTATCTGCATTTATCTGCATTGTTATCTTTGCTGTTATCTCTACTTTTATCATCACTGTTAAATCTACTTTTATTACCACTTTTATCATCTCTACCTTTATCTTCAGTACTTCGTTATCACTGTTATTATTTCTATAGTTATATCTACCTTTATAATCATTGTTATCCCTACCTTTATCATCACTGTTATCCCTAACTTTATCATCATTGTTATATCTACTTTTATCATCACTGTTATCCCTTCCTTTATCATCACTGTTATATCTACCTTTATCATCACTGTTATCCCTAACTTTATCATCATTGTTATATCTACTTTTATCATCACTGTTATCCTTTCCTTTATCATCATTGTTATATCTACCTTTATCATCACTGTTATCCCTTCCTTTATCATCACTGTTATATCTACTTTTATCATCACTGTTATCCCTTCCTTTATCATCACTGTTATATCTACCTTTATCATTACTGTTATCCTTTCCTTTATCATCACTGTTATATCTACTTTTATCATCACTGTTATCCCTAACTTTATCATCATTGTTATATCTACTTTTATCATCACTGTTATCACTTCCTTTATCATCACTGTTATATCTACTTTTATCATCACTGTTATCCCTTCCTTTATCATCACTGTTATATCTACTTTTATCATCACTGTTATCCCTTCCTCTATCATCACTGTTATATCTACTTTTATCATCACTGTTATCCCTACCTTTATCATCACTGTTATCTCTACTTTTATCATCACTTTTACCTCTACCTCTATCATGACTGTTATTAACTCTACTTTTATCTTCATTACTTCATTATCACTATTATTATTTCTACAGTTAACTCTGCCTTTATCTTCATTACTTCATTATCATTGTTATCTCTACTTTTATCATCACTGTTATCTTCACTATTATCCTCACTGTAGAGCCAGATTGTACGAGCACAGGTGAGTTCGAGGGGAGGCTGCAGGTGCCGGTAATATTGACCCTGATGTGCTCAAACAGCTCCCTGTCTGTGGGTAGGGGTAGTGAACAGTTTCACAATTCCCAAACACTGAGTTTGGAATCAGCATCAGGCGGTTCAGGAGCAGACTGCTTTGAGTTGATTTGACAATGGTGAGCTTCAGCAATTTAGGCAGCAGTAGCAAACTACTGAATGTAACATTGCCTGGCAATTCACAAACATCCAAATAATGCTGGATTGCGACATCCAGCAGAGGACAGGCAGCTGACTACATGTTATGTGGTGAGATGATGGATGTCAATTGTGACAACCCATGGTGACATCAGATTAATGTTACCATGAAACAGAGAGGTCTGTATGTGGAGTAATGTATCAAATAACCCAACATTAGCTAGTTAGAAGTAATCTGGGAGGAGATAATCTGAGATAGAAAAAGTAATCTAAGGGAGATCATCTGAGAGAGAAGAAGTAATCTAAGGGAAATCATCTAAGAGAGAAGAAGTAATCTAAGAGTAGATAATCTGAGAGAAAATAACCCAACAAAAGATCATCTAAGAGAAGGAAATTTCATAGAGAATCGTTTCAATGGAAAAAAAAAATTCAACAGGTGTGAGTCCAAGAGAAGTTAATACAATACAGATAATTTCATAGACAGATAATCTACGAGAGAGTAATTTCAAAGAAGGCAATTATTAAAGCAGCATTAACATACACTTTGTAATTAAAATACCTGCATGAAATTTTTTTAAATGGACAATGACAAACAAGACTAGTGATTGTATACAATCTTTCAATGGAATATACAGGTGTGAACGCAAGACTAGCAGTTCTTGAATTAAGGAGTGATCAAAGAGTTAAAAGTTAGTTACATATTCTTTACAGGACGTTGCAGTCAACACCAGCACTTTTTGCTGTTGTCATCTCTTGGTAAGTTTACGCTCAGTAGTTTGCCATTGCTTTCTGAAAGACTGGCAACCATACCATTTCATAAAAAACCAACGCAATGCTATCTGCTGCCAGATGGTGCGCAGCTGTTTCGAAAGCAGGTATGTGGGATCACGAACCATGTCTGTAACCTCTTAACCATGGATCATACAGTACATTTGTATTAAATGCTCCAAGAGAAAAATACATTAATAACAATGAAACACTCACAAACATCTACAATGGGCATATACATAATAATTGAACAAAGCAGTATGTCATTCAGCTGTTTAGTGAACAGACTGTCAGCTGTGTGAAATACAGAAATAGGATGTCTAATCAAGGCAATGGGAAGTAACTTATGGCCTTTGAAAATCTGTAACAATAACACATTCATAACAGATTCAAATATACAAACAAAACACGCAGAATAGAAAAGGGAGGAAGTTATATGATGATCAAATCTACCACATCACACACAATATGCCCAACCATCTTCTATGTTTATTATCAATGGATATTTTCAGTATTTACAAACATGCAGTAAGTTTAGAAAGTCTGGTTAAACAAAAACTGATCAATCAAATACTGTTACATATTTATCAATATCTGTGTTCATATACTAACTAAACAACACAATCACATTCATGGTTATAAGAGATGATTCATGGATTAACTCTGAGCCAATCACATGCCACATAGAGGCTTGTTTTATATCATTTCATATACTAACTAACAAACACAAACACATCACAATCATGATTATAGGAGATGATTCATTGATTAACTCTCAGCCAGCCACATGCCACAAAAAGCCATGTTTTATAGCATGTATATTTTCATGTCATCTCCACGACATTCACGTATAGTCAATGCTCTTCGTCTGTTATGTATGGACTTGTTCTTTTGGCCTAAACATCCACTATCTAAATAATGCATGTGAGATGGGATACAACTTTTGGCCTAAATATCCACTATCTAAATAATGCATGTGAGATGGGATACAACTTTTGGCCTAATTATCGACTATCTAAATAATGCATGTGAGATGGGATACAACTTTTGGCCTAATTATCCACTATCTAAATAATGCATGTGAGATGGGATACAACTTTTGGCCTAATTATCCACTATCTAAATAATGCATGTGAGATGGGATACAACTTTTGGCCTAATTATCCACTATCTAAATAATGCATGTGAGATGGGATACAACTTTTGGCCTAAATATCCACTATCTAAATAATGCATGTGAGATGGGATACAACTTTTGGCCTAATTATCCACTATCTAAATAATGCATGTGAGATGGGATACAACTTTTGACCTAATTATCCACTATCTAAATAATGCATGTGAGATGGGATACAACTTTTGGCCTAATTATCCACTATCTAAATAAAGCATGTGAGATGGGATACAACTTAACACTCTAGTAGGTGGGTACTGGCATATTACCACACAGAAACTTAATTGTTGATGAGTGATCCAGCATGAAGATACAGGCCTCTCATGTCTACATGTGTTCATACATAAACATGTTCTACATTTGTTCAGAAACACACGTGATCATCAAATGCCAGGTGCTATCAAATCAGCATCTAAAACAAATGGTTGTGGAGACCTACTGTGTGAGCAGCCATGACATGCAGCTGACAGAGGATGAGCCTATCAACACAGTCTGTGACTCCTGTATTGTGCCCACAACAAGGACTAGGTTCATAAGCAATAGCACTGCCTGTATCACCTGTAAACACAACACATCCAGTGACAGCGAGCAGACAGAGTACACAGACACTCCTCTCACTCCAGGATACAGATACCACATCAGTCAAACTGGCAACATATCATCAACAAAGACACACAGCCGGGTTTGTGACCTGGGCAACAGTGTGCTGGATATTTATGCTCATGAAATTAATTATGAACAGATGGATGTGGAGACAAACAATTGATCTCAAATATTTCTGAGAAAAAACTTAAATACTAACAGATGTGTGATACTGTAAAGAAATACTGTCAAATATATGTGAAGAAAGAAGAAATACTGCCAGATATGTGAAGTATAAAGAAATACTGATATGTGTATGTGAAGAACAAAGAAATACTGGTACATGCATGTGAAGAACAAGAAATACTGATTCATGTATGTGAAGAAAAAGAAATACTGGCACATGTATGTGAATAACAAACAAATACTAACACATGTACAACACACACTATGATATACATGATTGTCCTAATAATTGAAGATATGTACAGAAACAATATGGCAGACTACCACAAACGTGTGACTAGCACATATCAGAAACATGTCTAATTACTTCACATCAGTGGGGGTCAGTGATTTGATCAATGTTCAGTTACAAGATAAACATCTATACAGTCAATGAGATCTATAATGTGTGTCATGTGCAGACAAAAATGCCAATATTCTGATAGTTCTCATGTCCAGTTATATAATATTCCCCAGTTTTCTAAGCACCCTCCTTTTCCAAATATTTCTCCCATGTTTACACATGTTTTCCCATCTGTAGTCAAATTCAAATATTGTGTATTTTTATTTCTAGCCATGTGTTTTTCGCATTTACAGATTGTCTCCTCCCTATCAGATCATATATTTACACCCATTTTTCACATGAATTCTCCTCATTTTGAATCACATCCTAATTCGAACTGTATATTTCCCTCTGTCCCCAGCCACGTATCTTCCCCATTTCCAATCAAGTATTTCCCTCATGTATGCAATCACAAATGTGAAAGCAATGGATAACAAACTCCAAGGTAAGGACAATAGACAAACACTGGGACAATATTAATAATATTACAATAACTATGATCAATAAATTGTGGCACACACAATAACTCATCAATGGGCAGCCAGAAGCTGGTGGTTTCGCTGTACAATACATGACTATGTTTACAGTCAAATGCCAAAGAGTATATGCAAGACTGTGATAGCTGCAGAATCGTAAATATCTCAACACCTTCATTGTGTTTCTAACTTAATTATAATACATGAGCAACCTCACTAAAATTTCCTGAACTGTAGGCATAAAACAAATGAACACATTCAAACAATTCTCAATTAAAGGATACCACGCATCAAGTTTCCCGCAAGACAAGTACAAATGCTAACATCAGTATTGTCTCCAAATACCCAATATTTCCACTAGTATACAAACAGCAAATCTCAACTCACCAATGAAAGAAAATCAGAAACAGCAAATATGGATGACTGATCAAATCATGAAGAAAATGATACAAAGAAAGAAAATTAAGAACACTCCAGGATACACAATAACAGACAAAGAAAAACATAGCAAGTGCAAAGCTGGCAAAGGGACATGCATTTGGAAAAAAGTGGCCGGAAAAAAGAGGACACATAAATAACACATGACACACAAGAAGTGTATGGAAATATAAGTAGACTTACAAACATGAACAATCATGGGACTGAAAACGATTGTATCAGATTTAAAGATGAAGACATTATAGTTGATAAAACTGATTTAATAACTGAAATCTACTGGATACACAGAAGACTTATTTTGGGACAACAGAGGTGAAAAAAACAACTATATAATACTTATGACAGACCAAGCATATTATAGGCCGAAGTACAGAAATGTTATCAAAAATGATGCAACAAGGCTGCGGTCCTGACAAGATAACAACAGAAATGTTATCAAAAATGATGCATCAAGGCTGCGGTCCTGACAAGATAACAACAGACATGATAACATCTCTTTCAAGCTTTGGCATTGATGCAATCAAATATATCACGATGTATATTATGCTGGATACATCACCTGAAAGATTCATTTTTATCAAATTGTCCTTGAAACCAGAAGTTTTTGATGAAGAAGACTACAAAACTGTTAGCTTAATGAGCCAATTATCTAAACAACTCCTCAAAACCATACAAGAAAGAATTCAAAATAAAATAAGTAAAGAAGTATCTGAAGAACAATATGGTTTCTGTAAAAGCCGTGGCACCAGAGAAACCATAATTTGTTGAAGGATGTTGACTGGAAACAAGCCAACTATAGAAGTATAGAAAAATATGTATGTATGTTTTGAAGACTACAAGAATCCTTCTTGACAAAGTATGAAACGAACAGCTAATTACATGCCTTTATGATATAGGAGGATGATTCTAAAATAGCAGTAAACACAATTTTATATAATTTACTTTACTGCAAAGAAGACACAACATTGCAGTAGAAATAAAACTGGTTTGAAATTTGCAAATTCATTCAGACCAGACAGTGAAATTATGAATCATTCACTAAGAGAGTTTAAATAGTACAATCAAATGATGACTGTACTTGACTGACTGACTGACAACAAGAGCAGGACAGATCTGACAATCATGACAGCAACATACAATATATTATGCACGATGGAATAGTTCCACAAAAACCATCACATAAATTGTGAAATAGCTACACAAAACTACATTATGCATTGTGAAATAGTTACAAAAAAAACTATATTATACATTATCAAATAATTCCATAAAAACTATACTATACATTATTAAATAATTCCACAAAAACTATACTATATACATCATGAAACAGTTCCATAAAAACTATATTATGCACAGTACAATATATCGTCGTCTATGATCTTGGTACTTTCTGAAACTTGTCTCAATTTCTGTTGTTCAATGTAGTTTTCATGTTCCCACCATGTATGTTTTCTTATGTCCTCTATATTCAGCAAAGTTCTCTCACCCCTGTCCCTTCTGATGTTTTCAATGAGGTATTTTCTCACATTCACAATCACTTATGCCCCATGTATAAATAAACGTTTCTACCATGGTCAGAATTTCTCTTCGACATAAAGCAATATGTTTCACAATAATCAACAAATACATAGAAATAACAAGACACAAACTCTCGGATACATAAGTTTGATTTGTCGGACCTAAGGGAATTAATTCTATATTACAGAGTTGTCAGGCAACAGACACAATGGTAGTTATGTCCCCTGAGCCAGCGATTAACTTGCACACATCTATTCTGTTTATTACACTAAGTTACAATATGATATATATACAGTACATATTCAAATTTTAAACATGTCAGTCTTTCTAATATCCAGGTTCTATAAGGGCATCCAATGGAAAATGTAACACAGAGATACAGAAAAGAATTGCCACATGCAAAGATTCTTTTACAAGAATGAGAAACAGACATATGATAAGAAAAATCATCCACTTCTATTACCCCATATGGACAACAATCACCTTCGGATTTATCAAATCAAATTGAATGCTGAACATTATTACACTCTTAACAGTGAAGCCCTTATTTTAAAAAAATAATTGTTTGTGTGGGGGGACCTGTGGTCAGCTGCTTTTTGTGGTTGTCACAAAATTATTAATCTGAGCCAGGGATGGACCCTAATATAACTTCTCTTTGAGGTTGAACAGTGTTGAGGTAATGGTAGAATTGACCTGTACAGTCGTGTTTGGTCTGTTCTTCTTTCTGTGTGGATGTGAGTGCTGGAAAATGAATAATGAAATGTCAAAGAAACAGGAGATGATGAAGTTGTGGTTGTTGAGAAGAATGGTGAGAATATCAGGAACAGAGAAAAATGTTGAGAATATTACAGAGAAGATTGTTGAGAATATCATGGACAGAGAAGAATGTTGAGAATATCGTGGACAGAGAAGAATGTTGAGAATATCATAGAGAAGAATGTTGAGAATATCATGCACAGAGAAGTAAACAAACACTGGCAAGCTGGTTGTCTGATCATTTAGTCTGAATATCTTCTTCTTCTTCAGCTTTCCGAGCCATTGAGGTTCTTTGCTGCAAATACAATCCGTCTCCATTCGTCTCTCTGGTGGACCTTCTCTTGCCAGTCGTTGATTCCAAGTGCTTGTAGGTCTGTACATGTATTATCTCTCCAGTGTTTAAACAGCAGTAAGCTGACCGCTAGCACCCAGGGTAGAAGTGGAGTGAGTAAATGTGTGGCTGGGGATTAGCTGATGTATACCAACTTGATCGTGGGAAAGTGTCTTCTTCTGCTTTTACTCCTTATCTCCCATTGGGACACAGACCTTGGAACCAACTTGTTCAAGAATCTACTGTGTATTTACAGAAACATGTATACTTCACCCGACAAGGCAGAACCTATCATAGACATTTACACTTCATCCCCGACAAGGCAGAACTTATGAACATGTATACTTCACCCCGACAAGGCAGAACCTATCATAGACATGTGACCTTCACCCCGACAAGGCAGAACCTATCATAGAATTAATAATAACATATTCTCCATAGTTGGCAGCCATATCATCATTATTATTAATAGCCACAAATGTCAACATATTCTTGTTGAAGTCTTACTGATATTTGGTAGTTGCAGAGATGTGGATTTATCACTGTCAACATCCAACTGATATTTGGTAGTTGCAGAGATGTGGATTTATCACTATCAACATCCCACTGATATTTGGTAGTTGCAGAGATGTGGATTTATCACTGTCAACATTCCGCTGACATTTGGTAGTTGTAGAGTAACCAGTTTACAGATTCCACCCAATCACTATCACAGTTGTGCATGTGGGATAACCAATGTTTGCTGCACCAGTGGTAAAATTGTGTCTCATTACCACACACCATGTAGTGGGGAAACCACACCTGCGCACGTGAGAGTCCCTGACCATACACATACACACAAGCATGCATGCACGCATACACACACACACACTACAGTGGTTAGACTCCTGTTGCTTGATTGACTAGTGTGACACTGACAGAGGAAGTCACCAGAAAACATCACTAGTGTGACACTGACAGAGGAAGTCACCAGAAAACATCCCTAGTGTGACACTGACAGAGGAAGTCACCAGAAAACATCCCTAGTGTGACACTGACAGAGGAAGTCACCAGAAAACATCCCTAGTTTGACACTGACAGAGGAAGTCACCAGAAAACATCCCTAGTGTGACACTGACAGAGGAAGTCACCAGAAAACATCCCTAGTGTGACACTGACAGAGGAAGTCACCAGAAAACATCCCTAGTTTGACACTGACAGAGGAAGTCACCAGAAAACATCACTAGTGTGATACTGACAGAGGAAGTCACCAGAAAACATCACTAGTGTGACACTGACAGAGGAAGTCACTAGAAAACATGACTAGTGTGACACTGACAGAGGAAGTCACCAGAAAACATGACTAGTGTGACACTGACAGAGGAAGTCACCAGAAAACATCACTAGTGTGACACTGACAGAGGAAGTCACCAGAAAACATCCCTAGTGTGACACGGACAGAGGAAGTCACCAGAAAACATCACTAGTGTGACACTGACAGAGGAAGTCACCAGAAAACATCACTAGTGTGACACTGACAGAGGAAGTCACCAGAAAACATCCCTAGTTTGACACTGACAGAGGAAGTCACCAGAAAACATCCCTAGTGGTACCTGACAGGAGAAGTCACCAGAAAACATCACTAGTGTTACCTGACAGAGGAAGTCACCAGAAAACATCACTAGTGTGACACTGACAGAGGAAGTCACCAGAAAACATCCCTAGTGTGACACTGATAGAGGAAGTCACCAGAAAACATCCCTAGTTTGACACTGACAGAGGAAGTCACCAGAAAACATCCCTAGTGGTACCTGACAGGAGAAGTCACCAGAAAACATCACTAGTGTTACCTGACAGAGGAAGTCACCAGAAAACATCACTAGTGTGACACTGACAGAGGAAGTCACCAGAAAACATCCCTAGTGTGACACTGATAGAGGAAGTCACCAGAAAACATCCCTAGTTTGACACTGACAGAGGAAGTCACCAGAAAACATCACTAGTGTGACACTGACAGAGGAAGTCACCAGAAAACATCCTTAGTGTTACCTGACAGGAGAAGTCACCAGAAAACATCACTAGTGTTACCTGACAGAGGAAGTCACCAGATAACATCACTAGTGTGACCCTGACAGGGGAAGTCACCAGAAAACATCACTAGCGTGACACTGACAGAGGAAGTCATCAGAAAACATCACTAGTGTGACACTGACAGAGGAAGTCACCAGAAAACATCACTAGTGTGACACTGACAGAGGAAGTCACCAGAAAACATCACTAGTTTGACACTGACAGAGGAAGTCACCAGAAAACATCCCTAGTGTGACACTGACAGAGGAAGTCACCAGAAAACATCCCTAGTGTGACACTGACAGAGGAAGTCACCAGAAAACATCACTAGTGTTACCTGACAGGAGAAGTCACCAGAAAACATCACTAGTGTTACCTGACAGAGGAAGTCACCAGATAACATCACTAGTGTGACCCTGACAGGGGAAGTCACCAGAAAACATCCCTAGTGTGACAGTGACAGAGTAAGTCACCAGAAAACATCACTAGTGTGACACTGACAGAGGAAGTCACCAGAAAACATGACTAGTGTTACCTGACAGGAGGAGTCACCAGAAAACATCACTAGTGTTACCTGGCAGAGGAAGTCACCAGAAAACATCACTAGTGTGACCCTGACAGGGGAAGTCACCAGAAAAACATCACTAGTGTGACATTGATGGGGGAAGTCACCAGAAAACATCACTAGTGTTACCTGACAGGGGAAGTCACTAGAAAAGATCATTTGAAAGGGAAAATAAATCCTCGCCATTATGTGACACGACATGTACAGACAACCAACCAAGTTATTACACTAAGAACAAAGAATCACTAGAACAATTATTTACCAAGATCAGTAGCACAACCGTTGTATTTGACATGAGATTATTGCTAGTCAAGTGAAACTGATGATAACTAAAGTACTCATTTATTTTATTTAATACCTAAATTAATAGATTACAAATGGAGGAAAACAAAACAAATGTTCAGCATTCTATCTACCAAGGTCAAATCGTTACTGTAGATGTTCACTATGAAACTGAAGTAAGTTACATGATCGCAGTAGCCAAAATACATTCTCTGAGAAACAAATATTGTTAACATCAAGGAGAATGAATACTGAGTTGTAGAAACACAGATTGTTCACATCAAGGAGAATGAATACTGAGCTGCAGACAAGAATATATTTATTAAACTATTGCGTGGCCTTTACAGGACATTGTGATCAACCTCAGATTGATTATCTAGACAAGTTTACATCCTGTAGTTTGCCATTGCTTTCTGAATGAGAAGTTCATGTTTAAGTCTAATGTAATACCTGTGTGGATTTCACATCTGGTCTGTATCACTATACTATTCAGTCATGTATTTAGTTTCACATCTGGTCTGTAGCACTATACTGTTCAGGCCTGTATTTAGTTTTACATCTGGTCTGTAGCACTATATTGTTCAGTCATGTATTTAGTTTTACATCTGGTCTGTAGCACTATATTGTTCAGTCCTGTATTTAGTTTTACATCTGGTCTGTATCACTACACTGTTCAGTCCTGTATTTAGTTTCACATCTGGTCTGTAGCACTATACTGTTCAGTCCTGTATTTAGTTTCACATATGGTCTGTAGCACTATATTGTTCAGAAACATCAAGACTAACCAACAGACCCTAGAAGCTCGTTAAACCCTGCTATCCCAGGATGAAGGAATAAGCTGACAGAATAAAAGATCAAATGAACAAATACGTAAAGACATGGAGGGATATGGGCTGTCTTCACTTGGTAACAATATGACAGCAGCAGCGACGGAGGTCAACTGTTTAAAACACTGGGGACAACATCCAGGGGGATGAGTTGAAACAACTACATCAGCATGCACAAATATCAGAGTTCAGGATTGTGCTGAGCTAACTAGAGCAATTGTGGAGTGATCAGAAGACTTCAACACCAGTCTTTGGACTGTCTCACGTTATGATGATGAGAATAGGAAACAGCAGTGTCACATGTCTTCAACACCTATCTTTGACTGGCTACCCTGATGATGATAGTCTTAACTTTAACCAGTGCTATTTTCAACTCACTCTGTAGACAGTACATTGGGCAGCACAAACAGTACACTGGACAGCACAAACAGTACACTGGACAGCACAAACAGTACACTGGACAGCACAAACAGTGCACTGGACAGCACAAACAGTGCACTGGACAGCACAAGATGAGAAGATTATTGCTAACCAACCATTGTCTGTTATTTCTCACATTCACAAATTCATGATTGCAATATTTACATACAACAACAAGCAACTTTCACAACCAACACAAGTCAACAATGGTTTACCAGATGAAGTATTTACACAACTTAAATACTAAACAGACAACTCTGTACTACTGCCACAGATCTATACACAAAAGAACTATTGTAATTTCCGTCCTCATGACAATCTTCCTATGTAGCACATTGCCACAGTGACCATACTTCATACATTTCACAGTTTCCATGTCATCGACCGATGTACCCCTTGTTTGCCTTCTCTACTCATTCCATGACAAGCATCTTACCATGTTCCTTGATTATTCCGTGTACCATACATTTGTTTTTCCACAGCTCCTGTCCCATCCACTTGTAACATTCACCTTCTATATGACTGTAACCTCCCTGAAACTCAGACATTTGTTACATGATATCATATGTTAATTACTGTTACTGAGTGGGACATATGGCATGGAAGAAACAACTGTCTGTGACACAGAGGGCTCAATGTTTAGCACACTACCACCCAGCTGATGGGACATGTCCCACTGACTACCACCCAGCTGAAGGGACATGTCCCACTGACTACCACCCAGCTGAAGGGACATGTCCCACTGACTACCACCCAGCTGAAGAGACATGTCCCACTGACTACCACCCAGCTGAAGGGACATGTCCCACTGACTACCACCCAGCTGATGGGACATGTCCCACTGACTACCACCCAGCTGAAGGGACATGTCCCACTGACTACCACCCAGCTGAAGGGACATGTCCCACTGACTACCACCCAGCTGAAGGGACATGTCCCACTGACTACCACCCAGCTGAAGGGACATGTCCCACTGACTACGACCCAGCTGAAGGGACATGTCCCACTGACTACCACCCAGCTGAAGGGACATGTCCCACTGACTACCACCCAGCTGAAGGGACATGTCCCACTGACTACCACCCAGCTGAAGGGATATGTCCCACTGACTACCACCCAGCTGAAGGGACATGTCCCACTGACTACCACCCAGCTGAAGGGACATGTCCCACTGACTACCACCCAGCTGAAGGGACATGTCCCACTGACTACCACCCAGCTGAAGGGACATGTCCCACTGACTACCACCCAGCTGAAGGGACATGTCCCACTGACTACCACCCAGCTGAAGGGACATGTCCCACTGACTACCACCCAGCTGAAGGGACATGTCCCACTGACTACCACCCAGCTGAAGGGACATGTCCCACTGACTACCACCCAGCTGAAGGGACATGTCCCACTGACTACCACCCAGCTGAAGGGACATGTCCCACTGACTACCACCCAGCTGAAGGGACATGTCCCACTACCACCCAGCTGAAGGGATATGTCCCACTACCACCCAGCTGAAGGGACATGTCCCACTGACTACCACCCAGCTGAAGGGACATGTCCCACTGACTACCACCCAGCTGAAGGGACATGTCCCACTACCACCCAGCTGAAGGGACATGTCCCACTACCACCCAGCTGAAGGGACATGTCCCACTACCACCCAGCTGAAGGGACATGTCCCACTACCACCCAGCTGAAGGGACATGTCCCACTGACTACCACCCAGCTGAAGGGACATGTCCCACTGACTACCACCCAGCTGAAGGGATATGTCCCACTACCACCCAGCTGAAGAGACATGTCCCACTGACTACCACCCAGCTGAAGGGACATGTCCCACTGACTACCACCCAGCTGAAGGGACATGTCCCACTACCACCCAGCTGAAGGGACATGTCCCACTGACTACCACCCAGCTGAAGGGACATGTCCCACTACCACCCAGCTGAAGGGATATGTCCCACTACCACCCAGCTGAAGGGACATGTCCCACTGACTACCACCCAGCTGAAGGGACATGTCCCACTGACTACCACCCAGCTGAAGGGACATGTCCCACTACCACCCAGCTGAAGGGACATGTCCCACTACCACCCAGCTGAAGGGACATGTCCCACTACCACCCAGCTGAAGGGACATGTCCCACTGACTACCACCCAGCTGAAGGGACATGTCCCACTGACTACCACCCAGCTGAAGGGATATGTCCCACTACCACCCAGCTGAAGAGACATGTCCCACTGACTACCACCCAGCTGAAGGGACATGTCCCACTGACTACCACCCAGCTGAAGGGACATGTCCCACTACCACCCAGCTGAAGGGACATGTCCCAATGACTACCACCCAGCTGAAGGGACATGTCCCACTGACTACCACCCAGCTGAAGGGACATGTCCCACTGACTACCACCCAGCTGAAGGGACATGTCCCACTACCGCCCAGCTGAAGGGACATGTCCCACTGACTACCACCCAGCTGAAGGGACATGTCCCACTACCACCCAGCTGAAGGGACATGTCCCACTGACTACCACCCAGCTGAAGGGACATGTCCCACTACCACCCAGCTGAAGGGATATGTCCCACTACCACCCAGCTGAAGGGACATGTCCCACTGACTACCACCCAGCTGAAGGGACATGTCCCACTGACTACCACCCAGCTGAAGGGACATGTCCCACTACCACCCAGCTGAAGGGACATGTCCCACTACCACCCAGCTGAAGGGACATGTCCCACTACCACCCAGCTGAAGGGACATGTCCCACTACCACCCAGCTGAAGGGACATGTCCCACTGACTACCACCCAGCTGAAGGGACATGTCCCACTGACTACCACCCAGCTGAAGGGATATGTCCCACTACCACCCAGCTGAAGAGACATGTCCCACTGACTACCACCCAGCTGAAGGGACATGTCCCACTGACTACCACCCAGCTGAAGGGACATGTCCCAATGACTACCACCCAGCTGAAGGGACATGTCCCACTGACTACCACCCAGCTGAAGGGACATGTCCCACTGACTACCACCCAGCTGAAGGGGCAAGTCACTCTGCATTAAAACACCTACAGCTACTTATATTCATGATGAACTGTTGGTATGAACAACAGCGGCCCAGTTAATGGACAGTGCTAACAGCCGCCCAGTTAATGGACAGTGCTAACAGCGGCCCAGTTAATGGACAGTGCTAACAGCCGCCCAGTTAATGGACAGTGCTAACAGCCGCCCAGTTAATGGACAGTGCTAACAGCGGCCCAGTTAATGGACAGTGCTAACAGCGGCCCAGTTAATGGACAGTGCTAACAGCCGCCCAGTTAATGGACAGTGCTAACAGCGGCCCAGTTAATGGACAGTGCTAACAGCGGCTCAGATCATGGACAGTGCTAACAGCGGCCCAGTTCATGGACAGTGCTAACAGTGGCCCAGTTCATGGACAGTGCTAACAGCGGCCCAGTTAATGGACAGTGCTAACAGCGGCCCAGTTAATGGACAGTGCTAACAGCGGCTCAGATCATGGACAGTGCTAACAGCGGCTCAGTTCATGGACAGTGCAAACAGCGGTCCAGTTCATGGACAGTGCTAACAGCGGCCCAGTTCATGGACAGTGCTAACAGCAGCCCAGTTCATGGACAGTGCTAACAGACAAATCAACCGATAGTCACACAGTTTAGTCAACAAGGACAGTAGTCCCACTGTTGTAAAAGTATGCAGTGGATTCACACATACTTGGCTAGGTGCACAGTTCTCTTCCTTACCATGAAGTCTGTGGATTTCCAAGACTGGGTCAACTCCACAGCCAAATCCAAATGTGACCGGCAGTAAACAGAACTCTGAGGACTGTGATTCAGTATTTCTGTGTGGTAAGTGATTGCTCTATCCACTAGCTCCAACTGCCAGTACTTAATGAAGATGATGCACACACATTTCTACAAACAACGAATCATGTTTGTTAAGAAACAAACAAATAAATAAAATAGAATATATACTCTCTTGAGACACCCTTTCTGCTGTAATACACACACACAACTCAACACCGAGAGTTATTTCCCCCAGCCTCTCTGTCCGGAGTCCGAGCATGCACATCACTGGGTGGGTCAACGACAATCTCTGGCGTCTTGATCAAATTCTCCTTCTCTTCGTGATCATCGTGATCATCGATGTAGAACTTCACCGGTGCCTTGTTCTTGCTGGATGAATGTGAGGAGTTCATGGTGCCATGCACATCATCTGTCTCTTCCTCTACACCTCCAAGCTGAGGTCTGCCTCCATTCCTCTTTGAGCTATGCTTCTTTTGTTTTCTGTGTGGACAAATAGATACAAGTAGAATACATTAGATGTAAGCAGATGCATAACTGTCCACTCATTTATTCATTGACACATTCATTCATTGTCCCGCCTCTACTAACATGACATTTAGAGGTTTCTTGCTGTCTTATGTAATCTTTCCTCTTCTACCTTAGGTGTAGAAGTATCTCTAGATAACAAACACTCTTGATTTTTGATTGAAGAGAGGAATGAACCACAGTTTCTGATTATATCAGGTTGGCGGGTGGCAGGTCTATAGCATGACCACATTAACAAGTTATAGTATAGAGATCAAATACATAATACAGAATGGACAATAACACCATCAAGTTGAATAAATAGTTAAGTTTTAATTTTCCACCAACAGCTGTGAGGACACTGGTTCAGATCTACATCATTTAGATAGCGGAACTTAGAATGTCTTCTAGCAGAGTATATCTATCATATCTGTCATATAGGGTTGAAGTCTAGGAATGTCGTCTAGCAGAGTATATGTATTAGATCTATCCTTGAGTTGAAGTCTACGCATGTTTTCTAGCAGACTATATCTATTAGATCTATCCTATAGGGGTGAACTCTAAGAATGTCATCTATGATGGAGATATTTTGATGGCTGCTGTTCTACCAGTCTACACTTCACCAATACCAGTCTACACTTCACCAATACCAGTATAAATTTCACCAATACCAGTCTACACTTCACCAATACCAGTCTACACTTCACCAATACCAGTCTACACTTTACCAATGCCAGTCGTTACACAGCAACAGTAAATGGTCCACACATCCTACTATCAGACACCAGAAATGGTCCACACATATTTCTATCAGACACCAGAAATGGTCCACACATCCTTCTATCAGACACCAGAAATGGTCCACACATCCTTATATCAGACACCAGAAATGGTCCACACATCCTTCTATCAGACACCAGAAATGGTCCACACATCCTACTATCAGACACCAGAAATGGTCCACACATCCTACTATCAGACACCAGAAATGGTCCACACATCCTACTATCAGACACCAGAAATGGTCCACACATCCTACTATCAGACACCAGAAATGGTACATATACGCAGATGTTAAGTTCACAGTTACAGACGAGAGGATTACTTTATTGCTTTTGGTCTTACACCATCTGGAACAGTTTCTCTCTCTGCAGTACAAGATCAGCAGTTCCGGCAACAACCCCCAGCAGTTTCTCTCTGCAGTACAAAATCAGCAGTTCCATCAACAACCCCCTGCAGTCTCTACAATACAAGATCAGCAGCTCCGGCAACAACCCCCAGCCGTCTCTCTCTGCAGTTCAAGGTCAGCACCACGGTAACAACCCACAGCAGTCTCCAGCAATTCTGCAGTCAGGACCTTTGTGACATAGCTGTTCATGTCCATCTTCTTTGCATCAGTGCAGTTTCACTTTGCTCATATTCCCCTCCACTTCTCTATTGACTACACCGCCTGCATCTCACCATGTGGTGTCACACTTTACTCCTCTCTTGATTCCCTTATTTGTTGGACCCCATATTGTGTCACTCTCAACTTCTTTCTTGACGTCCATGCTTGTATATCCCCATATGGTTTCCAGTACAGTCAATACATATTGTGAGGCTTCTTGGGTTTCGTCGCATTTCAAGTGTAATAAATTCAATAAACAATGTCTTTGGTTTCGTCTCATTGCAAGTGTAATAAATTCAATAAACCATGTCTTTGGTTTGTCTCATTGTAAAGTGAATAATATCATCAAGGGTGTCTTTGGTTTCATCTAATTGTAAATTGAATAACATCATAAAGAATGTCTTTGGTTTTGTCTCATTGTAAACTGAATCGAGTCATTAACAATATCTAATATACAGCAGACACACGCAATAACTGATATAGGTAGACACACATGCAATAACTGATATACAGCAGATACACATGCAGTCTGCCAGCTGGACACAGACTAGACAACAGAAAACATGCACAACTACTGAGACAGTGGAGCCTTGGGCTCAGAGGATAGTTAATATACACCAAACATTCTTCAGTTCCTAATGCAAGTAAGCAAAACATCAAGTACAAATAAAGAAAGCAGGCAGTAAGAAAAATTAATACACATGCGCAATGATACCAAAAATTTCATATTTAAGAATATTACACAACATGTAAAACAACCATCATAGAGTAAACACTAGTCAAAGATGCCCCCTTCCACTGCAAACTGTAATGCAACTCTCTCATCAGCAGCACTAGAAGGAGACGAGAAGTGACTTAGCGGTTGTTCCAGATGAGTCAGAAGAGAACAACTAAGTGCCTGGCAAACCCACCCTCTGTCAGGAGACCTACATCAGACTATTGCATCATTAGCACCTCACATTTATTACTAAATAGACCGAGCATGTCGGCTCAGTAAAATAATAATAGTTTCTAAGAATAGATAGAAACTCAAAAATCAGTATCGATGGTTTTCCTGTGGAGACCACTCAGTGTTATATAAAATAAACCATTATGTGTGTAGTCTTCAAACTCTTAACAAACGGCTCTGTTGTAAGTTTACCTAAAATTAGACATAGCTATTGAGTGACAGAATGAAAGATTGTAACTTTATATAGATAGATAGATAGATAGATAGATAGATAGATAGATAGATAGATAGTCTGTCTATCTCCATGTTGTGAGACAGTGTAAGACTTGGGGGTTCATTTACTTCCCAGCCACATGTAGCAGGATAACTAGTTCTGTAATCTGTATTTAAAGTATTGCTGTCAACTTTCTCACTTTAGCCTGGTCACTGTTAGAATACATGATCATTTCTGAGGCCTATAATTTCCCATGGCTTAGATTCACGAGCCATTCGATCTTGCCTTCGGCAGTGAATAGTCTTTCTATTTCTGAAAGTCTACTTGTCGCTACTTTGAATGTGAAATCTGTCAAATAGCTAGCGCTATACTACAGATTGTGGGCTACGTCCGGTATAGAACTCGGTATTTTTCTTGGTACAACTTTCTAGATCGCCTGTCACGATAGTCCTGTTAGTAAGTGTGTTATCTAAAAATAGGGCTGGCCTATATTAATTATTAGGTAATCAACTTTGTGAAATATTAAGTAATCAGTACAATATCAAGTGATAATTGTTATGTTACAACACAGGAGGAACTAAACCTAATAATACAATATAATAAAACCAGTTTATAAATAAAATATAAGAGAATGTTAGACCCATACTAT
Organism: Cepaea nemoralis; assembly: GCA_014155875.1. Taxonomy (NCBI): domain Eukaryota; kingdom Metazoa; phylum Mollusca; class Gastropoda; order Stylommatophora; family Helicidae; genus Cepaea; species Cepaea nemoralis. The sequence goes on along the minus strand of JACEFZ010009729.1, from coordinate 580,418 downwards.
AACCATAATAATATAACACAAATATTACCTAAAATGTTAGGGCTAAATATTAAAAAGGTAGGAATAGCAAAGAACGTGGTGAGTCTGTTTGTTTATATTATCAGATATTTAGTTGATTAATACATTGTTGTTGGTAATAATTTGTCGTGGTTAAGATTATAGAATTTCTCATTTAGAGTAAGCGTGTGTATAATGTGTGCCTATTGTATATAAGTTTTCAGGTTACAGGTATACAATAAAGTGCTCTATTATCATGTCTTTCGACAAGCAACATACTACACAAGAGTCGAATGAGAAAGGGACTTTGATGGGATATGAGGATGATGAATTGATAAAGTACACCAGGGAGCAAAAACGAGAAAGGAGACAAGAGTTGAGGGAGAAAAGAATCATGATGGCTGAACTGGAGAAGGACAAAGAGTTAAAATTGGATGCGACAGCATGAACTTGAACTATGGAAACTGGAACTACAATATCCAGATCCTTCCAGATTCAGCAGTGTCAGCTCACCAGTCTATAGTATCGATACTCCTCCAGGACAAAATATTTCTAATGGATCTATAACAATTCCACTGCTCACCTTCTATGATAATCGCAGCAGATAGATTCATATATTGATAAATTTGTATTAATGTGCGAAGCTTAAGCCTCTCCCGGGGAGAAATAGAATATCAAGCTGTTCCAAGGGTTAAGTGGACCAGTAAATGATGCTTTTAGCAAGGTACAACCCGACCTCGAAAAAGACAGATACTCTTATAAATGCTCTCCTTAAGAGGTATGAGCTGACGTTACGTGCCTGCTGGTTAAAATTCAGAAACGCCAAGTGTTCACAGGGAGAATCGTTTGCGCATTTCGCATCTTGCTTACACGCTTATTTTACTAAGTGGGTCGGACTGAGCGAATTTGAGTCGGCCTATGAAGGGCTGGAGGAAAATACTGGCGGAGCAGTTGAAAGAGACTACTAAAATCTTTGTAGATGTTTGTGGCAGAAAACGGTGGTGCTAGGCTGGAGGAGATTATCTCTCTTGCCAAAAGTTATTTGACAGCTCACGAGGAAGCGAGTTCCACAAAATCTTGCAGTGTTTCTCAACTAGATAGGACACAACAATCCAAGAGTTATAATAACAACTACTCTGCAGGTAAGGATGGTAATTACAATAAGAGATAGATGTCTCAAAATCAACAACCCCCAGCTACAAGAAGGGGGAATCAATACTGTAAGATACACCGGACTAATGACCACCACACTAGTTCCTGCAGAAACAAACACCCAGTATAGTACACGGCTTGTTTGACTACAAGGGCTAGTAACCGCAATGGAGGACCCCTGATAATAATAATAGGCCTCCAGTAGTGGATACCATTACAGTCAATGGAAGTCAAGTTCAATATTTATATGATACTCGATTTCAGTATGATGCGACCATTTCAGCTCGGCTGATGAAATCAGGACAGCTAACAGCAAAACCATTGAAGTAAAAGAAGCTATCATGAGCTCTGGATTAATGGAGCTACAGATCGCCAAGGTGAAAGTGACATCAAAATATGTCACTGGGACTATATACAGAAATGCTGCTGTGATGGAGGACCCAGAATACCCATTCATGTTAGGATTCCGGTACATTTATTTGTGAGAGTCAAATTTATTGATTTGTTACAGCAATGAAGATGCGGAATCAAGCCAGTGAGACTGATCCTCCTATTAACCCACTCATCATCATCATCATCATCATCAATCATCATCAATCATCAATCATCATCAATCATCATCATCATCATCATCATCATCAAGTGCTCTGCCAGCTGGCGTAGGCGTCATGGCTCTCCACAGATCTCAGTCTTTGATTTTCTGGATCAACTCTGTTGCTGATATTCCTCCATGCCACCGTCTCAATCCATTCAGCATCATTTCTCTTGGTCTGCCTCTGCCTCTCTTCCCCTCGATCTTTCCAGTTGTCACGATGTTCTCCAATGCCTCTCTTCTATTACATGACCAAAGAAAGCTGTTTGTCTCTTTCTTATTGTTGTATATAGTGTTCTAGTTTCATTAGCCTGTTTCAGGCAGTCGTCGTTAGTTACTCTGGCAGTCCAAGGAATTCTCAACATTCGTCTCAGGAACCACATCTCTGTTGCTTCTAATTTCTTCTTAATTTGTTCATTTACATTCCAAGATTCACTGCCATACAGCAAAACTGGTTCTACATAGCATTTCAGCACTCTCTTTCTTACACTCAGTGATAGTGATCTATTGCACAAGATACTCTTCATTTTCTGAAATGCGGCCTTTGCTTGCCCTATTCTGCTCTTAATCTCTGTTGTACATCTTCCATCTGATGTTATAAATGTCCCTAGGTATCTAAAATTATCCACTTGGTTAAGAATTTTTCCTTCTATTTCTATGTCACATTTTGGTGTCACCATTTTCTTTGATATCACCATTGTTACTGTTTTCTTGATATTCAAGGAGAGTCCTTTCCTTGCACTCTCTGTTACTACAGTGTCCAACAATTGTTGTAGGTCTGTTGATTTATCTGCCACCAATACTGTGTCATCTGCATAGCGTATATATTTATATTATAACCTCCAACTAGTATTCCTGGCATCTCTTTGATCTCTCTCATTATTACTTCGCTATATAGGGAGAAGAGATCTGGTGACAAGACACATCCCTGTCGTACTCCTAGCTTTATGTGTTCGTAACTACCCTCTTTATTTCCAATTTTAATTGCTGCTACTTGGTTCCAGTAAATATTCTTTATTATTCTTAAATCTTTCCCATCAATGTTGATATCTTCCAACATTTTAATCAGTTCATCATGTTTTACTTTATCAAATGCCTTAGTATAATCTATGAAGCATAAATATATGTCTTTCTGTTTCTCTATTGACCTTTCTATTAGTGTCCGTAATGTATATATTGCATTGTTTGTGCCCTTTCCCTCCACAAATCCATACTGTTCTTCACTAATTTCCATTTTTATTTTCTTTCTGGTTCTTCTCATTATGATTCTGATCAGAAGCTTTGTGATATGGTTTATGAGGTTAATTGTACGAAAATCTTCACATTCAATTGCTCCTGGTCTTTTTTGGTATAGCTATAAATACAGATTTCAGCATATCTGGGCAAATATCATTTAACATTTTGGTTAATATATCTACTCCAAATTCTCCGCACATCTGAGGATCCAACCAATCTTGTTTTGGGAAATTGCCTAAATCACAAAATCCACCTGTAGGAGGGGATTTTTATATGAAAGACAAGCTTTTATACCATCGGACGGATTCATTCTGAATGAGGCCGAAGCACATTGGAGATTGACAACTCAAGAGAAATTCCTGAGAGTGAGCAGTGTATTGAAAGCGTCCAAAATAACGATTATTTAGAACAACTCTTCGAATGCCTACCAAGATTAGTGTGAAACCACTTAGAGGGATAAATGTCACTAGTTCACCCTGTCTGCATGAGGGTATCTGCACGAGGATAGACAGCCATTATCAAGACAGGGAAAGGAAGGCCTGTAATGTTCGACAGAAATGTGCAACTAAAACCCTTCAGACAGATAGTGTGAGAGAAAGAGTGGGAGAGAGTCAAAGGGGTGAACTTTGATGAAAAATACTGAACAATATATATATAGCTCGGAACGCTGAAGAATATATATATATATATATATATATATATATATATATATATATATATATATATATATATATATATATATATGATATATATATATATATATATATATATATATATATATAGGAAGATCAAGTCTATCCCGAATCACAGCATGGCTTTTTCTACGGAATTGGTCTACCACTGATATGATATTCTCATTTATACAAATGCAAGAAAAATGCCGCCGCTTATAGCCTTCGTCGATCTCGCAAAGGCATTTGATTTGGTCAGTCATGAGGGCCTGTTCGAGGCACTAACGAAGATTGTTTGTCCACCAACTCTTCTGCATGAAGGGTAAAATCAATTTTGACGGTAGAATTTCAGAAGAATTTGACATGAACTGTGGAGTTAAGCAAGTTTGTGTACTTCCTCTCACCCTCTTTGGAATATATTTTTCACTTCTACTGAAACATGCCTTTTGTGGAAAGATAGTGGTATATGCATTCACTCACGCTCAGGTGGCGGCCTCTACAATGCACAGAGATTGAAAGCCAAGACCAAATAAGAGGTTACTGATCGGAGAGTTGCTTTTGCAGATGCTGATGCAATTTCGACACACTCTGAGAAAGAATTACAAGGCCTACTATCTGCATTCTCCAATGCTTGTTCTAAATTTGGTTTAACAATTGGCAAAATGAATACACGGATTATGTCACAAGGTGCAAATGGGGTACCATCAATCTTTAATGACGACGCCGAACTGGAGATAGTAGACCATTTTACACTTCTAGGATCAGATGTAAACAACAAATTATCCCTAGATCAGGAAATCAACATCAGGGTTAGTAAGGCAGCAACAACAAGGAACAGGTTAACAAAAAGAGTCTGGGGAACAGGAAGCTTACTGCCAAAAACAAAAGTCTTTGTCTATCAAGTCTATGTCCTTAGTACTCTTCTTTATCGCAGAGAAGCCTGGTCAACTTACTCACACCAAGAGAAACGTTTAAACAGTTTTCATATACAGTGTCTGCAAAAATATTTGGTAATAAGTGACAAGACAAAATCAGAACAACTGAGGTATAGGGAAGATCAGATTGTGTGACGGTGTATTCCATGCTAAGTCTTCATAGACTTAGATGGATAGGACACATTAATGAGGATGGATAACTTTAGAATCCAATGGACGTTTGTTTTGGTGAATTACAGATGGATAAAAGACCCCAGGGCCGGCCTCTACTGCGATACAAAAATGCGTGTAAGTGGGACATGATTGATGCAGACATTGATATTGCACCTTGGGAGGAAGTTGCCACTGACTGTGTTGCACGGAGGGCAAACATCAGAAATGGAATAAAGACAAAGGAGAAAATGATTGCAGATAGGTCACACACTGAGAGTGTGAGACATAAGATGGTTCGAGATTGTGGAAATGACCATGTATTCACTTGCATTAGTTGTGGATGAACATTTCCTGCGCGAATTGGTCTGATCAGTCACATTCGCTACCACCATGGGTTGTATTTATTGTGCCTTTTTGAAGCATAATGTTACAAACTATCGTCTGACAAGATGCAATATATATATATATATATATATATATATATATATATATATATATATATATATATATATATATATATATATATATATATATATATATATATATATATACTAGCTGACCCGGCCCGGCTTCGCCCAGGCCCTGGAGGGGATCTATCTATCTATCAGTCTGTCTGTCTGCTTGTTTGTCTGTCTGTCTGTCTGTCTGGCTGACCCGGCCCGGCTTCACCCAGTCCCTGGTGGGGAGCATCTCACTTAATTAATATAAGTAGTCATATAAGCTCTCCCGTTCCCGACTATCTGTCTGTCTGTCTGTCTGTCTGTCTGTCTGTCTGTCTGACCCTGCCCGGCATCGCCTGGCTCCTGGTGTGGAGCATCTCATTTAATTCATATAAGTAGTCATATAAGCTCCCGTTCCCGTTACCGATTGTCTGTCTGTCTGTCCAGGCCCGGCTTCACCCAGTCCCTGGTGGGGAGCATGTCATTTAATTCATTCATATAAGTAGTCAAATAAGCTTCCGTTCCCGACTATCTGTATATGTATCTGACCCGGCGTGGTTTCGCCCAGCTCCTGGCGCACAGTAACTTAAAAGAATGTCCTTCCACACACCATTCATTATTTTTAATGAAAACTGTTTTTAATCACCGACATGACAGTTGATAAGTTTTGTAAGCAGAAAAAGATGGGTTAAAATGTTATGCATAATGCATTATTTTTATGCCAACTGTAAAAATACCTTAAAGATTATATCATTATTTAATATAACTCATATGCCTAAAAATAACTATAGACAAAGAGAGTAACAATAGTGCAGGAAAGTCCAACAATATGACTATAAAGTATTTAGAAATGTTATTAAAAGTTATGCCCCTTGAAATAACTTTTCTAGAGTGAAGTGCCCCTGCTATATAGACATTATATAATGAAAATGGAAAAGTAAATGTTATTAAATAAGTAGAAGATTTTACATTCAGAAATTATTATAGTCGGTTGCACAGGAATGAAAGGAAGACGTGTAGAAAATTTCATCTCGATCGGATGTACCGTTATCGAACGCATCCAAATCCACAAAACCACAAACATACAGTCTCTTTATATATATATATATATATATATATATATATATATATATATATATATATATATATATTATATATATATATATATATATATATAGAGAGAGAGAGAGAGAGAGAGAGAGAGAGGTATGAAATGCGTAGACAGATATGTACTACCCGTCTTCGTTTGTTTCATTACAGCTCTGGGACGCAGAGGTGTTTCCAAGGCACCAGGGCCGGGTTATATACTGGCCAAGACCTATTGACGCGTCCTCGTCGAGCGTCCTGGGCAACAGGTCCCTTCGGGGTCCTGGCTAAAGTCAGGATCGCCGATTCCTCCGAAGTCGGAGAGTGTCTGCCTGTACGGCGAGGAACCACCAGTCTGCACACCAATACGCCAGACATGGGACAACGGATACTCACGCAAAACTCAGGTCATGTATGACATCACACTGATGTTGGACAACAGGATGTCTTCATCCGACATACAGGACTTCGCGTTGGAGCTCAAGCCAACGAACACAAGCAAGCAAGCAAGCATTACAGCTCTCATTGGAGCCATGGACAGTCACATAACTGAGTGGCTGATCCTCATGTAAGGACCCATTGGGAATCCTACAAGCTGAATGTTCAACACATCTCATCGTGGAGCCTGATCTTAAGTTCCTCGTCAGGATAAAAAAGTTATGTACATATTTTCTACAAGTTGAACATACCATTTGATCATACACCATTCACTCAATGCATACCACCAGCATATCAAACCCTCAATATCATAATGATCATCATCATATTAACGTGTGATTTATTCATATCATCCATTATGTTGAATGATCATATGAAAAGATCATAAAAACAGTGGTAGTTGATTTAAACGCATAGTCCTTCCATTGGATTTCTAACAATATGTAAATGTTTGTGCAGCTAAAATACATGTATACACACTTTCAAAATACAGCTAATGGGGAAGCAATTATATCTTTCCAGGAGGGGATAAGTCAGTGAGGCAACTTGAACTTCACTGCTCTGATGCAAAAATAAAAACACTTTTCTTCATATCTAAATTCCTTTTTCTCACTCCTGGGGGTACCAAGACCAGCTACATCAATATTTCAATGAGCCATTTCTTAGCTGTTTTCTTGAGTATCCAGGGAATGTTTCTTCAATCAGCGTATAAGAGGCATTTGTCCCGAGTTTTCTCTGGTAAATCTGGAATGTACGGAATATGAACCTGCACCCGTAACTAAACACCATTGGGAGAAAACTTTGACTTCTGACAGACGGAAACAGACGAAGGCAGTGAGCGCAGATTCTGGGTAATGTTGCATGATGTCATTGCATTAGTTGTTACACCTCGATGGCAAATTGCAGACTCTGATCAGCATGATTCTCTTGCCCACACACGTTAGTTCAGCACTTGATGATGATGTGTATACATGTTTCACATGGCGAACAGAAATAGATTAAAACAATATGATAATCAAATATAGTAAAACAAAACAACCGACAAAATGTCTAGCAAGCAAGATACCCGGACTAGATGTACTTGACATAGCTTCTCTTCCAATGACAACATGAGCGGGGTCTGAGACAATATGGATGACTGGGAGAAACAAGCACTGCACAGACCATCACAAGACACCATGCAAGTACAGAAATACAGGGTCTGTGTGATGGCGCAGGCAGGACCAAGTCACTGGGTTTTGATACTTACCACTTCGAAGTTGATATGTTCATCAACTTCATCATCTGTCTCTCTGCACTTTTCTTTAGCATCAATAAGATTCTCGGAGGACTTTTTGTGTGGACCGAAACACACACGGTTGGCTGAGTGCACTCGCCTGGGTGAGGAACATGCAGTTATAGGACAAGAAGACGTAACAACAGGAACACATCACTGCTGTTACAAGTGTTTACTGATTTACACCTAGTCTCGGCTTGTCAAAACTACAGATTGTTACACTTACAGGGACTGGTTAGTGTCAGCAGAGGGGGACAAATAAGGGGAAAAAAGTAAATGTTAGAAGAAACACAAGACAAGAGAAACTTCTTATCACAAGTTTGCGTGTCTTGTGTTTTCTAACACATGACTGCGTCCTGTGCCACGTCCTGCTTACTGAAGCCAGTTCAAGCCTACAGCTCTGTTCATCTATTCAGTTCACAATGACCAGAGGTGGCTCCATGCACCCCCAACCCATGCCATTCTGATTCCTGTAATCTGCCCCTGAAACTGGTTGCACAGAAATACTGCACCAAAGACAAAATACATTCACAATCTTTATGCTCATGTATGTACATATATATCTTGAGCATTCTGTTTTTTTTTTTTTTTTTTTGCGGCGCCAGTGACTCGCCGCCGCCCCTTCTCCTGTTAGTTAAACGGCAGAGGTGATGAATGCACAAACCATGGGGTATTTTGCAAGCTTGGGGGCTCACCCTAACTCTGCCCCCCCCCCCCCCCCCCCAGCTATATAACAGCAATTTGCAACCTCTAGAAGACTGAATCCCGTTGAAACTGATCTAGTACAAACATGATATATATAAGAAAAGTCATCTTTCTGGAAGACTGAATCCCGTTGAAACTGATCTAGTACAAACATGACATATATAAGAAAAGTCATCTTTCTGGAAGACTGAATCCCGTTGAAACTGATCTAGTACAAACATGATATATATAAGAAAAGTCATCTTTCTGGAAGACTGAATCCCGTTGAAACTGATCTAGTACAAACATGATATATAAGAAAAGTCATCTTTCTGGAAGACTGATCCCGTTGAAACTGATCTAGTACAAACATGATATAAGAAAAGTCATCTTTCTGGTAGACTGAATCCCGTTGAAACTGATCTAGTACAAACATGATATAAGAAAAGTCATCTTTCTGGTAGACTGAATCCCGTTGAAACTGATCTAGTACAAACATGATATATATAAGAAAAGTCATCTTTCTAGAAGACTGAATCCCGTTGAAACTGATCTAGTACAAACATGATATATATAAGAAAAGTCATCTTTCTAGAAGACTGAATCCCGTTGAAACTGATCTAGTACAAACATGATATATATAAGAAAAGTCATCTTTCTGGTAGACTGAATCCCGTTGAAACTGATCTAGTACAAACATGATATAAGAAAAGTCATCTTTCTGGAAGACTGAATCCCGTTGAAACTGATCTAGTACAAACATGATATAAGAGAAAGTCATCTTTCTAGAAAGACTGAATCCCGTTGAAACTGATCTAGTACAAACATGATATATATAAGAAAAGTCATCTTTCTGGTAGACTGAATCCCGTTGAAACTGATCTAGTACAAACATGATATAAGAAAAGTCATCTTTCTAGGTAGACTGAATACCCGGTGAAAACTGATCTAGTACAAAACATGATATTATAGAAAAGTCCATCTTTCTAGAAGTACCCGAATCCCGTTTGAAAGTGATCTTAGTACAAACATGATATATATAAGAAAAGTCATCTTTCTGGTAAGACTGCATCCCGTTGAAACTGATCTGCGTACAAACATGATATATATAAGAAAAGTCATCTTTCTGGAAGACTGAAATCACGTTGAAACTGATCTAGTACAAACAGATGATATATAATACAAAGTCATCTTTCTGGAAAGACTGAATCCCCGTTGAAACTGATCTAGTACCAAACATGATATATATAAGAAAAGTCATCTTTCTGGAAGACTGAATCCCGTTGAAACTGATCTAGTACAAACATGATATATATAAGAAAAGTCATCTTTCTGGTAGACTGAATCCCGTTGAAACTGATCTAGTACAAACATGATATAAGAAAAGTCATCTTTCTGGTAGACTGAATCCCGTTGAAACTGATCTAGTACAAACATGATATAAGAAAAGTCATCTTTCTGGTAGACTGAATCCCGTTGAAACTGATCTAGTACAAACATGATATAAGAAAGTCATCTTTCTGGTAGACTGAATCCCGTTGAAACTGATCTAGTACAACATGATATAAGAAAAGTCATCTTTCTGGTAGACTGAATCCCGTTGAAACTGATCTAGTACAAACATGATATATATAAGAAAAGTCATCTTTCTGGAAGACTGAATCCCGTTGAAACTGATCTAGTACAAACATGATATATATAAGAAAAGTCATCTTTCTGGTAGACTGAATCCCGTTGAAACTGATCTAGTACAAACATGATATAAGAAAAGTCATCTTTCTGGTAGACTGAATCCCGTTGAAACTGATCTAGTACAAACATGATATAAGAAAAGTCATCTTTCTGGTAGACTGAATCCCGTTGAAACTGATCTAGTACAAACATGATATAGAAAAGTCATCTTTCTGGTAGGACTGAATCCCGTTGAAACTGATCTAGTACAAACATGATATAAGAAAAGTCATCTTTCTGGTAGACTGAATCCCGTTGAAACTGATCTAGTACAAACATGATATATATAAGAAAAGTCATCTTTCTGGAAGACTGAATCCCGTTGAAACTGATCTAGTACAAACATGATATATATAAGAAAAGTCATCTTTCTGGTAGACTGAATCCCGTTGAAACTGATCTAGTACAAACATGATATAAGAAAAGTCATCTTTCTGGTAGGAGAGATTGTTGGTTGTGTTCCAGTTCCAGTTGTTACTGCTCCATCTTGAACTAAGTAATTTATAAATTCTTTAAGAGGTTAACAGAATCTGGTCTTTTATGTAACTCACGCCGGACTATCCACATTTCATATACTCCTAGTAATCTATCAGTTATACTATATTATCATTATCCTCATATACCCCGCCCAACGGCACAGTTGTTCATAAATCTCCACAGATCTCCACCCTGTGTGTTTTGAAACAATACGGTTGTTTGTATTCCCTTCCCGAACACATTACAAAACGGGTCCTATTTGTTAGAGCTTAGAGAAGGAAAGACAATGAGAGAAAGAATAAACCAGATCTGTTAATGACAGTACATTTAATGAAGTACATCTGCTAGCAAGTTTGGGTCATCCCGTCTATAATCTAAGACAGACAACTCTTGTTGAGACAGACATTTTGTGGGATAACTTTTATGTTTCAACAAACAACTGTCAACTGGCAGTGAAACAAGCAGGAGGAAAACTAAAAACACTGGCACTAGAATTATAAGCAGACAGAATGTCCACCACTATGTCCACAGTCATACCCCGTTTCTGTGGGTGCAGTGGGGTGGCAGATGTGTGGGGGGGGGGGAGGGGGTGTGTCTACTAGACAAACAGGATCCACCTGTGGGTGCAGTGGGTAGGCAGAAGGGGGAGTCTACTAGAGAAACAGGATCCACCTTAGCCACTGCAGTGGGGTGGCAGATGGGGGGGGTCTACTAGAGAAACAGGATCCACCTGTGGGTGCAGTGGGGTGGGGGCAGGGGGTGTGTCTACTAGAGAAACAGGATCACCTGTGGGTGCAGTGGGTAGGCAGAAGGGGGAGTCTACTAGAGAAATAGGATCCACCTTAGCCACTGCAGTGGGGTGGCAGATGGGGGGGGGGTAGAGAAACAGGATCCACCTGTGGGTGCAGTGGGGTGGTGGAAGGGGAGGGGTCTACTAGAGAGACAGGATCCACCTGTGGGTGCATTGGGGTGGCAGATGGGGGAAGGGGTCTACTAGAGAGACAGGATCTACCTTAGCTACTGCAGTGGGGTGGCAGAAGGGTGGTTGCAGGGGGGGGGGGGGTGGGTCTACTAAAGAGACAGGATCCACATTGGCTACTGCTACTGGGATACAAGCATCTTGTAGCAGGTCTTGTGCAGAGTGTGGTTGTCATAACGGTCCACCAACCAGAGACAGTGTGGTTGTCATCACAGCCCACCAACCAGAGACAGTGTGGTTGTCATCACAGCCCACCAACCAGAGACAGTGTGGCTGTCATCATGGCCCACCAACCAGATTCTTGTTTCTTTGGCAGTTCCCCCACCTCGTGCCTAAGCTGTCTTCATTGTCCTGTGTCCATGCAGGTCATGTCCCCCGCCTCGTGCTGAAGCAGCCTTCTATGTCTTGTATCCATCTCCATGCTGGTAAGTTCCCCCCGCCTCGTGCCTAAGCTGTCTCCAATGTCCTGTGTCCATACTGAAGCTGTCACCATTGTCCCGTAGCTATCTTCATGCTGGTCATGTCCCCCGTCTCGTGCTGAAGCTGTCTTCAATGTCCCGTGACCATCTCCATACAGATCATGTCCCCCGCCTCGTGCTGAAGTTGTCTTCAATGTCCCGCAACCATCTCCATTCAGGTCATGTCCCCCATCTCGTGCTGAAGCTGTCTTCAATGTCCCGTGACCATCTCCATACAGATCATGTCCCCCATCTCGTGCTGAAGCTGTCTTCAATGTCCCGCAACCATCTCCATGCAGGTCATGTCCCCCGCCTCGTGCTGAAGCTGTCTTCAATGTCCCGTGACCATCTCCATGCAGGTCAATTCGTGGCTCTTCTATAACAAACAATGCCGTCCTTACCAGTGCTCTTCCCCCACCCGCTGTGACATTTATTATGGCCGAAATATTTCACTTGACCAGACAGGATGCTGCTTATGAGAGTCATTTGTTTTAATGTTCATGTGTGGTAAACAACTAGTATTGGTCTTCTTCTTCTTCTTCTTCTTCTTCTTCTTCTTCTTCTTCTTCTTCTTCTTCTTCTTCTTCTTCTTCTTCTTCTTCTTCTTCTTCTTCTTCTTCTTCTTCTTCTTCTTCTTCTTCTTCTTCTTCTTCGTCCACGATACTCTCAGAATTGTTCTATTATTTAAGGTCAAAAGTCATGATAATCTTCTTCTCCTTCTTCTGCAACCAATGTGTGCTCTGCATCTATTCCGGCGTGAGTCGTGAACAGTAGGGTCTGCTTAAAGTCCTCACCAGCCTCCCTGAGTTTGTCTCCAAGTGTTCCTCCTGTTGGCCAGATTTTCTTCCTCAGTTCAGCCAAGTCAGGACAGTCTAGCTGGACATGTTTTGGGGTGAACTTCAGTGAGCCCCATTCGATGGAGGTGAGATTGAATCCACGAATCCACAATGTCCTGTGTTTGAGTCCCTAATGTCATGCTGTCATGCTCTGGTCTGTGCATTCCTCCCAAGCTCGTGCATGCTGTCATGCTCTGGTCTGTGCATTCCTCCCAAGCTCGTGCATGCTGTCATGCTCTGGTCTGTGCATTCCTCCCAAGCTCGTGCATGCTGTCATGCTCTCGTCTGTGCATTCCTCCCAAGATCGTGCATGCTGTCATGCTCTGGTCTATGCATTCCTCCCAAGATCGTGCATGCTGTCATGCTCTGGTCTGTGCATTCCTCCCAAGATCATGTATACTGTCATGCTCTGGTCTGTGCATTCCTCCCAAGATCATGCATGCTGTCATGCTCTGGTCTGTGCATTCCTCCCAAGCTCATGTATACTGTCATGCTCTGGTCTGTGCATTCCTTCCAAGATCATGCATGCTGTCATGCTCTGGTCTGTGCATTCCTCCCAAGCTCGTGCATGCTGTCATGCTCTGGTCTGTGCATTCCTCCCAAGCTCGTGCATGCTGTCATGCTCTGGTCTGTGCATTCCTCCCAAGATCGTGTATGCTGTCATGCTCTGGTCTGTGCATTCCTCCCAAGATCGTGTATGCTGTCATGCTCTGGTCTGTGCATTCCACCCAAGATCGTGCATGCTGTCATGCTCTGGTCTGTGCATTCCTCCCAAGATCGTGCATGCTGTCATGCTCTGGTATGTGCATTCCTCCCAAGATCGTGCATGCTGTCATGCTCTGGTCTGTGCATTCTTCCCAAGATCGTGCATGCTGTCATGCTCTGGTCTGTGCATTCTTCCCAAGATCGTGCATGCTGTCATGCTCTGGTCTGTGCATTCCTCCCAAGATCATGCATGCTGTCATGCTCTGGTCTATGCATTCCTCCCAAGCTTATGCATGCTTTCATGTTCTGGTCTGTAGTGTTTGTTTGATTTAAGAGTGACTGTGCAATGGTCCATGACTCATAACAGTATGTTGCTACAGGAGAGCTAGATGTTCTACACAAGTGTACTTTCGTGTGTTTGCTTGAGTGTGGTCATTGACCCTTGACACAGTTCTACACTTCTGTGATCTGACTGCTCGTGACCGATCCCAATTGTTCATTATTATGGAGCAAAGTTCGTGACATTTTCAGTGTCATCATTGTTGATTATGATATTTGGTTGACATCAGTTATTTTCTTACATAGTTTAGGATCAGATTCTGATATTTGGTTGACAAATTATTTTCTTTCTTAGTTTAGGATCAGATTTTGATCTTTTGACAGACAGGATAAATCTTTTATTCCTTTAGCACTATTTGGGAAGGATGGCCGTGCCATCTGCATACCTCATTCCTCAGTCCATTATGAATGGATCAATATTGTCTCAGCTTTTTGAACAGGTATGGGGAGAGACCACCCCCATGAGCCAGCAATGTCTCACCGGTCACTCTCGTCAGGTATCTTGTGCAAAGAGTAACTAGTTGGGATCTGTGGCTGTAAGGCAGTTAGTTCTTTGCATTTTTTCCAATGTTTCATCTACCAAATGTTGCCTCTGAGGTTTCATTACCAGTTGTTGTATCTGATGTTTCATTAACAAATGTTGCCTCTGAGGTTTCATCTACCAGATGTTGTCTCTGATGTTTCATTACCAGATGTTTGACCGACGCTCTATGAAATAGCCATGCAATATACACCACTTGTGTTCAAGTCTGGTTTATTAAAAAAATTAGCAAAAATTCATCGACAATGTGTCCTAATTGTTTGACATGACACCAGTCCAGTGTTAGTCCAGTGTGACTGCACCGTTGCTGACTGTTGTGTGACTGTGTCATAGACATTTCCACATGACACCAGTCCAGTGCTAATCCAGTGTGACTGCACCACTGCTGGCTGTTGTGGGGCTGTGTCCAGCCGGTATATCTAACCCCTCATTGTATCATGGCATCCACTATTAACAACTTGAATCTCACCAACTGGAACTCTCATCTTGTGTGGCTAATGTACTGGGTTGAATCCTACCCAGGATGCAATATATTTAGTACTAGCACAGATACCTGCCCTTTCTCTCAGCTGGGGGTGGAGAATACAGAGTGCAGTCGAGCAGGATATGCAAGCATATAAAACTGTAATCTAGTATATGTTAATGCACCAGCTGCTAGTATCTCTCCACCGGATACAGACATTTTATTGCATGCTGGTTTCTTTACAGCTCATCTTGCAAGCTGAAGGTACCAGATTGAATCCTGCCTTAAAGAATTGTGCCAGCGAGAGGTTAGTAGTCACACATTTATGCAGTGTCAAAGCCACTTGCCAGATTGTGCACACAAGTGTAGGAGCAATTATACTAGTCAATTATTGCACAATTACATTCACATACATATGGACATTGTAAGGTGAGTTGACGTTTGCAGGCTTGCATACACACACATATCGGTATTATGTGAGTTAACATTTGCAAGACTGCATAGACATGTTTTCGGACATTGTTACATAAGCCAGGCCTTCAAAATTTGCATTATCGTATGTATGAACATTATGACATAAGCCAGACATCATCAGACTGCAAACACACAAATTATTTAAGTCCGGAAAACACATGATAGAACCAACAATATCATAATGAAAATGTAACTACTCACCGATACCTGAGAGTGCAGAAATAAAAATCAACAGTAACAATGAGAATGTTGTCTAACAAATGATAACAATGATAACACCATTTCTTGTTCTACAGATGACCGATGGCTTTTTACTATACTTGAAATTAAATAGAAATAAGGAAAGAATATTGTCTTAAATATATTATCATTTCTCCTTCTAAACAAGACTAATGATTTTGTATTATGTTCAATAAAATGGAAATAAAGAAAGATTTCTGTAGGCTAAAAGAAAATGGAGTTTGATAGGAAATTCATAAGGTATTATCAAACATTAGAGATGTGTGGTATTATCACAAACTGGAGATGTGTGATATGGAAATGAACCCCTGCTATCTGTGAGCCATGCAGACATGTGATATGGACGTGAACCCCCACAAGAGCTATGTAGATATGTCATAGAGACATAACACCATCTGTGAGCCATACTGATGTGTGATATGGACATATACTTGAGCCATATATGGGCAATACTGATGTGTGATATGGACATATACTTCAGCCATATATGGGCAATACTGATGTGTGATATGGACATATACTTCAGCCATATATGGGCAATACTGATGTGTGATATGGACATATACTTCAGCCATATATGGGCAATACTGATGTGTGATATGGACATACATCTCTGTCATCTGTGAGCCATACTGATGTGTGATATGGATATATATCTCTGTCATTGGTAGACATATAGACACATAATGTGGACATACACCCCACACATCTGTGATCCATATAAGCATGTGAAATGTAACCTGTAAAGGATCATTTGACATAGCGTGAAGTGCATTGGTATATGGTGTTAAGTTAATATTTGTATAGACCAATCTAGACATATGATATGGACATAAACCATAATCCTCCTTGAGTTATCTAGATATATGATATGGACATATCTCACAACCCTCCATGAGTTATCCAGACATATGATATGGACATAAACCACAACATTCAATGAGTTATCTAGACATATAATATGGACAAACACTCCAACCCTCCATGAGTTATCTAGACATATAATATGGACATAAACCACAACACTCAATGAGTTATCTAGACATATAATATGGACAAACACTCCAACACTTAATGAGTTATCTAGACATATAATATGGACATAAACCCCAACACTTAATGAGTTATTGAGACATATAATATGGACATAAACCACAACCCTTAATGAGTTATATAGACATGATGTGAGCATTTATTTTCTCACAACCTGTAGATCTATTGATTGCAATGATTTATTTTCTCACAGCCTGTTGATCTAGAGATTGTGATGATTTATTTTCTCAGATCCTGTAGATCTAGAGATTGTGATGATTTATTTTCTCAGATCCTGTAGATCTAGAGATTGTGATGATTTATTTTCTCACAGCCTATTGATCTAGAGATTGTGATGATTTATTTTCTCAGATCCTGTAGATCTAGAGATTGTGATGATTTATTTTCTCACAACCTGTAGATCTATTGATTGCAATGATTTATTTTCTCACAGCCTGTAGATCTAGAGATTGTGATGATTTATTTTCTCAGATCCTGTAGATCTAGAGATTGTGATGATTTATTTTCTCAGATCCTGTAGATCTAGAGATTGTGATGATTTATTTTCTCACAGCCTGTTGATCTAGAGATTGTGATGATTTATTTTCTCACAGCCTATTGATCTAGAGATTGCAATGATTTATTTTCTCACAACCTAGTTGATCTAGAGATTGTGATGATTTATTTCTCACAAGCCTAGTTGATCTAGAGATTGTCAATGATTTATTTTCTCACAACCTGTTGATCTAGATGATTGGCAATGATTTTATTTTCTCACAACCTGTTGATCTAGAGATTGTGATGATTTATTTTCTCACAACCTAGTTGATCTAGAGATTGTGATGATTTATTTTCTCACAACCTGTTGATCTAGAGATTGTGATGATTTATTTTCTCAGATCCTGTAGATCTAGAGATTGTGATGATTTATTTCTCACAGCCTATTGATCTAGGATTGCAATGATTTTATTTTCTCACAACCTATTGATCTAGAGATTGCAATGATTTATTTTCTCACAACCTGTTGATCTAGTAGATTGTGATGATTTATTTTCTCACAACCTATTGATCTAGAGATTGCAATGATTTATTTTCTCACAACCTGTTGATCTAGAGATTGTGATGATTTATTTTCTCACAACCTGTTGATCTAGAGATTGCAATGATTTATTTTCTCACAACCTGTTGATCTAGAGATTGCAAGTATTTATTTCTCACAACCTGTTGATCTAGAGATTGCATGATTTATTTTCTCACAACCTGTTGATCTAGATGATTGCAATGATTTATTTTCTCACAACCTGTTGATCTAGAGATTGTGATGATTATTTCTCACAACCTAGGTTGATCTAGAGATTGTGATGATTTATTTGCTCACAACCTGTTGATCTAGAGATTGGCATGATTTATTTTCTCACAAGCCTGTTGATCTAGAGATTGCAATGATTTATTTGTTCTCACAACCTGTATGATCTAGAGAGTGTGATGATTTATTTTCTCACAGCCTATTGATCTAGAGATTGCAATGTAATTTATTTTCTCACAACCGTATGATCTAGTGATTGCAATGATTTATTTTCTCACAGCCTATTGATCTAGGAGATTGCAATGATTTATTTTCTCACAACCTATTGATCTGGATTGTGATGATTATTTTTTAAACCTGTTGACTAGAGTTTGTGATGATTTATTTTCTCACAACCTGTTGATTAGAGATTGCAATATTTATTTCCCCAAAACTGTTGATCTAGAGATTGAATGATTTATTTTCTAAAGCCTATTGATCTAAGATTGTGATGTTTTATTTTATCACAGCCTATTGATCTAGAGATTGTGATGATTTATTTTCTCAAAACCTTTTTGATCTGAGATGGGTGTTTTATTTTCTCACGCCTTTTGATCTAGAGATGTGATGATTTATTTTCTCAAACCTTTTGATCTAGAGATTGTGAGATTTTTTTTCTCAAACCTGTTGATCTAGAGATTGTGATGATTTATTTTCTCACACCTTTGTTTAGGATTGGGATGATTTATTTTCTCAAACCCTGTTGATCTGGTTTGGGGATGTTTTATTTTCCACAACCTTTTGATCTAGATTGAAATGATTTTTTTCTCAAAAATTTGATCTAAGTTTGGGATGATTTATTTTCTCAAAAATTTATCTAGAGTTTGGGATGATTTATTTTCTCAAAACCTGTTGATCTAGAGTTTGGATGTTTTATTTTCTCACACCTTTGTCTAGAGTTTGGGATGATTTTTTTTTCTCCCCAACCGTTGATCTAGAGATTGCAATGATTTATTTTCTCACAACCTTTTTGATCTAGAGATTGTGATGATTTTTTTCTCAAAACCTTTGATCTAGGATTGCAATGATTTTTTTTTCTCCAACCTGTTGATCTAGATTGAATGATTTATTTTCTCAAAACCTTTTCTAGAGTTTGGGATGATTTATTTTCTCAAACCTGTTGATTTTTTGTTTGCAAGATTTATTTTCTCAAAACCCGGTTGATCTAGAGATTGTGATGATTTTTTTTCCAAAAAACCTTTGATCTAGAGTTTGCAATGTTTTATTTCTCACAACCTGTTGATCAAAGGATTGCAATGATTTATTTTCTCACAACCTGTTGATCTAGAGATTGTGATGATTTATTTTCTCACAACCTGTTGATCTATTGATTGCAATGATTTATTTTCTCAGATCCTGTAGATCTTGTGATTGTGATGATTTATTTTCTCACAACCTGTTGATCTAGAGATTGCAATGATTTATTTTCTCACAACCTGTTGATCTAGAGATTGCAATGATTTATTTTCTCACAACCTGTTGATCTAGAGATTGTGATGATTTATTTTCTCACAACCTGTTGATCTAGAGATTGCAATGATTTATTTTCTCACAACCTGTTGATCTAGAGATTGCAATGATTTATTTTTCTCAGATCCTGTAGATCTTGTGATTGTGATGATTTATTTTCTCACAGCCTATTGATCTATTGATTGCAATGATTTATTTTCTCAGATCCTGTAGATCTTGTGATTGTGATGATTTATTTTCGCACAGCCTATTGATCTAGTGATTGCAATTATTTATTTTCTCACAATCTGTTTACCTAGTGATGTCTTAGTAAAAAAAAACAACTACTTGAAATCTACAAGTTCACAGGTGATAGCCAAACACATGCACTAATAAACAAATGAAACCATAGGTAAACAATAATACACAGATGCAGATAGTGTCTACTAAACATGCACAGACAACAACTACAACAGCTGTGATACTGATAATCTACAAATATATTCCTTCCTCCATTGAGAAACTGTCCATATTCATGCTTGTGTGTAAATCAGCACACTTATGGTACTGGAGACATGGTATGGTACTGGAGACATGATATGGTACTGGAGACTTATGGTATGGCACTAGAGACTTATATGGTACTGGAGATTTATGGTAGCTTGTCAGTCTCCGCAAGCTGTCTACGTGTCACTGGAGTCTTATGATAATACGTAATAGACGCTGTTGGTGGTGTGTGTGTGTGGTTGCTGACAGCAACATTACATAACTATTTATGTGAGATATCCAGTGATTCAGTGAGGTAATCTTTCTAAGGCACAAAATGTTCACCCATCTCAAACAAGAATGTGATTCTTTCCTCTCAATGTATCGTCTCACAATCTAATGTGTTGCACATGGTTCCCTCAGACAAGCTGAATGTATATCTACTGTTGATCTCTCTCTAATGTATTATACATTGTTCCCCCAGACAAGCTGACTGGTTGCTGTATATCTACTATTGATCTCTCTCTAATGTATTATACATGGTTCCCCCAGACAAGCTGACTGGTTGCTGTATAACTACTATTGATCTCTCTCTAATGTATTATACATGGTTCCCCCAGACAAGCTGACTGGTTGCTGTATATCTACTATTGATCTCTCTCTAATGTATTATACATGGTTCCCCCAGACAAGCTGACTGGTTGCTGTATATCTACTATTGATCTCTCTCTAATGTATTATACATTGTTCCCCAGACAAGCTGACTGGTTGCTGTATATCTACTATTGATCTCTCTCTAATGTATTATACATGGTTCCCCCAGACAAGCTGACTGGTTGCTGTATATCTACTATTGATCTCTCTCTAATGTATTATACATGGTTCCCCCAGACAAGCTGACTGGTTGCTGTATAACTACTATTGATCTCTCTCTAATGTATTATACATGGTTCCCCCAGACAAGCTGACTGGTTGCTGTATAACTACTATTGATCTCTCTCTAATGTATTATACATGGTTCCCCCAGACAAGCTGACTGGTTGCTGTATAACTACTATTGATCTCTCTCTCTAATGTATTATACATGGTTCCCCCAGACAAGCTGACTGGTTGCTGTATATCTACTATTGATCTCTCTCTAATGTATTATACATGGTTCCCCCAGACAAGCTGACTGGTTGCTGTATAACTACTATTGATCTCTCTCTAATGTATTATACATGGTTCCCCCAGACAAGCTGACTGGTTGCTGTATATCTACTATTGATCTCTCTCTAATGTATTATACATGGTTCCCCCAGACAAGCTGAATGGTTGCTGTATATCTACTATTGATCTCTCTCTAATGTATTATACATGGTTCCCCCAGACAAGCTGACTGGTTGCTGTATAACTACTATTGATCTCTCTCTAATGTATTATACATTGTTCCCCCAGACAAGCTGAATGTATAACTACTATTGATTTCTCTCTAATGTATTATACATGGTTCCCCCAGACAAGCTGACTGGTTGCTGTATATCTACTGTTGATCTCTCTCTAATGTATTATACATGGTTCCCCCAGACAAGCTGACTGGTTGCTGTATCTACTGTTGATCTCTCTCTAATGTATTATACATGGTTCCCCCAGACAAGCTGACTGGTTGCTGTATAACTACTAACGGTTTCCGGTTTCAAGATGGCGACGGACGGTCGTGTTGTTTTGTGTTCGTTAACTTTTTCGCGTAAAGGATGGATTTATTCATTTCTTGCGTGTAATTGGTGTGCCAGGATGTAAAACCAGGAGTTTCTACTCAAGATCTGCGCGGGTGCTACGGAGTTCGTGCATCGAGCGAAGCCATCCTTGAGTGAATTTTCAGCAGCGTGTGTGGTTCTCAATCAAGAAGTCTGTGTTTACGTTTTTTCAACATGGCGGAACAACGTGTGTTTTCCGAACGATCAGCAGTCAACATACCGAAGCGGCGTGGTAGCCGCGCAGGGAAAAAGAAGCCAGGTAAGCGCGGTGGCTTGAGACGTTTTAGACTCAAGTGTCACCGTCTAGGACTCAGGAACAGCCGTATTCTATATTGGAACTGTGCCAGTGTAAAACAACGGGGCTCTATTTTAGAAACCCTAGTTTACAGGAACGACATTGTAGCACTCCAGGAGACGAGACTGGGCGATCAGCTACTCCGAATTGCCGGCTTCAAATGTTTCTATAACAGACGACATCTGGGAACGGCGATTCTCGTTCGCGACAGCATGGTGTCGTCAGAGCTAGACATGTCCAGTTGGAACAGTGACGATATACAAATACAGGCGTTGAGAGTTCATTCCAGTATACCATTCGTGTTGGTTAATGTTTATGCCCGCAATGCGAGTGTGGACGCCCAGAAGTGGCAGTGCTTAAGTGGCATATTAGGCCACGAGAGAAATATTTTCTGTGGTGACTTCAACGCTAAAGGCAGATCATGGGGAAACACTTCCTCCAATACACAAGGGGAGGAGCTCGAGACTGCACTGGAAACCATCGACCTGGTTTGTATCAACAGTGGCTGTGTCACCAGGACAGCAAGCCGTCCAGGCGATGAGGACAGTGCTATTGATCTGGCGCTAGTTTCACCTTCACTCACTACAGTGTGTAGATGGGGTGTCCTAGGACACCATGGCAGCGACCACCACCCATGCAGCATATTGGTGGAGAAAGGCAGAACCAGGCAGCACAAGCTAAAGGTAAAGACGTTCCAGTATGACAGTACAGGGCAAGATGTGGTGAGTAAAATAAGACGTGACAAGCGCAGAACGTTTTCAGGGCAGGAAGAAAAGGAAAAAAAGCTGGGAGCAGCCACCATGGTGGAGTTTCGAGGTGGAGAAGGCTTGGGTGGATAAGCGTAGTGCTGTAAGGAGATGGCAAAATGCCAAGAAGAACAGAGCTGGTCATCCTAGTCCCTGCTTGCACTTAGAAAGAGAGATGCACACAAAAGTAAGCTATTTCAAAAAACTGGTCACGGTGGTTAAAAGCAAAAAATGGGCAGAGGTGTGTCAAAGAGTAAGCACAGACAAGTCACTGAAATTGTTCTGGCGACTACATAAAAGCATGAGTGGTGTAGTCAAGAATAAGAGCATTTCTGACTTCCAAGGTGCTGACCTCATCTGGCAGAGGACTGACGAGGACAAGGGCAAAGCCCTCTTTGAACGCTACCTTGAGCAGAGCAACCAGACAGACATGGGAGGCCGGAATCTGGCAAAGGAGGTCACCTCAGACAGATGCAAGGCCCAGAACACTTCGGATGAAGACACAGTGACAGTGAAAGAAATCAAGGCTGTGCTTCGACGATCAAAAAACAGTGCTCCAGGTCCTGATGGCATAAGATACGACGACATAAATAGGTGTACCGACAATGAGCTAGAGAAACTAGCAGACATGTACAACAACAGTATAGGGAGTGCTAGCATCAAGGAGGAATGGTTACACAGCTATCTGATTCCCTTGCCGAAGCCTGACAAAGACCACAAGAAAATTCAGGGATATCGAATTATAACCATGCAGAATACAATAGGCAAGCTGCTGGAGAAGGTAATTGCCAGGAAAATATCAAGCCAACTAGAGAGGCAAGGTGTTTTCCCACCTACCCTGGGTGGGTACCGTCCAAAAAGAGAAACCTGGACCAATGCAGCAGTCTTTGCCCACGATGTCTATGAAGGTTTCCACTCAGGCACTGAAACCGTTGCTGCAGCGATTGATCTTGAGGACGCATACAACAGAGTACCACTGGATTTTTTAATGTTTCAGCTTCTTGAACTAAACGTAAGTCCATTCCTCCTTAGTTGGATTGCTGCAGCTCTCTTCCAACGGAAAGTAGTTTTTAGATGTGGCAGTTGGACTTCGGAACCAACAACAATATATCCTGGCCTACCACAGGGATCACCATTATCTCCGGTACTGTTCAACGCCTACACAGTGAGAATCACCAGTGAGCAGATCACTGGACCTGGCAGGACATTGTCATATGCCGATGATGTTTTAGTGTATCGTCAGGGTAAGGATAGAGAGGAGGTTGCTGTGGAACTACAAACCGAACTCAATCGCATAAGTACTTGGTGTGATGAAGCTGGGGCAATGGTCAACCCAACAAAGGCAACAGTGACTTGGTTCTCGTTGAATAATCATATTGTCAACAATCCAACACCAACTGTAATGCTGTGTTCAGAGACGGTGGAAAGAACGCAGGCAATGAATTACCTGGGGATACGGTTTGATCGAAGCCTTGCTTATAATGTGCACATAGACCAGGTGATAACAAAGGCCAAGCGGGGTTTGGCAGCGATGCGGGTGATGGCGGCAGCAAACTGTGAGCAGCGCCATCTATGTCTTCTGTACGAGGGGCTGGTCATGTCTGTTTTGGAGTATGCAATGGCAATCCTGACTGTCAGCCATAAGCAGATAGAAAGGATGGAAAGGATACAGAATGAAGCTATGCGCATTATTCTTGGATGTACAAGAGATACAGCATGCAGGGCGATGCGCTACCTTCTTGATTTTCCAACCATTGAAGAGAGAATGCAAGTTTGCAGGGCACGTGCCTACCTCAGAATTAACGCAAACACACAGCATCCACTGCATAGTGAAATTAGGAAGGTGAAGGGCAGCAGGTTAAAAAGAGGACGGTCGTGGATGGGTCAAGCCGAGGACATTCTTCAACAGGTGTGTTCACTTGAGGACTTAGAACCTGGCGAGGAGTGGGTGCAAGTGCCAACAGACTTCTGCACATCCCTTTTCAGTTTGCATCCAACTAGATAGAAAATGCAGACAAGAAAATCCGGCTGCTGTTGAGGCTGAAGTACAAGCGTTGATTTTCGAGAATTCGCTAGACAGTGACGCGGTCATCTACACAGATGGGTCGGTCGTCCGACATGTGAGAAGCTCATGGGCCTTTACAGCTCGGGCCGGAGGGAGAATTGTGAAGGAGGACTCTGGTGCTTTCACTGAAACCACAAGTAGCCTGACCATGGAAGTCATGGCAGTAAGTAAAGCAATAACATGGCTCGAGACACAGACATTCACTAGGGCTTGTTTCCTTAGCGACTCAATGAACATGATCAAGAGGATAGAGGAGGGGTCGATCCGAAGAGAATGGTTGCTGCCTCTGAAGCGGTCTCGGCTGGCAAAGATTAGTTTCATCTTCGTGCCAGGGCATGCGGGAGTACAAGGAAATGAGCGGGCTGACAAGCTCGCAGGTGAGGCTACTGTTGAGGGCGGACGCGCCATGGACCAGGCTGACATTCTGAATGCTCTACGAGAAGTGAGACTTTTGCAAGAACCAAGTGATGACTGTGAATCTACAACAATGGCCAGACTGCGAGAGCAGCAAATTAAAAGAGGGGTGGCCAACAAGAACACTACGCAGGAAGCCAAAGAAGATTGATAAACCAACACAGAACTGGCGTCGTTAGCCGCTACACGCTGCGGGATTTGCTGAGGAGGGGATCCGAGCACTTATGGACTGAATGGTCCGATGTGCAACGAGGATGATCTGTCGACTAACTAACTAACTAACTACTATTGATCTCTCTCTAATGTATTATACATGGTTCCCCCAGACAAGCTGAATGGTTGCTGTATATCTACTATTGATCTCTCTCTAATGTATTATACATGGTTCCCCCAGACAAGCTGACTGTTTGCTGTATCTACTGTTGATCTCTCTCTAATGTTTATACATGGTTCCCCCAGACAAGCTGACTGGTTGCTGTATATCTACTATTGATCTCTCTCTAATGTATTATACATGGTTCCCCCAGACAAGCTGACTGGTTGCTGTATATCTACTATTGATCTCTCTCTAATGTATTATACATGGTTCCCCCAGACAAGCTGAATGGTTGCTGTATATCTACTATTGATCTCTCTCTAATGTATTATACATGGTTCCCCCAGACAAGCTGACTGGTTGCTATATCTACTATTGATCTCTCTCTAATGTATTATACATGGTTCCCCCAGACAAGCTGACTGGTTGCTATATCTACTATTGATCTCTCTCTAATGTATTATACATGGTTCCCCCAGACAAGCTGAATGGTTGCTGTATATCTACTATTGATCTCTCTCTAATGTATTATACATGGTTCCCCCAGACAAGCTGACTGGTTGCTGTATAACTACTATTGATCTCTCTCTAATGTATTATACATGGTCCCCCCAGACAAGCTGACTGGTTGCTGTATAACTACTATTGATCTCTCTCTAATGTATTATACATGGTTCCCCCAGACAAGCTGACTGGTTGCTGTATAACTACTATTGATCTCTCTCTAATGTATTATACATGGTTCCCCCAGACAAGCTGACTGGTTGCTGTATATCTACTATTGATCTCTCTCTAATGTATTATACATGGTTCCCCCAGACAAGCTGAATGGTTGCCGTATATCTACTATTGATCTCTCTCTAATGTATTATACATGGTTCCCCCAGACAAGCTGACTGGTTGCTGTATAACTACTATTGATCTCTCTCTAATGTATTATACATTGTTCCCCCAGACAAGCTGAATGTATATCTACTATTGATCTCTCTCTAATGTATTATACATGGTTCCCCCAGACAAGCTGACTGGTTGCTGTATATCTACTGTTGATCTCTCTCTAATGTATTATACATGGTTCCCCCAGACAAGCTGACTGGTTGCTGTATAACTACTATTGATCTCTCTCTAATGTATTATACATGGTTCCCCCAGACAAGCTGACTGGTTGCTGTATATCTACTATTGATCTCTCTCTAATGTATTATACATGGTTCCCCCAGACAAGCTGACTGGTTGCTGTATATCTACTGTTGATCTCTCTCTAATGTTTTATACAAGGTTCCCCCAGACAAGCTGACTGGTTGCTGTATACTACTATTGATCTCTCTCTAATGTATTATACATTGTTCCCCCAAACAAGCTGAATGTATATACTACTATTGATCTCTCTCTAATGTATTATACATGGTTCCCCCCAGACAAGCTGACTGGTTGCTGTATATCTACTATTGATCTCTCTCTAATGTATTATACATGGTTCCCCCCAGACAAGCTGACTGGTTGCTGTATACTACTGTTGATCTCTCTCTAATGTATTATACATGGTTCCCCCAGACAAGCTGACTGGTTGCTGTATATCTACTATTGATCTCTCTCTAATGTATTATACATGGTTCCCCCAGACAAGCTGACTGGTTGCTGTATATCTTACTGTTGATCTCTCTCTAATGTATTATACATGGTTCCCCCAGACAAGCTGACTGGTTGCTGTATATCTACTGTTGATCTCTCTCTAATGTATTATACATGGTTCCCCCAGACAAGCTGACTGGTTGCTGTATAACTACTATTGATCTCTCTCTAATGTATTATACATGGTTCCCCCAGACAAGCTGACTGGTTGCTGTATAACTACTATTGATCTCTCTCTAATGTATTATACATGGTTCCCCCAGACAAGCTGACTGGTTGCTGTATCTACTGTTGATCTCTCTCTAATGTATTATACATGGTTCCCCCCAGACAAGCTGACTGGTTGCTGTATAACTACTATTGATCCTCTCTCTAATGTAGTTATACATGGTTCCCCCAGACAAGCTGACTGGTTGCTGTATCTACTGTTGATCTCTCTCTATGTATTATACATGGTTCCCCCGGACAAGCTGACTGGTTGCTGTATATCTACTATTGATCTCTCTCTAATGTATTATACATGGTTCCCCCAGACAAGCTGACTGGTTGCTGTATATCTACTATTGATCTCTCTCTAATGTATTATACATGGTTCCCCCAGACAAGCTGACTGGTTGCTGTATATCTACTATTGATCTCTCTCTAATGTATTATACATGGTTCCCCCAGACAAGCTGACTGGTTGCTGTATATCTACTATTGATCTCTCTCTAATGTATTATACATGGTTCCCTCAGACAAGCTGAATGTATATCTACTATTGATCTCTCTCTAATGTATTATACATGGTTCCCTCAGACAAGCTGACTGGTTGCTGTATATCTACTATTGATCTCTCTCTAATGTATTATACATGGTTCCCTCAGACAAGCTGACTGGTTGCTGTATAACTACTATTGATCTCTCTCTAATGTATTATACATGGTTCCCTCAGACAAGCTGACTGGTTGCTGTATCTACTATTGATCTCTCTCTAATGTATTATACATGGTTCCCCCAGACAAGCTGACTGGTTGCTATATCTACTGTTGATCTCTCTCTAAAGGACTAGCTACTTGGAGCAGCACACAACACTTTCTAGGCTATCCCTGGGTTAACTTGTGTTTGATTTGCTTATAGATGTAAACACACCAAATACTAAAACAGTTTGAATTTCAGGAAAAACAAACATGAGAGAAAACTGACTATGTCATGTGTCTACAGTTACTGGTCAAATTTAGCACAAACACATGGTTTGATAACTTGTATTCTTGAATGTCAGACAGAACATTCATGGCAACCAAGTGAAGTTGTTTCTTCTTCTTATGTTTGGTCATGGCTCTAGCAGACACAAGACAAGCAAAGACTTCTGGGTAGCTGAACTGTTCTCAAACAAAACATGGCTACTTACTTCTTGGAGCTCCCTCTGTGGTTGGTATCCTCCTCCACGGCCTGGTGCTGCAGGCTGGATGAGGACTCGTTGGACATGATGGACTTCCACATGGCTGTCTTTGACATCTCTTCAGAAATATTGACAGTGTCCACGTCTGCTTTGACAGTCCAGGTCTCACTGCTGATGTTGAAGCCCAGAGCTGCCATGGGTATAGAGGTCGATTCCCCGATGAGTGATCTTCGTTGCTGAGGACACACACGAAAATAAATGTTCTCTTTACTCAACATCTTCAGATGTTCATGTAGGGAACACACCAGACAATAATCATTCTCTTGACTCAACATGTTCAGCTGTGCTACAAACACAGAGAATGACCAACACTCAAACTGACCAACAATACAGATAATGACCAACACTCAAACTGACCAACAATACAGATAATGACTAACACTCAAACTGACCAACAATACAGATAATGACCAACACTCAAACTGACCAACAATACAGATAATGACTAACACTCAAACTGACCAACAATACAGATAATGACTAACACTCAAACTGACCAACAATACAGATAATGACTAACACTCAAACTGACCAACAATACAGATAATGACCAACACTCAAACTGACCAACAATACAGATAATGACTAACACTCAAACTGACCAACAACACAAAGAATTACCAACACTCAAACTGACCAACAACACAAAGAATGACCAACACTCAAACTGACCAACAACATAGAGAATGACCAACACTCAAACTGACCAACAACATAGAAAATGACCAACACTCAAACTGACCAACAACATAGAGAATGACTAACACTCAAACTGACCAACAACATAGAGAATGACCAACACTCAAACTGACCAACAACATAGAGAATAACAGTGGTTAAAGTGACCAACAACACATACAATGACTAATCATCTCATCAACAATACAAAAAATGACATTGTCAAACATGTCAACAATACAAAAAATTAATTGTCAAACTCATCAAACACACAGAGTACAGATGTTTGCAGTGGAGCAAGGTTGCCCAGGCCACTCAGCATGGCACATGATGCTTGTGATACCCAGTGGAGCATGGTTGCCTGGGCCACTCAGCATGGCACATGATGCTGGTGATACCCAGTGGAGCAAGGTTGCCTGGATCACTCACCATGGCACATGATGCTGGTGATACCCAGTGGAGCAAGGTTGCCTGGGCCACTCATGGCACATGATGCTGGTGATACCCAGTGGAGCTAAGTTGCCTGGGTCACTCAGCTGTACCCAGTGGAGCAAGGTTGTCCTGGGCACTCATCATGGCACATGATGCTGGTGATACCCAGTGGAGCTAGGTTGCCTGGGCCACTCATGGCACATGATGCTGGTGATACCCAGTGGGGCAAGGTTGCCTGGGCCACTCAGCATGGCACATGATGCTGGTGATACCCAGTGGAGCAAGGTTGCCTGGGCCACTCATGGCACATGATGCTGGTGATACCCAGTGGAGCTAGGTTGCCCGGGCCACTCATGGCACATGATGCTGGTGATACCCAGTGGAGCAAGGTTGTCTGGGCCACTCATGGCACATGATGCTGGTGATACCCAGTGGAGCTAGGTTGCCCAGGGCCACTCAGCATGGCACATGATGCTGGTGATACCCAGTGGAGCAATGTTGCCGGGCCACTCCATGGCACATGATGCTGGTGATACCCAGTGGAGCAATGTTGCCCGGGGCACTCAGCATGGCACATGATGCTGGTGATACCCAGTGGAGCTAGGTTTGCCTGGGCCACTCAGCATGGCACATGATGCTGGTGATACCCAGTGGAGCTAGGTTGCCCGGGCCACTCAGCATGGCACATGATGCTGGTGATACCCAGTGGAGCAAGGTTGCCTGGGCCACTCAGCATGCCACATGATGCTGGTGATACCCAGTGGAGCTAGGTTGCCCGGGCCACTCATGGCACATGATGCTGGTGATACCCAGTGGAGCAATGTTGCCTGGGCCACTCAGCATGGCACATGATGCTGGTGATACCCAGTGGAGCAAGGTTACCTGGGCCACTCATGGCACATGATGCTGGTGATACCCAGTGGAGCAAGGTTGCCTGGGCCACTCAGCATGGCACATGATGCTGGTGATACCCAGTGGAGCTAGGTTGCCCAGGCCACTCAGCATGGCACATGATGCTGGTGATACCCAGTGGAGCAAGGTTGCCTGGGCCACTCAGCATGGCACATGATGCTGGTGATACAAAGTGGAGCTAGGTTGCCCGGGCCACTCAGCATGGCACATGATGCTGGTGATACCCAGTGGAGCAATGGTTGCCTGGGCCACTCAGCATGGCACATGATGCTGGTGATACCCAGTGGAGCAAGGTTGCCTGGGCCACTCATGTCACATGATGCTGGTGATACCCAGTGGAGCAAGGTTGCCTGGGCCACTCAGCATGGCACATGATGCTGGTGATACCCAGTGGAGCAATGTTGCCTGGGCCACTCAGCATGGCACATGATGCTGGTGATACCCAGTGGAGCAAGGTTGCCTGGGCCACTCAGCATGGCACATGATGATGGTGATACCCAGTGGAGCAATGTTGCCCGGGCCACTCAGCATGGCACATGATGCTGGTGATACCCAGTGGAGCTAGGTTGCCTGGGCCACTCAGCATGGCACATGATGCTGGTGATACCCAGTGGAGCAAGGTTGCCTAGGACCACTCAGCATGGCACATGATGCTGGTGATACCCAGTGGAGCAAGGTTGCCTGGGCCACTCAGCATGGCACATGATGCTGGTGATACCCAGTGGAGCTAGGTTGCCCGGGCCACTCAGCATGGCACATGATGCTGGTGATACCCAGTGGAGCAATGTTGCCCGGGCCACTCTTGGCACATGATGCTGGTGATACCCAGTGGAGCAATGTTGCCCGGGCCACTCAGCATGGCACATGATGCTGGTGATACCCAGTGGAGCAAGGTTGCCTGGGCCACTCAGCATGGCACATGATGCTGGTGATACCCAGTGGAGCATGGTTGCCTGGACCACTCAGCATGGCACATGATGCTGGTGATACCCAGTGGAGCTAGGTTGCCTGGGCCACTCATGGCACATGATGCTGGTGATACCCAGTGGAGCAAGGTTGCCTGGGCCACTCAGCATGGCACATGATGCTGGTGATACCCAGTGGAGCAAGGTTGCCTGGGCCACTCAGCATGGCACATGATGCTGGTGATACCCAGTGGAGCAAGGTTGCCCTGGCCACTCAGCATGGCACATGATGCTGGTGATACCCAGTGGAGCAAGGTTGCCTGGACCACTCAGCATGGCACATGATGCTGGTGATACCCAGTGGAGCAAGGTTGCCTGGGCCACTCAGCATGGCACATGATGCTGGTGATACCCAGTGGAGCAATGTTGCCTGGACCACTCAGCATGGCACATGATGCTGGTGATACCCAGTGGAGCAATGTTGCCTGGACCACTCAGCATGGCACATGATGCTGGTGATACCCAGTGGAGCAATGGTTGCCCTGGGCCACTCAGCATGGCACATGATGCTGGTGATACCCAGTGGAGCAATGTTGCCTGGGCCACTCAGCATGGCACATGATGCTGGTGATACCCAGTGGAGCAATGGTTGCCGGGGCCACTCAGCATGGCACATGATGCTGGTGATACCCAGTGGAGCAAGGTTGCCTGGACCACTCAGCATGGCACATGATGCTGGTGATACCCAGTGGAGCAAGGTTGCCTGGGCCACTCATGGCACATGATGCTGGTGATACCCAGTGGAGCAATGTTGCCTGGGCCACTCCATGGCACATGATGCTGGTGATACCCAGTGGAGCAAGGTTGCCTGGGCCACTCAGCATGGCACATGATGCTGGCTGATACCCAGTGGAGCAATGTTGCCTGGACCACTCAGCATGGCACATGATGCTGGTGATACCCAGTGGAGCAAGGTTGCCTGGGCCACTTAGCATGGCACATGATGCTGGTGATACCCAGTGGAGCAAGGTTGCCTGGGCCACTTAGCATGGCACATGATGCTGGCGATACCCAGTGGAGCAAGGTTGCCTGGGCCACTCAACATGGCACATGATGCTGGTGATACCCAGTGGAGCTAGGTTGCCCGGGCCACTCATGGCACATGATGCTGGTGATACCCAGTGGAGCAAGGTTGCCTGGGCCACTCAGCATGGCACATGATGCTGGTGATACCCAGTGTGCATGAACAGTAACTGCTGAGATGACTTCCGTCTGATCCTGAGAACATCTGATGACAGAGGGAGGCACTGTTCTGTGTTTAACGGTGCTCCAGCACCAAGTGAGTCTAATGACATTCAAGCTGTGAACATACTGATAGCACCTGGATCCTTCAGGAGCTGTTACACAGAATCATTCCAGAACATTCTCAGCTTCTGCTCAACTGCTGAGTGCCTGACACAAACAGGCACAATACACAACAATGAACAGATAACTGCGGTTGATACAGCCATGTTTGCTTACCTCCTCTTGTTTCTTTTCCTCATCTTCCTTCTCTCGTCGGTGAACCTCTGGCATGATGTCGTCCAGCCACTTGAGCTCCTGCTGGCTGAAGATCTTGTCCATGCCCTTGCGGATGAAACACATGGCCAGCACCTGGAGATATTCCAAATGGTCAAGTTAGCCAACAAGGGAACATGCACAACACATACAAGTGTAGGATGGGACATCTCTACAGGTGGTCTGCTGCATTTGATTCCTTAGCGGTAGGGTCAACTGCTCAAGTCACATGAAAACAAAACAACAGGCTGTCACTCAAAGAGCATGACAACAAGACAACAGGCTGTCACTCAAAGAGCATGACAACAAGACAAAAGACAAGCCGTGGATGTCAGAGAACACACAAGGGCCCTAAAATCTTCACATGTTTTGGGGTGATGATTCTGATGCTATTCCTCTATATTACTGTCAGACTGTCCAGCCTAGTGATTCTCAGTCCATGCCTTTGTCTGAGACTGTCCAGCCAGCCTAGTGATTCTCAGTCAGCTCCTGACTCTTTTACGACTGATGTGCCCAGCCATGAGAAAGGCCTCCAGTGCTTCCCTCCACTTTCTGTGACCCACTTCTCAATGTGTCTGTGTTCTACGTTCATTGGCTTCTTCCAGGCAATTGTTGTTATTTGACGGGGGTGAGTGGTCTCGAGGTATGGTGTCCACTTCAAGTGCTGAAGGTCCTGGGTTCAAGCCCGGGTGAGGGCTGGGATTTATTTCACGTGGACTTCTAGTAACAAAATTTCCCCTTGTCTCTGGGTAGTGAGATCGGACGCCCGTGTGTATTGTTGTGCACGTAAAAACATCCCTTGGCAGTTGGAAATCGAAAAAGAGTAGCCTAACGGCGCTGCCCGGGCAAAATTTTGAGTTAAAAATCTACCCAAAGTATTTCAGGATCCTCGCCAGTGCTATGGAGTTCATGCACTGATTCTCCAGACTCAGACTTGAGTTAGGAGTAGAACAGAGCTCTTATGGCTTACACCAGTATGCCGTGATGTTGATCCGTCGACTAAACTAAACTGAACTAATTGTTGTTAGTTGCTCTGGCTGTACCAGGTACTCACAATATTCATAGTCAAATCGAAACTAGTGTAATGGCAACACCTCACATTATTCCATGTGAAAACCTTCACATCTTGTAAATTATATACTACCTATCTCACAATGTCAGATAGCAGAGTTTGTAAAAAGGAAGTTTAGTGAAAATTGTATACTTTGTCCTGATGTACAGGTAATAGTGTCTGAGGAGGAAGGATACAAACTTCCTTTTTCACCCCTGGTTAGGGACAAAACCTAATGGGCATATTTGATGTCATTCCAAGCACCTCCTGGAGCTGTACCTCATGGAGGCTTTAAATCCATCAACACCATCTGTGAGCCGTAGCTGAAGGGAGAACTGTGCTCTGGTTGTATCCAGAAGAGACAGAAGCTTTCTACATGGTCTACCCTCATCAAAAAGCTGATCAGCTTTGAGCACCTGTACTGCTCCATCAGAAAAACCAGAAACAGGTTACATGTACTCACGTTTGGAACAATACCACATCGTTCAACTCCTGATATTTTCAAAGACAGTGTCATGAATAAATTCCCTGGTTACTGGCTCTTTTATACTGTATTAGAAACTCTCACCAAACAGAGATTAGTGAAGATCATCATCACACTTCGGGCAGGCCCATGGGTGCTTCGACCTTCCCCTGAACATCTCCGCCAGCGTGTATCGGCTGATCACCTAACAGAGATGTCTAGAGGCTACAGCAATAGAATGAAAGATGGAGATGTATCAATGCTGGGGATACACAGCTCTACATGCTTCACTCACCATGACAGGGAAGATGATGGAGATGTAACAATGCTGGGGAACACACAGCTCTACCTGCTTCACTCACCATGACAGGGAAGATGGAGATGTATCAATGCTGGGGAACACACAGCTCTACATGCTTCACTCACCATGACAGGGAAGATGATTAAAAGAGGGTATCAATGCGGGGGAAACACACACTCTCCCTGCTTCACTCACCATGACAGGGGAAGATGATGAGATGTATCAATGCGGGGGAAAACACACAGCTCTACTGCTTCACTCACCATGACGGGGAAGTTTGGGGAGATGTATCAATGCTGGGGAACACACAGCTCTACGGCTTCCTCACCATGACAGGGAAGAAGGAGATGTATCAATCTGGGGAAAAACACAGCTCTACTGCTTCACTCACCATGACAGGGAAGATGAGGAGAGTATCAAATCTGGGGAACACACAGCTCTCCCTGCTTCACTCACCATGACAGGGAAGATGAGGAGAAAAATTAAAATCAATGCTTCACTTGGGGGAGAGGGGAAAAACAACAAAAGCTCTACATGCTTCACTCACCATGACAGGGAAGATGATAGAGATGTATCAATGCTGGGGACACACCCTCTACCTGCTTCACTCACCAGACAGGGAAGATGGAGATGTATCAATGCGGGGAAAACACACAGCTCTACATGCTTCACTCACCATGACAGGGAAGATGAGGGGAGCCCAAAAACCAATGCTGGGGAACACACATCTCTACCTCCCTTCACTCACCATGACAGGGAAGATGAGGGAGACTTATCAATGGGGGACACACAGCTCTACCTGCTTCACTCACCATGACAGGGAAGATGAGGAGAGTATCAATGCTGGGGAACACACAGCTCTACCTGCTTCACTCACCATGACAGGGAAGATGATGGAGATGTATCAATGCTGGGGAACACACAGCTCTACCTGCTTCACTCACCATGACAGGGAAGATGATGGAGATGTATCAATGCTGGGGAACACACAGCTCTACATGCTTCACTCACCATGACAGGGAAGATGATGGAGATGTATCAATGCTGGGGAACACACAGCTCTACCTGCTTCACTCACCATGACAGGGAAGATGATAGAGATGTATCAATGCTGGGGAACACACAGCTCTACCTGCTTCACTCACCATGACAGGGAAGATGGAGATGTATCAATGCTGGGGAACACACAGCTCTACCTGCTTCACTCACCATGACAGGGAAGATGATAGAGATGTATCAATGCTGGGGAACACACAGCTCTACCTGCTTCACTCACCATGACAGGGAAGATGGAGACGTATCAATGCTGGGGAACACACAGCTCTACCTGCTTCACTCACCATGACAGGGAAGATGATAGAGATGTATCAATGCTGGGGAACACACAGCTCTACCTGCTTCACTCACCATGACAGGGAAGATGATAGAGATGTATCAATGCTGGGGAACACACAGCTCTACCTGCTTCACTCACCATGACAGGGAAGATGATAGGAGATGTATCAATGCTGGGGAACACACAGCTCTACATGCTTCACTCACCATGACAGGGAAGATGATGGAGATGTAATCAATGCTGGGGAACACACAGCTCTACCTGCTTCACTCACCATGACAGGGAAGATGATGGAGATGTATCAATGCTGGGGAACACACAGCTCTACCTGCTTCACTCACCATGACAGGGAAGATGATAGAGATGTATCAATGCTGGGGAACACACAGCTCTACCTGCTTCACTCACCATGACAGGGAAGATGATAGAGATGTATCAATGCTGGGGAACACACAGCTCTACCTGCTTCACTCACCATGACAGGGAAGATGGAGATGTATCAATGCTGGGGAACACACAGCTCTACCTGCTTCACTCACCATGACAGGGAAGATGATAGAGATGTATCAATGCTGGGGAACACACATCTCTACCTGCTTCACTCACCATGACAGGGAAGATGATGGAGACGTATCAATGCTGGGGACACACAGCTCTACCTGCTTCACTCACCATGACAGGGAAGATGATAGGAGATGTATCAATGCTGGGGAACACACAGCTCTACCTGCTTCACTCACCATGACAGGGAAGATGATGGAGATGTATCAATGCTGGGGACACACAGCTCTACCTGCTTCACTCACCATGACAGGAAGATGGGAGATGTATCAATGCTGGGGAACACACAGCTCTAACCTGCTTCACTCCCCATGACAGGGAAGATGATAGAGACGTAATCAATGCTGGGGAACACACAGCTTCTACCTGCTTCACTCACCATGACAGGGAAGATGATGGAGACTGTATCAATGCTGGGACACACAGCTCTACCTGCTTCACTCACCATGACAGGGAAGGGCGCTGGAGATGGCTTTGATGGACTTTGATTGCCCAGAGAAAAGCCCGAAACACAGCACCTGGATGCCAGGTGAACAGGTGCACTCTCTTGGTGCGGACGTGTCGCAGGTACATGTAGTCAGGCTGGTACTTGGCGGGCATCAGGGAGGATCATGATGCGATCAATCAGCTGCATGCCTCTCAGGGAGGAGATGCCCATGTACAGAAACACTCCAAACAGAACAGGCATGGGGATGAACTGTAAAGACAACATGGCACAAGGTATAAACATATCCAAGCAATCAGTATACAGATGACACATTCTCAACTTTCTGTATGTCAGCTCTACAAAATTTCAATCACTACAGTGAAAAATCTTTATAATTGAAATTATAAAACAATAAATCCTTGTCTAACCATTTACTCTTTTTGTCATAAGCTATCAGGAACACAACAACGGGTTGTGTATGATCAACTTTTCTTTATGTGTATCATTCAAGATCACATGTGTGATTGTACTTCTTACATTTACTCTGGACACACTAAATAAATATGGCAATGCATGTGTTTAAAATAAGACCCATCTATTTGCCAGCTGTGAAAGTACCACATCTGTGATGTTGTTGTTATGGTTAGCGACACACTCTTTGCATGCACGCATGCACACGCACACATACACAACACAGAGCTCTTGTGTTGGTCTGGAAGTGAAAAAGATAAGTGTTGTGGATTTCAGTTCAGCCAATCAAAGTTAATTACTGTATTTTTCTGTGTTTGACATTGTCAGTTAAGTTAGCTAGTTGGTTAGTTGCATATTTTTTACCGGACATCACAGTCAATTTCAGCATGTCTTGGCTGTTTGTGATTTCTTGGCACATTTACTTTCAGTAGTTTGCCAATGCTTTGTTAATTACCGGCACTCATACCATTGTACAAGAACCAGCGCAAAGCTGTCTACTTCCATAACGCCCACAGCTACGTTTCGAACACACTGGCAGAATTGTGAATTGCTTTCTTAACCCCTTCATCACTGTGCTGGATGTTAGTTAAGTGCCGAAATACAATCACAAATATTATCTTTCATATATTTTAAAATACAATACATTCACAAATATTATCTTTAATGTATTTTAAAATACAAAATATTCACAAATATCTTGAATATATTTTAAAATACAATACATTCACAAATATTATCTTGAATTTAGTTTAAAGTACATTCATTCATACATATTATCTTGAATATATTTTAAAATAATTCACAATGAACATATTCAATAAGTATGCTTTCAAAGGAAAGGATTATTCTCAAAAAGGTTTGTCAGCAATGAGAGTCATGGCGACTGCTAATACTTCTGTTCTAAGGACTGGTGCTTTCACGCATCGAGTATGCCCTGGCCATCCTAACTGTCAGCCCTACACATATTGGAAGACTTGAAAAGGTACAAAACGAAGCCATGTGCATCATTTTGGGCTGCACGAGAGACACCAGCTGTGTAGCAATGAGATACCTCCTTGACTTCCCGACAGTGAACCACAGGATCAAGATCTGGAGAGCTCGTGCATACTTAAAAATAAGTGCAGATGAGCAGCACCCTCTGCATGATGCTGTATTCAGAGAAAAGGGTGACAGGATAAAGAGGGGCAAATCATGGATGGGTCGGGGGGAAGATGAAGTTAGACAGGTCTACAGTCCTGCCAATTTCAACCC
Organism: Cepaea nemoralis; assembly: GCA_014155875.1. NCBI lineage: Eukaryota > Metazoa > Mollusca > Gastropoda > Stylommatophora > Helicidae > Cepaea > Cepaea nemoralis. The sequence goes on along the minus strand of JACEFZ010009729.1, from coordinate 541,213 downwards.
CAGCAAGGAATGGGTGCCGGTGCCTCCAGCTTTTAAGTGCACTTTCTCCTGCATTATCACACTCGACAGACGGTGCAGAGAGCAGAACCCTGCCGCTGTCAAGGCAGAGATCAACGCGCTCATCTATGAACACTCAGATAGCCCCGAAGTGCTTATCTATAAAGATGGATCTGTTGTAAAGCAGCAGAGAAGTGCGTGGGCATTTACAGCCCGTTCAGCGGGCCGAACCGTTCAAGAATCCAGTGGTGCCCACTCTATGACCACGAGCAGCATGACGATGGAGGTGATGGCAGTTACACAGGCTTTCATATGGCTGGAATCACAGCATTATACCAACGTGTGTGTACTAAGTGATTCAATGAGCATGATTCAGAAGGTCGAAGCTGAATCTGTACGTAGACAGTGGACTGAGTCGCTGCGGAAGTCTGTTGTCCGTAAAGTCACCATCTTCGTCCTGGGACATGCGGGAGTCGAGGGAAATGAACGAGCTGATAAACTGGATCATGCTGATGTTATTAACGTCCTTAAAGATATGTCGAGAACAGAGGACTTTGACTTTAGTGAATCCACATCGCTGTCCAGGATGAAAGACTTGGGAGTAAGAACTGGCACGGCCAGACACGAGAGGTACATCGGGAAATCGAAGGTGCCTCATCAACCAACACAGAACTGGCAATATTAGCCACCGAACACTGATGCATATGCTAGGGGGGAGGATCTGAGCACCTATGGACCTGTCCGGAGTGCAATGAAGATACCCCAGCTGATAAATGATTAACTGATTATTCTCTCTTTTTAAAAGACATAAAACGTCTTAGAAAAGAAGATATGAGAAGAATTTGCTAACAAATTTGACACTTCAGGCTGAATGAATATTGGTAACAATGAAAACAGCTTTTTTTTTTTTTAAACTCATGTTCTGCCTGTATAGTACCTTGTGGTGTGTGACAAAGTCGTAGGACTCCCATCTCCCTTATATGTGTGCAAAATGTACATTACTATTACATGTATGTATAGATATGTATTGGGAATAATAGCCAAAGGCGACTGTGACAGCCATATTAGGGCATTTAGCTGGGCAACTGCGCTATTGGGCCGATTGCAAATAAAGGGGCTGCCAGGAGTTTTTAGCTGGGAGGAAAATGTCTAGATTCTGCCTCATTCTATGTGAAGATCTGTGTGGGGATGGCAGTGAATCAAACTAGTAAAAGAAGTTTAAATTAGAGGCTAACCTTACCTCTCAGCAACAGTAGCCATTTGTGAAATTAAAGTGTAGTTCGCAGAGCCCTGTCTCCCACAGTGAAAGCATGTGTTCTACTAGATCCAGGATTGTTGTAACCCTTATCGCTGAGAGAAACTACATCTGGCAGCAACCACTATCACCAACCAACAACCACCTACCAATGACTACTAAATGCAAACAGTGTATCTTTGTGGTTTACTTGCCACAATTTACTTGTGTATCCTACATGAACAAGTAGTTTAAGTGCCTAGTTGCATCATAAAAGCAGATGTTAAATAACTGAACATTGTAAGCATAATAGTTGATAATAATAAGACTGGAACGGGATAAATAATAATCACAAAGCCTGATCCTGAACATCCAGTCCGGAGATTTGTAAACTTCATCGCCAAATGAGGAGAAGAAACAGAGAAGAGATCCTGAAGAACATGACTGCCAGCTGTGAGGAAAGGAAGCCGAAGATAAGTGGCACGATAGCCGTCTGCCACCTACTATCATTCCGTTAGGGCTAATGTGCAAAAGTAGATGATTTTAACCCAGAACTTCTGAACAGTAACTTAATAATAAGAGTGACACCCAGTAGACAAAATATAGTAATTTAGGAAAGCAGGGGTATCTGCAATCCTTTTACTTGCGTCAGTGTGACTCCCATGGTAAGCACTCATTGTTTTTCTAAATAAATTTATATTGTAGATTGAGATTTTAAAACCAAAGATTCTGTTGTAATCTAATCTAAGATTAGAATATTGAGTTAAGGGGACTGAGCGAAAGTTGTAACTTTATTATTTGTCTTCCTATCTCTCTGTTGTGAGAAAGCATAAGACTGGGGGAGCCTTTCACTTCCCAGGCACATTGTAGCAGGGTACCTAGGTCTGCGATTTTTCTATAAAGTATTGCTGGTCGCCTTACTTCGCTTAGCCTGGTCACTGTTAGAATACTAGATAACTTCTGGGGCCTGTAATTTCATACAGCCTAGATTCACGAGCCACTTCGATCTTGTTTTTGGCTGTGAATAGTCTTTCTCTCTAAAAGTCTACTTGTCACTACTTTGGTGTGAGACATCTATTAAATAGTCAGCACTCACTACAGGTGTATGGCAGGGGGGGTTGTCTTGAGCCTGAGGAATTAAGGCTGCCTGGCTAGTGCAGTCCCAGTGAACTGTGCAGGTTAAGGTTTTCTTTTTGCACCCGACAGAAAAAAAATCCACACCTCACAGAGGATTCAAACCCGGGTCTCCCGAAGGAGAATTGGCATTCTAGCCACTCAGCCAGCTACTCCTAAATTAATACAGTTGTTATGATATAAAAAAGCTAATCAGCCTATTGCTAAATATAATCTGTATTCACATTTGACGCATGTGCTTTGACGTGCTACTACAATCAAGCAGCTTGAGTCTTTGACCTCTTCCCACAAGCTCTGATATACAGGGCTGAAACTTTTGATGTGAGAGTTACTGACAAATTACCATCTCAAGGCCATCTACGTGGCAGTATCACTGATCTAAGAGTCTGAAACATTTACTAAGGGAGGTAATTCTTTTGATGAACTGTCAAGTTTGTCTGCTCTCATTGTCAGCAAGATGCAAGATGTCTACAGAAATATTGATTCACATAAGCTGTTATTATTTTATAAGAATAAAATAAGATGTGAACAGACTAATGCTTACTTGAAGTACTGAAGTCAGCAAGACAGATAAACCAATGAACAAGAAAATCAGTGTGCCAGTGACTCTCTGCTCCCTGAAATAGAGCAACAAGATGTCAATAGCAACCCACCATTGTCTGAAACAATCAATCTTCATTGAAACGTTCATGTTTTCATGCTCCAGCAATGTGATCTGTAAGTGTTAATTGTCTCGTGTTCTCACAATGTGATCTGTCAAGTGTTAATTGTCTCGTGTTCTCATAATGTGATCTGTCAAGTGTTAATTGTCTCATGTTCTCACAAATGTGATCTGTCAAGTGTTAATTGTCTCATGTTCTCACAATGTGATCTGTAAGTGTTAATTGTCTCATTTTCTCACAATGTGATCTTAAGTGTTAATTGTCTCGTGTTCTCACAATGTTTTCTGTCAAGTGTTAATTGTCTCATGTTCTCACAATGTGATCTGTCAAGTGTTAATTGTCTCGTGTTCTCACAATGTGATCTGTCAAGCGGTTAATTGTCTCATGTTCTCACAATGTGATCTGTAAGTGTTAATTGTCTCATGTTCTCACAATGTGATCTGTCAAGTGTTAATTGTCTCGTGTTCTCACAATGTGATCTGTCAAGTGTTAATTGTCTCATGTTCTCACAATGTGATCTGTAAGTGTTAATTGTCTCATGTTCTCACAATGTGATCTTAAGTGTTAATTGTCTCGTGTTCTCACAATGTGATCTGTAAGTGTTAATTGTCTCATGTTCTCACAATGTGATCTGTAAGTGTTAATTGTCTCATGTTCTCACAATGTGATCTGTCAAGTGTTAATTGTCTCATGTTCTCACAATGTGATCTGTCAAGTGTTAATTGTCTCGTGTTCTCACAAGGTCTGTAAGGTGTGGAATGCGCCTGGCCCTGCAGCCAGCAGGGTTAGGATTGGCTAGCCTCTCCCAGGAGGGGTGAAGAGCGAAAATTAGTAGCCTGCCGATGACCCGCAGACTACACAAGCCAACCCCCACCTCCACGTGGTGCAGACCGGGCAACCATGACCGCGAGGTCATGGGCTAACGGGGCTATGGCTCGCCATAGGGGATGGACTCCCTGTGGTCAGATTAGTGTCCTAAACCTGCGACTGGCCTAGCAAGCCGGCAGGGGATCTTCATACTGCTCGTAGAAAAACTAAGAAGTATAAACGGACTGATCCTAATAAGATGAAGCAGTACTTCGAACAACTTCTCAACATCCCATCAGATGTCACAGGAATTCAAGAGACCTACACAGATGTCACCGAAGAACTAGAACCAGACATACTAAAAGAAGAAATTATAGAAGCCATCAGATTAGCCCCATTGAACAAATCACCAGGACAGGATGAAATACCAAATGAACTAATTAAAGCAGCAAGAGAAGTAGGAACAGCTTGGCTACATAGACTATTCAACCATGTTTGGGTAGAACAACAGACACCACGAGACTGGGGAAACGCCATAATTATCCCAATTTGGAAAAACAAAGGCAGCAAAAGAGATTGCACACAATACAGAGGCATTTCACTGTTGAGTCATACTGGGAAAATATTTTGCAAAATTCTTGAAAAAAGATTACGAACTACTTTAGAACCCCAGCTAAGCGAAACGCAGCTTGGATTTAGGAAAAACAAAGGATGCACAGACGCCATTTTTGCTCTTAGACAACTTATAGAAAAATCAATCGAATTCAATGAAACACTCTACTTAGCCTTTGTCGACCAAGAAAAGGCATTTGATAGGGTAGATAGAAACAAGCTGTGGGAAATCCTTAAACAATATGGAGTGAGTACACATCTAACAAACCTATGTAGAAGTTTATACAACAACAGTGAATGCATAGTGAGAGCAACTGGAGGACACTCAGAACCCTTCACCATAAGATCTGGAGTACGACAAGGTTGTGTCCTGTCCCCTCTCTTGTTCATAACATATATAGACAACATATGTAAAGAAACCAGCCAAGCAGAGACAGCAAGAATACCGCATGACGAGAACACAGAAGAAGAACCATCTGCAAATCTAACCATTAGAGAACTCCTGTTTGCGGACGACCAAGCACTAATAGCAAAATCAGAAGCTGAATTACAAGACCACATGAATAGTCTAAACGAAATGTGTAGGGAACATAACATGAAAATTAGCACAAGCAAAACAGAGGTAATGACTATAACTAAAGAAGAACAAACAGCAACAATTCACCTAAACGAACATCCCTTGAAACAAGTAAAGAGCTTCAAGTACCTAGGAAGTATAATATCATCAAATGGCAGATCAGAAGACGAGATCGAAAATAGGTGCAATAAGGCAAATCAACTCATTGGACAAATGGCACCAATACTAAAGAACAAACATGTATCAATAACTACTAAGAAAGCACTTTACAACACAATCTTCCTACCAACTCTGTGCTACCAATGCCAAACCTGGACAATGACAGAAAAAGAGAAAAGAAAAATCACAACAACAGAAATGAGGTTCCTGAGAAGAATACTCAACGTATCAAGAAGAGATAAGATCAGAAATGAAGAAATCAGGACTAAAGTGGGGGTTAAAGCTGCTCTAGATTTTATTAGAAAGCAGCAAGTCAAATGGTTTGGCCATGCAAGTAGGCTACCAGTCAACAGCATGCCACAACAAGCAATGATGTACAGACCAGATGGAAACAGAGGAAGAGGCCGACCACGTAAACGTTGGACGGAGGGAATAACAGAATCCATGGGAATGTCGATATACGAAGCCCATAACCGGGCACTCTCACGAAGTTTATACTTCACCTCGACACCGCAAGGTACAAGAGGAACATGATGAGATGAGATGAGATGAGAGTTCTCACAATGTGATCTGTCAAGTGTTAATTGTCTCATGTTCTCACAATGTGATCTGTAAGTGTTAATTGTCTCATGTTCTCACAATGTGATTGATCTGTAAGTGTTAATTGTCTCATGTTCTCACAATGTGATTTGTAAGTGTTAATTGTCTCGTGTTCTCACAATGTGATATGTCAAGTGTTAATTGTCTCATGTTCTCACAATGTGATCTGTAAGTGTTAATTGTCTCATGTTCTCACAATGTGATCTGTAAGTGTTAATTGTCTCATGTTCTCACAATGTGATCTGTAAGTGTTAATTGTCTCTTGTTCTCACAAAGTGATATTAACTATCTTATTGTAGTACAGTTTGTGTATAGGCTTGTCTACTTGTACTATAGCATGTGAAACTAAACCCGCCTGTGACACAACCCCACGACCCACCTGACACCCAGAAACTTGGGTCTCTCTCCAGGAGCTGAACACTGGGACTCCTTCTTCAAGCTGTTGACGTGATTGATGGAGAGAACCGTGGCAGCCACGAACCAAGGCAGGCCCAGGAAGGAGCAGATCACAATGAGCAGAGCCACGATGAACAGATCCAAGTGATAACCAGACCCTTTCTGAAATAACATACAACAGCTCACTGAAATAACATACAACTGCTCAATAAAATAACATACAACAGCCACTGAAATAGCATACAACAGTTCATTGTGACATAAATAACATACAACAGCTCATTGTGACAAATAACTTACAGCAGCCCGTGTGACATAAATAACATACAACAGCTCACTGTGACATAAATAACATAAAACAGCTCAATGTGACATAAATAACATACATCAGCTCACTGAAATAACAAACCAGTTCACTGTGACATATATCACATACAACATCTCACTGTGACATATATCACATACAACAGCTCACTGTGACATAAATAAAATACAACAGCTCACTAAAATAACATACAACAGCCACTGAAATAGCATACAACAGCTCGCTGTGACATAAATAACATACAATAGTTCAATGTGACATAAGTAGTTTAGTCGATGGATCAACATCACGTCACACGGGTATAACCCATAAGTGCTCCGTTCTCCTCCTAACTCAAACTTGAGTCTGGAGAAACTCAGCTCAGTGCACGAACTCCATAGCACCGGCGAGGATCCTGAAATACTTTGGGTAGATTTTTAACTCAAAATTTTGCCCGGGCAGCGCCGTTAGGCTACTCTTTTTCGATTTCCAACTGCCAAGGGATTTTTTACGTGCGCAACAATACACACGGGCGTCTGATCTCACTACCCAGAGACCGGGGAAATTTTATTACTAGAAGTCCACGTGAAATAAATCCCGGTCCTCACCGGGGACATATGTAACATACAACAGCTCAATGTGACATGAATAACATACAACAGCTCAATGTGACATGAATAACATACAACAGCTCAATGTGACATGAATAACATACAACAGCTCAATGTGACATAAATAACATGCAACAGCTCAATGTGACATAAATAACATACAACAGCTCAATGTGACATGAATAACATACAACAGCTCAATGTGACATGAGTAACATACTCAATAAAGCTCACTGTGACAGATGTTTCAGCATTTTCCATGACACAAACGATAGACAAACAGAATCCATTAGGCAGCTCATTGTGACACACATTTCAACATTTTCTGTGAGACAAATCACAGACAAATACAAATCACAACAGTTCAGTGTGACACAAGTGTCAGCACTTCTGGTGACATAAATCACAGGCAAACATGAATTCAGTTACAACAGTTCAGTGTGACACAAGTGTCAGCACTTTTAGTGAGATAAATCAACAGACAAACATAAATTATGTTACAATAGTTCAGTGTGACACAAGTGTCAGCACTTTTGGTGACAAATCACAACAAACAAATTCATTTACAACAGCTCAGTGTGACATAAATCACAAACAGAGGATCAGTTACAATTGTCACAATTTTCTCAGTACCTGAGAACAAAAAGTAGTGTAGTAGATAAGTGCCTTCCATGTGACAGTAGACAGCATGGTTGTCCATGTGACAGTAGACAGCATGGTTGTCCATGTGACAGTAGACAGCAGGGTTGTCCATGTGACAGTAGACAGCAGGGTTGTCCATGTGACAGTAGACAGCAGGGTTGTCCATGTGACAGTAGACAGCAGGGTTGTCCATGTGACAGTAGACAACAGGGTTGTCCATGTGACAGTAGACAGCAGGGTTGTCCATGTGACAGCAGACAACAGGTTTGTCCATGTGACAGCAGACAGCAGGGTTGTCCATGTGACAGTAGACAGCATGGTTGTCCATGTGACAGTAGACAGCAGGGTTGTCCATGTGACAGCAGACAGCATGGTTGTCCATGTGACAGTAGACAGCATGGCTGTCCATGTGACAGTAGACAGCAGGGTTGTCCATGTGACAGTAGACAGCATGGTTGTCCATGTGACAGTAGACAGCATGGTTTTCCATGTGACAGCAGACAGCATGGTTGTCCATGTGACAGTAGACAGCATGGTTGTCCATGTGACAGTAGACAGCAGGGTTGTCCATGTGACAGCAGACAACAGGGTTGTCCATGTGACAGTAGACAGCATGGTTGTCCATGTGACAGTAGACAGCATGGTTGTCCATGTGACAGTAGACAGCAGGGTTGTCCATGTGACAGTAGACAGCATGGTTGTCCATGTGACAGTAGACAGCATGGTTTTCCATGTGACAGCAGACAGCATGGTTGTCCATGTGACAGTAGACAGCATGGTTGTCCATGTGACAGTAGACAGCAGGGTTGTCCATGTGACAGCAGACAGCAGGGTTGTCCATGTGACAGCAGACAGCATGGTTGTCCATGTGACAGTAGACAGCAGGGTTGTCCATGTGACAGTAGACAGCAGGATTGTCCATGTGACAGCAGACAACAGTTGTCCATGTGACAGCAGACAGCAGGGTTGTCCATGTGACAGTAGACAACATGGTTGTCCATGTGACAGCAGACAGCATGGTTGTCCATGTGACAGTAGACAGCAGGGTTGTCCATGTGACAGTAGACAGCAGGGTTGTCCATGTGACAGTAGACAGCATGGTTGTCCATGTGACAGTAGACAGCAGGGTTGTCCATTTGACAGTAGACAGCAGGGTTGTCCATGTGACAGTAGACAGCATGGTTGTCCATGTGACAGCAGACAGCATGGTTGTCCATGTGACAGTAGACAGCAGGGTTGTCCATGTGACAGTAGACAGCAGGGTTGTCCATGTGACAGCAGACAACAGGGTTGTCCATGTGACAGTAGACAGCATGGTTGTCCATGTGACAGTAGACAACAACATGTCCATGTGACAGTAGACAACATGGTTGTCCATGTGACAGTAGACAGCAGGGTTGTCCATGTGACAGTAGACAGCAGGGTTGTCCATGTGACAGTAGACGGCAGGGTTGTCCATGTGACAGACAGCATGGTTGTCCATGTGACAGTAGACAGCATGGTTGTCCATGTGACAGTAGACAGCAGGGTTGTCCATGTGACAGTAGACAGCATGGTTGTCCATGTGACAGTAGACAGCATGGTTGTCCATGTGACAGCAGACAGCATGGTTGTCCATGTGACAGTAGACAGCAGGGTTGTCCATGTGACAGTAGACAGCAGGGTTGTCCATGTGACAGCAGACAACAGGGTTGTCCATGTGACAGCAGACAGCATGGTTGTCCATGTGACAGTAGACAGCAGGGTTGTCCATGTGACAGTAGACAGCATGGTTGTCCATGTGACAGTAGACAGCAGGGTTGTCCATGTGACAGTAGACAGCATGGTTGTCCATGTGACAGTAGACAGCATGGTTTTCCATGTGACAGCAGACAGCATGGTTGTCGCAGACAGCATGGTTGTCCATGTGACAGTAGACAGCATGGTTGTCCATGTGACAGTAGACAGCATGGTTGTCCATGTGACAGTAGACAGCAGGGTTGTCCATGTGACAGCAGACAACAGTGTTGTCCATGTGACAGCAGACAGCATGGTTGTCCATGTGACAGTAGACAGCAGGGTTGTCCATGTGACAGTAGACAGCAGGGTTGTCCATGTGACAGTAGACAGCATGGTTGTCCATGTGACAGTAGACAGCATGGTTGTCCATGTGACAGTAGACAGCAGGGTTGTCCATGTGACAGTAGACAGCAGGGTTGTCCATGTGACAGTAGACAGCATGGTTGTCCATGTGACAGCAGACAGCATGGTTGTCCATGTGACAGTAGACAGCAGGGTTGTCCATGTGACAGCTAGACAGCATGGTTTTCCATGTGACAGCAGACAGCATGGTTGTCCATGTGACAGTAGAGAGCATGGTTGTCCATGTGACAGTAGACAGCAGGGTTGTCCATGTGACAGTAGACAGCAGGGTTGTCCATGTGACAGTAGACAGCATGGTTGTCCATGGGCCAGGCTCTAGATCAGTGGTTCTCAACTGGTCAGGAGTTCCCCCCCCCCCCCCTCCCAGGGGGGAACTTTAGGGTTTCCAGGGAGGGGGGGGAATTAAGATTATTTAAAGATCGCGTTAATACAAGAACTGATTGCTTGATATTGTTTTCCCCTCCATATTTTACAGTTCTGTACTTCTCACCTTTCTGAAATTCATTGTATAACGTAAGTAGACCTGCAAATCACATTTTATGTAGACGTCTAGACTTATTCTAGTATGTGTTATTAAATTTAGCTTCCATTTTTACGTATACTCTGTAAGGGAGGGAGATTTATAGGGAGGAAATACGAAAAGGATAGCGGGTGATGTTCTGAAACTATTATGAAGGGGTGCACGGGCCAAAAAAGGTTGAGAATCACTGCTCTAGATGATGACGATATTCATAAACTGCCATAGTGAATAACAATGACACACGAATCAGATGTTGAATGCAGTAACAAGCAAACAAAGGCCCTGTTTACTGGCCCCATAATCGGGTAGACCAATCAACAATCGATGGGTCATGTGATCAATACCATGCAGGCTCTTTCACTTCTGAGTAAATTGCTTGGTAGCCATGCCAGGCTGGATCTGCCTGGAAGGCCAGGTCATGCAGATCCAGCCTGACATGGCTATCAAGCAATTTACTCAGAAGTGGAAGTACTTTGAATGGGATCTGAATACATGACCTCAGGACCAGCAGGAAAGCATGCAGGCCACTGAACACTGACTCACTGTTGTTGCCTTACATGTAACTAACATACAGCGGTTAAATGATACAGATTGATGTAGAGATAACATAATCATACAACAGTTAAATGATACACATTGATGTAGAGATAACATAATCATATAACAGTTAAATGATACAGATTGATGTAGAAATAACATAATCATACAACAGTTAAATGATACACACTGATGTAGAGATATCATGTCATACAACAGTTAAATGATACACATTGATGTAGAGATATCATGTCATACTACAGTCAAATGATACACATTGATGTAGAGATAAATCATCATGCAACAGTTAAATGACAGGGGTCAACCTGGAGTTGTGTGGTTACCTGCAGTTTGTTCTCCTTCCTGTTGACGATGACGGCCGTGATCTGCTGGTCCATGAAGATGAGGATAGTACACAAGAGGGCGGGTATCAGAGCTGCCAGGGTGGTCCACCAGGGGTTGAACCCTACAGGACTGACCAGCCACTTCCTCTTGGGGTTGGTTGGCTGCAGTCACAAGGTACACATTTACCACTTGTACATACACACACACATATTTACCATTTGTACACATGCACCCATATTTTCCTATTCCATCCCTTGTGGAGAGTGGAAAAGAAGAAGTAACAAAGACATTTATGATCTGTTTAAGTCCCCGCTAATCACTGGTATCATGAAGGCTAATAGACTACAATGGCTGGGGCATATAGAAAGAATGGAAGACAATAGGGAAACAAAACTCGCTTACACTCAAGAAATAAATGACCGTAGACCCCGAGGTAGACCTAGAAGACGGTGGAGAATAATATATATACAGACCTACAAGCACTTGGAATCAACGACTGGCAAGAGAAGGTCAACCAGAGAACGAATGGAGACGGATTGTATCTGCAGCAAAGAACCTCAATGGCTTGGAATGCTGAAGAAGAAGAACAAGATCCCTGGGGTATTAGTTTAAAGAAAAACAAGAAATGTTGCGTAGCGTTTGTGGGACGTTGAGATCAACTGCAAGCCCAGGTTAATTGTGTAGGCTAATTTACTTTCAGTAGTTTGCCATTGCTTTCTGAAAGGAAAGTCGGCGTTGAAGTCCAACTGACCGATGTAGGTAACCTGTCTTGTACATGAATCAGATTTCAGTGGTATAAACAATGTGTACTGGCAGCGGTGACGAGTTGGTTGCATAATCTGCACAGGATGTTGCAGTCAACCCCAGCATTGCTTAGCTGTTTATGATTTACTAGCACAAGTTTATGTCCAGATGTTGGCCATTGCTGATTGAATGACCGACACACACAGTATTGTAAGTAAACTAGATCATGACTGTTGGACATTGTAACACTAGAGAGTGCCAGCCAAGGACTCATCTTTAATATAAAATAAATATTAGAAATGATGATTATATCAAAGACAATAATATCACCAAAATGTGATGCAACCGTAGAAGGGAGGGAAAATGCTTAGACAAGTTAAATTCAAATATTGGGGGGGGGGGGGGGGGAGAAGCTGTCATAGGACTGCGTGGAAGATGTGTGACAAAGATTCAGGCGGAATAGGGCAAGCAAAAGCTGCATTAAACAAAATTAAAAGTATCTTATGCAATAAGTCACTATCATTGAATGTAAGGAAGAGAGTGCTGAAGTGCTGTATATATAGAACCTGTTTTGCTGTATGGCTGTGAATCTTGGAATGTGAATGAACAAATTAGGAAGAACTTGGAAGCAACAGAGATGTGGTTCCTGAGACGAAAGTTGAGAACTCTTTGGACTGCCAGAGTAAGCAACCACTATTGCCTGAAAGAGGCTAATGAAACTAGAACATTATATACAACAATAAGAAGGAGACAAACAGCTTTCTTTGGTCATGTGATGAGAAGAGAGGCATTGGAAAACACTGATGGAAACATTGCTGACAGTGTAGGTGAGTGGACGTGTACACATCTACTTACAGCAAAGTTCTGGGGCACGTTCAGCTTGGGTGTGTGAATGCCCACCAGAAAGTCCAGCAGCACCATGCTCAAGATGGCAATCAGAACAGCAAAGTCACTCATCACTCCCCGCACCTGGCGGACACAGGTACCAGAGACAATATGAGTGTAGGTGAGGTCAACTATACATATTACACAACACATAACACATGTCATATATGTCAAGTTGCTACAGGCAGATACAGGTATCAGTGACAATGTAACCATCAACACATAACACATGTCATATAGCTCCAGGCAGATACAGGTACCATCAACACAAGGTGAACAAACAACACATGTCATATATGTCAAGTTGCTTCAGGTAGACTGAGGGACCATCAACACAAGGTGAACAAACAACACATGTCATATATGTCAAGTTGCTTCAGGTAGACTGAGGGACCATCAACACAAGGTGGACAAATAACACATCACATATATATGTCAAGTTGCTACATCCAGACACAGGGACCATCAACACAAGGTGGACAAATAACACATGTCATATATGTCAAGTTGCTATATCCAGACACAGGGACCATCAACACAAGGTGGACAAATAACACATGTCATATATGTCAAGTTGCTACATCCAGACACAGGGGCCATCAACACAAGGTGGACAGATAACACATGTCATATATGTCAAGTTGTTTCAGACAGACACAGGGGCCATCAACACAAGGTGGACAAATAACACATGTCATATATGTCAAGTTGCTATATCCAGACACAGGGACCATCAACACAAGGTGGACAAATAACACATGTCATATATGTCAAGTTGCTACATCCAGACACAGGGGCCATCAACACAAGGTGGACAGATAACACATGTCATATATGTCAAGTTGTTTCAGACAGACACAGGGGCCATCAACACAAGGTGGACAGATAACACATGTCATATACGTCAAGTTGCTACATCCAGACACAGGGACCACCAACACAAGGTGGACAGATAACACATGTCATATATGTCAAGTTGCTACATCCAGACACAGCGACCATCAACACAAGGTGGACAAATAACACATGTCATATATGTCAAGTTGTTTCAGACAGACACAGGGGCCATCAACACAAGGTGGACAAATAACACATGTCATATATGTCAAGTTGCTACATCCAGACACAGGGACCATCAACACAAGGTGGACAAATAACACATGTCATATATGTCAAGTTGCTTCAGGCAACTAACGACAATGTATCCATCAACACAAGGTGGACAAATAACACATGTAACTGTGTGATATATGTGGGTGTGTGATAAGGTCAGATTTGCCAACAATTTACCCAAAGTTCCAGAGGTGCAAAGTTTGTTTGCAGGGGACCGGCAACATTTTAGAGGAGGTGGTTGAATCGGCGCAAGGAGGTGTGATGATAGTGAGGATTATCTCACTTTACACCGCCAGAGTTCACTATTTGTCTCTCTCTGACCAACAACAGTCGCCCTCAGCGAGGTGCACATGCCTATATAATCAACATGGATAAGCCTTGAACCGGCCTTTCTTAGCCACGATCCAAGCAGGAGGGCATAAACACCCAGAAATATATTGTTTGAGAGGCCTGGACCGGCCCTTGTGATCCACAATTCCAGCCAGGAAGGCAAGCATGCCTGTGGATGGGGTCTGGTAGACCCGGAGAAATACTGATTGGCAACTGTGAGTGCCTGCATTGTGGAGTGGTTTGTGACCGTGGTTGTCAGCGCTCCTGGATGCTGGTTGATCACATTGTGGAGTGGTTTGTAACCGTGGTTGTCAGCGCTCCTGGATGCTGGTTGATTACATTGTGGAGTGGTTTGTGACCGTGGTTGTCAGCACTCCTGGATGCTGGTTGATCACATTGTGGAGTGGTTTGTGACCGTGGTTGTCAGCACTCCTGGATGCTGGTTGATCACATTGTGGAGTGGTTTGTGACCTATGGTTGTCAGCACTCCTGGATGCTGGTTGATCACATTGTGGAGTGGTTTGTAACCATGGTTGTCAGCACTCCTGGATGCTTGATCACATTGTGGAGTGGTTTGTGACCGTGGTTGTCAGCACTCCTGGATGCTGGTTGATCACATTGTGGAGTGGTTTGTAACCATGGTTGTCAGCACTCCTGGATGCTGGTTGATCACATTGTGGAGTGGTTTGTGACTGTGGTTGTCAGCACTCCTGGATGCTTGATCACATTGTGGAGTGGTTTGTGACCGTGGTTGTCAGCACTCTTGGATGCTGGTTGACCACATTGTGGAGTGGTTTGTAACCGTGGTTGTCAGCACTCCTGGATACTGGTTGATCACATTGTGGAGTGGTTTGTAACCGTGGATGTCAGCACTCCTGGATGCTTGATCACATTGTGGAGTGGTTTGTGACCGTGGTTGTCAGCACTCCTGGATACTGGTTGATCACATTGTGGAGTGGTTTGTAACCGTGGTTGTCAGCACTCCTGGATGCTGGTTGATGACATTGTGGAGTGGTTTGTAACCATGGTTGTCAGTACTCCTGGATGCTGGTTGATGACATTGTGGAGTGGTTTGTAACCGTGGTTGTCAGCACTCCTGGATGCTGGTTGATCACATTGTGGAGTGGTTTGTGACCGTGGTTGTCAGTGCTCCTGGATGTTGGTTAATCACGTAGCTGAGCGGACCATACTGTTGTTCATGTCTTTGTCGTTAATATTGTAGTTCTTGTGTTGCACCTGGTGCACTCGGTGGACTTGACCTGGTTGCAGGGGTCTGGATAAGTCTCGGACAAATGCCACTGTTGATTGCTGGTGTTGAACTGTAGTCATCAACACTGTTGTACCTTGTACCACAAGGCTGTATATGGGTGTCCAGGACTGTAACAACCATGTTTGTGTTTAAGCTTGCATTTCTATTGTTGTTAGCATTACAGTTCTTTTGCTGCGTTGAGTTCTGACCAGCTCTTTGTGCGAGTGGCACTTGGGGTGTCCACAGACACAGCTGAACATGGCAGAAGTCTGGTGGTATGTCTGAGACCACTCATTGTGTGAGTAGCACTTGGGGTGTCCACAGACACAGCTGAACATGGCAGAAGTCTGGTGGTATGTCTGAGACCACTCATTGTGCGAGTGGCACTTGGGGTGTCCACAGACACAGCTGAACATGGCAGAAGTCTGGTGGTATGTCTGAGACCACTCATTGTGTGAGTAGCACTTGGGGTGTCCAGACACAGTTGAACATGGCAGAGGTCTGGTGATATGTCTGAGACCACTCAATATTAATGATGATTATTGCAGTGGATTTCATGTTCCAATATCTGAAGAACATCAATTGTCCTGGAGCTGTAAGACTTAGCTTCGTCTTAAACATCTGGTGTGCTGATGCCGAGGTAAGCGGTTCAACCCCTATACTGGACAGCTGGACTAAAGTGTTGACCTGTCGTCCTTGACTTGGGGACATAAATTACAAGTACCTCTAAAGTCGAAGTGGGTTTGCCTGATGGTGAGGGACACTATTAATAGGAAAAGCTAATCCACACGCAAAATTCAGTTTATCAATACTATAAATAGTGTGTATAGATTACGCTTGAGTTAAAAGCAAGCAACTGCCCCCCCCCCAAAAAAAAATAAAAAAATAAGCTAATAAACGTCCTAACTTTTGTTGTTCTCGAATTGTTTGTTTAGTCTTTGTTTTTCAGTTTATGTTTTTTTTTTGAGTTACACATTAGTACTGGTACTGTCCAACTCTACATTCTACTGCCTGGGGTCATACAGTTGTATGGCTCCCTGTCCAAAGATCCTGATAATCTTCTGATCTCTAAATCTGTTCTTTTCCTGAAGCTGGGGACAGTGATAGGTTTTCTCTGTCTTCTTCTTCTTTTTTTTTCTCTGGCTCATGTGCAGTCAGCGTTGCGCGTCTATACTTTATATCACTGTTGGTTAGAGAGGTATGTGGTAATTCCTCCAATTAGCTTTCCTTTTCCCTTTTCCCTCCTGCTTCACATATGTACGGGTGAACTATTCTCACCCATCTAAGTCTACACTTTACTTATCCTTCAATGATAGGACACTGTACTTTGGACCCAGCTGGAGACTTATCCTTCAATGATAGGACACTGTACTTTGGACCCAGCTGGAGACTTATCCTTCAATGATAGGACACTGTACATTGGACCCAGCTGGAGACTTATCCTTCAATGATAGGACACTGTACATTGGACCCAGCTGGAGACTTATCCTTCAATGATAGGACACTGTACTTTGGACCCAGCTGGAGACTTATCCTTCAATGATAGGACACTGTACTTTGGACCCAGCTGGAGACTCAGTACTGTCCTGGATGAAAGGAACACCGTCCCATAGTTAATGTCCTGGATGAAAGGAACACCGTCCCATAGTTAATGTCCTGGATGAAAGGAACACCCTCCCACAGTTAAAATCAATAACCACCCTGTGACAGAGAATATGATCACAGACAGGGACAATATAGATGCATTCTCAATCTTTGTGCTACTGGAGCAATCAGGAATCACCATGTTTTACACCTGCTGTTGGAAATAGAGCATACATAGGTCTGTCCTGAGTAGAGAGATTCTCATGACTCAACCAAATATGGGTCTGTCCTGAGTAGAGAGATTCTCATGACTCAACCAAATATGGGTCTGTTCCGAGTAGAGAGATTCTCATGACTCAACCAAATATGAGTCTGTCCTGAGTAGAGAGATTCTCATGACTCAACCAAATATGGGTCTGTCCTGAGTAGAGAGATTCTCATGACAACCAAATATGGGTCTGTCCTGAGTACAGAGATTCTCATGACTCAACCAAATATAGGTCTGCCCTGAGTACAGAGATTCTCATGACTCAACCAAATATGGGTCTGTCCTGAGTAGAGAGATTCTCATGACTCAACCAAATATAGGTCTGCCCTGAGTACAGAGATTCTCATGACTCAACCAAATATGGGTCTGTCCTGAGTACAGAGATTCTCATGACTCAACCAAATATGGGTCTGTCCTGAGTACAGAGATTCTCATGACTCAACCAAATATGGGTCTGTCCTGAGTACAGAGATTCTCATGACACAACCAAATATGGGTCTGTCCTGAGTAGAGAGATTCTCATGACTCAACCAAATATGGGTCTGTCCTGAGTACAGAGATTCTCATGACACAACCAAATATGGGTCTGGCCTGAGTAGAGAGATTCTCATGACAACCAAATATGGGTCTGTCCTGAGTACAGAGATTCTCATGACTCAACCAAATATAGGTCTGCCCTGAGTACAGAGATTCTCATGACTCAACCAAATATGGGTCTGTCCTGATTTCAGAGATTCTCATGACTCAACCAAATATGGGTCTGTCCTGAGTACAGAGATTCTCATGACTCAACCAAATATGGGTCTGTCCTGAGTACAGAGATTCTCATGACTCAACCAAATATGGGTCTGTCCTGAGTACAGAGATTCTCATGACTCAACCAAATATGGGTCTGTCCTGAGTAGAGAGATTCTCATGACTCAACCAAATATGGGTCTGTCCTGAGTACAGAGATTCTCATGACTCAACCAAATATGGGTCTGTCCTGAGTACAGAGATTCTCATGACTCAACCAAATATGGGTCTGTCCTGAGTACAGAGATTCTCATGACTCAACCAAATATGGGTCTGTCTTGAGTACAGAGATTCTCATGACTCAACCAAATATGGGTCTGTCCTGAGTACAGAGATTCTCATGACTCAACCAAATATGGGTCTGTCTTGAGTACAGAGATTCTCATGACTCAACCAAATATGGGTCTGTCCTGAGTACAGAGATTCTCATGACTCAATCCAAATATGGGTCTGTCCTGAGTACAGAGATTCTCATGACTCAACCAAATATAGGTCTGTCCTGAGTACAGAGATTCTCATGACTCAACCAAATATGGGTTTGTCCTGAGTACAGAGATTCTCATGACTCAACCAAATATAGGTCTGCCCTGAGTACAGAGATTCTCATGACTCAACCAAATATGGGTCTGTCCTGAGTACAGAGATTCTCATGACTCAACCAAATATGGGTCTGTCCTGAGTACAGAGATTCTCATGACTCAACCAAATATGGGTCTGTCCTGAGTACAGAGATTCTCATGACTCAACCAAATAT
The DNA here is from genome assembly GCA_014155875.1 of Cepaea nemoralis. Classification (NCBI taxonomy): domain Eukaryota; kingdom Metazoa; phylum Mollusca; class Gastropoda; order Stylommatophora; family Helicidae; genus Cepaea; species Cepaea nemoralis. The sequence continues at coordinate 522,212 of JACEFZ010009729.1, read as the reverse complement.
GGGTCTGTCCTGGATACAGAGATTCTCATGACTCAACCAAATATAGGTCTGTCCTGAGTAGAGAGATTCTCATGACTCAACCAACTTTGGGTCTGTCCTGGGTACAGAGAGATTCTCATGACTCAACCAACTGTGGGTCTGTCCTGAGTACAGAGAGATTCTCATGACTCAAAGAAATGTGGGTCTCTCCCAAGTGCAGAGAGATTCTCTTGACTCAACCAAATGTGGGTCTGTCCCAAGTGCAGAGAGATTTTCATGACTAAACCAAATATAGGTCTGTCCCAAGTGCAGAGAGATTCTCATGACTCAATCTCTGTCCCAAGTGCAGCGAGATTCTCATGATGCAACCAAACATGGGTCTGTCCCGAGTGCAGAGCGATTCTCATTCAACAACAAAATATAAGGTGTGTCCCCAGAGCAGATAGGTCAATTCTGGTTAATCAATGAACCAGTCACTAGAAATCAGTGAATACAGCAGCAGGATATGGCAAGACACAATGATTGTGTGATGGAGTTAATGGGACTGATTTCTATTGTTTGTGTGGTGTAGGTGTGTCTGTGATATATGTGTGTGATAAGTATGATGATATGTGTGATATAAGTGTGTGATGTACATGTGAAGTGAGTAAAATGTGTGGGCGTGCGTGCGTGCTTGCATGCGTGCGTGCATGCATATGTATGTGTGTGTGTGTGTGTGTGTGTGTGCATGCGTGAGTGTGTGTGCGCGCGCATGTGCGTGCATTATGTTATGGATAAAACAAGTTATGGAATATGATAATATAATAAGACACATGCCACTACAAGACAAAAGTGATAGAACATGGTGACTACAAGAAACTTACCACAGTTGGGAAAAACGAGGCATTCCTGGATAACTTGAGAGACATGGCCAGTGAGAAGGTCCCAATAAATAGGATGCAGGAAAAGAAAAAGACATCTGGGACATAGAATGGTGTTGAACATCCGTCACCAACCAACTCCCCTTCATCGCTGAGGCACATCTTTCGACCTTCTTTTGTGAATACATCATATGTTGTTGCATTCTGGTAGGTGCCATTGCTTATGGAACTGTTGTATGGCAGAATTGTGCCGAATAAGTTGGTAAAGTTGCCATAAATGATGCAGGAACAGTTGTAGTTTAGTGTTGCATCAGGTCTCAGGTTTGGTGGAGCATCACTGCCTATCTTAATCAGCTGTAGATAAACGTGAACAAATGAGTTAAGTCACTGAGCATACATGACATTAAACATGTGAGGGAAATCATTTAAGAACAAATGTTAACGGAGGAATGTCATTACACACACAAGTCAGAACACTGATACTACTGGCCATCCAAAAAATACTGGAGATATCATCATCAGAAAGAGGCTGTTTTAAGTGTTTGCGCCACTTTATGAGAAGATAAAAACTGGAACAAGTTGTGGCAACTACACAGATTTGTAGAACAAGAGATAGAGGAAGACAGCGAGAGAACATTCTGGACAGTCTTGTGTCAAGGCACAGAAGGGAGTAAAGACATGAACTGAAGCCTGCCGTCGGAGATCGCAAGATATGGAGAAGCATGATTGGTCAGACCAGTCAGCAGGGCACGTTACCGTGATGAAAGATGTCATGTTGGGACAGATGTGGCAGAGTCAGCAGGGCACGTTACCGTGATGAAAGATGTCATGTTGGGACAGATGTGGCAGAGTCAGCAGGGCACGTTACCATGATGAAAGATGTCATGTTGGGACAGATGTAGCAGAATGGTCCACGACAGCCTCCACAGCCAGGTCTCTGACAGGAAGTAAACAAGCAAGTCTAGGATACTGTCCCACGCTCTCAGACATGTTGGGTATATGGTGCTAGCCTCATGTTGTGATAGAATCACTGGCACTTGATAGTGATGTGGTTAATGTTACACCAGAAACCTCAGAGAGTATATGATGGTAAATAAACATCTGAATAGACTTCTGTCAGATCCTGACTGCAGATTTCAGCAACAAGTTTCCAACCAAGACATTCTACAATCACAGCAGACTACAATCACAACAGACTAACATCACAACAGACTACAATCACAATAAACTATAATCACAAAGGGCTGCAGTCACATCAGACTCCAATAACGACCCAACCAGAACAGACTCCAATCACCACAGACTCACAATGACTGCAGACTCCAATCACAACAGACTCACAATGACTGCGGACTACAATCACAACAGACTCCAATGACAACAGACTCACAATGACTGCAGACTACTATCACAAGAGACTTCAATCACAGCAGACTGATCTCAACAGACTGCAGTCTCAACAGACTGCAGTCTCAACAGACTGATCTCAACAGGCTTCAGTCATAACGCACTGTGATCTCAACAGACTGCAGTCACAGAGTTGGTGAAACATGTGTCTGACATCAACAACAGACTGTGTGAAACATGTGTCTTACATCAACAACAGACTGTGAAACGTATGTCTGACATCAACAACAGGATGAGTGGAACAAGTTCTATTTGTGTGAGAGAAAAAATCGTGCATATCCTAGAATAATAACAAGTAATGTTAAAGGAACACCGAAGCAATAATGTATGCAGACCACATACCTTCAGTATGGCCTCCACAATGAAGATGAGTGATATAAGCGCAGCAAAACTCTCCTCTGTGAAGCGAGTGATGTAGCGAACCAGAGCGCTCAGATCAAAGGCCACCATGATGAACAAGATGCCCCCTGTCCAGATTCCCACCCACAGTCTCATCTCCAGGTAGTTGAGGCCGTTTTCTCTGAGGCAACAACCAAGCATGATCATTGGAAACACTGCTAGAACACACTGCTAGAACACACACTGAGAAAACCTCAGCAGATTTTAACTAGGCCATATCTGCTATTTAATACCTACATAGACAGAATATCCAAAGAAACAAGCCTTGACAGAAATAACACCCCTGTCTAGGAGAGACATGAGGGGAAAGGTTGAGCCATACATAAATAGAACACGTCTATATAGGAGACACATGAGAGGAAAGGTTGCGCCATACATAAATAGAACACCTCTATATAGGAGAGACATGAGGGGAAAGGTTGAGCCATACATAAATAGAACTAACACCAACAAATAGGAGATACATGAGGGGAAAGGTTGAGCCATACATAAATAGAACACCTCTATATAGGAGACACATGAGAGGAAAGGTTGAGCCATACATAAATAGAACACCTCTATATAGGAGAGACATGAGGGGAAAGGTTGAGCCATACATAAATAGAACTAACACCAACAAATAGGAGATACATGAGGGGAAAGGTTGAGCCATACATACATAGAACACATCTATATAGGAGACACATAAGGGGAAAGGTTGAGCCATACATAAATAGAACACCTCTATATAGGAGACACATGAGGGGAAAGGTTGAGCCATACATAAATAGAACACCTCTATATAGGAGACACATGAGGGGAAAGGTTGAGCCATACATAAATAGAACTAACATAAATATATATGAGACGCATGAGAGGAAAGGTTGAGCCATACATAAATAGAACACCTCTATATAGGAGACACATGAGAGGAAAGGTTGAGCCATACATAAATAGAACAAAAACCCCTATATAGGAGACACATGAGGGGAAAGCTTGAGCCATACATACATAGAACTAACACCTCTATATAGGAGACACATGAGAGGAAAGGTTGAGCCATACGTAAATAGAACAAAACCTCTATATAGGAGACACATGAGAGGAAAGGTTGAGCCATACATACATAGAACTAACACCTCTATATAGGAGACACATGAGAGGAAAGGTTGAGCCATACGTAAATAGAACAAAACACCTATATAAGAGACACATGAGAGGAAAGGTTGAGCCATACATACATAGAACTAACACCTCTATATAGGAGACACATGAGAGGAAAGGTTGAGCCATACATACATAGAACTAACACCTCTATATAGGAGACACATGAGAGGAAAGGTTGAGCCATACGTAAATAGAACTATACAGGAGACACATGAGAGGAAAGGTTGAGCCATACATACATAGAACTAACACCTCTATATAGAAGACATGAGAGGAAAGGTTGAGCCATACATACATAGAACTAACACCTCTATATAGGGGAGACATGAGGGGAAAGGTTGAGTCATATGTAAATAGAACACCTCTATATAGGAGACACATGAGGGGAAAGGTTGAGCCATACATAAATAGAACACCTCTATATAGGAGACACGTGAGAGGAAAGGTTGAGCCATACATACATAGAACTAACACCTCTATATAGGGGAGACATGAGGGGAAAGGTTGAGCCATATGTAAATAGAACACCTTTATATAGGAGACACATGAGGGGAAAGGTTGAGCCACACATAAATAGAACTAACACCTCTGTATAGGAGACATGAGGCGAGTGCAATGTGATATTTTCAGGGTTGTCGGTCAAAGGTCAAATGTGTACACAGTTCATGGAAGATGAAGGTCAGATAATCTCCCACAGCTGTTAGATTGACAAGACTTATTTGCACATACATTATATATTAATATAACATACACTGGAAAACTGTCTGTGTGAAATTATTTACAAATGAATACTTGACTGTAGGATAATTGGTATAAACAGTTATAACTATACAACAGACAGAACCTATTTATACATACATTCCAAATACTATAACATTTGTTAAAATGAAGTCAATGTAATATCATATACAAAATTGATACTTAATGATTTGTGATGTATGACAATCAGTAAACGACTTACACAACTATGTGATAAACACAACTTCATTCAACATAATCTATAACTAAGTCTAACATGTGTTGAGAAATGATATCTGTGCTAAATTATATACAAAATGAATGCTTAACTGTATGCAATATATGATAACCAGCATAGACATTCCCAATCATGTGCTAGACAGTCTCATTATACATTCATTATACATTTATTATAGATCAATATAACACTTGTTGACAAACAACATCTGTGACAAATATCCACACAAAAATGCTAAGCTATGTGCAACATATAATACAGTCTAACAAATATCCACACAAAAATGCTAAGCTATGTGCAACATATAATACAGTCTAACAAATATCCACACAAAAATGCTAAACTATGTGCAACATATAATACAGTCTAACAAATATCCACACAAAAATGCTAAACTATGTGCAACATATAATACAGTCTAACAAATATCCACACAAAAATGCTAAACTATGTGCAACATATAATACAGTCTAACAAATATCCACACAAAAATGCTAAACTATGTGCAACATATAATACAGTCTAACAAATATCCACACAAAAATGCTTAACTATGTGCAACATATAATACAGTCTAACAAATATCCACACAAAAATGCTAAACTATGTGCAACATATAATACAGTCTAACAAATATCCACACAAAAATGCTAAACTATGTGCAACATATAATACAGTCTAACAAATATCCACACAAAAATGCTAAACTATGTGCAACATATAATACAGTCTAACAAATATCCACACAAAAATGCTAAACTATGTGCAACATATAATACAGTCTAACAAATATCTACACAAAAATGCTAAACTATGTGCAACATATAATACAGTCTAACAAATATCCACACAAAAATGCTAAACTATGTGCAACATATAATACAGTCTAACAAATATCCACACAAAAATGCTAAACTATGTGCAACATATAATACAGTCTAACAAATATCCACACAAAAATGCTAAACTATGTGCAACATATAATACAGTCTAACAAATATCCACACAAAAATGCTAAACTATGTGCAACATATAATACAGTCTAACAAATATCCACACAAAAATGCTAAACTATGTGCAACATATAATACAGTCTAACAAATATCCACACAAAAATGCTAAACTATGTGCAACATATAATACAGTCTACGGCGATGCTGAGACTAGCACAGGCTGCTTGCTGTCTCTGGTCACTTTTATGGACTGTCCAAGAGAAGTCAGATGGACTCTGGTCAGTGGTGGACTGTCCAAGAGATGTCAGATGGACTCTGGTCAGTGGGGGGACTGTCCAAGGAGATGTCAGATGGACTCTGGTCAGTGGTGGGCCTGTCAAAGAGATGTCAGATGGACTCTGGTCAGTGGTGGGCCTGTCCAAGAGATGTCAGATGGAACTCTGGTCAGTGGTGGGGCCCTGTCCAAGAGATGGTCAGATGGACTCTGGTCAGTGTGGGCCCTGTCCAAGAGATGTCAGATGGACTCTGGTCAAGTGTGGGACTGTCCAAGAGAACGTCAGATGGACTCTGCTGTCAAGTGCTGGGACTGTCCGAAGAGATGTCAGGTGGAACTCTGTGTCAGTGGTGGGCCTGTCCAAGAGATGTCAGGTGACTCTGGTCAGTGGTGGGCCTGTCCAAGAGATGTTCAGGATGGACTCGGGTCAGTGGTGGGCCTGTCCAAGAGATGTCAGATGGACTCTGGTCAGTGGTGGGACCTGTCCAAGAGAAGTCAGATGGACTCTGGTCAGTGGTGGGACTGTCCAAGAGAAGTCAGATGGACTCTGGTCAGTGGTGGGCCTGTCCAAGAGATGTCAGATGGACTCTGGTCAGTGGTGGGCCTGTCCAAGAGATGTCAGATGGACTCTGGTCAGTGGTGGGCCTGTCCAAGAGATGTCAGATGGACTCTGGTCAGTGGTGGGCCTGTCCAAGAGATGTCAGATGGACTCTGGTCAGTGGTGGGCCTGTCCAAGAGATGTCAGATGGACTCTGGTCAAGTGTGGGACTGTCCAAGAGAAGTCAGATGGACTCTGGTCAAGTGTGGGACTGTCCAAGAGATGTCAGATGGACTCTGGTCAGTGGTGGCCTGTCCCAAGAGATGTCAGGTGGACTCTGGTCAGTTGGTGGGCCTGTCCAAGAGATGTCAGATGGACTCTGGTCAGTGGTGGGCCTGTCCAAGAGATGTCAGATGGACTCTGGTCAGTGCGTGGAACCTGTCTAAGAGAAGTCAGATGGCTCTGGTCAGTGGTGGGACTGTCCAAGAGAAGTCAGATGGACTCTGGTCAGTGGTGGGCCTGTCCAAGAGATGTCAGATGGACTCTGGTCAGTGGTGGGCCTGTCCAAGAGATGTCAGATGGAACTCTGGTCAGTGGTGGGCCTGTCCAAGGAGATGTCAGATGGACTCTGGTCAGTGGTGGGCCTTCCAAGAGAAGTCAGATGGACTCTGGTCAGTGGTGGGACTGTCCAAGAGAAGCCAGATGGACTCTGGTCAGTGGTGGGCCTGTCCAGAGATGTCAGATGGACTCTGGTCAGTGGTGGGCCTGTCCAAGAGATGTCAGATGGACTCTGGTCAGTGGTGGGCCTGTCCAGAGATGTCAGATGGACTCTGGTCAGTGGTGGGCCTGTCCAAGAGATGTCAGATGGACTCTGGTCAGTGGTGGGCCTGTCCAAGAGATGTCAGATGGACTCTGGTCAGTGGTGGGACTGTCCAAGAGAAGTCAGATGGACTCTGGTCAGTGGTGGGCCTGTCCAAGAGACGTCAGATGGACTCTGGTCAGTGGTGAGCCTGTCCAAGAGATGTCAGATGGACTCTGGTCAGTGGTGGGCCTGTCCAAGAGACGTCAGATGGACTCTGGTCAGTGGTGGGACTATCCAAGATAAGTCAGATGGACTCTGGTCAGTGGTGGCCTGTCCAAGAGATGTCAGATGGACTCTGGTCAGTGGTGGGCCTGTCCAAGAGATGTCAGATGGACTCTGGTCAGTGGTGGGCCTGTCCAAGAGATGTCAGATGGACTCTGGTCAGTGGTGGGCCTGTCCAAGAGATGTCAGATGGACTCTGGTCAGTGGTGGGCCTGTCCAAGAGATGTCAGATGGACTCTGGTCAGTGGTGGGCCTGTCCAAGAGAAGTCAGATGGACTCTGGTCAGTGGTGGGACTGTCCAAGAGAAGTCAGATGGACTCTGGTCAGTGGTGGGCCTGTCCAAGAGATGTCAGATGGACTCTGGTCAGTGGTGGGCCTGTCCAAGAGATGTCAGATGGACTCTGGTCAGTGGTGGGCCTGTCCAAGAGATGTCAGATGGACTCTGGTCAGTGGTGGGACTGTCCAAGAGATGTCAGATGGACTCTGGTCAGTGGTGGGCCTGTCCAAGAGATGTCAGATGGACTCTGGACGTAGCCATGCAGACAGTCAACAGCAAGTAGAGCCTATCAACATTGTGAGGACATGCATCTCTCCCGTAGCACCATACACATGTCAACCAAGGACCATGTCTGATTCACTCAAGAAGAGAATCAAAGAAGTGAATCAAAGAAGAGAATCAAAGATGAGAATCAAAGAAGAGAATCAAAGATGAGAATCAAAGAAGAAAATCAAAGATGTGAATCAAAGAAGAGAATCAATGAAGAGAATTAAAGAAGTGAATCAAAGAAGTCAATCAAAGAAGTCAATCAAAGAAGAGAATGAAAGAAGTCAATGAAGGTTTGTGAACTGAAATGTTACAGGAAATTCTGTTAATAACCTGTAAATCAATATTGACGAACAATATGAGTCAGCAACAAATGTAATCTGGACACAGACAACATTCAAGACATGTCTTACTTGCAGAAATGATTGAGGATTGTCTCAAAGACCAACACTGGCCCAGTACTACCCAGAATAGTCAGCGGCTGTCCAGCAAAGAGCGAGTAGATGATACCACACACAGCTCCGGACATAATCGACTCCAGTGCCGCCTGTTGTGTATAAGTCAGACATTGTGAGCACATCCTGCCTGGTCCAGGTAAACAATACAAGCCAGACATTGTCCAAACATGGACAGACAATATTAATAGATCAACAACTCAGAAACATGGACAGACAATATGAATAGATCATGGTCAGACAATATGAATAGATCATGGTCAGACAATATGAATAGATCATGGACAGACAATATGAATAGATCATGGACAGACAAAATGAATAGATCATGGACAAACAATATGAATAGATCATGGACAGACAATATGGACAGACAATATGAATAGATCATGGACAGACAAAATGAATAGATCATGGACAGACAATATGAATAGATCATGGACAAACAATATGAATAGATCATGGACAGACAATATGAATAGATCAACAACTCACAAACATGGACAGACAATATGAATAGATCACAGACAGACAATATGAATAGATCATGGACAGACAATATGAATAGATCATGGACAGACAATATGAATAGATCATAGACAGGACAATATGAATAGATCATAGACAGACAATATGAATAGATCATGGACACAATATGAATAGACATGGACAGACAATATGAATAGATCATAGACAGACAATACAAATAGATCAACAACTCTCAAACATGGACAGACAATATGAATAGATCATGGATAGACAATATGAATAGATCATGGTTAGACAATATGAATAGATCATGGACAGACAATATGAATAGATCATGGACAGACAATATGAATAGATCATGGACAGACAATATGAATAGATCAACTCACAAACATGGACAGACAAAATGAATAGATCATGGACAGACAATATGAATAGATCAACAACTCACAAACATGGACAGACAATATGAATAGATCATGGACAGACAATATGAATAGATCAGTTTTTAGTTTTTAGTTTTAGTCATTGGATCAACATCACGGCACACGGTTTAACCCATAAGTGCTCCGTTTTCCTCCTAACTCAAACCTGAGTCTGGAGAAACTCAGCTCAATGCACGAACTCCGTTGCATCGGTGAGGATCCTGAAATACTTTGGGTAGATATTTTAACTCGAAATTTTGCCCTGGGCAGCGCCGTTAGGCTACTCTTTTTCGATTTACAACTGACAAGGGATTTTTTACGTGCGCAACAATACACACGGGCATCCGATCTCACTACCCAGAGACCAGGGGAAATTTTATCACTGGAAGTCCAGGTGGATTTTTTAAATAAATCCCGGTGTCGTTAGCCACTACACAATGTGGGATTTGCTGAGGAGGGGATCCGAGCCCTTATGGACTGAATGGTTTGATGTGCAATGAGGATGATCTGTCGACTAACTATCTAACTAACTATCTATCTATCTAACTAACTAACTAACTAACAAACTCTGTACAGGGAGACTGACACTGAGATCTCTACCACAAGATATGAGGCATGAACAAAAATCTTGACTACAAGACTAAGATGAGCTTGTACTGACCATGTTGGTGTCTGTAGCATCCCCCAACAAACCACCAAATGTGATGATTGGCGTCAGACAAGCGAAGTAGAGGAACACGAATGATGCGATAGCTTGCACAGAGAAGGCGTCTGTGAAGTCACTCCAGTACCATGGGGCCTTTCTCTTGATATCTGCAATCAATCCTCCAAAGAGCCTTCAGAACAAAAACATTTATCTGGAGTGAATGACAACAATAGATTTCAAGTGATTGTTGCCATTTTATGGATCATATAAGACATAACACACCTCTAACACACATTATTTTGATTGATTAGTATTGACCTACTTCCTGGTTGTGGCTTAAGACATTTGTTTACAGTAAAATAAGCCACTCCTGGCTGTGGCCTCAGACATTTGTTTATAGTAAAATAAGCCACTCCTGGCTGTGGCCTGAGACGACTGTTTATAGTAAAATAAGCCACTCCTGGCTGCGGCCTGAGACATGCGTTTATTGCAAAGAGTTTCAAGTTCCTGTCTTACCTGACATGCTCTTGTTGGAGCATTCCACAGTTTAATGCATGTCTACCACAGTTTGATGCATGTCTACCACAGTTTGATGCATGTCTACCACAGTTTGATGCATGTCTACCACAGTTTGATGCATGTCTACCAGTTTAATGCATGTCTACCACAGTTTGATGCATGTCTCCACAGTTTGATGCATGTCTACCACAGTTTGATGCATGTCTACCACAGTTTGATGCATGTCTCCACAGTTTGATGCATGTCTTCGTTTCAAGCTTCAGTTCCACGTTAAATCTTCACTGGCCCTGTTCAGCCCATCTTTTATGGAATAATTTTTATGGATAATCAAATATTGACTTTCCGCAATATTAACTGCTATGAGAGCTTCCAATCAAAACCTTAAAAGTGTGACAGAAATTACAATAACCATGCCATTGTCTTGTAACCTGTCAATATTTTTGTTAAGGGTGTCAAGTGTTAAACATGTGACATCATGGTGCAGATGAACATGCTGACATAATAAGGACAGTTTATAAATGGCCACCCTAATTTTGACAGGCACTAAAGAGGAGCAGTATTCTGTTATCTGATTTTTGTCAGGAAGGGATGAAACCCATCGAAATTAATTGGCGAATGAAGGTCCAGTATGGTGATGCATGTCTGCCAGTCTTGCAATTGTATGAGTGAAGTAGGAAGTTTCAAAACTTTTCGGTCTGATGAAGAGCTACAGCAGGTTGCAATTGAGTAGTTACACACGCTACCAAGATAATTTCTTTCTACAGGAATCCAAGCACTTTATCAGTGCTGGAGGACTTGCATTGAAAGCAGTGGAAACTACATCAAAAAATGATACATTTGTTCTTTACTTTTTCAGAATATATTCACAACAAAAACAAAAAAATAAAGACACATTTAAAGTGTTCATTTGAAGCCCCTCATATGTTGCTACTGTAGTAGTAAGTGTGAGATCTGATATGTGATCATGATAGTAGTTTACATCTGATCTCATATTTGATCATGATAGTAGTTTGTGTCAGATCTGATACTTGAACATGAAAGTAGCTTGAAGTAGTTGACAGGACAACTGACAAGACAACTGACATTCTGCCACGGAAGAGTAACATGAAAGCAGTTGACAGAACAACTGACAAGACAACTGACATTCTGCCACAGATAATTAACATGCACAGACACAGACAAGATGGCAACCATCAAATACACACCTGCCGGTTCGTACCAGAGTCGGGTCAGCATGGTCATCCCCTTCGTCTGTGGATAAAATCTTCCCATTTGGTTGTGGAGGGCCCGACGATGCTGTTTTCCTGCCTTCCTGTGGGGAGATGAGTATTCATACATCTAACCAGACTCTCACACTTGCCAGCCGCAGGTCTGTCTCTAAAGTTACTCTACACAGTACCAAGAAAAATAAGACCTCTGAAATATTTCTCAAACTTGCCAAGGGCAGCCATGTTTCTAAGAATGTACCAGAAAATGATCATGTAAAAGCACATATTGCCTGAATGTATTATTGCTGCTATTCAAGGAAATATTTCACAAAATTATAGCAGATCTGCAGCAATAGAATGTGATATGGTATCTAATAGTTCTAGGCCAGTCACATTCCTTTAGATTCTACATCATTGTCAAATCAGCTGTCACTGGAATGTTCACTGCTCTTGTTTGTAACATGTACAACACTCAACTTCACAATGAAAGATGCTAGTCTTTTCAACACTATTGTTCTCATAACTTGTAAAATACTTGACTTCACAATGAAAGATGCTAATTGTTTCAACACCTTTGTTGTCCTAATTTGTAAAATACTCGACTTCACAATGAAAAATACTAGTTGTTTCAACACTTTTGTTGTCATTATTTGTAAAATACTCGACTTCACAATGAAAGATGCTAGTCTTTTCAACACTATTGTTCTCATAACTTGTAAAATACTCGACTTCACAATGAAAGATACTAGTTGTTTCAACACTTTTGTTGTCATTATTTGTAAAATACTCGACTTCACAATGAAAGATGCTAGTCTTTTCAACACTTTTGTTGTTAGTTGTAAAATAATTAAACTGTTTCACCTGTCTTTAGAACTTTTTTGCTGCTCACTTTCGTTTTGTTTTGATTAAATTTCAAACTGCTAATCTGATCATTACGCACTGAAGATGTTCTCTGAATGTACAGCATTTGTCAGACTTACCTGTGATGGTACAGACTGAGGTGGTTCGATTCGAATGGACGGATCCCATTCACCAGGTGGCAGCACTGTGACCTGATCTAAGAACTCATCAATCCCAGCCAGAAGATCATCGCGGTCACGTGCATGGTAGGCAACATCATGGAAGATCTACAACAGACAGCAAATAATGATGACAACACAGAAACTAGTTACTGGGACAACAATCCTAGCAAAGAGAGGAATATTGACAATAATCAACTAACATCAGATACAAGTGTGCAGACAGTCAACTCACCTCGTCACAAACATGTCATATAAGTGCAAGTACACTTACCTCAGGCATGACATGTGCCGATAGTCAACTCATCTCATCTGACATATGTCACATAAGTTTACCAATAGTCAACTGTACACATCAACAAAACTAACAGCAGTGTGCCAATAGTCAACTCATCTCATCTGACATATATCACACAAGTTTATCAAAAGTCAACTGTACACATCAACAAAACTAACTGCAGTGTGCCAATAGTCAACTCATCTCATCTGACATAAATCACACAAGTTTATCAAAAGTCAACTGTATATATCAACAAAACTAACAGCAGTGTGCCAATAGTCAACTCATCTCATCTGACATATATCACACAAGTTTACCAATAGTCAACTGTACACATCAACAAAACTAACAGCAGTGTGCCAATAGTCAACTCATCTCATCTGACATATATCACACAAGTTTACCAAATGTCACCTGTGTGTTGCCGGGGCCCATAAGGGAAGCAAAGAATAGCAACACTGTAGCCTACCACGCATGTCATAAGAGGCGACTAAGGAGGCTTGATGGTTCCGTCACCCTGCAACAGAGTGAGTGCGTGGCGCGACACTGTGAGCTGTGAATTTCATGTGACATTCTTTTGAATCTGCCCAAGGTTATTTGGAATGTGACTGCATGTTCGGAGCTATGGCAGCTGACTATGTCCCAGAGTTGACCGGTTTTTGCCTTATGCAGAAATGTGTTGCTGCTGGGCTTCTGGTTGACTGCCACTACTATTGACGATGAACTGTATTTTTGTGACTTTTGTGTTGGCATTCTGGTGACGGCATTATCATCAAATAACTGTACACATCAACAAAACTAACAGCAAAGTACTAATAGTCAACTGACCTCATCAGACATCAGTGTGGCAATAGACCTGCCGATCTCATGAAATTTGTTCTGGTTGCCAACAGGACCAAGCAGCAGAAAGAGGAAACGAGTTGGAACAGGGACCTCGGTCAAGTCACCCAGAACCTGGGCCTTGGTGAGGCGAACAAAGGCCACAATCTGATGGTTCAAGTACTCCACTTCTCCAACAAAGATATTGGCAGCTTCAGCTCCCGGTGGGATCTTCTTCATGAAGTGCAGATTCTGTGGATGAAATAGTGCTTTCATCACTTCAATGGAAACATGTCTATGATTGTTCTTGGTGCTCAGTGGAAACATGTCTGTGATTGTTCTTCATTCTCAGTGGAAACATGTATGTGATTGTTCTTGGTGCTCAGTGGAAACATGTCTGATTATTCTTGGTGCTGAATGGTAACATGTCTGTGATTGTTCTTGGTGCTGAATGGAAACATGTCTGTGATTGTTCTTGGTGCTCAATGGAACGAAAGCAGGGTGGCTGGATAGATATTTACAGATTCCTAGTTAAGGGAGACAAAATTGTAAAACACCAGGCCTGCAAATCAAGTTGTGATTGAATGGACAAAGCAACCTGATTATCTGAGCACAGATGACCATCTGATGAACATCCAATAGTAGTAGTAACAACCAGGTTTGATTGATGTTGCAACAGCAACATATCCGCTAGTGTTGATATAACAACTGGAGCAGCACAATAGTGCAGATCAGGTTGGATAAATACAATAATAAACAATAAAATATGGTTAACATATGTGGTGTGTTTACATGTAGTCAAATCAGCACACAGTCGGAACAGGCAATTAGAAACACACCAGACTGACACTGGGAATTTACATGTATTGTTCATTTACAAATTCATTCACTAATTTACTTATAAACTCATCCACACACTTATTCATCTATTTATTTAGCTTGCTCAGCAACTCCATTATTCCTTCATTCAGTTAATCACTCTCGTTAATTCACCTTAAAATCCATTTACTCACTTATAAAAATCATTAATCATCAATTTGTTCTTTTTTTTTTTTTTTGCATATCCTTTACAGGACATCGCTGTCAACACCAACATCTTTCAGCTGTATGTTGATCTCTTGGCAAGATTACGCTCAGTAGTTTGCGAATGCTTTCTGAGCGGCCGGCTCACATACCACATAAGTTACCAATGCGATTCAAACCACTGCTGATTCTCACCGTCATCACGTTACCGACGAGAGTATACGAGATTATGGAGAAAAGTCATAACCTCTAAGCCACGAAGCCGGCTATCAATTTAATCACATGACTAAATTATTCATGGAATCACTGTTATAGCTTGTCCTGTATCTATACACAAAGACAGACAGCTACACAAGAAGACGTGACAAGTGAAAAGCACCGAATGAATGGTAATTAAACTAAGCATCCAGAGAGATTGATTTGTGTGTGGAATAGTGCAATCAGATCATTAGTATCATGGCAGGTATGATTGACACATGAATACACACAAACAGGAGCTCACTCAGACCCTTCAATGTCGCTCTATATAGGTGTATATTTTGAATAATGAAGACACAAACAATAGATTGCACGATTTATTGCCTGGCATATTTTGCTGCATCTCGTCAGGTAAATACTGCAGAAATCACACAACTTACGTGAATTAACTAGATAAATCCTTCAAACTGAAATATACACATGTTCGCACAGTAATGTCAATTATCTACCACGGTAACCTTAAGCTGACTAACATGTCTTTCTGTTTGCACAATTCTGGCTTGCGTTTCCACCACTTACACTACAACAAATCTACAAATTCACAAACAAGTCATCATACAACAGGGAACAATACCCACCTGTGTTAGTAGATTCCAGGTGATAGGCAGGCATGGAGGAAGACAAACGAGATCAGTAAATGTGCCATGCAGTCATGCATATGGTTCAGGTTACAAAATAGGCTTCACACACTGTCTCTCACAGCACTTTAACTACACACCTCACACATTGTCTCTCTCAACTCTTCAACTACATGTCTCAACTGCATTGATAACAAACCTAGACCAGATCATGGTCATGTGTCATAGACACAATCATGACACTATTGGATGGTCCAACTCATACAATCACTGGGTCTTGGGTAAAGACTTCATGTCATAATGACATGACTTCATATGGGTGACATCCCTTGTGTGTCACAAGCATGCTGGGAAGTGGTTACACTAACCATGTCTACACGACCAATCATAGATATTCCAATCACCAGACGCAGTTGTACATTCTGACCTAAAAAACACATCTTAGTAATGACTGTAGAATAACATATTCTATAAAATATATAACATGAAAAATAACATATAATTACATAATAATAATATGTATGTCATATAAACATAAAACAGACATGTCACATAAAAGGGCCAAGTATTGGGACCTGCATGTGGAACCAGCCGTGGGCTGTATGAGGACAGACAGACAGTCCCGTATGCAGATGTATACAATGTCCCGTGCATGTCTACAATGTCCCATGTCTACCCTGTCCCATGTCTACAATGCTAAAGTTACCCCATTATCTAGACATGGCTTAGATATCAACGTCCAAAAAAAATGAAAACTATTAGCAAAAATAAAAGAGCAAGAAATTAGCAGTGGAAAGGAGAAGTCATCGATGATTAACACAGTAAATAGGGAGATACCAGAACAAGTGATAAGTTTCTCCTATCTTGAAAATGTAATAACAGATAGTGGACCTTAAAAAGAAATCAAAACGAAAACAGGAATGGCCAAACATGTTTTCAACATTATTGTCAAAGAATGCCGCGAGTTGCACCAGAATGCTCTCCTACATGAAAGTATGCAATAAGAGAGGAAGGAAAAACTAAAGGAATAAAATCACGCTTCTCATTGACTATCCAAGATATACACAAAATTGCACGTCAAATGCATAACGCTAGCAGCCTGTTTTATCAAAGAGTTGTAAAACTCGCAGTCTACCCCGAGAGTCTAATAGCTCATTCGACACGTTTGAGGTTCCCTTCCCATGAAGGGACACCAAAGCATGAAAGCAAATGTTGGTAGAGATAGTAGTCACCTAGGGTCGTCACGCTGATAAACATGCCGGTCCAGGGGTTAATGGAGCAATTACATAAGAGAAGTGTGAAGTCAGCTGGTAATGAAATACCAAAGGTAGCGGGGGCAAACCGCAGACTATGATGTGAAAAGGACCGCGTAATTTCTGGCCGAGGGCAACCCATGGGTGTGAAGCTACACAAATTGAGAAGATTTCAGAACTTAATGTTAGAGATCTGATACTCAAATCAGATAACTTCATA
Source organism: Cepaea nemoralis (assembly GCA_014155875.1). Lineage (NCBI taxonomy): Eukaryota > Metazoa > Mollusca > Gastropoda > Stylommatophora > Helicidae > Cepaea > Cepaea nemoralis. The sequence goes on along the minus strand of JACEFZ010009729.1, from coordinate 504,860 downwards.
AAGCACAGTATGAAAGAATATTCTAAACTTCACATGTATAGTTTTTCTATGAAGTTTAGGAATTGGAATTTTAGTATAGCTTTTTGACTTATCGGTCTTATTAAAGCAGGCCATGAGTGATTCCTCAGTTTACTGTATAATTACTTAAGTTGCATTTACTTAACATAGGAATCAGAGCCAGGTACCCTTAATTAAACTATGCTTTCTGATAATTAGGCATTTTTATTATTTAGCATCCATCAGAATTGTATATCTATTTTGATTGAAGTATAGAATATCTTTCTTTTGTTTCGTCAAGGGAAAATTTTTTAAATTTTGGGAATTGGTATACTTTTTGGTATTTTTTTAACTAGAGCATGAACGTGAGTAAAAGTTAGATTTTGATCTATGTAAAAACCAGTGTCTTGTGCTGGGACACTTTCTACGGCGTGCGCCAATGCAGCGAAGAGTTCTCTGCGTTAGAGTGTCATTGACTATCCAAGATAACACAAAATGCACGTCAAATGCATAACGCTAGCAGCCTGTTTTATCAAAGAGTTGTAAAACTCGCAGTCTACCCCGAGAGTCTAATAGCTCATTCGACACGGTTGAGGTTCCACTTCCCATGAAGGGACACCAAGGCATGAACTAGCATACATGTTGGTAGAGATAGTAGTCAGCCTAGGGTCGTCACGCTGATAAACATGCCGGTCCAGGGGTTCAATGGAGGCAATTACCTGCAGAAAGTGTGAAGTGTCAGACTGGTAATGAAAACTACCCCGAAAGGCAGACGGACGGGCAAACCCGCAGACTCAATTGATAGTGAAAAGGACCGCGTAAATTTCTGGCCTGAGGGCCAACCACCCAGGTGTGAAGCTACACAAATTGAAAGATTTAAGAAACAGTATATATGTTAGGAGATTCTGATACTCAAATCAGATAACTTCAGTAATAGCAACAGGTATGAAAGAATTATATGTCTAAACTTCACATGTATGAGTTTTGTGCTGTTAGAAGTTTAGGAATATTAATTTCTAGCCTGTAACTTCGGGACCTTCATCGGTCGGCATGTTGTAGGCTATCTCAATGAGTACTTGTATTCCTCAGTTTACTGTCTATAGCATATTACTATAAGTTTGTCATTCTTACTATACACATAGGAATCTATGATGCCAGGACTATGCTCCTTACATATTCTTTTAATGTTTATATGTCTCATTTTGTATGTACACAATATTATTACTAACTCTGTTATGCCATTATTAGGAATATCATTATATGCCTATTTTGAATTTGCACACTTTATTTGATGTTTGAGATGCAAATTGTCATATTGTAACTCACCAGGAGAGAGGGTGTGTGCTATTCTGTGCTTACAAGCAGCGAACTTAGACATATTGCCTATGGATTGGGTTTGAAGCAGAGGTGTAGTGGTGCAGACATTACCCACAATCGGTACTGGGTATATGTTCCGCTTAGCCCTTTCAGTGCATGGTGAATGAGCGTTCATCATAACTCATTTAGGCCTTGCACAGAGACTGGTCACTGGCACTTAAGCCCCGCAATCAGATACTCTTATGATACCACTATAGACCCTTTGATCTGCTAAACCAACGTTTGAATGGAGCGGCTGTAAGGAACCGGGTGTCTGAACTAGTGACATGGACTTAGGACATTTCATTCCTCTTTATGAAATGTTACAAGGAATGGCAGTAAATGTAATAATTACAGGCATGTTCGACTACTGGAAAAGTCCTTCCCAGACTCGACAGTAATAGAGAGATATAGAGGGAGAAAATGGAGAGTGAACGCAGTAGAGCTGGAAGAGAGACACTCACCAGACTTGTCAATGTGAGTGGTGTATTGGGGTGATAGATTGTATGTATTACCTAGGATTGTACTGATGTAGAACTAGATAATACTACATTCTTGATTATGCCTTCCAAGCACAAACAGGAGCCCAGGTTTCCCCTTGCAGTGACAATGAGGAACCTGGTAGGCATCAAGATGGAACACCATTCCGAATACACCTGCAGTATTTATCTCACCTGAACCCAGCCACAGATCCAGACAGGATACAATAACTTTAGAGTTATGCACATGCTTTTCTTCACTACATTGTTGTATTGCATAAACCTCTATAGATTCACTATCATCATCTGGATAACCATCATATGTTCAATGATTAATGATAGACAATAAAGTGACTGTAGTTTGTTTTAACTCATAGTTCAGTTGTTATACTTTTGTTTTCCAAGGAACACAATTGCCCTGCTTACCTTGGTGGGAGTTTAATTACATAACATGGAGATCAGATGGGAAAACCTGCCCTGACTAGTAGTCCATTTATCGACATAAACCTAGGCCTCTAACTTTCCCTTTCCCACTCCTTGGGGAATATCAAGACCAGCTTATTTCACTTTTCTTTAACGAGCTGTACTCTTGGATATTCATGGGCTTAATCTTTATTTCAGCCATACAGATTTTGTCCTGAGTCAATTACTGACAAATTTTGGTCTCTGTAGAGATCAACACTTGTCACTTCTGACAATTTGAGTTTGCCCACCAGTGATAGTAAATCAACTTGGCGGTGGCGCACCCCCACTTCTGACAATCATGAAATCAGTTTTAACATCTAGAGAGATTAAAAATGTGGTAAAAATAACAATTGTCAAATGTTATGTGTATTCAACACTAATGTATGGCGCAGGAGTCTGGACAATGAACAAACACTAATAGAAGCTCTGGAGATGTGAATATGCAAAAGAATATGTCATATTTCATGGATCAAAAACAATCAAATTCTTATGTTCTAGAAAAACTTGGAATGAAAAAGAAAGTTGATGAAAGAAATAAAAAAGAGGCAAGTTAAATATTTTAGCCACTTTAAAAGACATTTTTTATGTTGCATATCCCTTACAGGACGTTGCAGTCAACACTAGCATTTTTCAGCTGCTGTTGATGTACTAGGCAAGATTACACTCAGTAGTTTGCCATTGCTTTCTGAGCGACCGGCTCACATACCCCCATAAGTAACAAATGTAGTGCAATCCGTTACCGAATCTCGCACAGCTGTGTTACTCACGAGAATATACGGGATTGCGCAGAAAGACGTTAACTCCTATGCCACTCTTATAAAAACAATGGGTTATAAGGTTGAAGGGAAGCGAGAAAGAGGCAAACAACAATACAAGTGGGAAGATAACATCAAGAGATGGAAAAACAGCAGTCTGACAGAATATTCTTGTTGAGAATTTAGTCTAAGACAAGGTTCCCCATCAGCAGTACAGTCTGTCTGTATGGTTCCATACACTGACTTGAGAATTTAGTCTAAGACAAGGTTCCCCATCAGCAGTACAGTCTGTCTGTATGGTTCTATTACACTGACTGGTTGAGAATGTAGTCTAAGGCAAGGTTCCCCACAAGCAGTACAGTCTTGTCTGTATGGTTCTATTACACTGACTGGTTGAGAATGTAGTCTAAGGCAAGGTTCCCCACAAGCAGTACAGTCTTGTCTGTATGGTTCCATACACTGACTGGTTGAGAATGTAGTCTAAGATAAGGTTCCCCACCAGTAGTACAGTCTGTCTGTATGGTTCCATTACACTGACTGGTTGAGAATGTAGTCTAAGGCAAGGTTCCCCACAAGCAGTACAGTCTGTCTGTATGGTTCCATTACACTGACTTGAGAATTTAGTCTAAGACAAGGTTCCCCATCAGCAGTACAGTCTGTCTGTATGGTTCCATTACACTGACTGGTCAAGAATGTAGTCTAAGACAAGGTTCCCCATCAGCAGTACAGTCTGTCTGTATGGTTCCATTACACTGACTGGTTGAGAATGTAGTCTAAGACAAGGTTCCTCACAAGCAGTACAGTCTGTTTGTATGGTTCCATTACACTGACTAATTGAGGATGTAGTTTAAGACAAGGTTCCCCACCAGCAGTACAGTCTGTCTGTATGGTTCCATTACACTGACTGGTTGAGAATGAAAGACAAGAAACAGAACAAAAGGTTGTTGACAGACATGATGACCAACACCACATGGCATCAACTGTAAGACATCAGTTATCGATTTTATGAATTTCTTATTTGTTTGATTATGTTTTCTTTCCTTTATCAATCAGATAACATAGATCAACCTGGAGCAGATATCCAACCCAATCTTTGATTAGCTGAATTTAAGATCTGGAACCACCAGTACAAATGTTACAATGAAATGAGCACTGCTTGCAAATGTCCTCAATTCTCATTCCCAAGGATGTTGATTGCAAGTGTGTAGCATCCACAGATCTGTCATCACCTGAGTTCTCAACTGCATACTGACAGCCGGAACACGTTGTTTGCTGGTTTCTCTGGACAACATATCAGCCCACATTCACACATAAGATTGTATGTGAAACTCTGGACATCATATCCACCCAATTTCACACAGAGGATTGTATGTGAATCTTTGCACAACATATCTGTCCACATTAACACAGAGGATTGTATGTGAATCTCTGGACAACATATCTGTCCACATTAACACAGAGGATTGTATGTGAATCTCTGGACAACATATCTGCCCATATTCTCACACAGGGCATTGTATGTGAATCTCTAGGTGCATTCTAACAACAAATCTCTCCCTGGATGTGCTGGCTAATGATCAGTGAAACCAATAAACCATAAAATAAAGTGCTAGCCATGAATGTATGTCCAAAAACCATGCAGAAAAAAAATCATAATAAAGGCAACAGAGAAATGAAAGTGTTGAGTGACGGCAGTTAGGACTGACACGCTTCTTCCCACAGACATCGGTCTTACATGTCTGTGGGAATGTTCATACACATGTCTGTGGGAATGTTCATACACATGTCTGTGGGAATGTTCATACACATGTCTGTGGGAATGTTCATACACATGTCTGTGGGAATGTTCATACACATGTCTGTGGGAATGTTCGTACACATGTCTGTGGGAATGTTCGTACACATGTCTGTGGGAATGTTCATACACATGTCTGTGGGAATGTTCATACACATGTCTGTGGGAATGTTCATACACATGTCTGTGGGAATGTTCATACACATGTCTGTGGGAATGTTCATACACATGTCTGTGGGGAAGTTTGTACAAATATCTGTTAGAATGTTTATGCAACTATCTATTGGAATGTTTATGCAAATATTTCTTGAAATGTTTATGAAAATATCAACTGGAATATTTATGCAAATATCTGTTGGAATGTCTATGCAAATATCTACTGGAATATTTATGCAAATATATATTGGAATGTTTATGCAAATAACTGTTGGAATGTTTATGCAAATATCTGTTGGAGGCGTATAATGCAAATATCTACTGGAATGTTTATGCAGCTATCTGACTGGATATTCATACTTTCTATAGCTCATATGCACAAAGTGACTGGCATCGGACACTGAATTCACAGATACTGTTACATTTGACATTTGACAATATGGAAGCAATGATCACATTTTGTGTTTAACCATAACAACACCCGGCTCATAACACTCTGATCACACTGTGCATCTTTATTTGTATGCAATTATGTATGTGGTGTACATATACTAAGTGGTGGTGTATTGTCTGTTCTCTTCTAACCAAAGGTGTAATGGTATGTTAGAGCCATGGTTGATTTGGCCACAGTTAGCACATCCTTGTTTCATCTGATCCACAGCCAGCCAGTGAGAGATGAATATTCAATGATGAAACCCCGAAATTCCATAGACAAGCGTGCTAACCAGGGCACAACCTGTATATTTGACCCATAGAACAGCACATGTAGATCGTGATTTGTTGTCCACTAATTTCCTGTAAACTATTCTTTCTGTTGATGACTCTGAGCATAACCTCGCATAAATACCTAGGCAGACTGTGGCAACTTGTCAGCTGATTTGTTCAAATGTATTGTCACAGTCAACTCATAATTGTGGGCATTCTAAAAGAAGGTGTGTGACTTTTGCCACAGTCAACTAATTTCTCTGGACATTCTAAACATTCTATTGTCAAGTGCCTAATGGCTAGACTCTTCCTCTTCCTCTGCTGCTGCTTCTTCTTTCGCTACTTTTTCTTCTGCTGCTTCTTCTTCTTCCTCCTCCTCCTCCTCTGCCTCCTCCTCCTCCTCTTCTTCTTCTTCTTGCCTGAGGACTAGTGAAGCACAGGACTACCATGTGGCATGCCAAGCCCTTCATCATTGGTTGAATGTTGGCTAAATTTGTTTTATGGTGTGAGTTAGCTAACCTCAAACCAACACCCTGGAGTCACCTTCTAGAAGCTCGCAGGGGAAGTTTCCAATGTTACTATTCTTCATCTCCCCAGTAACTACATAACCACATAATCCCTCCAAGACACAGCTGGAAAGGTACACAACTGTTGTTGCAGACTAGAAACAGACTTATGTCCCCATGTAGGAATTGAGGTATGGAAATCAAGGATAAGGAAGCTACTACTGATGAGCTCAAACGAGAGCGAAACTCAAGTCTAGTGCTTCCGCATTGACGTGGATAGGCCTTAGGTTCATGCCGGAATAACCACATAATCCCTCCAAGACACAGCTGGAAAGGTACACAACTGTTGTTGCAGACTAGAAACAGACTTATGTCCCCATGCAGGAATTGAGGTATGGAAATCAAGGATAAGGAAGCTACTACTGATGAGCTCAAACGAGAGCGAAACTCAAGTCTAGTGCTTCCGCATTGACGTGGATAGGCCTTAGGTTCATGCCGGAATACGATCAGCATTGCCAGTAGTGGGTTGTGCTCAATATTTACATCTCAAATCCCGAAACAACCAAATAAATCAATAAGGAAGCTGTTAATGTGAGACCCTTCACCAGCACAAAGTACATGAGTATTTGCAGATGTGGTTTATGCGTAACCCTTCACCAGCACAAAGTACATGAGTATTTGTAGATGTAGTTCATGTGAGACCCTTCACCAGCACAAAGTACATGAGTATTTGCAGACGTAGTTCATGTGAGACCCTTCACCAGCACAAAGTACATGAGTATTTGTAGATGTAGTTCATGTGAGACCCTTCACCGGCACACAGTACACTAGTACTTGTAGATGGTTAATGTTGCATTTATTTTAATATAATGAGAGTGCTAATTCTACACTAAACTAGCAGTTGTATATTATGACTGATGGCATGTATGACTCTTCTACCCGGCGGTCTAGAGACCCAGGAAGTGGAGAGCTGGTATGTGTGATGTAGAACACACATTGTCCTGATGTGTGCCACTGGCAGCACAGCTTCTACCAAGTGTCAAACATTGTGCTAATTGGACACAACCCTCCACTGTTTGAGAATGTTCACTCAACCAACAGATAATTCACTTCCCCAACAGATAATTCACTCACACAACAGATAATTCACTTCCCCAACAGATAATTCACTCACACAACAGATAATTCACTCACACAATGGATAACTTACTAATCTAATTGACTGTTGTCATATGAAATTAGCCACTGACTGACTGTCTGACTCACTCACTCACTTATTCATTCATTCATTCACTCACACATAATCACTAATTCACTTACTCACTCACACAAATACTCCCTAACTTAATCAACACAGTATTGTACACTAATAAGTTATGTTGTATGACAAACATAGTGTTGTGCACTCATACAATTAGTTTATATGTCAAACGTAGTGTTGTACACTCATAAAATCATGTATTTCAAGCGTTGCGTTGTACACTCATAAAATCATGTATGTCAAGCGTTGTGTTGTACACCCATTCAGTTATGCTATATGTCAAACTCACTCTCTCCACTAGTTAACAAGCCCTAAACAAGACGGAGCACATATGGGTTTGCACGAAGTGCTGCGATGTCAATTCTTCAAGCTCAGACCTTCCACCACAAGGGACTATCTAGTCACACGCTCAATTTTATACTCAGACCTTCCACCACAAGGGACTATCTAGTCACACACTCAATTTTAAACTCAGACCTTCCACCACAAGGGACTATCTAGTCACATGCTCAATTTTAAACTCAGACCTTCCACCACAAGGGACTATCTAGTCACACACTCAATTTTAAACTCAGACCTTCCACCACAAGGGACTATCTAGTCACATGCTCAATTTTAAACTCAGACCTTCCACCATATGGGACTATCTAGTCACAAGCTCAGTTTTAAAACTCAGACCTTCCACCACATGGGACTATCTAGTCACATGCTCAATTCCTAAAACTAAGACCAAGTTACAACCTTCCACCACACAGGACTATCTAGTAATGCACTCATTCACTCATACTCTCAAAAGATGTCACCCATTCACCCACTCACTCAGCCACAAACCCACCCAGCCACTCACTGGAAAACCTCACTAATTTACTTCTGCTGATTGCCACAACACTGCCTTGTGATGCAACAATGTGATATGTCTAACTGACAGCCATCAATGTAAACACTACATTTGTGATTCAACAAGTGACTGCCGGGGAGACAAGCACACAAGTTGTGGATGTGTCATGTATGAATGCAGGAAGCTATGAAATAAGTACAGAAATAAATATAGATATACATTGACAAGTGTGACTCAGAAAGGAAAAATACCTCAGCTTACCCTCGCTGAAGGAACTTTGGGTATACCTCTGTCCTAGAATATATGGTCAGTATGTCAAACTGAGTGTTGTACACCCATACAATTATGTTGTATGTCAAACTTAGTATTCTGCACTCATACAATTATGTTGTATGTCAAATGTAGTATTGTGCACTCATACAATTATGTTGTATGTCAAAAGTAGTGTTGTACACTCATACAATCATGATGTATGTCAAACGTAGTATTGAACACTCATACAATTATGTTGTATGTCAAACATATCTTGTTTAGAATGTCAACAATTATCAGTCGACTGTGGCAAAAGTCACACACCTTCTTTTAGAATGCCCACTCATACAGTTATGTTGTATGTCAAACACAGTGTTGTACATGCATACAATTATGTTGTATGTCAAACATAGTGTTGTGCACTCATACAATTATGCTGTATGTCAAATGTAGAGTGGAAAGCTAATATAATTATTTTGTATGAAAAATGTAGAGTGGAACGCTAATATAATCATGTTGTATGTCTAACTCAGAGTGGTATATTAGTATAACTATATTGTATATCATATGTAGAGTTATACACTAATACAACAATATTGTATGTCAAGTGTAAAGTTGTACACAAATACAATCATGTTGTATGTCACATATTTAAGAGAACATTAATACACTTTGATGTATGTCACATGTGGAGTACATAACTAAAACAGCCATGTTGTATGTCACATATAGAGTGTGTCAGAGTCCTAGTAAGTGTGAGAGAGGACATAGGACAAGGACAGGACATAGGTAGAGCATGGGTAGCGTAGGACAGGACTGTATACCCAGCGGGAGACAGGAAATAGGGTTAGAGACTGGACATGTCCTTGAATGACAGTCCAACCTTGGACTAGACGACCTGAGACATCAGCTATTAATAGATGGTTGAAGTACAGGACGACACCAAAATACCGAGACACCCGACTTAGCACGGACGACACGATGGCCAAAACGCCACGTGACCACAGACCAAGGCAAGGACGAGCAGACTGGACTTGACTGTGGATGAGAGAGGAGTTTTGGGTTACCTGAAAGAGTGTGTGCTGATTGCCTCATGCTAGAGAGATTTACTATTGTTGTGAGAGTGTTGATATTGGATAACCTGTGCGCTAATATGCTGAAATGCAATAAGATGCGAGAAACGCATGAGTGCTTTGCTAATGTTTACGTGAATTGCTAGCTTTGTCAGAGCGTGATTATGACTAATGTCAATGATTTCGATAAGTGAATAAATCACCATACATGTGAACTATTTGTTGATGAATCATTTGCATATGTATTACATTGCTGTCACGTCTTCAACGATGAGCTATGACTGATTGAAACGCTGACAGAGTGGGTACACTAATACATGATATTTGGGTATGTCACATGTAGATTAGAACATTAATACATTGTTGTATGTCATTTGCAGAGTAGAGTATTAATTCATCTGATTGTACGCCACACATGGGGGCGATACACTAAGACAATCACGCTGTATGTTACATGGGGGCGATACACCAAGACATTCACACTGTATGTTACATGGGGGCGATACACTAAGACATTCACGCTGTATGTTACATGAGGGCGATACACTTAGACAATCACACTGTATGTTACATGAGGGTGATACACTAAGACATTCACACTGTATGTTACATGAGGGTGATACACTAAGACATTCACGCTGTATGTTACATGAGGGTGATACACTAAGACATTCACGCTGTATGTTACATGAGGGTGATACACTTAGACAATCACACTGTATGTTACATGGGGGCGGTACACTAAGACAATCACACTGTATGTTACATGAGGGTGATACACTAAGACATTCACACTATGTTACATGAGGGTGATACACTTAGACAATCACACTGTATGTTACATGAGGGCAATACACTAAGACAATCACACTGTATGTTGCATGGGGGTGATACACTAAGACAATCACACTGTATGTTACATGAGGGCAATACACTAAGACAATCACACTGTATGTTACATGAGGGCAATACACTAAGACAATCACACTGTATGTTGCATGGGGGTGATACACTAAGACAATCACACTGTATGTTACATGAGTGATACACTTAGACAATCACACTGTATGTTACATGAGGGCGATACACTAAGACATTCATGCTGTATGTTACATGAGGGCGATACACTAAGACAATCACACTGTATGTTACATGAGGGCGGTACACTAAGACAATCACACTGTATGTTACATGAGGGTGATACACTAAGACAATCACACTATGTTACATGAGGGTGATACACTAAGACAAACACACTGTATGTTACATGAGGGCGATACACTAAGACATTCACGCTGTATGTTACATGAGGGCGATACACTAAGACATTCACACTGTATGTTACATGGGGGCGATACACTAAGACAATCATGCTGCATGTTACATGGGGGCGATACACTAAGACAATCATATGTTACATGTAACGTAGAACAGTAATGCACTCATGTTGTATGTCATACGTAAGTAATGTTAGTAAGGACCCTGTCCACACTCCAAGAGTATTGGCTATATTACTCCACATGTGTATAGATACATCAGCACTAGACTGTGTATAGACACTCAGCACTTGACAGAGGAGATCAGCACGTGACTGTGTATAGATACATCAGCACTTGACAGAGGAGATCAGCACGTGCCTACTGTGAGAGGACATCAGCACTTGACTCTGTATAGATGCATCAGCACTTGACTGTGTATAGATGCATCAGCACTTGACTGTGTGAGGAGGTCAGCACTTGACTGTATATAGATATATCAGCACTTGACTGTGTATAGATGCATCAGCACTTTGTGTGAGGAGGTCAGCACTTGACTGTATAGATACATCAGCACTTGACTGCGTATAGACACATCAGCACTTGACTGTGATAGGAGATCAGCACATGACTGTGTATAGATACATCAGCACGTGACAGAGGAGATCAGCACATGACTGTGTATAGATACATGAGCACTTGACTGTGAGAGGATATCAGCACATGACTGTATAGATACATCAGCACTTGACTGTGAGAGGAGATCAGCACATGACTGTATAGATACATCAGCATTTGACTGTGAGAGGAGATCAGCACATGACTGTGTATAGATAATCAGCACTTGACTGTGAGAGGAGATCAGCACATGACTGTATATAGATACATCAGCTCTTGACAGAGGAGATCAGCACATGACTGTGTATAGATACATCAGCACTTGACTGTGAGAGGAGATCAGCACATGACTGTGTATAGATACATCAGCATTTGACTGTGAGAGGAGATCAGCACATGACTGGGTATAGATAATCAGCACTTGACTGTGAGAGGAGATCAGCACATGACTGTATATAGATACATCAGCTCTTGACAGAGGAGATCAGCACATGACTGTGTATAGATACATCAGCACTTGACTGTGAGAGGAGATCAGCACATGACTGTGTATAGATACATCAGCACTTGACTGTGAGAGGAGATCAGCACATGACTGTGTATAGATACATCAGCACTTGACTGTGAGAGGAGATCAGCACATGACTGTGTATAGATACATCAGCACTTGACTGTGAGAGGAGATCAGCACTTGAGTGTGTATAGATACATCAGCACGTGACTGTATAGATATATCAGCATGTGACTTTGTGACGAGATCAGCATGTGACTGTGCAGAGGTTGTTCTGCTTTCTATTCAAGGCTAGGATGGCATGGTTGCCCAGGTATATATGTCAACATGTCTTCCAGTTCATTCTCCTTCAGCTCCATCATTGTATCATCCTCCTCCATCTCCTCCTTATCCTCAACTCCTCCTCATCATCATCCTCTTCTCTTCTTCTTCTTCTCCCACTTCTTTCTCAAGGAAGGAAGGAAGGCAGGCAGGCAGGCAGGCAGAAAGGCAGAAAGGAAGGAAGGAAGGCAGGCAGGCAGGCAGGCAGGCAGAAAAGAAGGAAGGAAGGAAGGAAGGAAGGAAGCAAGCAAGCAAGCAAGCAAGGAAGGAAGCAGGGAGGGAGGAAGGAAGGAAGGAAGAGTACATGTATCTGGTGAGGTAAGCTCTATTTCCTACAGGTGAACTAGAAAGTTCTCAGTAAATGGTTAAAGCAATTCTCAGTCACTGACACACACATACACACGCACACACACACACACTCACTCGGGTTCAGCGAGATGAAGTTTACTCACCTGAATAACGTTGGCATGAAATGATGATCAGACAACAGTTCAATCAAATGATTCAACATGCTTACTACAACATTATGCTACAACATTATGCTACAACATTATGCTACAACATTATACTACAACATTATACTGCAACATTATGCTACAACATTATGCTACAACATTATGCTACAACATTATACTACAACATTATGCTACAACATTATGCTACAACATTATGCTACAACATTATGCTACAACATTATACTAACATCTTGCACAGACACATTAACAAGGTAGGCTAAAATATGTGAGTACTTAACATTGCAAGTTAGCTATATATGGTAATCTAACACAGCTAAGATAGCTACATATGGTAATCTAACACAGCTAAGATAGCTACATATGGTAATCTAACACAGCTAAGATAGCTACATATGGTAATCTAACACAGCTAAGATAGCTACATAGATTGCCTATACCTGGAATACATCATACAGATATGGGAGCACATATGGTAATCTAACACAGCTAAGATAGCTACATAGATTGCCTATACCTGGAATACATCATACAGATATGGGAGCATCCCAGAGTAAGTTATGCTCTCTTCCATATTCTCATTATATGTCAGTAAAATATAACATTGGTTTCATATTCTCATCCTTCATCAGTAAAATGTCACATCTCTTCAACATTCACATTATAGATCAGTAAAATGTCACATCTCTTCAACATTCACATTATAGATAAGTAAAATCTATACTACATTCTACATCAGTATTACAAACAAGCAGAGGTAAATATAATTAGAATCACTTAATCTCAGTGAAAGGAAACTATTTCTGTCAACGGAGGAGAAAATAATTAGAATCACTTGATCTCAGTGAAAGGAAACTATTTCTGTCAACGGAGGAGAAAATAATTAGAATCACTTGATCTCAGTGAAAAGAAACTATTTCTGTCAACAGAGGTGAAAATAATTAGAATAACTTGATCTCAGTGAAAGGAAACTTTCTGTCAACAGAAAGTGAATATAATTAGAATCACTTGATCTCAGTGAAAGGAACTGTCAACAGAGGAGAAAATAATTAGAATCACTTGATCTCAGTGAAAGGAAACTATTTCTGTCAACAGAGGAGAAAATAATTAGAATCACTTGATCTCAGCGAAAGGAAACTATTTCTGTCAATGGAGGAGAAAATAATTAGAATCACTTGATCTCAGCGAAAGGAAACTATTTCTGTCAACGGAGGAGAAAATAATTAGAATCACTTGATCTCAGTGAAAGGAAACTATTTCTGTCAACAAAGGAGGAAATAATTAGAATCACTTGATCTCAGTGAAAGGAAACTATTTCTGTCAATGGAGGAGAAAATAATTAGAATCACTTGATCTCAGTGAAAGGAAACTATTTCTGTCAACAGAGAAGAAAATTATTTGCCGAAGGGAATGCCAGGCTGAGATGATGAAGACTTCCACTCCTCATTCAGCCCAGAATCACATGTGGCTGAAGAAGGTTCATTCATTTCAGTAGCATGTCCTTTGCAGAACCTCGCTCCCATAACAACCTTCCAGAAAACCTCTCGATCATCAGCAAGATGTCCCAAGTCCAATACACCCATCTGGAGATTATCCACCACATCCTAAAGAAGGTTAGTGTTAGTTATTTGCTTTAATCAAAGGATAATCATTAGTCTTTGTTGAACCACCAAACATGAAGATGATGGTGAACTCAAGACAACAATGAGGACAGTGACACGAGACAAAACTCTTCTGCTGTCAGAGATGACATATGGAGGCTCTGTTGTACTGACCTTGTGTGAGGACATCTCTGACAGCTCTCCAGTGCTAGGCAGGGCCTGGGGGAAGGTGCTGTTGACGGTCAGACCCTTCTCCTCATCTTTCTTCTCATTCAGATCCTGGATGTTGGGGGTGCTTTTAGCTCCAAAAGGATGCTCATCACCTGATATGACAACAATAAGGACCACAGGTTATTCTCTTCTATGTAATAATGTGACAGTAAGACAGAAAGATTACATACACACCTGGAAAATAATCTTCTTCGTCTCCTCCTCCTCCTCCTCCTGCTGTTGCTTCTTCTTCTTCTTCTTCTTCCTCCTCTTCTTCCTTTTCTGCTCTGTGTGGTGAATTCATCTTCGCCCATTCCATTTACAAGTTGTATGTCCCAACTACAGGTTGTGTATCCCATCTGCCAGTTGTGTATCCCATGTGCCAGTTGTGTATCCCATGTGCCAGTTGTGTATCCCATGTGCCAGTTGTATATCCCATGTGCTGGTTGTGTATCCCATGTGCCGGTTGTGTATCCCATCTGCCGGTTGTGTATCCCATCTGCCAGTTGTGTATCCCATCTGCCGGTTGTGTATCCCATCTGCTGGTTGTGTATCCCATGTGCCGACTGTGTATCCTATGTGACGGTTGTGTATCACATCTACAGGTTGTGTATCACATCTACAGGTTGTGTATCACATCCACCAGGTTGTGTATCAAATCCACCAGGTTGTGTATCACATCCGCAGGTTGTGTATCACATCCGCAGGTTGTGTATCCCATCTACAGGTTGTGTATCCCATCTACAGGTTGTGTATCTCATCTACAGGTTATGTATTACATCTAAAAGTTGTGTATTACATCTACAGGTTGTGTATCACATCTACAGGTTATGTATCCCATCTACAGGTTGTGTATCACATCCTCCAGGTTGTGTATCACATCCACCAGGTTGTGTATCACATCCACCAGGTTGTGTATCCCATCTACAGGTTGTGTATCCCATCTACAGGTTGTGTATCCCATCTACAGGTTGTGTATCCCATCTACAGGTTGTGTATCCCATCTACAGGTTGTGTATCCCATCTACAGGTTGTGTATCCCATCTACAGGTTGTGTATCCCATCTACAGGTTGTGTATCCCATCTACAGGTTGTGTATCGGATCTACAGGTTGTGTATCAGATCTACAGGTTGTGTATCACATCTACAGGTTGTGTATCACATCTACAGGTTATGTATCCCATCTACAGGTTGTGTATCCCATCTACAGGTTGTGTATCCCATCTACAGGTTGTGATATCCCATCTACAGGTGTTGTATCACATCTATAGGTGTTGTATCACATCTACAGGTTGTGTATCACATCTACAGGTTGTGTATCACATCTACAGGTTGTGTATCAAATCTACAGGTTGTGTATCCCATCTACAGGTTGTGTATCCCATCTACAGGTTGTGTATCCCATCTACAGGTTGTGTATCCCATCTACAGGTTGTGATATCCCATCTACAGGTTGTGATATCCCATCTACAGGTTGTGTATCCCATCTACAGGTTGTGTATCCCATCTACAGGTTGTGTATCCCATCTACAGGTTGTGTGTCACATCTACAGGTTGTGTATCCCATCTACAGGTTGTGTATCCCATCTACAGATTGTGTATTCCATCTATGAGGATTCCCAACTATCTAACCTTCTTCATGTAAGCTAAGCTTCTTTATTGTAAGCTAAACTTCATCATGTAAGCTAAACTTCTTCAATGTAAGCTAAACTACTTCACTGCAAGCTAAACTTCTTCATTGCAAACTAAACCTCTTTATTGTAAGCTAAACTTCTTCACGCAAGCTCAACTTCTTCATTGTAAGCTAAGCATCTTCATACAAACTAAACTTCTTAATTGTAAGCTAAACTTTTTCATACAAGCTAAACTTCTTCATGCAAGCTAAACTTCTTCACTGTAAACTAAACTTTATTGAAAACTAAATTTCTTTATTGTAAGCTAAATTTCTTTGCTGTAATCTAAACTTCTCCATGTAAGCTAAACGTTTTTTTGTAAGCTAATCTTCTTTATTGTAAACTAAACTTTTTTATTGTAAGCTAAACTTCCTTACTGTAAGCTAAACTTCTTTGATGTAAGCTAAACTTCTTCTTTGTAGCTAAACTTTATCTTGTAAGCTAAATTTCTTTGTTGTCAGCTAAACTTCTTCATGTTAGCTAAACTTCTTAATTTAAGCTAAACTTCTTTATTATAAGCTTAACTTCTTTGCTGTAAGCTAAACTTTTTCATGTAAGCTAAACTTCTTCATCGTACACTAAACTTTTTTTTATTGTAATCTAAACTTCTTTGCTGTAAGCAAAACTTCCTTATGAAAGCTAAATTTCTTCATTGTAAGTAAACTTCTTCATGTAAGCTAAACTTCTTTGCTGTAAGCTACACTTCTTCATGTAAGCTAAACTTATTCTGTGTGTGTCATAGATGAGCAAAATGAAAAGAAGAGCCATCATGTGCCATGCCGGAAAGCGTGGGCGGTCATTACTTGCCATTTCACTCGATCACCAAAGTCGTGGATCAGCTCAGTGTTTATGACTCGCCCATGCCACGTGGCCAAGCCATCCAGGTATTTACTTCTCGGTCTTCCCCTTGGTCTCTTCCTTTCGATCTTGCCATTTGTTACCAAGTTCTCCAAGTCATTTCTTCTCATAACTTGTCCAAAATATTTTGACTGTCTACGTCTAATATCTCTAATCAATTTACGATTTTCATTTGTTTCCTGTAGTAGCCTAGTATATGCTCAAATAATTGATCCTAAGTTTGATTCATAATAAATCATGTATTGAGAAGGACTGCTGGAAGAATTGAGATCAGTGTTTGAGAGAAATCAATGAAGACTGGACTCAATCTAGTCCCACACTTACTGCACTGACCCAATAATGCCTTCGGCTCAGAGTACTTCTTGCCAATATCCGCAAGTGATCGCACAAAAGGTAAGTGCATGCGACTACCCCCCTCTTTCTCTGGATGTCTCCGCTTCTCGTTCTGATGTCTATGTCTGCACAGGATGGTGTTTCGCACCAGGTCACGCAGGGGTTCTTCCAGGTGTTTGGCAGCTATCATGTTGTCTAATATCATGTCTGAAAGAGACAATAACATGTCTCAGCTGGACAAAAACATCACATCAAATAGAGACAATAACATGTCTCAGCTGGACAAAAACATCACATCAAATAGTCAAAGAGACAATAACATATCTCAGCTGGACAAAAGCTTCACATCAAATAGTCAAAGAGACAATAACATGTCTCAGCTGGACAAAAACATCACATCAAATAGTCAGAGACAATAACATGTCTCAGCTGGACAAAAACATCACATCAAATAGAGACAATAACATGTCTCAGCTGGACAAAAACATCACATCAAATAGAGACAATAACATGTCTCAGCTGGACAAAAACATCACATCAAATAGAGACAATAACATGTCTCAGCTGGACAAAAACATCACATCAAATAGTCAAAGAGACAATAACATGTCTCAGTTGGACAAAAGCATCACATCAAATAGTCAAAGAGACAATAACATGTCTCAGCTGGACAAAAGCATCACATCAAATAGTCAAAGAGACAATAACATATCTCAGCTGGACAAAAGATTCACATCAAATAGTCAAAGAGACAATAACATGTCTCAGCTGGACAAAAACATCACATCAAATAGTCAGAGACAATAACATGTCTCAGCTGGACAAAAACATCACATCAAATAGAGACAATAACATGTCTCAGCTGGACACAAACATCACATCAAATAGAGACAATAACATGTCTCAGCTGGAGAAAAACATCACATCAAATAGAGACAATAACATGTCTCAGCTGGACAAAAACATCACATCAAATAGAGACAATAACATGTCTCAGCTGGACAAAAACATCACATCAAATAGTCAGAGACAATAACATGTCTCAGCTGGACAAAAACATCACATCAAATAGAGAGACAATAACATATCTCAGCTGGACAAAAACATCACATCAAATAGTCAAAGAGACAATAACATGTCTCAGCTGGACAAAAGCATCACATCAAATAGTCAAAGAGACAATAACATATCTCAGCTGGACAAAAGCATCACATCAAATAGTCAAAGTGACAATAACATGTCTCAGCTGGACAGAAGGATCACATCAATAGTCAAAGAGACAATAACATGTCTCAGTTGGACAGAAGGATCACATCAAATAGTCAAAGAGACAATAACATGTCTCAGTTGGACAAAAAGCATCACATCAAATAGTAAGAGACAATAACATGTCTCAGCTTGGACAGAAGCATCACATCAAATAGTCGAAGAGACAATAACATGTCTCAGCTGGACAAAAGCATCACATCAAATAGTCAAAGAGACAATAACATGTCTCAGCTGGACAGAAGCATCACATCAAATAGTCAAGAGACAATAACATGTCTCAGCTGGACAAAAGGCATCACATCAAATAGTCAAAGAGACAATAACATGTCTCAGCTGGACAGAAGCATCACATCAAATAGTCAAGAGACAATAACATGTCTCAGCTGGACAGAGGCATCACATCAAATAGTCAAAGAGACAATAACATGTCTCAGCTGGACAGAGGCATCACATCAATTAGTCAAAGAGCCAATAACATGTCTCAGTTGGACAGAACCATCACATCAAATAGTCAAAGAGACAATAACATGTCTCAGTTGGACAGAACCATCACATCAAATAGTCAAAGAGACAATAACATGTCTCAGCTGGACAGAGGCATCACATCAAATAGTCAAAGAGACAATAACATATCTCAGCTGGACAAAAGCATCACATCAAATAGTCAAAGAGACAATAACATGTCTCAGCTGGACAAAAGCATCACATCAAATAGTCAAAGAGAGAATAACATGTCTCAGCTGGACAAAAGCATCACATCAAATAGTCAAAGAGAGAATAACATGTCTCAGCTGGACAAAAGCATCACATCAAATAGTCAAAGAGACAATAACATGTCTCAGCTGGACAAAAGCATCACATCAAATAGAGACAATAACATGTCTCAGCTGGACAAAAACATCACATCAAATAGAGACAATAACATGTCTCAGCTGGACAAAAACATCACATCAAATAGTCAAAGAGACAATAACATGTCTCAGTTGGACAAAAGCATCACATCAAATAGTCAAAGAGACAATAACATGTCTCAGCTGGACAGAAGCATCACATCAAATAGTCAAAGAGACAATAACATATCTCAGCTGGACAGAAGCATCACATCAAATAGTCAAAGAGACAATAACATGTCTCAGCTGGACAGAAGCATCACATCAAATAGTCAAAGAGACAATAACATATCTCAGCTGGACAGAAGCATCACATCAAATAGTCAAAGAGACAATGACATGTCTCAGCTGGACAAAAGCATCACATCAAATAGTCAAAGAGACAATGACATGTCTCAGCTGGACAAAAACATCACATCAAATAGAGACAATAACATGTCTCAGCTGGACAGAAGCATCACATCAAATAGTCAAAGAGACAATAACATATCTCAGCTGGACAGAAGCATCACATCAAATAGTCAAAGAGACAATGACATGTCTCAGCTGGACAAAAACATCACATCAAATAGAGACAATAACATGTCTCAGCTGGACAGAAGCATCACATCAAATAGTCAAAGAGACAATAACATATCTCAGCTGGACAGAAGCATCACATCAAATAGTCAAAGAGACAATAACATATCTCAGCTGGACAGAAGCATCACATCAAATAGTCAGAGACAATAACATGTCTCAGCTGGACAGAAGCATCACATTAAATAGTCAGAGACAATAACATGTCTCAGCTGGACAGAAGCATCACATCAAGCAGTCAACAAATCTGCCTGCTGAGTCTGTGTAGTTATTTACAAGTGCTCATCATGATGAGGAGAGTTTCTCTCAGATTTCCAAATAAATGATTGAGCTGACAGTCATAATAGCAAATAGTCCAGTTATTTATTTCTCTGCCTTCTCCTTTTTCTGTCTTCCTAAATCTTGCCATTGTCACCAAGTTCTCCGATTTGTTTCTTCCCATAATGTGACCAAAATATTTTGACTGTCTATTTCTAATTTCTCTAATCAGTCTACAGTTTTCATTTGTTTCTAGTAGGACTTGTTCATTGGTTTTTCTGTCTGCCCATGGTTTTCTTTGCATTCTTTTCAGAACATACAAAAGTACAGGCTCTATGTAGCACCTAAACACTCTTTTTCTTGTAGCAATTGACATCTTTTTATTGGTCAGTATGTTTTTCATCTTGAAAAATGCTACCTTCACCATGGCAATTCTTGTTCTAATCTCTTCAAGGCATCTCCCATCAGATGTTATGACTGTTCCGAGATAATTGTACTGATTCACTTGTTGAAGAATATTCCCATTTACTTGTATATTGCATTGTGGTATTTTGTTCTTCCTAATGACGACCATAACCTGTGTCTTTTTACAATTTAAATATAACCCTAGTTGTTCACTGTGTGCAACAACCGCATCTACTAAATGTTGCAGATCCTGTATACAAAGATGTGTACATATACATTCAGTAGCCTCGCACAGACAGTAAGACACAACAGACAGTAAGACAACAGACAGTAAGATACAACAGACAGTAAGACACAACAGACAGTAAGACAAGAGACAGACAGAGTGAAGCAGACAAACAAGGACATGACAAACACTTTCTTAACTTAAATACGTACAACATATAACATTATAGCCCCTAAAGGTGCAACAAGATGATGAAAAATCAGAAAGAAAGAAAGAATTCCTTTACAGACAAAATAAGTCATCTTCATGTTTTGAAAACATAACACCAGAAAGAGAGAGTCACCATTTTTTGGGTATATTCTGAGAAGATACGAATTCAAATACGTTTGACAATTGGAATGATTCTAATATGAGAAGATTCTTGAATCTTGACAGCCTTGATGTCAAGGCATGGAGAGATGTCAGAACATGAACTGATACATGGTGTTGGAGATCAGAAGATGTAGAGAAGTGTCATCTCCCATGCCAGTCGGCCAGACACTTGATGGTGACAAGCACACACACAAACACACACTAAAATACACCCACACATATACGCATGTATGCATGTGTACATTCACTAACACACGCATGTGTGCACATGCACGCATACAGTTTTACACCAGGTGCTTCCTCATCCTGGCATTAAATCAATTGCCTTCCCATCTTCTATTTTCTGCAACAGATCATTATCTGAAAAAATGCACACAACTATATTTTGTGCAAAAACTGCACATGAGGCCACAGGAAATTTTTTTATACTTGGAAGGTATATTTGGAAGGCTAAACGGGCAATAATGGCAGGTTATGAACATTGCGATACATAAAAATGTCTGTATTCATGGGGTCATTTAGATTGCCAGAACATTACAGTGGGAGGTGATTTTAAGTAAACTAAAAATATAAAATAGAATAGTGTAAGTGAGATTAGATCCCAATAGGACACACACTGAGGAAAACTAACAATATTAGACTGATAAATAATCACAAACAACAACCAAAGAGACAAAAGATGGAGAAGCAAATGTCAATAGACAGCAGATACACTACCAGCGATCTGTTCTATAGTGACGGCCTCAATCTCCAGCATACATGTGCCTTGAAGCAGGCTGCACCGCAGCTCAAAGAGTGAATGCAGGGACAACGTGGCAACATGAGGTTTGGACCACCTCTCACCTCCCTCTTCTACATCCTCCTCAAACTTGATCCACCTGCAGAATGGAAGATAAGAGTCCATGTCTCTAGCCTTGGTAGGGTGCATGGTTTGTAATAAAGATGATAACTCTAACTGGACTATGACAAAGATGATAACTCTAACTGGACTATGACAAAGATGATAACTCTAACTGGACTATGACACTGATGATAACTCTAATTGGACTATGACAAAGATGATAACTAACTGGACTATGACAAAGATGATAACTAATTGGACTATGACAAAGATGATAACTCTAACTGGACTATGACAAAGATGATAACTCTAACTGGACTATGACAAAGATGATAACTAATTGGACAGACTATGACAAAGATGATAACTCTAACTGGACTATGACAAAGATGATAACTAACTGGACTATGACAAAGATGATGACTCTAACTGGACTATGACAAAGATGATAACTCTAACTGGACTATGACAAAGATGATAACTCTAACTGGACTATGACAAAGATGATAACTCTAACTGGACTATGACAAAGATGATAACTAATTGGACTATGACAAAGATGATAACTCTAAGACTATGACAAAGATGATAACTAACTGGACTATGACAAAGATGATAACTCTAATTGGACTATGACAAAGATGATAACTCTAACTGGACTATGACAAAGATGATAACTCTAATTGGACTATGACAAAGATGATAACTCTAATTGGACTATGACAAAGATGATAACTCTAACTGGACTATGACAAAGATGATAACTCTAACTGGACTATGACAAAGATGATAACTCTAACTGGACTATGACAAAGATGATAACTCTAACTGGACTATGACAAAGATGATAACTCTAACTGGACTATGACAAAGATGATAACTCTAACTGGACTATGACAAAGATGATAACTCTAACTGGACTATGACTAAGATGATAACTCTAACTGGACTATGACAAAGATGATAACTCTAACTGGACTATGACAAAGATGATAACTCTAACTGGACTATGACAAAGATGATAACTCTAACTGGACTATGACAAAGATGATAACTCTAACTGGACTATGACAAAGATGATAACTCTAACTGGACTATGACAAAGATGATAACTCTAACTGGACTATGACAAAGATGATAACTCTAACTGGACTATGACAAAGATGATAACTCTAACTGGACTATGACAAAGATGCTGCTAGTGACAACTGAGATCAGAAAACTATTTTCCTACACATGTTTCCAGTTTACAGAATGTCATGTCATTAACCTGTTTGCAATTGAAAATAGAAATAATCCTTGCTGATTCTGTTCTAGTCACTTAACATAACTCTCTCATTGATGCTGATTCTGTTTTTGTCATATAACATAACTCTCTCACTGACAAGACTGTTTATTGTAGTATGAATCCTTGCTGATTCTGTTCTTGTCACATAACATAACTCTCTCACTGATGCTGATTCTGTTCTTGTCACATAACATAACTCTCTGACTGATGCTGATTCTGTTCTTGTCACATAACATAACTCTCTCACTGATGCTGATTCTATTCTTGTCACATAACATAACTTTTTCGCTGACAGAGTCTTGTTAAATGACTTTCAATCTGGAAGATGTCATTGTTAACTATATATTCTTCTCACTCACGCCATCACAGAGAATCTGACAGATGACATAGCTATGTGGAATTCTTGCTCTTGATTCTCTGGTGTGTCCATTTAACTCATGTGTGCTTTCCCTGCATCTTGTTTATCCAAATAATCTCTGTGGTTGTCTGGTGTGTCCATTTATTTCATGTGTGCTTTCCTTGCATTTTGTTTATCCAAATAATCTCTGTGGTTGTCTGTTGTGTCCATTTATTTCATGTCTGCTTTCCTTGCATTTTGTTTATCCAAATAATCTGTGGTTGTCTGTTGTGTCCATTTATTTCATGTCTGCTTTCCTTGCATTTTGTTTATCCAAATAATCTGTGGTTGTCTGTTGTGTCCATTTATTTCATGTCTGCTTTCCTTGCATTTTGTTTATCCAAATAATCTCTGTGGTTGTCTGTTGTGTCCATTTATTTCATATATGCTTTCCTTGCATCTTGTTTATCTAACTAATCTCTGTTAACAGTTTTCACTCTGTATCTTACTTCTCTTTCTTTATTGTCTTCTTATCAACACAGTTCTAGACAATTATTTAAGAGACATGAAACAATGTTAAACTGGTCTTAAATTATCATTGATGTTAAATCTCAAGTGCTCAGAAGCATGATGTAAACATTCTAAAGTTACAAGTGAACTGTCTCAGGTGCACAGAAACATGATGTAAACATTATAAAGTTATAATTCAACTGTATCAAGTACACAGAAATATGATATAAACATTCCAAAAGTTATAAATGGACTATCTCAAGTGCACAGAAACATGATGTAAACATTTTAGTTATAAATGAACTGTCTCAGGGCCGTGATTTTGAAGTTTGCTAAAAATGATTTAACAAAATCAGACCTGGCTGTTTCTTTCCACTCTTTGTCATCTCCGGCAGGAAAGAGTTCTGCCATCTCACAGAAAATGTCGTGAGCTCTATGATCTTCATCCTCTTCCTCACCCAGCAAGAACTGGACTCTCTGTGAGGGTGGGGCGGCTGTGGGATGTAGAGTGACAACACTCAAACAATGCAGCAATGTATCAATAAGGAGCTATGTATCAATAAGGAGCTATGTATGGTGGAAATTGTTATCTACATGAGATAATGAAGCCTTATTTGTGCAACAGCACAACAGAAGCCACAGTAAGTATCAACAGAACGGCTGTAGAAAAGACAGTCACATTGGAAGAGGCATCAATAAGTTGATGTTCAGCAGATATTTTGCTCCAACACACAAACACAGTTTGGCACAGTATCAGGATCCTCGCCGGTGCTACAGAGTTTGTGCACTGAGCTGAGATTCTCCAGACTCAGGCTCGAGTTAGGAATAGAACAGAGCACTTATGGATTACACCCATGTGCTGTGATGTTGATCCGTTGACTAAACTAAACTAACACAAACACAGTTCTCTACAATCTACGTCAGCATTGAGCCTGTTACTGTGCTAAGATTTTATTCAGTTACAGACTGCATAGTAAACCTCCACAGATGTGAGCCTCAGTGTCTGTCTATTTGCTAATCCAGCTATTTTCAGCTGTAAGGAAACAGTAAACCTCCACAGATGTGAGCCTCAGTGTCTGTCTATTTGCTAATCCAGCTATTTTCAGCTGTAAGGAAACAGTAAACCTCCACAGATGTGAGCCTCAGTGTCTGTCTATTTGCTAATCCAGCTATTTTCAGCTGTAAGGAAACAGTAAACCTCCACAAATGTGACCCTCCAGCTATTTTCAATTGTAAGAAAACAAGTGCATTCCAGCACATTATCTGAAAGTCCAGCACACATATGTGCCACTGTTCTACAACTCAGCACCATCTGTGTTCACAGAAGAGGATGACACAAATATCTGTGTTCATAGAAGAGGATGACACAAATATCTGTGTTCATAGAACAGGATGACACAAATATCTGTGTTCATAGAACAGGATGACACAAATATCTGTGTTCACAGAAGAGGATGACACAAATATCTGTGTTCATAGAAGAGGATGACACAAATATCTGTGTTCATAGAAGAGGATGACACAAATATCTGTGTTCACAGAAGAGGATGACACAAATATCTGTGTTCATAGAACAGGATGACACAAATATCTGTGTTCATAGAAGAGGATGACACAAATATCTGTGTTCACAGAAGAGGATGACACAAATATCTGTGTTCATAGAAGAGGATGACACAAATATCTGTGTTCATAGAAGAGGATGACACAAATATCTGTGTTCATAGAACAGGATGACACAAATATCTGTGTTCATAGAAGAGGATGACACAAATATCTGTGTTCATAGAACAGGATGACACAAATATCTGTGTTCATAGAACAGGATGACACAAATATCTGTGTTCATAGAACAGGATGACACAAATATCTGTGTTCATAGAAAACAGGATGACACAAATATGTGTTCATAGAACAGGATGACACAAATATCTGTGTTCATAGAACAGGATGACACAAATATCTGTGTTCATAGAAGAGGATGACACAAATATCTGTGTTCACAGAAGAGGATGACACAAATATCTGTGTTCATAGAACAGGATGACACAAATATCTGTGTTCATAGAAGAGGATGACACAAATATCTGTGTTCACAGAAGAGGATGATACAAATATCTGTGTTCACAGAAGAGGATGACACAAATATCTGTGTTCATAGAAAACAGGATGACACAAATATCTGTGTTCATAGAACAGGATGACACAAATATCTGTGTTCATAGAACAGGATGACACAAATATCTGTGTTCATAGAACAGGATGACACAAATATCTGTGTTCATAGAACAGGATGACACAAATATCTGTGTTCATAGAACAGGATGACACAAATATCTGTGTTCATAGAACAGGATGACACAAATATCTGTGTTCATAGAACAGGATGACACAAATATCTGTGTTCATAGAAAACAGGATGACACAAATATCTGTGTTCATAGAACAGGATGACACAAATATCTGTGTTCATAGAAAACAGGATGACACAAATATGTGTTCATAGAACAGGATGACACAAATATCTGTGTTCATAGAACAGGATGACACAAATATCTGGAGCCCATCATGTAGACATTGTTCATGTGTAGATGTGTTTGTACTCTATTATGTAATTTATAACGTGATAATTTATTCACTAAATATTATATTTTTGTAATACAAATGAAAGAAATAACACAATAAAGATGTATGTGACAGACACCTGTAGAATGCAGCCTCACAAATACAATGTTTCCCACAGTCGAGTTTCTGGCACCACGTAAACCGTGCTGACTTTCTTCCTGTGTAATCACATTGCTGCACTTGTGTGTTTTATCTGGGCAGTTTCTAGTATTCCACTGATTGTTATTTATGATACAATACACACTCATACACACACATGCACACACTTACATACAGGCACACACAAAACACGCTCAATGAAGCTTTTGTGAAAAGATCATCCAACTGAAGTCATGGACATGATACAAGACAGATGACAGAACTTGGAAGCTTCTGAGGTTTGCTGCTATCAGTGGAGGCAAGACCATGCCGGACAAGACACAGTGGGCTTGGTCACAAAGTCATACGTGGAGGTCGGTTATGTCAATACAGAAGGGCAAGTTCCAGGGCAGAAGGGAACAGAGGTGTCCCAGGAAGCTCTACAAGCAGGGATGTGGGGGAACAGACATGCTGAGCTGAAGAGAGTGGCTAGGAGGCAGTCCAGGGACATGATCACATGACTTCATCACCAGTATTGAACTGACTGACCTACCGAATGAACAAATGTAATTATAAAATGTAATATAACCCCAGGTCACAGTGGCAAAGGCATTACGGACGCGGTTCATAATTCTGCTTACCTGTGTTCGAAACACAGCAGCGACCGATTTGGCAGCAGACTATGTTGCATAGGGTTTTAACGTGTTGGTAAGGGAGCCGGTCGTTCAGAAATCAATGGCAAACTACTGAACGTAAACTTACCAAGACAACAATAGCAGTAAAATGCTGGTGTTGACAGTGATGTCCTGTAAATAGGATATGCAATAGATAAAATATAACCCCAGCGAGTCTGACTGTAGAGTGACAGCATGTAATGTGTTGCCACTACTCCATGAAAGTATCCTGGCCACACTGCAGCTCTGTCAGGAGATCATCTGGCCTGAACTGAGTGTTCAATAAGAATATGGCTGGTCGCAAACATGGCCGCCCGTCTGTCTCCATCTTGACAGATGATATATCTTGATTACCGCAGCAGACACAATACATCATGGCAGAAATAGCACTGATAGACACTGTTAGCGAGAACAGCAATATGTGTGTGTGTATATGTATAATTATAAGCTGATATATACATATTGAAAGCAATAAATATATATATATATATACTGAAAGCAAAAAGGGAACAATGAAAGTTTTATATGTCAAATATACAGCTAAAAACATGGTAACAAATAGAAAAAGAAACATGTATTTGAAGATTCAATCAGTCAGCTATCAGTTCAGTTGTATTTTGTCTGTCCACTTCTACCTCAGAGTGTAGATCCATGTTCTGGTTTTATTAAGTTCTGTAGCAATCATTGTAGATGTGTCATGATCATTTGTCAGCTGTTATCTTCTACAATACACTCTAGATGGCTCGCAGAGATTATTTATTGAGTCCATTATCTTCTACAATACACTCTAGATGGCTCGCATAGCATTATTTATTGAGTCCATTCCCTCCTACAGTACACTGTAGATGGCTCTTATGGCATTATTTATTGAGTCCATTCTCTCCTACAGTAGAGTTGTCTTGTATTTGTGTTGTGAAAGTGAGTTACCCAACAGTAACTCTTGTTGATTCTAGGAAAATGTGTGCCTGCATATACAAAATCTAGCCCTAGCATAGTAATGCAAGTGGCCTAACCATCATAGTAATTCTGTCAATTCTCTCAATAATCCTCACACTTTCACCCTAGGGTTAAAGTATGGTTATCTTCGGTCTGTCATCTTTTACCTTGGAATGTAAGGGTGCCTCACCAATAATTCAAATAGTATTTTTAACAACATTTAAGAAATATACTTGATGTCTCAGCCATTTAGGCACGAACAAGCTAGACACATGTAGATTAGGTACTTTCCATCCATCCATCATGTGCCATGCCGGTAAGCGTGGGCGGTCATGTTCTGCCATCTCACTTGATCACCAGAGTCATGGATCAGCTCCGTGTTTCTGTCTCAACCATGCCACAAGGCCAAGCCATCCAGGTACTTGCTTCTAGGTCTTCCCATTGGTCTGTTCCCCTCGATCTTACCAGTTGTCACCAAGTTCTCCAAATCATTTCTTCTCACAACATGCCCAAAAAATTGTGACTGTCTATGTCTAATGTCTCTAATCAGTTTACGATCTTCATTTGTTTCTTGAAGGACTTGTTCATTGGTCTTTCTGGCTGTCCATGATATTCTTTGTGTTTTCCTCAGAAACCACATTTCTACAGCCATCAGATGTTTTTCAGCCTGACTGCTCATTGTCCAAGCTTCACATCCATATACAAAGTACAGGTTCTATGTAGCATCTCAACACTATTAGATACTTTATGACTGCATATATCATCTTACATACCATTAATCATTAAAGTTTATAGAACTGACCTTCAGAAGTTATTCTGACAACAATTTTACATGGACAGCAGTCCAAAGAACTCAGTAATTCTCATTTTTATTTCATTACACCCAGAGCGAAAGAAAACAATGGCAAATTGAAGCACGCATTCGAGAAAGTAGAATAAATGAGAAAAATGGTAGCTTCAACTACATAGATTCACATCAAAATGGGGGAAAGTCATGGCTACACAGTTTTAACATTGAATACAGGAGAAAGTAAACAATAAAAGCATATTTAATCATCTGAAATCTGACTGTGTTTGTCATTTTCATGTTGGGGAAAGTCAAATAAAAAATGGTTCTTGTTGGGAAAGTCAACTAAATAAGAAATGTGTGTGTGTTGTTCATATGGGGAAAGTCAACTAAATAAGAAATGTGCATGTGTGTGTATTGTTCATGTTGGAAAAGTCAACTAAATAAAAGCATAATTTCATCTGAAATCTGACTATGTTTGTATTTTTCATGTGGGAAAGTCAAATAAATAAAAAATGTCACAAGTTAGATATAAAATGTCCCAAGTTGTGTGTATGTGCACACTTGTCACAGACTGCTACAGATAAGGCTGCTGAATCTGTTGCTGTTTGAGATATTAAATAAACATGTTGTTTGTGGCATGTTACACTGAACTTGGTTTATTTACCTTCATGTTCACTCTTGGCTGAGCATTCAGAAAAAGTAGTGTAGAAAAGTCCATTCATTAGGCACGGCAAAATCAAGTAACAACAACAAATTCACATCAATTTCACTGGATGAAAACTGTGTCAGCTTGTCTACAGCAAGTTGATTCATAGCCTTTCCTCTTCTATACTAGGGTGTAGAAGTACTGCATGGTAAAAGTGAAGATGACAGACCTCTCCATATGCCTTAGGCATTACAACACAGAAGACAATTCTCTTCTCTGGTATCACATCTGGAACGCAACCTTGGAAACAAGTGACTGCATTAACCACAGATGATAGTTCTCTTCACCAATATCACATCTGGAACACATCAAGGGAGACAACTGACTGCATTAAACACAGATGATAGTTCTCTTCCGTGGTACTGACTCGCATCTTGCCATCTTGATAGATGGTAGTATAAAATTGAGCTATATGTGTAAAATTGAGCTATATCTCTCCATATATCAGCTCCATATATCTCTCAGCTGGGCTGAGTTTGGAGACCATGTGTTGGCCATGCAGCATGATCCCTCTCTCAACCTGCATAATTAACTCCAGAGGAAAGGTCACATCAATAATCAGAAACAAGACAAGCTGCAGAAGCTGCCGGAGCAGTAAATCACTACTCCAACTGTCTGCCTGTTGGATCTTCGATCCTAGACCAGTTGCCGACAAAGGCTTAGGATCTGGTCTGCCCTGCCATGGCATTTGTCTTTAGGTTACATTTTATTGCACTCGAGGAGACTTGTACTCTCCCAATTTTACGCCTCCGCCCAAAGCCATTGGCACAATGTAGGGTGCTGGGTTGCTGAGCACCACCCAATATTCGGCGCTTAGAGAAAGCAGGTAGTACCGTCTACTGTCATACACAGTAGCTCAGTCATATCTGACTCAGACCTGACTGTAGCCTAGCTACTATATCCGGAACAAATCAAGGGGGACAATTGTTCTCTGGAAGCAGATCTCTACTACTGTGGATAAGAAATAAGACAACACAATGGTCCGATCATACTTTAAGCCTTCATACACACCTTCCTGGAACTGATTAGCACTTGGAGTTGTGCGGGTCTCATCGCGCTTGTGGCTTTTGTGACGTCCATGCTTATGTCGATGCCTACGATCTTGGCGAGGCAAGTGAAGTCCAATATAAACAGTATCCTGCTTGCGATGATCTGAAGTTGAAGATATTAAACAAGGTTCAACAATGCATTCAGCCAGTGAATGTAAACATAGAAGCCATAAACAATATGTTGCATGATTTATTGCCTGGCATATTTTGCTCCATCTCATCAGGTGCATACTGCAGAGTGTTATATCATGTGAAGGGCATAATACTTCACTGAAACAATCATAATACTTCACTGAAACAATCATAATACTTCACTGAAACAATCATAATACTTCAGCTGAAACAATCATAATACTTCAGCTGAAACAATCAAAACATTTGAATTGAATTTACAACTCTGCAGTATGGACCTGGAGAAATATGCCATGCAATAAATCATGCAACATGTTTGCGGCTTCTGTGTTAAAAAAGAACACAATCTGTCTGTCTGTCTTACAATGTATTTTTTTTATTCGATGTAAATGTATCACTCATGACAGATAAGACTAGTCAACAACAAAATGTACCGGATATGAAAATATCTGATCTTAACTAAGTTTGGTGCACTGAAAACGAAAATGACATTTAAAAATGATTGGCTCTAGTTATCAAGATACATGCTATTAATTTATTTAATTACGGTCAATATATATATATATATATATATATGGCGCAACTGTTGTGGGCAATTGCATAACTTTTTTGTAATAACCAATGAAAATATAAAGAAATTGATAATGCGATTCTACCTACAATTACATCACTTTTGTGTATAAATATCTGATCTCTGATAAAATTTTGACATCAGTTAGTGCATTTGTCCATCAAATGTTTTTTAGTTAGAAATGCCTAGGACATGTTTGAACAGCGCTAATAATTGATGTTATATGTGTGGCGAGGTGACATTTCTATCACAAAAACAAAATATAACTAAAGTGATTAAAAGGGCGTACAGTTTGTATTTTGGTTTCGGAATAGGAGATCAAGATAAGATCTGGGCGCCACAATACACGTGTAGCTCATCTTTAACTGTGGGTGACTGGCAACAGGTAAGCTAGGACATTTGTAGTTCCAATGTTTTGAAGACAGCCTGCTGATCATCTCAACAACTGTTACTATTGCATGGTCCCTCCAACTGGGAATGGCATAAAGAATAAAACATGGATTCTTGAATATCCAAACATCCTGTCTGCAATACGTCTGGTACCACAAGGCGATGACGTACCAGTTCCAAAAGTGCCAGAATCATGTTCAGCTGCTTCCACTGATGAAGAAGAGGACATTGGTGGTCCTGAACCATCAACCTCAAACGACCCAGATTATGAGCAAACTACTTCCACTAAGCCACACTTAATAACCCAGTTTCAGATGACAACAGTGGAATCTCCTGACAGAAGATGGTAGAATGTATGTGTATAGAAACCACCAGAAGCTGCTGATTATATTCGTTTTCAAAGAGTGTGACCTTTCTGCATGCCACAATATTTCTGGTGTCATGGCAGCTATGAAAATCACTTACAAACCGGACGAGAGGAGGCTTTTCATTGATTCACCCAAGACGAGTCTTAAAGCTGTTTTGCTGAATAATGGTAGTGTGTTACCATCAATTTCCAGGTGGTTACGCATTTCATATGAAAGAAACTTATGAAGACATTCAGCAGCTTCTGAAGTGTATAAACTATGATCATCACTGGTCACTTAAAAGTGGTCGCTCTTTTGCTTGGACTACAGGATAGATACACCAAGTACAGTTGCTTTCTCTGTGAGTGGGATAGCTGGACTACAGGGTGGATACACCAAGTACTGTTGCTTTCTCTGTGAGTGGGATACCCGTGCTTTGACTACAGGGTGGATACACCAAGTACGGTTGCTTTCTCTGTGAGTGGGATAGCCGTGCTTGGACTACAGGGTGGATACACCAAGTACTGTTGCTTTCTCTGTGAGTGGGATAGCCGTGCTTGGACTACAGGGTGGATACACCAAGTACTGTTGCTTTCTCTGTGAGTGGGATAGCCGTGCTTGGACTACAGGGTGGATACACCAAGTACTGTTGCTTTCTCTGTGAGTGGGATAGCCGTGCTTGGACTACAGGGTGGATACACCAAGTACTGTTGCTTTCTCTGTGAGTGGGATAGCCGTGCTTGGACTACAGGGTGGATACACCAAGTACTGTTGCTTTCTCTGTGAGTGGGATAGCCGTGCTTGGACTACAGGGTGGATACACCAAGTACTGTTGCTTTCTCTGTGAGTGGGATAGCCGTGCTTGGACTACAGGGTGGATACACCAAGTACTGTTGCTTTCTCTGTGAGTGGGATAGCCGTGCTTGGACTACAGGGTGGATACACCAAGTACTGTTGCTTTCTCTGTGAGTGGGATAGCCGTGCTTGGACTACAGGGTGGATACACCAAGTACTGTTGCTTTCTCTGTGAGTGGGATAGCCGTGCTTGGACTACAGGGTGGATACACCAAGTACTGTTGCTTTCTCTGTGAGTGGGATAGCCGTGCTTGGACTACAGGGTGGATACACCAAGTACTGTTGCTTTCTCTGTGAGTGGGATAGCCGTGCTTGGACTACAGGGTGGATACACCAAGTACTGTTGCTTTCTCTGTGAGTGGGATAGCCGTGCTTGGACTACAGGGTGGATACACCAAGTACTGTTGCTTTCTCTGTGAGTGGGATAGCCGTGCTTGGACTACAGGGTGGATACACCAAGTACTGTTGCTTTCTCTGTGAGTGGGATAGCCGTGCTTGGACTACAGGGTGGATACACCAAGTACGGTTGCTTTCTCTGTGAGTAGGATAGCCGTGCTTGGACTACAGGGTGGATACACCAAGTACTGTTGCTTTCTCTGTGAGTGGGATAGCCGTGCTTGGACTACAGGGTGGATACACCAAGTACGGTTGCTTTCTCTGTGCGTGGGATAGCCGTGCTTGGACTACAGGGTGGATACACCAAGTACAGTTGCTTTCTCTGTGAGTGGGATAGCCGTGCTTGGACTACAGGGTGGATACACCAAGTACGGTTGCTTTCTCTGTGAGTGGGATAGCCGTGCTTGGACTACAGGGTGGATACACCAAGTACGGTTGCTTTCTCTGTGAGTGGGATAGCCGTGCTTGGACTACAGGGTGGATACACCAAGTACGGTTGCTTTCTCTGTGAGTGGGATAGCCGTGCTTGGACTACAGGGTGGATACACCAAGTACGGTTGCTTTCTCTGTGAGTGGGATAGCCGTGCTTGGACTACAGGGTGGATACACCAAGTACGGTTGCTTTCTCTGTGAGTGGGATAGCCGTGCTTGGACTACAGGGTGGATACACCAAGTACTGTTGCTTTCTCTGTGAGTGGGATAGCCGTGCTTGGACTACAGGGTGGATACACCAAGTACTGTTGCCTTCTCTGTGAGTGGGATAGCCGTGCTTGGACTACAGGGTGGATACACCAAGTACTGTTGCCTTTCTCTGTGAGTGGGATAGCCGTGCTTGGACTACAGGGTGGATACACCAAGTACTGTTGCTTTCTCTGTGAGTGGGATAGCCGTGCTTGGACTACAGGGTGGATACACCAAGTACTGTTGCTTTCTCTGTGAGTGGGATAGCCGTGCTTGGACTACAGGGTGGATACACCAAGTACTGTTGCTTTCTCTGTGAGTGGGATAGCCGTGCTTGGACTACAGGGTGGATACACCAAGTACTGTTGCTTTCTCTGTGAGTGGGATAGCCGTGCTTGGACTACAGGGTGGATACACCAAGTACTGTTGCCTTCTCTGTGAGTGGGATAGCCGTGCTTGGACTACAGGGTGGATACACCAAGTACTGTTGCTTTCTCTGTGAGTGGGATAGCCGTGCTTGGACTACAGGGTGGATACACCAAGTACTGTTGCTTTCTCTGTGAGTGGGATAGCCGTGCTTGGACTACAGGGTGGATACACCAAGTACTGTTGCTTTCTCTGTGAGTGGGATAGCCGTGCTTGGACTACAGGGTGGATACACCAAGTACTGTTGCTTTCTCTGTGAGTGGGATAGCCGTGCTTGGACTACAGGGTGGATACACCAAGTACTGTTGCTTTCTCTGTGAGTGGGATAGCCGTGCTTGGACTACAGGGTGGATACACCAAGTACTGTTGCTTTCTCTGTGAGTGGGATAGCCGTGCTTGGACTACAGGGTGGATACACCAAGTACTGTTGCTTTCTCTGTGAGTGGGATAGCCGTGC
Source organism: Cepaea nemoralis (assembly GCA_014155875.1). NCBI lineage: Eukaryota > Metazoa > Mollusca > Gastropoda > Stylommatophora > Helicidae > Cepaea > Cepaea nemoralis. The sequence continues at coordinate 469,280 of JACEFZ010009729.1, read as the reverse complement.
TTGGACTACAGGGTGGATACACCAAGTACTGTTGCTTTCTCTGTGAGTGGGATAGCCGTGCTTGGACTACAGGGTGGATACACCAAGTACTGATTGCTTTCTCTGTGAGTGGGATAGCCGTGCACGAATTGACATTGGCCAATCAGGCAGTCATTGCAGCCTGGCAGTAAGAACGTTGAGAACCCAGCACTTGACACCAGCAAGATTTTGTTTCCACCCTTGCACATTAAGCTGTGTCTCATGAAAAAACTTTGTCAAGGCAATAGAGAAAATAGATGTAGCTTCTAAATACCTCATCAGAAAATGTCCAAGACTGAGTGAAGCTAAAATAAGAGAGGGAGTAATTGTTGGTCTGCAAATGTGAACACTTCTTCATGATGATGAGATTCTTTGTGTGTTGCTCAGGAAGGAAAATATAACATGGCTAGCATTTGTGTCAGTGGTGGACAATTTTCTTGGAAACAATGAATCTAATAATTAAAATAACATTTTTAGAAATTCTCCTTCGGAAGTATAAAAGTCTTGGCTGCAACATGTCTTTGAAAATTCACTTTCTGGATTCTCATCTGGATTTCTTTACGTCAAACTGTGGAGCTGTCAATGGTGAGCATAGTGAACGATTTCACCAGGACATTGCTGCTCTGTTAGTTAGTTAGTCACGGTTCCAACTTCACAGCAACGGGTCATCCCCATATTGCTCTGTTCCTGTGCCAGTGAATATCACACAAAATGCTCCTCACTGCTGATATGGAGACAAGGTATCAAGGCAATTGGGGCCTTTCAATGCTTGCTGATTACTGTTGGACTGTGACAAGGCACATCTCATCGATTAACTTCACGAAGCAAGCAAAGAGAGCTCGAATAATGATGGAATGGTTCACATGTGCCTTTTTAAAACATTATATGTGAACTTTAAATAATATTTTTATTTTTTTTCTATCATTTTATGTTGAAATATAAGTGAATTGAATATGTAACCACAATGTTTATAATGCTAAAGAAGAAAGACTGAACTAACCGTTCACCCCAGAGAATTAAACAAGCATATATTATTATATTACTATCATGTAAATTCATCATTTAAAAAATAAACCAGAGCCAATTGGTGAATTTCATGATGATATTTGAAATCAACATCTCCAAATCAACATCTCCAAATCAATAAGAAATGATGTATTTCAATTCTGCTAGAAATTACGTTTGAAAATGTGTTGACTAACTGAGTGGTCTCGAGGTATGGTGTCCGCCTTGAGTGCTGGAGGTCCCGGGTTCAGGCCCCGATGGGGACCGGGGTTTATTTAAAGGATCCACCTGGACGTCCAGTAATAAAATGTCCCCTGGTCTCTGGGTAGTGAGATCGGATGCCCGTGTGTATTGCTGCGCACGTAAAAAATCCCTTGGCAGTTGGAAATCGAAAAATAGTAGCCTAACGGCGTTGCCCGGGCAAAATTTCGAGTTAAAAATCTACCCGAAGTATTTCAGGATCCTCTCCGATGCAAAGGAGTTCGTGCATTGAGCTGAGTTTCTCCAGACTCAGGTTTGAGTTAGGAGGAAAACGGAGCACTTATGGGTTAATCCGTGTGCCGTGATGTTGATCCAACGACTAGACTAGACTAAACTAGATTGTTGTGCGATAAATGAATGGTGGGCAGGGCTGTATGCTTGCCCCATGTGTGGCCCTTTCAAAATAAAGTTTATTGGTATGTTAATTAGGTCATTATCTACTACTGTCTCCCCCCCCCCCCTCTTTTCTTTCTCTCTTCCCCTACATCTCTCTCCCTCTACCTCTCTCCCCTTCTATCCTCTTTATCCCTCTATTTCTCTCCTCCTGTCTCACTCTCTCCCCATCTCTCCCATCCTCCCTCTCCCTCTATTCTCCCTCTCCATACCCCTCTCTCTCTCTTTCTCCCTCCCCCTCCCCTCCCTCTCTATTCTCCCTCTTCCCCTTCCTCTCTTTATTCTCCCTCTCCTCCTCCCTTTCCTCCCTTCTCTCTCTACCGATGGCTTGCTCCAGTTTGCAATAATCCCTAAAAAACAGGTCTCAACCCACACTGCCCCTCGCATTCCCTCGGATCTCCCCTCCCACCTGCATCTATAAAGACTGCTGTGTGTGCAAGCAGACGCCCATAAACTGTATAGCATATACCCTGCAGCTTTGCCTGGCTGGGGAGGGGGGGGGGGGGGGAGAGGAAAGAAGCGACACAAACTATATCATTTACCTTGCAGCTCCGCCTGGCTGGGGGCGTGGAAAGAAGCGAAGGATCCATGGTCCCTCTGTGGCATGGATGCATCCAGCCGGACCTGCTCTGAGGACAGCGGAGTAGACATAACCGGGCCTAGTAGATGTGAGACCAGCTACAATCGGTGGCTACCATAGACAGCCTGGACTGCTGAGACGGCTGTCTTGACTGTACTCTGTCTTGTCGGTGTTAGGCTACAGACCGGCAGGTTTAAGACATGTCCAACGTGAGCACTCTCGTCCAGTCAATGAGGCCTGCATAAGAACATGACAGGGAAAACAGAGTTAATTTCATCATGTATTTATTTATAAGAGCCGTTTAGCATGTTAGGTAGCCTGGTTGACAGAGCTAATTTCTACATGTGTCTATAATAGAACATATCGGGTAGCGTGGTTGGATGACTGATCAGTGGTCCGGGTTCCAATCCCAACAGTGGGAGGGTGATTGTTTCCGACAAGACCGATTCTAGGGCCGACCCGGCTTGGTCAGATGGTGATTGTTTCCGACAAGACCGCCTCTAGGGCCGACCCAGATTGGTCAGATGGTGATTGTTTCCGACAAGACCGCCTCTAGGGCCGACCCGGATTGGTCAGATGGTGATTGTTTCCGACAAGACCGCCTCTAGGGCCGACCCGGATTGGTCAGATGGTGATTGTTTCCGACAAGACCGCCTCTAGGGCCGACCCGCATTGGTCAGATGGTGATTGTTTCCGACCGATTCTAGGGCCGATCTGGCTTGGTCAGATGGTGATTGTTTCCGACAAGACCGCCTTTAGGGCCGACCTGTCAGATGGGCCCCAAACAGTTTTGTGAGTTACCCACCATTTGTCTGAGAAGGACGTATGGTGAGTTGTGTGAGTTGCTCACTATTTGTCTCAGAAGGGTCGTGTGGTGAGTTGTGTGAGTTCCCCACTATTTGTCTGAGAAGGACGTGTGGTGAGTTGTGTGAGTTCCCCACTATTTGTCTGAGAAGGACGTGTGGCGAGGAAGAGAAATAGCCATCACAACTCGTTATGGTGTGGCCTAGAAAATGTAAAGGACAGACAGTTAGGCCAGCAGACAGAAAATGTGAAGGACAGACAGTTGGGCTAGCAGACAGAAAATGTGAAGGACAGACAGTTGGGCTAGCAGACAGAAAATGTGAAGGACAGACAGTTGAGCTAGCAGACAGAAAATGTGAAGGACAGACAGTTGGGCTAGCAGACAGATACTCGAACAAGCAGACAGACAAATAGACAGATGAAGAGAGCAAGCAGATAGATATGCAGACAGACAGCTAAGTAGGCTGACAGACAGCTAAGTAGGCAGACAAGCAAGCAGAGAGAGAGATAGACAGTCAGACCTGTAGACCGACAGACTGACTGGCTGTCTCTCGTCACTGGGTTTGCCTGTCTGTCAATCATTTTGTCTTTTTGTCGCTGTGTGTGCTTGTTTATGTGCGTTTTATTTTCTTGTTGTTCGTTCACGTTGAACTGTTTAGCTCGAGCGAAGGCCATATCCGTGTCACAACAAACAGCGTTGTCAGTGTCCCTCGCCATCAGAAAAACCCACTCCGACTCCTGGTGTACTTGTTACTGATGTCCCCTAGTCCAGGACCAGAAGCCAACCCCTTACCGCGGCCAGCAGAGAAAATTTAACAGAGAGTACGTTAAACCACTCGGCCACGTCAACTTCCAATATTTCGTGAATGCACACACAAAAAAACACGCACGCACGCAAACACACACACACACACGCGCGCGCACACACACACACACACACACACATTCTGGGTGCGTTTCCCCGTATATTCACATGCACAGTTACCCCAATCAAATTGTTTCTGTGATGAACAGACCAACCATGATCGTTCCTGTAAACAGATCAACCATGATCGTTTCTGTGAACTGACCAACCATGATCGTTTCTGTGAACTGACCAACCATGGCCATGTCTGTGAATTGACCAACCACGATCGTTTCTGAGGCAGATGCAGCGAATACCACGGACGGACGGACACAAGACAGACAGTTCTACATACAACAAATGAAAATCGTAATGTGGTTAGAGAAATTAGACGTAGGCAGGCAATATATTGTGGGCACGTTGTGAGGAGGAATATGCTTGAACACTCAGTGACAGCTGGCAAGATTATTAGGAAAGGAGCGAGGGGAAGGCAGAGAGATAAATATCTGGGATGGCTTGGCCAATTGGCATGGTCTAGACAAGATCACAAAGCTGATCCACGACTCTGATAATACTAATAGAGAGAGGGTGTACCATGACCGCCCACGCTTATCGGCATGTCACATGATGATGATGATGATGATATTTACCCACATCCACTGTGTGTCCACTGTATCACAGTTACCCGCATTCACTGTTTATGCCACTTTATCAGTTACCCACATCCAGTGTTTATTCCATCTTACCGTTTACTCACACGCACAGGGTATCCCCACCTGAACATTTACTCACACCCACAGTTTACCCTACCTTATCAGCTACCCCTGACCTGCCAGACCCTTCCCCACCTCTTTCCTCATGGCATAATCTCTCCAACAGGCGCCGTGTCCGTGTATCCGGCACGTGCAGACACTGGCGCTAACACAACCACCAACACAGCACACATCTCCGACTGCCAGCTTCCCACCAGACCCAGGCAAAAGGTTGCCTTATCTGTAGATCCCGACAACCCCGGCCAGGCACACGCGGAAATGAGACACTGCCTGGCCTCTAAAATCCTGTCTCAGGTTCTCCTTGGTGGTCTGCTGTGCCCCCGGTATCGACTAGTGACGTCATGTGGAGTCAGCATCTGGAACTATATTGGTTCTATATGTGACAACCACTTCCCGTGACTCTGACTGTATCCACAAACTGTCTCAGGAAATCTCTCAACGCACATCGGAGCATCCTAGGAGTGCTCAAGGTCCACAGAGCTGGCATCTGTCAGTAGCTGTATGTGGGAGTGACACAGAAAGTGGTGGTTTCTCTAGCGAGGATTGTCACTGAGATTAAACCTGGGTTCACTTCTACCAGCTGGAGCCACAGAGAGCGAGCACGGAGTGGGCCACATCTCCCCACCGAGACCACACATCTCCCCACTGAGACATCTCCCCACTGAGACATCTCCCCACTGAGACACATCTCCCCACTGAGACCACACATCTCCCCACTGAGACCACACATCTCCCCACTGAGACCACACATCTCCCCACTGAGACATCTCCCCACTGAGACATCTCCCCACAGACATCTCCCCACTGAGACATCTCCCCACTGAGACATCTCCCCACTGAGACATCTCCCCACTGAGACCACACATCTCCCCACTGAGACCACACTTCCACCTGCTGAAGCCACAGAGAGCGAGCATGGAGTGGGTCACATCTCCCCACTGAGACCACACATCTCCCCACTGAGACCACGGAAGACCCCAGACAGCGGTCGGCATGGAATGTTACAGTAACTCTCAGCTGAGTGCAATCAGCCATTTGTGTAGAGCAGCACATATACGGCAGGGACATGCACATCAGGGCCACGAACCCAGACCTTCTAGGTAATCGTCTCCCACACACGACTGAATTCACGACAGGACAACAGAGTACATCTGTCTTACTGCAGTATGAACATGCTCGAACCCATACTGCCCGCGTAACAGTTGTAATCACCCAGAACCTAAGCTTCCATTGTGTGCCAAATCCATGGCACCCCAGAGAATGAGCCATAGGCATTCTTTGGTTCCGTTATAGACACATCCACAGACAGACAAACAGTCGGGAGGGCATAAATAAATACATTGAGAACGGGAGAGAGGCAAAGAGAGACACAGAGAGAGAGAGAGAGAGAGAGAGAGAGAGAGACACACACACACAGAGAGAGAGAGAGAGAGAGAGAGAGAGAGAGAGAGAGAGAGAGAGAGAGAGAGAGAGAGAGACGTGCCTATAACCCCCTGCTGTGTTGGTATATGGTGCTTGGCGAGTATTCTCTAGATGAGACTAAACTTCAGGGATGTGGTGGCCTGTCAGACTCAGGCCGCCTGATCCCCCGGCCAGTGCAATAACTACTGCACCATGACGGCTCACTCGCTCGCTGTTTCCCTCCCTCCGTCTCATTTGATCTCTTAACCTCTGTACTCTTTAATTCCCTCTCTCTCCCCTCTACATACGCAGCACCCACAATTCCACACACACACACACACACACACACACACACTCGCGCACGCACACAGACACTCGCACACACACACACACCACCAGCAAACAATCAGACACACCACCAGCAAACAATCACACTCACCACCAGCAAACAATCACACACACCACGAGCAAACAATCACACTCACCACCAGCAAACAATCACACTCACCACCAGCAAACAATCACACTCACCACGAGCAAACAATCACACTCACCACCAGCAAACAATCACACTCACCACCAGCAAACAATCACACTCACCACCAGCAAACAATCACACTCACCAGCAGCAAACAATCACACACACCACCAGCAAACAATCACACTCACCACCAGCAAACAATCACACTCACCACGAGCAAACAATCACACTCACCACGAGCAAACAATCACACTCACCACGAGCAAACAATCACACACATCACCAGCAAACAATCACACTCACCACGAGCAAACAATCACACTCACCAGCAGCAAACAATCACACACATCACCAGCAAACAATCACACACATCACCAGCAAACAATCACACTCACCAGCAGCAAACAATCACACACATCACAGCAAACAATCACACTCACCACAAGCAAACAATCACACTCACCAGCAGCAAACAATCACACACATCACCAGCAAACAATCACACTCACCACGAGCAAACAATCACACTCACCACGAGCAAACAATCACACTCACCACCAGCAAACAATCACACTCACCACCAGCAAACAATCACACTCACCAGCAGCAAACAATCACACTCACCAGCAGCAAACAATCACACTCACCAGCAGCAAACAATCACACTCACCACCAGCAAACAATCACACTCACCACGAGCAAACAATCACACTCACCAGCAGCAAACAATGACACTCACCACCAGCAAACAATCACACTCACCACGAGCAAACAATCACACTCACCAGCAGCAAACAATCATACTCACCAGCAGCAAACAATCACACTCACCAGCAGCAAACAATCACACACACCACCAGCAAACAATCACACTCACCAGCAGCAAACAATCACACTCACCAGCAGCAAACAATCACACACACCACCAGCAAACAATCACACTCACCAGCAGCAAACAATCACACACACCAGCAGCAAACAATCACACACATCACAGCAAACAATCACACTCACCACGAGCAAACAATCACACTCACCACGAGCAAACAATCACACTCACCACCAGCAAACAATCACACTCACCACGAGCAAACAATAACACACACCACGAGCAAACAATCAGACACACCACCAGCAAACAATCACACTCACCACCAGCAAACAATCACACACACCACCAGCAAACAATCACACTCACCACGAGCAAACAATCACACTCACCACCAGCAAACAATCACACTCACCACCAGCAAACAATCACACTCACCACCAGCAAACAATCACACTCACCAGCAGCAAACAATCACACACACCACCAGCAAACAATCACACTCATCACCAGCAAACAATCACACTCACCACGAGCAAACAATCACACTCACCACGAGCAAACAATCACACTCACCACGAGCAAACAATCACACACATCACCAGCAAACAATCACACTCACCACGAGCAAACAATCACACTCACCAGCAGCAAACAATCACACACATCACCAGCAAACAATCACACACATCACCAGCAAACAATCACACTCACCAGCAGCAAACAATCACACACATCACAGCAAACAATCACACTCACCACGAGCAAACAATCACACTCACCAGCAGCAAACAATCACACACATCACCAGCAAACAATCACACTCACCACGAGCAAACAATCACACTCACCACGAGCAAACAATCACACTCACCAGCAGCAAACAATCACACACACCAGCAGCAAACAATCACACACATCACAGCAAACAATCACACTCACCACGAGCAAACAATCACACTCACCACGAGCAAACAATCACACTCACCACCAGCAAACAATCACACTCACCAGCAGCAAACAATCACACACATCACAGCAAACAATCACACTCACCACGAGCAAACAATCACACTCACCACGAGCAAACAATCACACTCACCACGAGCAAACAATCACACTCACCAGCAGCAAACAATCACACACACCAGCAGCAAACAATCACACACATCACAGCAAACAATCACACTCACCACGAGCAAACAATCACACTCACCACGAGCAAACAATCACACTCACCACGAGCAAACAATCACACACACCACCAGCAAACAATCACACTCACCAGCAGCAAACAATCACACTCACCAGCAGCAAACAATCACACTCACCAGCAGCAAACAATCACACTCACCAGCAGCAAACAATCACACTCACCACCAGCAAACAATCACACTCACCACGAGCAAACAATCACACTCACCAGCAGCAAACAATGACACTCACCACCAGCAAACAATCACACTCACCACGAGCAAACAATCACACTCACCAGCAGCAAACAATCATACTCACCAGCAGCAAACAATCACACTCACCAGCAGCAAACAATCACACACACCACCAGCAAACAATCACACACACATCACAGCAAACAATCACACTCACCACGAGCAAACAATCACACTCACCAGCAGCAAACAATCACACACATCACCAGCAAACAATCACACTCACCACGAGCAAACAATCACACTCACCACGAGCAAACAATCACACTCACCACCAGCAAACAATCACACACATCACCAGCAAACAATCACACACATCACCAGCAAACAATCACACTCACCAGCAGCAAACAATCACACACATCACAGCAAACAATCACACTCACCACGAGCAAACAATCACACTCACCAGCAGCAAACAATCACACACATCACCAGCAAACAATCACACTCACCACGAGCAAACAATCACACTCACCACCAGCAAACAATCACACTCACCACGAGCAAACAATCACACTCACCACCAGCAAACAATCACACTCACCACCAGCAAACAATCACACTCACCACCAGCAAACAATCACACTCACCACCAGCAAACAATCACACTCACCAGCAGCAAACAATCACACACACCACCAGCAAACAATCACACTCACCACCAGCAAACAATCACACTCACCACGAGCAAACAATCACACACATCACCAGCAAACAATCACACTCACCACGAGCAAACAATCACACTCACCAGCAGCAAACAATCACACACATCACCAGCAAACCATCACACACATCACCAGCAAACAATCACACTCACCAGCAGCAAACAATCACACACATCACAGCAAACAATCACACTCACCACGAGCAAGCAATCACACTCACCAGCAGCAAACAATCACACACATCACCAGCAAACAATCACACTCACCACGAGCAAACAATCACACTCACCACGAGCAAACAATCACACTCACCACCAGCAAACAATCACACTCACCACCAGCAAACAATCACACTCACCAGCAGCAAACAATCACACTCACCAGCAGCAAACAATCACACTCACCAGCAGCAAACAATCACACTCACCACCAGCAAACAATCACACTCACCACGAGCAAACAATCACACTCACCAGCAGCAAACAATGACACTCACCACCAGCAAACAATCACACTCACCACGAGCAAACAATCACACTCACCAGCAGCAAACAATCATACTCACCAGCAGCAAACAATCACACTCACCAGCAGCAAACAATCACACACACCACCAGCAAACAATCACACTCACCAGCAGCAAACAATCACACTCACCAGCAGCAAACAATCACACACACCACCAGCAAACAATCACACTCACCAGCAGCAAACAATCACACTCACCACCAGCAAACAATCACACTCACCACGAGCAAACAATCACACTCACCAGCAGCAAACAATCACACTCACCAGCAGCAAACAATCACACTCATCACCAGCAAACAATCACACTCATCACCAGCAAACAATCACACTCACCACGAGCAAACAATCACACTCACCAGCAGCAAACAATCACACTCACCAGCAGCAAACAATCACACACATCACCAGCAAACAATCACACTCACCAGCAGCAAACAATCACACTCACCACCAGCAAACAATCACACTCACCAGCAGCAAACAATCACACTCACCAGCAGCAAACAATCACACTCACCAGCAGCAAACAATCACACTCATCACCAGCAAACAATCACACTCACCACCAGCAAACAAGCACACTCACCACCAGCAAACAATCACACACACCACCAGCAAACAATCACACTCACCAGCAGCAAACAATCACACTCATCACCAGCAAACAATCACACTCACCACCAGCAAACAATCACACTCACCAGCAGCAAACAATCACACTCACCAGCAGCAAACAATCACACTCACCACCAGCAAACAATCACACACACCACGAGCAAACAATCACACTCACCACGAGCAAACAATCAAACTCACCAGCAGCAAACAATCACACTCACCACCAGCAAACAATCACACTCATCACCAGCAAACAATCACACTCATCACCAGCAAACAATCACACTTATCACCAGCAAACAATCACACTCATCACCAGCAAACAATCACACTCACCACGAGCAAACAATCACACTCACCAGCAGCAAACAATCACACTCACCACCAGCAAACAATCACACTCACCACGAGCAAACAATCACACTCACCAGCAGCAAACAATCACACTCACCACCAGCAAACAATCACACACACCACGAGCAAACAATCACACTCACCACCAGCAAACAATCACACTCACCAGCAGCAAACAATCACACTCACCACCAGCAAACAATCACACACACCACCAGCAAACAATCACACTCACCACGAGCAAACAATCACACTCACCACGAGCAAACAATCACACACACCACCAGCAAACAATCACACACACCACCAGCAAACAATCACACACACCACCAGCAAACAATCACACACACCACCAGCAAACAATCACACACACCACGAGCAAACAATCACACTCACCACGAGCAAACAATGACACTCACCACCAGCAAACAATCACACACACCACCAGCAAACAATCACACACACCACCAGCAAACAATCACACACACCACCAGCAAACAATCACACACACCACCAGCAAACAATCACACACACCACCAGCAAACAATCACACACACCACCAGCAAACAATCACACTCACCACCAGCAAACAATCACACACACCACCAGCAAACAATCACACTCACCACGAGCAAACAATGACACACACCACCAGCAAACAATGACACACACCACCAGCAAACAATCACACACACCACCAGCAAACAATCACACTCACCACCAGCAAACAATGACACACACCACCAGCAAACAATCACACTCACCACCAGCAAACAATCACACACACCACCAGCAAACAATCACACTCACCACGAGCAAACAATGACACACACCACCAGCAAATAATCACACACACCACCAGCAAACAATCACACTCACCACCAGCAAACAATCACACACACCACCAGCAAACAATCACACTCACCACGAGCAAACAATGACACACACCACCAGCAAACAATCACACACACCACCAGCAAACAATCACACACACCACCAGCAAACAATCACACTCACCACGAGCAAACAATGACACACACCACCAGCAAACAATCACACACACCACCAGCAAACAATCACACACACCACCAGCAAACAATCACACTCACCACGAGCAAACAATGACACACACCACCAGCAAACAATCACACACACCACCAGCAAACAATCACACACACCACCAGCAAACAATCACACACACCACCAGCAAACAATCACACACACCACCAGCAAACAATCACACACACCACCAGCAAACAATCACACTCACCACGAGCAAACAATGACACTCACCACGAGCAAACAATCACACTCACCACGAGCAAACAATCACACTCACCACGAGCAAACAATCACACTCACCACCAGCAAACAATCACACTCACCACCAGCAAACAATCACACTCACCACGAGCAAACAATCACACTCACCACCAGCAAACAATCACACTCACCACGAGCAAACAATCACACTCACCACCAGCAAACAATCACACTCACCACGAGCAAACAATCACACTCACCACGAGCAAACAATCACACTCACCACCAGCAAACAATCACACTCACCACGAGCAAACAATCACACTCACCACCAGCAAACAATCACACTCACCACCAGCAAACAATCACACTCACCACCAGCAAACAATCACACTCACCACGAGCAAACAATCACACTCACCACCAGCAAACAATCACACTCACCACGAGCAAACAATCACACTCACCACCAGCAAACAATCACACTCACCACGAGCAAACAATCACACTCACCACCAGCAAACAATCACACTCACCACGAGCAAACAATCACACTCACCACGAGCAAACAATCACACTCACCACCAGCAAACAATCACACTCACCACGAGCAAACAATCACACTCACCACGAGCAAACAATCACACTCACCACCAGCAAACAATCACACACACCACGAGCAAACAATCACACTCACCACGAGCAAACAATCACACTCACCACCAGCAAACAATCACACTCACCACGAGCAAACAATCACACTCACCACGAGCAAACAATCACACTCACCACCAGCAAACAATCACACTCACCAGCAAACAATCACACTCACCACCAGCAAACAATCACACTCACCAGCAGCAAACAATCATACTCACCACGAGCAAACAATCACACTCACCACGAGCAAACAATCACACTCATCACCAGCAAACAATCACACACACCACCAGCAAACAATCACACACACCGGCACCAGCAAACCATCACACTCACCACCAGCAAACAATAACACACACCGGCACCAGCAAACAATCACACTCACCACCAGCAAACAATCACACTCACCAGCAGCAAACAATCATACTCACCACGAGCAAACAATCACACTCACCACCAGCAAACAATCACACTCACCACCAGCAAACAATCACACTCACCACGAGCAAACAATCACACTCATCACCAGCAAACAATCACACTCATCACCAGCAAACAATCACACTCATCACCAGCAAACAATCACACTCATCACCAGCAAACAATCACACTCACCACGAGCAAACAATCACACTCACCAGCAGCAAACAATCACACACACCAGCAGCAAACAATCACACACATCACCAGCAAACAATCACACTCACCAGCAGCAAACAATCACACTCACCACCAGCAAACAATCACACTCACCAGCAGCAAACAATCACACTCACCAGCAGCAAACAATCACACTCACCAGCAGCAAACAATCACACTCATCACCAGCAAACAATCACACACACCACCAGCAAACAATCACACACACCACCAGCAAACAATCACACTCACCACCAGCAAACAATCACACACACCACCAGCAAACAATCACACTCACCACGAGCAAACAATGACACACACCACCAGCAAACAATGACACACACCACCAGCAAACAATCACACACACCACCAGCAAACAATCACACTCACCACCAGCAAACAATGACACACACCACCAGCAAACAATCACACTCACCACCAGCAAACAATCACACACACCACCAGCAAACAATCACACTCACCACGAGCAAACAATGACACACACCACCAGCAAACAATCACACACACCACCAGCAAACAATCACACTCACCACCAGCAAACAATCACACACACCACCAGCAAACAATCACACTCACCACGAGCAAACAATGACACACACCACCAGCAAACAATCACACACACCACCAGCAAACAATCACACACACCACCAGCAAACAATCACACTCACCACGAGCAAACAATGACACACACCACCAGCAAACAATCACACACACCACCAGCAAACAATCACACACACCACCAGCAAACAATCACACTCACCACGAGCAAACAATGACACACACCACCAGCAAACAATCACACACACCACCAGCAAACAATCACACACACCACCAGCAAACAATCACACACACCACCAGCAAACAATCACACACACCACCAGCAAACAATCACACACACCACCAGCAAACAATCACACTCACCACGAGCAAACAATGACACTCACCACGAGCAAACAATCACACTCACCACGAGCAAACAATCACACTCACCACGAGCAAACAATCACACTCACCACCAGCAAACAATCACACTCACCACCAGCAAACAATCACACTCACCACGAGCAAACAATCACACTCACCACCAGCAAACAATCACACTCACCCACGAGCAAACAATCACACTCACCACCAGCAAACAATCACACTCACCACGAGCAAACAATCACACTCACCACGAGCAAACAATCACACTCACCACCAGCAAACAATCACACTCACCACGAGCAAACAATCACACTCACCACCAGCAAACAATCACACTCACCACCAGCAAACAATCACACTCACCACCAGCAAACAATCACACTCACCACGAGCAAACAATCACACTCACCACCAGCAAACAATCACACTCACCACGAGCAAACAATCACACTCACCACCAGCAAACAATCACACTCACCACGAGCAAACAATCACACTCACCACCAGTATAACAGTGTGTAATATAAGACGAAGGCCGGTCGTTTGTTTGTTGATAAAACGTTTATTGGCTTAATATAACAAAGCTCCGATGTACACCTCCATTCGCTACTCAAGCTGGGTTCTAACTGCCCATACCAACCCAACACGTCACGATTGAGCATCTCCCCCCCCCCCCCCCTTTCAGTCTCAATGCTCAATCGTGCTGTATCTGGGTTTCCCACTAGATCCCAATACTGTTACACCTCCCCATGTTTAATAAAGAATTTTCCTTATAAAGGAAAAATCTTTACTCTAAATCCCCATACTCCATTCCCTCTTTGTCTTCTAACCTATGCTAAAACCAAGTTTGAGTAAACAATACATCTTTACTCTTCTCCCAGTGACATGGTCTGCCAACCACCTCCCCATATACTTCTGTATACTTCTTCTTCGCCTTTTATTTATATAATACCACGGTTAATCCAACCAGTCCTTCTTTCCTTTTTATTTCCCCAACATTTTATAATCAACCCACTTCTTCTTCGTTCTTGGTCCTTCAACCAAACATAACATATTTACATATAACATTTCAAATTCAGTTTATAATACATCATAACACCATAACACGTTTTCTTAAATACTCCTTCTCCACTTCAATAAGCAATCCGCTTTCCACTTCAAACGCTGATACCAACTCCTTATTCTTACCACCAATACTACAAATTCCCCACTTTCAACTAACCTGAAATCACTTTCATACGATAGGAAGATAAAGAATCGGTGGCCACCGGAATTTAAAAAGAAGAAATAGAACTCTTTCAAAAAAACAACATTCACCTAAATCCCACACCCCTTTACACCCCCATGTTTCTTGAGAATTTATGCAATAAATTCTAAACCACTATATCTCCAGTACCACTCATTATGGTAACAGTTTACGCTGCTATCTACAGCATCAATTACCAACCATCATCCAAAAATATTCTTCACTTCTAAGTGTCTGTATAACATAAACTACCTACCCTCAACCTCACATTGTAATGTAAACCATAAAACACATCCCGAAGACACAATTAAAAAGGTCTATTATCCCTTAAGACCTCCTCCAACACAACACCTCACATAACCTCATCACCTCGTATAAGTAATCTTCTCCAATATCTCAGGTTCACTCTTTATGGGCATATCTACTAAAATGCTCCACTTATGCCGTTATCAACAGCAACCTAGTAACCTTGAAATCTCCCCTTAAATATTAACCATCAAACACAACATTGTAATCTGACCCACTTATAAACATTTACATCCTGCCCAGGCTATGTAACCCAATGTCTCTCTAAAATCTTCCACCTCTCAATTCATAATTCATGCCGTAATCTACAGCAGCGAAAATAACCGCTCATGTCTGTGACTGCTTGTAATCAACTTTAATCTCAGTCCTTTTATTACTGACCCATAAACACTCCATGTCCTTATGTCTCCCCTATGTTCATTTCTCATTTACACCCTAACACCTCTTTATTATTGTACTGTTATCTACAGTGTCTAGTCAAACATGGATCCAATTCATGTTTACTCTTTGTCTGGGGTAATTTTCTTATTCTTCTATAACCCCGCAATCTCGTGTATATCATGGTTCTTCTGAACCCCCGGAAAACTTTTCTCAGCTTTACCCCACTGAATATATTCATTAATCTTTTCTTCTCCCGTGTGGTTTCTAATCCCATATTTTTCTAATTAATGCTTACTTTAGTGTATCTCTAACCTTTCCCATAACCATCCCCGGTATATGTTTCCACTTCCTCATAAGCCCATCAACCTCACTATGCTGATTATCCCAGTAATATACACCCATGAAGTTATTCTTCACAAAGAGAATGTGTCTCTCTATTAGCTCACAGTAGTTTATTATAACTTTCTGAACGAAGGGTCCTAATTACAGCCTCTGTATTGTCTTTATTCTCGACAAAAACCCTATAATTTAAACATAACTTAATTAATTACTATTTAACACACAAAACAGTAAAACAAAATCACAACAGGACATCAAATCCCCCCCCCCCCAAATTTTTGTAACATTCATTTATGTTTCCCCGCAATTCAACTAAAAGTATGATGATGATAGTGATGATGATGGTGACGATGATTAAAATAATACAACATACATCCTAATCTATTTTTTTTCTACTACTACTGGTCTCTTTTACGGACCAGTAGTTTACACATGAAAGTCTAAGGACACAATATCCCTACTCTAAATAATTACAATCAATTTTACAGGACCAAATCAAGCAAAATTAACTTTATATATATGAGGCATTGTAAGCTCAATTACAATAAATACAAGTGTCTTCTCACTAAAGGGAAGGTTTTCAAAAAAAAATATAATTCTCTTAGAATTAACCACGTAAGGTGACCCAGCAGCATTGGTCTCCTTTGCTAACCAATGTAACACCTATCTATTTAGCCAAGTCAAAACAATTCAATACCAAGCATTAATGCCAAAATACGTATATACATATATACAAATATCTATCTGTTATCTACAGACCATCATAATGCGGAACCATACTTGTTCCCCTCCAAGCAAAATCACTACTCAACAACTGACCATTCCTTTTTCTGGAAGTCCAACATTGATTATCTCCCCTCACAATTTTCTATCTTGTTCCAGCCTCACTCCTAATACATCCCCTATCTAGAACATTCTCTTAAGCCAGCACTGTAAACTACAGGTCGACACATTTATTATGTGGCGATTATTCTAATGTCATCTCAATGTACCAGCCGTCACTATTTATCAATAGAAACTGTACCTGTGGCTCGACACACCAATTGTTTCCCTTGGCTTTGTACCAAACTTATTAATCACTACTGTTAACTACAGTATCTCCATCCTCCTACGTCCAACAAAACTCTGTCTATCTAGTATAGACCTCTCACCAACACATCTACTTCCTGTCTTGATAACTAATTCAACTTTTTAAATTTCTCGTCTATCCGAAGCAATTAATATCTTTTGCATCAGTACTTTCTGTATCTCAGCACCATTACCTCAAGTCTCTCCTATCCTTTTCACATCGTGACGACAGTCAAACCAGTCGGAACACCCTTTCTAATTTTCATTTACCTCACCTTGTTTACCTTCGTATCTTTCACTCCTATTTATCAGGATTCTTTCAGAACAGCAACTCATGTCCTGATAACTGACAACGGACCTCATTTTTCTCACATCTCCGTATTAGTCACTCCTGCTTCGGCATGTTCCTGTCAAAAATACTAAAGATGTTTTGTGAGCTGTCAGTCAGAATATTAACTCTCTGTCATACGACTTCTATAATTTCCTTCCAAGATCACACATTCCAAACAAAAGACATCACAGTTTAGCACAAACAAAACAGAGGCGACGACTATAGCCAAAGAAGAACAACAACCATTCTGCTAAACGAAACGAAACAAATGATATTGACAACAGGTGTAACCAGGCTGTTCAATTCTCTGGACTTATCAATCACTCTTCTCATATTCACACGGACAATGATACACAACCTCGCTCTCATCTCACGACTACTTTTGCATCACGACAAATCTAACATGTCTCTTCTATTACTACAAAAAACTCTTTAGACGCCACCTCAACATTCCATCAATCATTCACCACATATCAACACGTATTGATCTCCTCAAAACACATTGACACAAGACATGTTAACGCCACTCTTATATTTTATCTATGTATTTCACTTAGGTGACTTCATCACACCTGTCTGACAGTTATACTCACTTATGAACAACGCACAACCAGACGAACTATTCTAGAGGACTCTCTCAATTCACTGCTTTCTTATACCTCTACTTTACTCAATCACTCACTTCTATACGAAGGTCAGACCCTATACACTACCTCTCGCAGCTGAAATTGCTTTCACAGTACTATCTACTATCTCTTCAAAACAAACCTCATTCTGGTGAACCAGCCCCCTAACTTCGTAACTATCATTCTTTACTTTTCCACCCACAACAACTTTCTTCTTCTCCACAAGTACGACGTAACTCGTATTTTTCAAGCATCCACTTCTACAGTCTATTATTTATTATACTTTTATTCTCACGTTCAACTGACTATCTTACGCACAGGATACTCAGTGCCTCCTCAGTCTATATCACCTCATCAGACACTCTCGGTTCACCTGTCAACAATTACTATTTCTTTCTTCTCCAACCAACAAACAAAACCATCCCGAACATCACGTCACAGCTCTGAGTCAAACTATTTCTAATACTAATATTCATGCCCAACATATCTCTCACCCTCCACTAATTCTATCCTGAATCTACCCTATTTACTCTCTCTACCTCGCTACCAACCAGACGATATCCTGTATTACGTAATCCACGTGGAATATCATTTGTCGTACTTCCTTATCACCAACAAAATTCATCTGCCTATTTTAGACAGCTCATATACCTATACTCTCAAACTTCTCATTAGCCAGACCTATTTCATTTTCCTTCTTCACCAAGGAATTTTAACTGTTATATAGTGTCTCTAAGTTAAACACTCACTGTCCTTTCAATATCCTCAACTTGTCTTTCACTTATAATGTCATCATCACTATCTGTTGTCAACCTGTTAAAGTATTCAGGTCTTAAGGTCCTAAGGTCTTCTATTTTTCTTAAATCACTTTCTGTCGTCGAATAAATTTCCGCTAACTGTCTACCACTATTCTTCTTCTTAAATTTCTTAATTTACGTTAGTCTGTTCAACTGTTTTCGTGTACCTTACGTAACGTTTGTACCTTCCCATCTCGTCCTCCGATGACACACTAATAATAGTTCCCACATCAGAGTCACTATAGTTTACTGCAAACACGTCGGCTCTATTCCTATTGTCGTCCCTAAACGTCTGACTTTCTTTCTCTCCTCGGTCTTCGTCCCTTAGCCTTCCCTACTGTCTTGTCATACAAACCCGTATTTTGTTTCAAAGAAGTCCACTACCCAAAACTCTGTCCGTCTGTCTACCAGCAACTACTCCATATGATGGAAGATCACGCCTCAATTCAGGACCTACCCGTAGTGTAACACTCTCCTTCTCCGAATCATCTGTAATAATATCTGATTCAGCATCACTATAACATTCAGGTGTGGGAATATCTTCTCCATAACTTGAACTTTGACAGCTAATATTCCTACACCATTTGGGAATTAGTTTCTTGTCTATAGCTGAAGAAGTTGACATGGTACTACCTCTATTTACAACCATACTAACACTTTTCTTCATTGACTTCCTTTCGTCCTTGGCCCTTGTCTGTCCATCTTTCCTAACTTCAACCTTGTCTCTCTTAGTCAAATGAGTAGGTTTTGACTGATTCTCTATGAAATCAGTTTGAGTTCCCTTTGTCATCTTGCTGACTGATTGTACCTGAGTCTGCGTACTACTTTCTATCGTATTACCTGCTTGTGTCTGCGTCTCTCTATTTCTTTTCTTTACTAACACCGTCGTCTTCTTTTCCTGTCCACTAGTCACATTCGCAACCATTTTAGGATTTGTCTGTGTTTTATTTACAGGTTCAACTCTGTCTCTTACACCTGATTTTAGATATTGTCTTTGTCTTTTTTCAAACCATTCGTCACGTTTTTTCCTAGCGCTTACAGTATAGGATGGCCAACTCCTATAACAGTCTTTCTCATGTCCATTTCTGTATCTCTGATCATTATACCAGCTCTTGACCTTAGTCATCCTTGGACTAACATAAATGCTTCTATATTGCCCTCTATTTTCATCAACTAGTGGCTGTCCTCGGCTATTCTTGTTCTCCTTACCTCTTACATTGCTCTGTAACCAGTGTACAAAACATTCTACCTCGCTGACTGCCACCTTTAATTCTCCTAACCATGCAGTCACGTGTTCTAAGTCTCTGCTCAAGTACATTTTTACTCTTTACGCTATCTCAGCCGAAATAATTCTCACTTGTGTCGTGATGAATCTGCTCTGCTAGGGTGTCCTGTTCCGCTATGCTGAAAAAAATACTAAAACAAGCAAGCAACCAATCACACAATTATAATTTCCTAAATCCCAACCAGCACAATTCAGTTGGTTATAATATTGTAAGATATTACATTAATCAGAAGAAGCACCAACGATGTCCTGTCTGAGCATAGGATTAATGAACCCTGTCCTCGAAAAAAAACTCAAACTGGTGGCAATCAGAAGAAGGTTCCTTGTAGATAATGTTCTGTACTCCACTCTAATTAAGGAATTCGGAACCTCACGGGAGACCTCGAAATATACCACTCTGAGTCTATTTCTAAATTACTCTGTTACCTTCAGTTCAGTTCAACCAACCAGATCCCGCATTAGGTGAAACTTAGTCTCAGGAGTCAGGTGGTGGAGTTCAGCTACCACTTCTCTTCCCTCAGGTACTTTCGTCCTTCTCATGGGCTGCCAGAAAATTCTTCAAACCCCTGGTTGGGTCACATCTCATGGGCTGCCGGAAAATCTTCGACCCCCTGGTTGGGTCCCTTCCTTGATTCTCAGGTGGGTACTTCAACGTCGTATGGAATGGGTCATAGGATAAACGAGGCCCAAGGATGGATCAGGTGTGTTTGGGTCATAGGAATAACAAGGCCCAAGGATGGATCAGGTGTTTGGGTCGTAGGATTAACAAGGCCCAAGGATGGATCAGGATCAGCCAAGGCCCAGCGATAATTGCGTGTCTTAAGAACTTATGGCCCAATCAACGATCATGCTGTCCTGACAACTCCTGATTAGCTCTTTAACTTTGCTAACAGTCAACCTGCAGAAGGGCGGCCATACAAACTTTCTTCACCGTGACCTCTGCAAAACGGCTGGTACAACAAAATTCTTATCTGAAGTCTTAAAAAAGACTTACAAAGGACCACTCCTGGGCGAGCTTTTGGCCTCTGTATTCAGATATTACTACTATCTCGTCTTATAACTTGCTGGCCATCTTTTGGTGCGTTTGTTACCAGATTCAATAGTTGTTCTTTCACGTGCCGCTTGAATCTTTCTGCGACGACGTTATTCAACTCCGACTTTACATAGTTTTATCTTTCTCAGCCTCAGGTTCGCATCCTGGTCGTGTGGCTCCATTTCGCCTCTTATAACAGTGTGTAATATAAGACGAAGGCCGGTCGTTTGTTTGTTGATAAAACGTTTATTGGCTTAATATAACAAAGCTCCGATGTACACCTCCATTCGCTACTCAAGCTGGGTTCTAACTGCCCATACCAACCCAACACGTCACGATTGAGCATCTCCCCCCCCCCCCCTTTCAGTCTCAATGCTCAATCGTGCTGTATCTGGGTTTCCCACTAGATCCCAATACTGTTACACCAGCAAACAATCACACTCACCACGAGCAAACAATCACACTCACCACGAGCAAACAATCACACTCACCACCAGCAAACAATCACACTCACCACGAGCAAACAATCACACTCACCACGAGCAAACAATCACACTCACCACCAGCAAACAATCACACACACCACGAGCAAACAATCACACTCACCACGAGCAAACAATCACACTCACCACCAGCAAACAATCACACTCACCACGAGCAAACAATCACACTCACCACGAGCAAACAATCACACTCACCACCAGCAAACAATCACACTCACCAGCAAACAATCACACTCACCACCAGCAAACAATCACACTCACCAGCAGCAAACAATCATACTCACCACGAGCAAACAATCACACTCACCACGAGCAAACAATCACACTCATCACCATCAAACAATCACACACACCACCAGCAAACAATCACACACACCGGCACCAGCAAACAATCACACTCACCACCAGCAAACAATAACACACACCGGCACCAGCAAACAATCACACTCACCACCAGCAAACAATCACACTCACCAGCAGCAAACAATCATACTCACCACGAGCAAACAATCACACTCACCACCAGCAAACAATCACACTCACCACCAGCAAACAATCACACTCACCACGAGCAAACAATCACACTCATCACCAGCAAACAATCACACTCATCACCAGCAAACAATCACACTCATCACCAGCAAACAATCACACTCATCACCAGCAAACAATCACACTCACCACGAGCAAACAATCACACTCACCAGCAGCAAACAATCACACACACCAGCAGCAAACAATCACACACATCACCAGCAAACAATCACACTCACCTGCAGCAAACAATCACACTCACCACCAGCAAACAATCACACTCACCAGCAGCAAACAATCACACTCACCAGCAGCAAACAATCACACTCACCAGCAGCAAACAATCACACTCACCACCAGCAAACAATCACACTCACCACCAGCAAACAAGCACACTCACCACCAGCAAACAATCACACACACCACCAGCAAACAATCACACTCACCAGCAGCAAACAATCACACTCATCACCAGCAAACAATCACACTCACCACCAGCAAACAATCACACTCACCAGCAGCAAACAATCACACTCACCAGCAGCAAACAATCACACTCACCACCAGCAAACAATCACACACACCACGAGCAAACAATCACACTCACCACGAGCAAACAATCAAACTCACCAGCAGCAAACAATCACACTCACCACCAGCAAACAATCACACTCATCACCAGCAAACAATCACACTCATCACCAGCAAACAATCACACTCATCACCAGCAAACAATCACACTCATCACCAGCAAACAATCACACTCATCACCAGCAAACAATCACACTCACCACGAGCAAACAATCACACTCACCAGCAGCAAACAATCACACTCACCACGAGCAAACAATCACACTCACCACAAGCAAACAATCACACTCATCACCAGCAAACAATCACACTCATCACCAGCAAACAATCACACTCATCACCAGCAAACAATCACACTCATCACCAGCAAACAATCACACTCACCACGAGCAAACAATCACACTCACCACCAGCAAACAATCACACTCACCACCAGCAAACAATCACACTCACCAGCAGCAAACAATCACACTCACCACCAGCAAACAATCACACACACCACGAGCAAACAATCACACTCACCACGAGCAAACAATCACACTCACCAGCAGCAAACAATCACACTCACCACCAGCAAACAATCACACACACCACGAGCAAACAATCACACTCACCACCAGCAAACAATCACACTCACCACCAGCAAACAATCACACTCACCACCAGCAAACAATCACACACACCGGCACCAGCAAACAATCACACTCACCACCAGCAAACAATAACACACACCACCAGCAAACAATCACACTCACCAGCAGAAGTTAGCTTCTCGCCACGTTCGCCATCACTTCCTGCGCTATTGTACTTGGCAACAACAGACAACCATTACGTCAATCCATTTCAGCCGCTCCATCATTCACAAAAAGAATCACAACAAATGGAGAAAGTAAACCCGCGGCCTGGCAAGCAGACACGGGGGCCCCGGACTTAGCAATCACAACACGCCTGCCTCCTACAGGCGGGGAGGGCGGCACGCGCCTCCAGCGTGCTGGGCTGAAGATCTGTTACGTTGCTACACCCTCCTGTGCCTGGCCTCTCCCTACCCGCCCGCTAAATTCACTAAGCCAGCAGAGATGCCAAAAACGTCAATAGAAATTACAGGTTCTTAAACGGGATACAGTTCATCATAGCTCAGCCCACACAGGATTACACCAACTGTAGGCATTACCGGGGCTGGTGATCACACAGGACTATACCAACTGTAGGCATTGCCGGGGCTGGTGATCACACAGGACTACATCAACTGTAGGCATTACCCAGGCTGGTGATCACACAGGATTACGCCAACGGTAGACATTGCCGGGGCTGGTGATCACACAGGACTATACCAACTGTAGGCATTGCCGGGGCTGGTGATCACACAGGACTACACCAACTGTAGGCATTGCCGGGGCTGGTGATCACACAGAACTATACCAACTGTAGGCATTGCCGGGGCTGGCGATCACACAGGACTACACCAACTGTAGGCATTGCCGGGGCTGGTGATCACACAGGACTACACAAACTGTAGGCATTGCCGGGGCTGGTGATCACACAGGACTATACCAACTGTAGGCATTGCCGGGGCTGGTGATATCACATGACTACACCAACTGCAGTCATTGCCGGGGCTGGCGATCACACAGGACTATACCAACTGTAGGCATTGCCGGGGCTGGTGATCACACAGGACTACACCAACTGTAGGCATTGCCGGGGTTGGTGATCACACAGGACTACACAAACTGTAGGCATTTCCGGGGCTGATGATCACACAGGACTACACAAACTGTAGGCATTGCCGGGGCTGTTGATCACACAGGACTACACAAACTGTAGGCATTGCCGGGGCTGGTGATCACACAGGATTACACCAACTGTAGGTATTGCCGGGGCTGGTGATCACACAGGACTACACAAACTGTAGGCATTGCCGGGGCTGGTGATCACACAGGATTACACCAACTGTAGGCATTGCCGGGGCTGGTGATCACACAGGACTACACAAACTGTAGGCATTGCCGGGGCTGGTGATCACACAGGACTACACAAACCGTAGGCATTGCCCGGGCTGGTGATCACACAGCGACTAGATCAACTTTAGACATTATCGGGGCTGATGATCACAGTTTCTGGAAGACATCAACAGAAACATGTCCACTTTCTGGCCGTATTCACACACATGCCGCGTACAAACCGTTGTCTCGCCCCGCTTTGCCTGGACCAGGCATGG
This sequence comes from Cepaea nemoralis, assembly GCA_014155875.1. Lineage (NCBI taxonomy): Eukaryota > Metazoa > Mollusca > Gastropoda > Stylommatophora > Helicidae > Cepaea > Cepaea nemoralis. The sequence continues at coordinate 443,498 of JACEFZ010009729.1, read as the reverse complement.
GCGATCATGGCCCGTCAACCCTCGCCGTCGTTTGATATTATAATAAGCTATGTTGCTGACAGATGTCCTGCACACTTGTTTAGGCTGTCCACCCACAGTCCAGCATACCGCGTTCGAAACAGCTGCGGCAGGTTTGGAAGCAGAGCTCTCTTACGTTGGTTTTAAAACAATAGTATGATTGCTGGTCGTTCTGAAAGCAGTGGCAAACTACTGAACTGAAACTTGCCAAGAAATCACACCCCTCTTTCTCTCCCGGCTCCCCCACCTCCCCCTCTCTCCCCCCATGTATTTGGTCATACGAAACTAATGGTTCTATTCCATATCTGCTGTTGGTATGTCACATAGAGTCCACCTGTCTGTCCCTAACGATTGTAATTATCATATATTGACACCTGGCCATGTCAGTACCCCTGTCTATGAAATCGTCACTTGTTCACTGCCTGCAGTCCCGCATCACCCTCTGTACATGCTATCTTCACACTAGAATTGTCCTACGTACGAGTTATCTTATATGTCACACTAGAATTGTCCCCCAGGATTGCTAACATGGTCAAAAATGCACGCGAAAGCCGGATGTGTGACCTAAGGGTTTTCAACCCAAGGGTGCCTAACGCACACCGCAATCACATCTGAAAAAACACTCCGGATGAACGAAAAGAAGAAGAAGAAGAATTGTCCTACGTACGAGTTATCTTACATGTCACACTAGAATTGTCCACGATACAAGTTATGTTATATACTGTTCAAAACACAAAAAGAAAAAAACAAACGCAACATTATTGCAGTTTCAAATGCAAACTTGTACCAACATTTCACTGACGATGCTGATTGGCCCACTGCAGTCGGTTCTGGCGATGCCGTTCTGTAAGAACAGGACATATATAGGGTCTTCTAGCCCAAAGACCAGCGTCGCACAGCCAGTTCCTGACCGTTTGATCTGAAATTCGACGAGCTCCTGACATTGACTGGACTTTGGAGGACGCAGATCCAAATCCATTCCTAAGGTGACGCAGCCGTATGAAGCGGTCTTCGGCAGCAGTTGTGATTCTGGGTCTTCAATGACTAATGGTGCTTCTAACCACATTAAATTCTCTGGCTACTACACTCTGTGACCGTTCAGCCTGTAAACATTCAATGATGATGAGTCGTTGTGCTGTAGTGAGATGAGCCATACTTGTGCATTGAATTTTCAGCTGAATTTATTCGAGGACCGACAATCTTTTACAGGCATTCAATAATACTGTCAGGGAGTTTTATGTTCAGTAAGTTTCATGGGATCATCATGAACCTGTCACGAGTTATTGTAAAAAAAATTTGTTTTGACCTTGACCTCTTTCATGACCTCACGAATCACGAGGTAAGTACACATTGGTACCTTGCCGTCTTGACAGACGATAGTTTATGCTTTAAAAAAGCATTATAACTTTTATTTATGGCGGTAGCGAATGTGACTGATAAGGCCAATTTGCGCTGTAAATGTCCGTTCACAGTGGGTGCATGTGAACACGTGGTCATTTCCACCATCATGCACCATCTTACGTCTCAAACGCTCGGTGTGCGACTTATCTGCAATAATGTTCTCCTTTTTATTCTATTTCTGATGTTTGCCCTCCATGCAACACGTTCAGCGGCGACTTGCTCCCAGTGTGCATTATCAATGCCTGTATCAAGGAATCCTCCTGTGGAGGAAGACATCACAGAGTGGAGGAAGACATCATAGAGTGAAGGAAGACATCACAGAGTGGAGGAAGCCATCGCTGAGTGGAGGAAGCCATCGCTGAGTGGAGGAAGACATCGCTGAGTGAAGGAAGACATAACAGACTGGAGGAAGACATCACAGAGTGGAGGAAGACATCGCTGAGTGAAGGAAGACATCACAGAGTGGAGGAAGACATCACAGAGTGAAGGAAGACATCTCAGGAGTCAAAGAGTAGAGTTTATCAAAATGTATAGGGCATCATAAGTGTGGAGAGAGCATTACAGAAATGAGGTAGACATCACATAAGTGAACGGAAAACAGAGTGGAGGAGGACATCACAAAATGGAAAACGACATCACAGAACATCGTAGAGTGGTCAAGAACATCCCAAAGTGGAAGAGGATGGCACAGAGTGGAGGAAGACATCACAGAGTGGAAGAGGACAGCACAGAGTGGAGGAAGACATCACAGAGTGGAGGAAGACATCACAGAGTGGTAGAAGACATCACAGAGTACCAGAGGACATCACAGAGTGGTAGAGGTCATCACAAAGTCATAGAGGATATCACAGAATGGTAGAGAACATCACCGAGTGGAGGAATACATCACAGAGTGATGGGGGACATCACACAGTGGTAGAGGACATCACAGAGTGGTAGAGGACATCACAGAGTTTTAGAGGACATCACAGAGTGGTAGAGGACATCACAGAGTTTTAGAGGACATCACAGAGTGGTAGAGGACATCACAGAGTTTTAGAGGACATCACAGAGTGGTAGAGGACATCACAGAGTGGACGGGATCAGCCTGGACAAGACGGAGACGTACGTCATAATATAGCACGTCATGTCTCAGTCCGGCGGACACAGTCTCGATCCTTCAACTTCGACAGTTGCCCACGTCATGTCTCAGTCCGGCGGACACAGTCTCGATCCTTCAACTCCGACAGTTGCCCACGTCATGTCTCAGTCCGGCGGACACAGTCTTGATCCTTCAACTTCGACAGTTGCCCCATATCTGTCCATGTTTGTTCGACAGTTGCCCCATATCTGTCCGGTTTTGTTTGATAGTTGCCCCATATCTGTCCATGTCCAGGTTGTCTCCAGTCTCTTGTGTCCAATCACAAGATTACTTTAGAACTTCTGCCTTCAGCCCTCTGGTTGTTCCTGTCTGCATCAGTTTACAACTAGCTTCCCTAGCCTCGCCTGTCTGTTGGCTAAGTATGATGAGGTGATCTATGTTTCTGATATATGCCATCGCGCTTTCTTTTGCCCTGTTGTCGCTCTATCTCTTGCCCTCTTGTCGCTCTATCTCTTGCCCTGTTGTCGCTCTATCTCTTGCCCTGCTGTCGCTCTATCTCTTGCCCTCTTGTCGCTCTATCTCTTGCCCTGTTGTCGCTCTATCTCTTGCCCTGTTGTCGCTCTATCTCTTGCCCTGTTGTCGCTCTATCTCTTGCCCTATTGTAGCTCTATCTCTTGCCCTGTTGTCGCTCTATCTCTTGCCCTGCTGTCGCTCTATCTCTTGCCCTGTTGTCGCTCTATCTCTTGCCCTGTTGTCGCTCTATCTCTTGCCCTGTTGTCCGTCTATTTCTTGCCTTGATCTCTAGCACTATTGTCCCTCTATCTCTTGCCCTGTTGTCGCTTTATCTCTTGCACTATTGTCGCTCTATTTCTTGCTCTGTGTTCGCTCTACCTAAATGCTAGTGCTGTTTCTTGTCGAGGTCATCGATCATCTGACGAGGGCAAAGTCAGCTGTTCTGAGGTTGGTCTGCGTTTCTTGCAAAGGGCAGTTATTGAACGGTTTAGCCTACGAACGACAAATTAGATACCTAAGTGACTACTAGCTCCTACACACCGGACACTGGGATCCTAGGCAAGCGGGGTTGGCTCTGTGGAACTGGATCGATCTGGTGTAATATTTCCTGACCTGCCCGGGAAAGCGTGAAGAACACGAAGTCCCGCGTACACACTGCACACGCCACACCAGGTGGACATCGCACTGAATAGGCAGTAAGGCTGCTGCCTGGCAAAATTGCTAGGAAATAAAACAGCCATGGGTAGAGCCATGACCTTGGGGTGGATCTGTCTGGAGGAAGCACACCCGAAACTTGCCCACATCGAAGACACTGACCTCTGTGACCTTGGGGTGGATCTGTCTGGAGGCAGCACAACTGAAACTGACCTCGGCGACATTGGCGTGGATCTGTTTGGAGGCAGCACACCCTGACACTATGCTCACCTCGAAGACACTGACCTCTCATATACACAAGTATGGGAGACCCAAATACGATCGAAGACAAGGAAATATTGGACAGCAAGCCCCCTGTATGAGTGAATCCTGCTGGAGAGATACATCAAATACTAGCAGACGCCCGGACTGGACAGCAAGCCCTCTGTTTGAGTGAATCCTGCTGGAGAATCACAAGAACCAGACCAGGAACCTTCACAGAAGTATAATGGCAGGTTACACGGACATCGGATACATCCATCATGTCACTAAGTGCTGAACAGAAATGAATACTTACTAATGGACGCGTTGAATGATGGGTAAACAGACGGACGGGGGCTGCGGATAAACAGAGGCACACAGAAAACATCGGTGAGACAGACACGTTAAATCCGGGGGGAAATGTATCCTGAACGAATATTTTATAGCGAGATCTGGACGCATCGCGTGATAAGCGAGGACATTCTTATTCTCAGCAAACAATATGATATTGACATGGCTAGAATGTAAACATTCTTCAGCTGGCAGATTTCAATACTGCGGTTGAAAGTACGGGTGTCTGTGGTTCTCACGTCCGCCTGCCGTCGTCTTCTCCTCGGGATATGTCTAAATGTAACTATCAGCAAGTGGCATAAAGCTTGCACGTACTCGCTGCTTGGTGTAACACAGCTCTGCGGTCACACCACAGGAGATGTCACTACGTACACCACAGAAGATGTCACCACGCAAATGAAAGAATATGTCACCACAATATGTCATCACGCAACATAGAATATGTCACCACGCACACTATAGAATATGTCACCACGCACATGACAGAATATGTCACACGCACACCACATAATATGTCACCTCGCACCCCACATAATATATCACCACGCACATGACAAAATGTCACCACGCATACTATAGATAGAATACGTCACCACGTACACTATACAATATGTCACCAGACACACCGTACAATACGTCACCTAAAGAGAAGCAGCTCCAGCCATCACATTAGAGGTGAGTTCATTAAATACAGCAGGCGAATTATTTACGCTGATAACCCTGTATGGCCCGGAAATGACGTTATAAATGTCCAAACGGCCCTTGACAGAAAAAAGATTGCCCAATCCCGGTATAAACGAACGAACAAAAAATGTAAATGTGAGTCTCAGCGCAAGGAAGGTCACAGGAGCAATCTGACGTTTCCACCAACAACCGTTTGTTCTAGTGCGGCAATATGTATCTGAAGCATGTCTTGTAGTGTCATTATCTCATGTTTTTTTTTTTTTTTACTGTCACATTCAAGTTTCATTAATCTGTTTATAAAAAATGGAAGACTGACTTGCCACATACACAGATAAGTGATGCCCACGTCTCGTCTGAATTTGCCAACACAACCACAGGATCCGGATATGAAAATGTGAGAGGCGGAAACAGACGTGGGTGTTAAGACAAGAATCACCCCTGACAGAAAATATAAATCGTAGTTTTGTAAACATGCAAACACGTGAACGAGTCAGGGGTGCATAGTGCGCATTTTTAATGACTGTGGGGATTTTGAAAATATTGCCGTTCCAAGGTTTGTATTTACCTTTTATATTGCATAACTCCACAGAACTTGAAACGGCAATATTTTCAAAGACCCCACAGTTATTTAAAAAAATATTATATATATATATATGTATGTGTGTATGTGTGTGTGTGTGTGTGTGTGTGTGTGTGTGTGTGTGTGTGTGTGTGTGTGTGCGCGCGCGCGCGCGTTTTTTATTTTTTTTATTTTCCCGTATTGCCGACCCACCCAAGGAGGGTTTTGTGTTCATTCGTTTTCAGTAACCGCCCGACAGAACTACCGCTTATTTTCGACAGCAAGTTCTTGTTGAGAACATGCGAGTTTAAGTAGCTGGGGCAGTGCCGCAGTTGTGAGGATACACGAGGAACATTTTTGTAAGAACAGGCAGAGACGTAGACCAGTGCCACGTCCACTTGTCATGGAACAGGCAACAGACAAAGATACAGTTCTCTGGCTTCTGGCCGTCTCCGACACACACGCACGCACAGATACACACGCACGCACAGACACAGACACACACATACACCACACACAGACACACACATACACAGACACACACACACACGCGCGCGCGCACACACGGCAGTAGCTGAAGTCAGGCAAATGTAAACACCACTGAAATGTTATAAATCCACCGCTTTAGGATGTCAAGCGAGAATGGAGTCGATAGTTCCAGAGCGCGGTTACACGTCACATAATCAATCGATAAGTTCTCGTGACGTTTCAGCGAGTTCATCGCGAGGTCGGAGACACGGGGATGAGAACACTGTTGGCAAGACAGAAGACATGACTGCCCACACTTTCTCTGACAAGCTCACTGGACGATTAACGTAGGAGAACATCTAGGCAAACTGCAACACACACTGGGTTATAAATACAGTTAATGTAGGAAAGAGGAAGGGTGAGAGGATGGGGAGAGGGGGGAGAGATAGAGGGGGAGAGGGGGAGGAGGAAGAGAGATAGATAGAGGAAAAGAGATAGCGATGTAGAGTGAGAGGGAGAGACAGGAAACGAAAGAGAGAGAGAGAGAGAGAGGAGGGAAGGAGTAGTGAGAGAGTGAGAAAGTGTGACAGAGTATGACAAGTGTGACATAGACACTGTATGAGAGAGGGAGGCAGAGAGGAAGTGGGGGGGGGGGGGGGGAGAGAAAAACAGAAGTTGGGAAAGCCTGATTGCAATTCTAACAGCTCTTTTTGTTAGATAGCTGTTCAAAAAATGGATATTGTTGGGGAAAGAAACAATATCAAACTATCTGCTTGCAACACACACGACATTCAACACACACAAGACATAAAACACATACAACACACAAGACATACAACACACACAAAACATACAACACACATACGACACACAACACACAAGACATACAACACACACAACACATACAACACACACACGACATTCAACATACAAAGACAAACACACATACGACACACAACACACACGACACACAAGACATACAACACACACAACACATACACGACATTCAACATACAAAGACAAACACATACACACACACACACCATACACAAGACAAACAACACACACAAGACATAAAACATACACGACATAAAACACACAAGGCATACAACACACAAGGCATACAACACACAAGGCATACAACACACACAAGACATACAACACACAAGACATACAACACACACAAGACATACAACAAACAAGACATACAACACACAAGGCATACAACACACAAGGCATACAACACACAAGGCATACAACACACAAGGCATACAACACACGAGACATACAACACACAAGACATACAACACACACAAGACATACAACACATACAAGACATACAACACACACAAGACATACAACACACACAAGACATACAACACACAAGACATACAACACACAAGACATACAACACACAAGACATACAGAGCACACAAGACATACAACACACACAAGACATACAACACACAAGACAGACAGTGGAGAAACAAGACACAGACAGTGGAGAAACAAGAGCTATCAACCACGTCTGTGAGAAGGCTGTCATGTCTCCCGACAGAGACGAGGCGGTTGTTGTGTAACTGGGCCACATCTTCAGGAATCCATTGAATCAAGCGTAGGCGAGTACGTGTCTGAGACAACTCGTTAAGTTGAAGCCAGGAGAATAGCTAGTGAGTTCCTTTGTCAACTCGGGGTGCCCTGACGACACGACTAAGCTCATTAAGTTGTGCGCTTGTAAATGTCAAGACTATAGCAGCTCGCGCCACTTTTGTTGGCGGTGTCCGAGAGTCCACTCGGTGTCAATTCCCGTTCACGAGGCTGGACAACTTCCAGGTGATGTCCCGTCAATCATGTATGGAAGGAGTCTCCTCGGTGAAGTGGGTACGCAATCTGAATCGCGCTCTGAAGGTTGGCGTTCGATTCCCGCCTACGTCGTTCGGTTAACGAGTGCAGTTTTCTCGGAGACTCCTGGGGGTCGTCGCTGGGGCTGCAGAGTTCGGGCTTTGTGCGAGGATTTCGGCAGGTAGCTCTGGTGAGAGAGACCGAGCCATTTGGGGTAGAAGCGGGTAGAATGAAGTCGACCCTTTTGCCTCGAAATTGTTGTGTAAAATCCCGTCTGGGATACATGTTGCATGACAAAGTCTCGGCGGGGCAGCGTTTGCAAGCCGGGCCAGCTGATCGTCCGTCCCACAGTGTCAGAAATGGCCAGGTGTGCCGGAACCTGGGGCCACGTACATGGGTAGAGGCTAGATACTGCTGGCACCATAAGGCATGCACCCCACCAGCACTCCTTCTATCCTGGCATCTCTAGTCCCTTGAGTGTTCTAGACACGTGACATCACTTTGTCTTAAAGGCATTCTAGGACAAGACTACAATCAACTAGTTTCGGTGCCTCTCCATCACTATCAGAAATATTGGCAGTACACGAGACAGAAGGTTGTGGACAAACATGATCACCAACGCCACACGGCATAGACTATAAGAAGATTGGCAGTACATGAGACAGAAGGTTGTGGACAGACATGATCACCAACGCCACACGGCATGGACTATAAGAAGATTGGCAGTACACGAGACAGAAGGCTGTGGACAGACATGATCACCAACGCCACACGGCATGGACTATAAGAAGATTGGCAGTACACGAGACAGAAGGTTGTGGACAGACATGATCACCAACGCCACACGGCATGGACTATAAGAAGATTGACAGTACACGAGACAGAAGGCTGTGGACAGACATGATCACCAACGCCACACGGCATGGACTATAAGAAGATTGGCAGTACACGAGACAGAAGGCTGTGGACAGACATGATCACCAACGCCACACGGCATGGACTATAAGAAGATTGGACAGTACACGAGACAGAAGGCTGTGGACAGACATGATCACCAACGCCACACGGCATAGGACTATAAGAAGATTGGCAGTACACGAGACAGAAGGTTGTGGACAGACATGATCACCAACTCCACACGGCATGGACTATAAGAAGATTGGCAGTACACGAGACAGAAGGTTGTGGACAGACATGATCACCAACTCCACACGGCATGGACTATAAGAAGATTGGCAGTACACGAGACAGAAGGTTGTGGACAGACATGATCACCAACGCCACACGGCATGGACTATAAGAAGATTGGCAGTACACGAGACAGAAGGTTGTGAACAGACATGATCACCAATGCCACATGGCATGGACTATAAGACTGGCATTATACGAGACAGAAGACTGTGGACAGACATGATCTCCAACGCCAGACGGCAGGGACTAGAAGAAGAGGTCAATAAAGCAACGATCGTGTGCACGCTCAGAAAGTTCAGCGAGTACACACAAGTCTCCGTCATGAAGTATGTCTGCCCCAGGGCGGCTGGCAGAGACTCGATCATTTTATTGAATGGTTGTATTCAGCACGTAACATCTATTTACAGACGGCGAGTCAATTCTGTCTGCTACTTAAACATGTGTCAATACATTCCACATTCCCAGCAGTGCCGAGTTTTGCTTCTTGCCAGCTGTGGCACAGATTGTGCTTTGTCATTGTGGTCACATGTGTGTCCTCTGTGATATTGTGTGTCCTCTAATATATGTTGGATATGTCCTCTGTTATATGGTGTGTGTCCTCTAATATATGTTGGGTATGTCCTCTGTTGCCGGCTTCCTGGTCTAGAGGTTAGCGACTTTTCTCCGTAATCTCGTATACTCTCATAAGTAACGTGACGACGGTGAGACTCAGCAGTGGTTCGAATCGAGTCGGTAACTTACGGGGTATGTGCGCCGGCCGCTCAGAAATCAATGGCAAACTACTGTGCGTAATCTTGTCAAGAAATCAACAATCAGCTGAAAGATGCTGATGTTGACAGCAATGTCCTGTAATGGATATGCAAACATTTAATTTTGTCCTCTGTTATATGGTGTGTCCCCCTAATATATGTTGGGTATGTCATCTGTTATTTGCGGCGTACCCTTATATACGTTGAGTAAGTACTCTGTTATATATTGTATGTCCCCTGTTATATCCTGTATTATATACTGTATGTCCTCTGTTATATGGTGTGTGTCCTATGTGTTATATATTGTATGTCCTCCGATATCCTGTATGTCCTGTGTTATATTCCAATTCCAATGTTTGTACGAGTACCCCTTTTCAGCCTTCGTTTTCCGACTTGGCTACGTAGGGTGTTTATGGTGCAGCTTGAAGTTTCTCTTTCGTACTTTGGGCTGCTTGTTATCAGCTTTCCTGGCTTCTGATGGGTTGATTGCGTTCGTTGCTGTCTTGATGAGGTTTTACATGTCTGAACAGAGTCGCGCACTTGTTGAGGCCCGGAGTAATTGGGTACCCACCCCGTCATATGGTGCTGCTTCCTTCAGGGAGTTTTACCAGTTGTCGTCTCTCCTGGTGTTCCTTCTATTTCCCCTGTCGTGGGTTGCCTTCGAATCTTCTCGGCGTTCGCCAGTCGGATCTTGGTGGTGAGCGATATCGTTCTTCCTCTGTTGCTTCTTCGTCTGTTTGTGCTCTTGTTTCCTCTGGTTCGGGTGAGGCTGTCTGGATCTTGGTCTGGAGCAGGTCGAGCACCTCATGACAAGTGTCGTTTATTTTAAGTAGCTGTTTATCCGTCTCAGCCTTTAAATCAGTCATACGAGCGTAATCTTGAGCTATCTGCTGCTGGACTTGCTTCATTTCGTCGAGGATGCGCTGAGCGGTCGTTTTCTGTGTTTCTTGCTTCTTGTCGTTTTCTTTTTCCCTGCTTGATAGCCTTTCTTCTATCTCAGCCTGTATAACAGCCATCCGGGCGACATCCTGCTCGATTTTCTGCTGAACTTGCCTCGCCTCGTCCAGGATGAGCTGAGCAGCTGTTATCTGTGTTTCTTGCGTTTTGTTTTTTTTCTTCCTCTATGCTGGTGAACTTTGATCGCAGGTCCTTCAGTTGGCCTTCCAGTTGAGCTTTGTCACTCTTGGTGAGTCGATTGGTGGCCTCGTACTGCCCCCTAGCTTCTTTATAGGGCAGGTTAGTCTTGATGGCGATCTTCATAGCTTCCTTGCTGTCTTGGTGGCAGGGGCAGCCGAGGTACCTGGCGCCGTGGTTGCCGAGGCAGTTGGCGCATTTTCTGTTATTGTTAGGCCTCCTGAAGTCCTTGTCGATCTTTGCGTGCTGGCACTGGCTGTATGGATGAGGTCCAGAGCAGTATCTGCAAACCTCAACCTCACTCTTGCAGGTGGCACGGGTGTGCCAAAACTTCTGGCACTTAGAGCACTGCAGCACTCTGGGTATGTAGTGCTCTGGAACTTGGTCTCTCTTGTCCCACCTGATGTATTGAGGGATAATTCGGTCCTCTGATGTGACGACGACGACAGTAGAGGGGATGCTGTTCTTTCCGATAATCCTCTCGGCACTGGTGATCTTGAGTTTGTGGTTTTCCCTGGTCAGCAACTCCCTGATCTGGTCAGTTGGTGAGATGGGTCTTGACTCGTTTGATGACCCATCTTTTCATCATGTTGTGTCGGCTGGCTTCCAATAAGATGCCGTGGTGGAGCTTGATGTCGGCTTTTTCATCTTGTGTTATCTTCTTCATAAGTGCTGTGGTCTTTGGGTTTTTGTTGAGGGAGACCACTACTCCCTCATGTGTCTTGCGCAGCTGGTTGATGCTGAGTCGTCCCAGCTCGTTTTCCAACAGACTGAATAACTTGTCTGTTGGTAGCGCCGACAGTTTAGCTTCACCCACGCTTGTCTGTTTGAGCAGTATCCTGCCGGTGAAGTCCTCAGATGTTGCTGTTGTTTCCTCCTGTGTAGAGGTCAATGGTAGTAGTGGTAGATTGGGCTGCATCGTCTTGGAGCTGGTTGGAACTTCCCGGCTACTACTGGCTTGAGATGTGGTTTGTTCATCAACTGGGACGGCTTCAGCTGGTGTAGGAGCCGGACTGCTGTTCGTAGATACAGAGTCAGCAGTCGTATCGTTCTTCTTCGCCTCTGCCTTCTTCTTCCCGGCTGAATATAGCGCATGTCTCTGCGCGGCACTTTTAACGCGAGGCATCCTCTGCGTTAGCTGATAAGGCGACTTGCTCACAATAGCGCGTCGAGTCGTCAGTGTGTGATGCTGTGTTATATATTGTATGTCCTCTGTTATATGGTGTGTGTCCTGTGTTATATACTGTATGTCCTCTGTTATATGGTGTGTGTCCTGTGTTATATATTGTATGTCCTCTGTTATATGGTGTGTTTCCTGTGTTATGTATTGTATGTCCTCCGATATCCTGTATGTCCTGTGTTATATATTGTATGTCTTTCTCTATATCCGGTATGTCCTGTGTTATATATTGTATGTCCTTCTCTATATCCTGTATGTCCTGTGTTATATACTGTATGTCCTCTGTTATATGGTGTATGTCCTGTGTTATATATTGTTTTTCTTTCTCTATATCCTGTATGTCCTGTGTTATATATTGTATGTCTTCCGCTATATCCTGTATTATATATTGTATGTCCTCCACTATATCCGGTATGTCCTGTGTTACATATTGTATGTCCTTCTCTATATCGTGTTTGTCCTGTGTTATATATTGTATGCATTTTCTGTCATTGAGTATGGTTTGCGGCTGCTGACATTATCAAAAAGCAGGGCCGGATTTAGACTTGATAAGGCCCTAAGCTATTTGAAATATGGGGCCCTTAAGTCCAGATATTCATATATACATATATGACAATTGCTCACTCGGACAATATTTTTTGGGGCCCCCAACAACAGCTAAAGCTTGTGGAGCTTATACGTAAATCCTGCACTGTCAACAAGTCAGCTTGAAAGGTTGGAGCGCATGCAGAATGCCGCCATGCGGTTAATCCTGGGGTGCACAAAGGACACACCAATTATATGCATGAGGCATATCCTGGCGCTACCAACAATGACGGATAGGCAAAGGGTCCTTCAGGCCAAATGATACCTGAGAGTTGCCGCAGACAGGGATCACCCGCTGCATGCAGTAATGGATATGGTCAAGGGTCATAGACTAAGACGAGGCAGGTCCTGGATGGCACAGGCAGAACTTTCTATAAGTCAGGTGTGTGATCTAGGGACCATCAATCGTGAAACAGAGTGGGTGGAAGTTCCGGAAGACATGGCGGACTAGCACAATGTAATAATAACATTGGGTCATGAGTGCAGAGAATGGGCAGCGGGCCGCACTGAGTTTGAAGTGCAACAGCAGATCCAGAGCAACAAACATCAAGGTGACATAGTCATCTACACCGATGGGTCAGTGGTGAGAAACGGACGTAGTGGCTGGGGCTTTATAGCAAAAGCTAATGGGCGAGTCTTGAAAAAGGAGAGTCTGGCATATGAGACTACGACCTCCAGCATGAGAATGGAGGTGGAGGCAGTAACAGCGGCATTCCGGTGGCTAGAGGAGACTACTGCAACACACGTTGTATTCATTACGGATTCAAAGAGTATGCTTAGCAAGGTGGAGACAGGAATGTTTCGTGTGAAATGGCTCTCGTCGCTTCAGAGGTCGTGAGAATTGTATGGATATTTTGCCCTGGCCATGCGGGTGTACGAGAAAATGAACAGGCTGATAGGCTAGCAGGGAATGCACCTCTTGGTGGAATTTTGCCGATGGACAGGGGGGAGGTGGTCGTGCGCTTGTGGGACCAGGTGGAGAAAGCGGAAGAACAGATTGAGAACCCATATGTGGAAAGAATGAGATTGCGGGGGATCGGCAGGGATTTTGGAAGAATCTCAAAATTGAGAGGGAAGACCAGGAGAACTTTTAATCAGATAGCGGTGGGAACAACGATTAGTAGTATGACTCTTCGCTGGCTGTTGAGCAAGGGGACGGAGCACGTATGGGAATGCCCTGAGTGCAGTTATGTCGGTTCTTAACCCAACTCAACATATTGTATGCCCTCCGCTATATGCTGTATGTTCTGTGTTATATTATTGTCTGTCCCCCGCTATATCCTGTATGTCTTGTGTTATATATTGTATGTCCTCCGCTATATCATGTATGTCTTGTGTTATATTATTGTATGCCCTCCGATATCATGTATTATATATTGTATGTCGTCAATTATATCATGTGTCCGCTTGTATATCTTAAATGTCTGTAGTGGAGCGGCACGTGCTGGTGTGATGGTGTGGGGGGAGGGGGCACGTGATGGTGTGATGGTTGTGGGGGGGGGGGGGGGGAGGGGGCACGTGATGGTGTGGGGGGGGGGACAGAACGTAATGATGCTAGTATTGTAGATGACATTACGAGAGTCACGTGGTGGTGTAGTGTGGTGGCACGTAATGATGCCAGTATTGTAGACGTCACGAGAGTCGCGGTGGTATGGTGGCTAGATGTTTATCTGCTCACCAGGAACTTATGGGTTCGAAATCTCAACAAGGCGGGTCTTGAACATTAAACTGTGCCTCCCGGGCGTCCTATCCTAAAATGGGTTCCATGAACAGTCTTATGAAGTACAAGCAGCCGGCAATATATTCACCACATCACCCAGGGGCGCCCATTAGTCTATAGAGCTGGGTGTCTAACACTCTATGGCCGAGATATAGACCACATCACCCAGGAGCGTCCACTAGTCTATACATCTGGGTGTCTAACACTCTATGGCCGAGATATAGACCAAACTACCCAGGAGCGCCCATCAGTCTATACATCTGGGTGTCTAACACTCTATGGCCGAGATATAGACCAAACTACCCAGGAGCGCCCATCAGTCTATACAGCTGGATGTCTAACACTATGGCCGAGATATAGACCAAACTACCCAGGAGCGCCCATCAGTCTATACAGCTGGGTGTCTAACACTCTATGGCCGAGATATAGACCACATCACCCAGGAGCGCCCATAAGTCTATACAGCTGGGTGTCTAACACTCTACGCCCCGAGATATAGCCCCAAACTACCCAGGAGCGCCCATCAGTCTATACAGCTGGGTGTCTAACACTCTATGGCCGAGATATAGACCACATCACCCAGGAGCGCCCATCAGTCTATACAGCGGGGGTGTCTAACACTCTATGGCCGAGATATAGACCACATCACCCAGGAGCGCCCATCAGTCTATACTATACAGCTGGGTGTCTAACACTCTATGGCCGAGATATAGACCAAACTACCCAGGAGCGCCCATCAGTCTATACAGCTGGGTGTCTAACACTCTATGGTCGAGATATAGATCACATCACCCAGGAGCGCCCATCAGTCTATACTATACAGCTGGGTGTCTAACACTCCTATGGTCGAGATATAGATCACATCACCCAGGAGCGCCCATACAGTCTATACTATACAGCTGGGTGTCTAACACTCTATGGCCGAGATATAGACCAAACTACCCAGGAGCGCCCATCAGTCTATACAGCTGGGTGTCTAACACTCTATGGTCGAGATATAGATCACATCACCCAGGAGCGCCCATCAGTCTATACTATACAGCTGGGTGTCTAACACTCTATGGTCGAGATATAGATCACATCACCCAGGAGCGCCCATCAGTCTATACAGCTGGGTGTCTAACACTCTATGGCCGAGATATAGACCACATCACCTAGGAGCGTCCATTAGTCTATAGAGCTGGGTGTCTAACACTCTATGGCCGAGATATAGACCACATCACCCAGGAGCGCCCACTAGTCTATAGAGCTGGGTGTCTAACACTCTATGGCCGAGATATAGACCACATCACCCAGGAGCGCCCATCAGTCTATACTATACAGCTGGGTGTCTAACACTCTATGGTCGAGATATAGATCACATCACCCAGGAGCGCCCATCAGTCTATACAGCTGGGTTCTAACACTCTATGGCCGAGATATAGACCACATCACCCAGGAGTGCCCATCGGTCTATACTATACAGCTGGGTGTCTAACACTCTATGGCCGAGATATAGACCAAACTACCCAGGAGCGCCCATCGGTCTATACAGCTGGGTGTCTAACACTCTATGGCCGAGATATAGACCACATCACCCAGGAGCGCCCATCAGTCTATACTATACAGCTGGGTGTCTAACACTCTATGCCGAGATATAGACCACATCACCCAGGAGCGCCCATCAGTCTATACTATACAGCGGGGTTTGTCTAACACTCTATGGCCGAGATATAGACCAAACTACCCAGGAGCGCCCATCGGTCTATACAGCTGGGTGGCTAACACTATGGCCGAGATATAGACCAAACTACCCAGGAGCGCCCATCAGTCTATACAGCTGGGTGTCTAACACTCTATGGCCGAGATATAGACCACATCACCCAGGAGCGCCCATCAGTCTTTTATATACAGCTGGGTGTCTAACACTCTATGGCCGAGATATAGACCAAACTCCCCAGGAGCCCCCATGGGTTTCTATACAGCGGGGTCTAACACTCTATGGTCGAGATATAGATCACATCACCCAGGAGCGCCCATCAGTCTATACAGCTGGGTGTCTAACACTCTATGGCCGAGATATAGACCAAACTACCCAGGAGCGCCCATCAGTCATACAGCTGGGTGTCTAACACTCTATGGCCGAGATATAGACCACATCACCCAGGAGCGCCCATCAGTCTATACAGCTGGGTGTCTAACACTCTATGGCCGAGATATAGACCACATCACCCAGGAGCGCACCTAAGTCTATACAGCTGGGTGTCTAACACTCTACGGCCGAGATATAGACCAAACTACCCAGGAGCGCCATCAGTCTATACAGCTGGGTGTCTAACACTGCTATGGCCGAGATATAGCCCACATCACCCAGGAGCGCCCATCAGTCTATACAGCTGGGTGTCTAAACACTCTATTGGCCGAGATATAGACCACATCACCCAGGAGCGCCCTCAGTCTATACTATACAGCTGGGTGTCTAACACTCTATTGCCGAGATATAGACCAAACTACCCAGGAGCGCCCATCAGTCTATACAGCTTGGTGTCTAACACTCTATGGTCGAGATAGTAGATCACATCACCCAGGAGCGCCCATCAGTCTATACTATACAGCTGGGTGTCTAACACTCTATGGTCGAGATATAGATCACATCACCCAGGAGCGCCCAGCAGTCTATACAGCTGGGTGTCTAACACTCTATGGCGCGATATATGACCACATTCACCTAGGAGCGTCCATTAGTCCTATAGAGCTGGGTGTCTAACACTCTATGGCCGAGATATAGACCACATCACCCAGGAGCGCCCACTAGTCGATAGAGCTGGGTGTCTATACACTCTATGGCCGAGATATAGACCACATCACCCAGGAGCGCCCATCAGTCTATACTATACAGCTGGGTGTCTAACACTCTATGGTCGAGATATAGATCACATCACCAGGAGCGCCCATCAGTCTAGACAGCTGGGTGTCTAACACTCTATGGCCGAGATATAGACCACATCACCCAGGAGCGCCCATCAGTCTATACTATACAGCTGGGTGTCTAACACTCTAGGGCCGAGATATAGACCAAACTACCCAGGAGCGCCCCATCGGTCTATACAGCGGGGTGGCTAACACTATGGCCGAGATATAGACCAAACTACCCAGGAGCGCCCATCAGTCTATACAGCTGGGTGTCTAACACTCTAGGGCCGAGATATAGACCACATCACCCAGGAGCGCCCATCAGTCTATACTATACAGCGGGGGTGCCCTAACACTCTAGGGCCGAGATATAGACCAAACTACCCAGGAGCGCCCATCAGTCTATACAGCTGGGTGTCTAACACTCTATGGCCGAGATATAGATCACATCACCAGGAGCCCCCCTCGGTCATACAGCTGGGTGTCTAACACTCAAAGGGCCGAGATATAGCCCAAAAACTACCCAGGAGCCCCCACGGTCTATACAGCTGGGTGGCTAACACTAGGGCCCCGAGATATGACAAACTACCCAGGAGCGCCCATCAGTCTATACTATACAGCTGGTGTCTAACACTCTATGGCCGAGATATAGACCAAACTACCCGGAGCCCCCATCGGTCTATACAGCTGGGTGGCTAACACTATGGCCGAGATATAGACCAAACTACCCAGGAGCGCCCATCAGTTATACATCTGGGGTCTAACACTCTATGGCCGAGATATAGACCAAACTACCCAGGAGCGCCCATCGGTCTATACAGCTGGGTGGCTAACCTATGGCCGAGATACTAGACAAACTACCCAGGAGCGCACCATCGGTCTATACAGCTGGGTGTCTAACACTCTATGGCCGAGATATAGACCACATCACCCAGGAGCGCCCATCAGTCTATAGAGCTGGGTGTCTAACACACTATGGCCGATATATAGACCAAACTACCCAGGAGCGCCCATCAGTCTATACAGCTGGGTGTCTATCATCTATGGCGAGATATAGACCAAACTACCCAGGAGCTCCCATCGGTCTATACTGCTGGGTGTTCTAACACTCTATGGCCGAGCTATAGACCAAACTACCCAGGAGCGCCCATCGGTCTATACAGCTGGGGGCTAACACTATGGCCGAGATATAGACCAACTACCCAGAGCGCCCATCGGTCTATACAGCTGGGTGGCTAACAACTATTGCCGAGATATAGACCAAACTACCCAGGAGCGCCCATCAGTCTATACAGCTGGGTGGCTAACACACTATGGCCGAGATATAGGACCAAACTACCCAGGAGCGCCCATCGGTCTATACAGCTGGGTGGCTAACACTCTAGGGCCGAGATATAGCCCACATCACCCAGGAGCGCCCATCAGTCTATACTATACAGCTGGGTGTCTAACCTCTATGGCCGAGATAAGACCCCATCACCCAGAAGCGCCCATTAGTCATTGGGGGTCTAACACTCTATGGCCGGGGACAGCATGAGGCGTGGCACAGGTCCACGACTGTAGAGAAAACATCCTAAACGTACACATGAACACCTGGTGTCAGCCTCAGAGTAACAGAGTTTGTGGCGGCGGTGATCTGTGTAGTGGTCTCAGCTGACCAGTGTATGGTTACAAGGATGACAGGAAAGCAACACCCCCCAAACGATGCAGGCACCAAGTGGTCAAACATCAGGACGAAGCAGTATGGGGTGTTTCAGTTTTTAACTCAACTTAGCTCAGCTCAGTAATGGTCAACCAAAGATGTAACAACAACAACCACCCCGGCAAGCGATACAACCACAACATGGTCAACTCAATATTGTAAGAAGACTCCGGTGACGAGACGAGTAGAGCGCTCGCTGCCTGCCAAGACATTTGCAACCACGAAGACAGCAGCAGACGTCAGACGTTCCCGGCATTGCATATGAGGATGACTGACAAGCTGCCCCAGGCCTGAACAACTTGACGGTGATTATTACTGCTGCTGATCAGATGACAGGGTCTCCAAAATGGTTTTTAATTTACGTGGTTGCCATGTCAACGAAATATGGGTTCTTGTGACGCCAGTCTGCGCTACAAGATGTAAGACAGGTCGGGAAAAATGTGCGTAAGGTTGCCATGTCATGCCCGGGTGTCCTTCTTGCATGTATTTATTTCAGTATGCGTCCAAGATCACGTGATTTCAATACAGATAGATAGTGTTCGGGATTCAGTGTTCCTCTTCATGTTACCCACAATCCATCTGTCCATGAAACTACTGTACTGCAGATTCTGCTGTGATGTATTGTTCATACATCACTTATTTACTGATGTTTTCTGCAATTCTTCTAAAAAACATCACTTATACACTGATCATGTTTTCTACAATTCATCTATTAGACATCAAGTATTTACTTATGTTTTTGTACAATCCATCTATCAGACATCAAGTATTTAGTTATGTTTTCTACAATTCATCTATTAGACAAGTATTTGCTTATGTTTTTGTACAATCCATCTATCAGACATCAAGTATTTAGTTATCACGTTGCCTACCGCCCAACTATTCTACTGCAGTTCCCAACAGACGTTACCGCCACCAGTACCTCCACTCTGTCTAGTAACCCATCCACTCTGTCTAGTAACCCTTCCACTCTATCCAGTAACCCGTCCACTCTATTCAGTAACCCGTCCACTCTGTCTAGTAATCCGTCCACTCAAGTAACCCCTCCACTCTGTCCAGTAACCCATCCACTCTATCCAGTAACCCGTCAACTCAAGTAACGCATCCACTCTGTCTAGTAACCCGTCCACTCAAGTAACTCGTCCACTCAAGTAACTCGTCCACTCAAGTAACCCACCCACTCCGTCCAGTAATCCATCCACTCTATCCAGTAACCCGTCCACTCAAGTAACCCGTCCACTCAAGTAATCCATCCATTCTGTCCAATAACCCGTCCACTCAAGTAACCTATCCACTCTGTCCAGTAACCCCTCCCCTCTGTCTAGTAACCCATCCACTCTATTCAGTAACCCGTCCACTCAAGTAACCCATCCACTCTGTCCAGTAACCCGTCCATCAAGAACCCACCATCAAGTAACCATCCACTCAAGTAACCTATCACTCTATCCAGTATCCAATCCACTCAAATCCAGTAACCCATCCACTCTGTACAGTAACCCTTCCACTCTTTCAGTAACGTTTTTCACTCTGTCCAGAAAACCTTCTACTCTGTCCATTTACCCTTCCACTCTGACCATTACCCTTCCACTCTGTCCTGTAGCTCTTCAAACTCAGTCTAATAATACTTCCACTCTATTCAGTAGCTGCCCAGTCTGCGGTTACCCACTCGTCAGAACCTTAAAACCCAATCAATAACTTTACCCCCTCCCTCCCCCTCGAGACCGCCAGCAGAAACTGATTTCCTCCATTATCACAGAAAATAAACACAATAGACACAGTAATCGAAATTAGATGTCAAAAAAACAAGTACGCTTAATATCAACTATCACCCAATTCCAATTCCAATTCCATTTTCAAAACAAAAATTCCAAATCGGGCTCGTCCTAACCTGACTCCTCAGCTTGGTTAATTGTTGAGACCGTGGTTTTTGTGGGTTTATTCACCCTGATTCTTGTCTTGTGCGCTCTTTCGAGTAAGTCCTATCTCGGACTGGTTATGTAATCGTTTGTGTCTGTGACTTCAGCTGGGGATTGGTCAGCGGCTATCCTTTGTGCTCGTCTCCTCTTGTGGTTTTCTTTGTTGGTGCAGGCTCCTGGCTCGTCTGGCTTGGCTGGGTGCAGTCCTTATAAGGACTTTTTATTTGGTCTTTTTGTCTCCTTTTTGTGTGTATTTCTATCACTATCACCTATTACCCATGCTAAAACATTTAATTTACATATGTCCGCAAAACGACAGATAATAAACAGCATATACACACCAACCTCGTGCTACCAATGCAAACTTGGACATTATCCAAATCACACTAACACAAAATCACACCTGTGAGATGAGATGCCTGAGGAGAGCTGCCAACTTTACCATCCGAGACCGAGTAAGAAATGATGTTATCAGACAGACAGACGGGGTTCAACACTTGTTGCATATTTATTAAAAACAGAAGATAAAAAGGGTTTTGGGCCCATCTCTTTTAGAAGCAACACCAACTACAGCATAAATACTGGTCTACATCGAAGATCATCTGCGACGAGACCAAGATGACGTCCAAGAAGAAAATGGATTGACGACATCAAAGCCAGTGTACAACCACACGGAATGACACTATCCAGTGCCACCCATCGGACGCTGGGGCGCAAATTATTCCTCCCCACGATGCTTGACGGTAAACGTGGATGATGATGATGATAATAGCAGAGACATCTTGGGGAGGCACGTCATATTTGTGAGAGCCGTGTTTATTTGGGACTTGTTCTTTGTGCTGGGTACAGTCTACCTGTTGGCCTAGTGGTCAGGCGTTCGAATCTCCCACGAGATGGAATCTGTTTTTAAATTGACCAGCGTGTCTTGGAAGAACTGTGCTAGAATGGATACTAGAAATATTAGGTGAGGTACAGGCGGCCGAGGTGACAATAACCACATCACTCATCGAGTGACCCTTGGTCTATACACATATGGCGCAACTATCATATATCACATACTTCTTACGGCGGAGACAGGAGACCTTTTGCTGCACCCGCATACACCGGACACAGACCAGGCGGAGACAGGAGACCTTGTACTGCATACACCGGACACAGACCAGGCGGAGACAGGAGACCTTGTGCTGCACACACCACACACACATACACACACACACACCGGACACAGACCAGTGCCATGGAGTTGGCATGGGTCAAAGTACCACCCAGTGCATGTGACCTAGAGTCTTGCACATTTCAGTGACAGATGTGAAGATCTCTCACGGACCTGTAGTCCGTGCGTGAGATAGGCATTCGGATAGCATAAGCGCTGTTGACATGTGTGAGGTGTTAACATGAGTGCACTGTATTGCCATGGAGCGAAATGGGTCACAAATGAGTCGGCATTAAGTTATTGCTGGATGGATTACGACTGGCGATTCTATTGCCACTGAGCTATTCTGTGTTGCCGATGGATGAGATGATGTTACTCAGTTGCTAACGAATTAGGGCACCTGTAAGGGTTTGACAAAAAGTCACTCTACTGTATCCAGGTAGACAGGGCACAATATAATTTTCATGTTCTATTGTTGTTCTTATTTGCCCTGGGGGTGATTGGTAGTAATACTGTTTCTACCTTCTCTAAATCATCACGTATATATCATATAACAGTCAACACTACACTAATAATAACTTCTTCATAACACGACAGCTGCATCTGTTTTCACACGGTGTATTCTGTCGTTCTTTTTAAAAAAAAATGTCACATCAATGTCACTAAAACAACAATACTTGCACTCGATCTCTATCTTGCATATCCGTCGCTCGAACAATCACTGATGTCTACAATTCGTCCACAGATTCAAAAACGTTCCATGTGTACAAACATGGCGGCCAGATGGACCTCTGCCATGTGCTATTGTCCGTCCGACCTCGAACGCGGTCCAGACGTGAATGATCTCTCACGGACCTGTATTCCGTGCTTGACCTTTCCCCAGCGTACTTCCGGCAGAGTGGTTCACAATCCATTAGATTTCCCCGTCTGTCACTGAAATATGCAAGACTCTAGGTCACCTGCGCTGGGGGGTACTTTGACCTACGCCAACTCCATGCTAACCAGGCGGAGACAGGAGACCTTGTGCTGCACGCACGCACACACCCCATACACACACACACACACACCGACACAGACCAGGCGGAGACAGGAGACCTTGTGCTACACCCACACACACCGAACACAGACCAGGCGGAGACAGGAGACCTTGTGCTACACCCACACACACCGAACACAGACCAGGCGGAGACAGGAGACCTTGTGCTACACCCACACACACCGGACACAGACCAGGCGGAGACATGAGACCTTGTGCTACAACAACACACACCGGACACACACCAGGCGCGCGCTGGCTCCAGGTGGACTACTCCAACTCTGATCTCACTAGCTGACATTAGGGCACTTGTGCAGGCCAGGGTGTCCGCCACCCCTGCCCCTCCCCCTTGTAAGTCACAGTCTAGATATGTTCACACATTCACACAGACCGATACACAACTTCAGACTGTAGCTTTCGAGGTACAGGCGTCCAGGTGTGCGTGAGTGTGGGTGTACGTGTTGCACTTGTGTATTGTGAGAGTGTGTGTGTGGGCCGTGAGTGGTGTGTGTATGGGAGAGGCAGCACGTCCCCCCCCCCCCCGTGCTATTGTTCAGTCACTGATAAAATCAAGACAAACAGGGTCACGTGGACAGTTGTTGATCACGTTGCTGAACGTGTGACATGTGATCATCTACGTCACCAGTGTCAACATTTTCTCACGGCGATCACAAGAAACAATATTTATGTTTGGGTTTGAAAGTGTCCGATAACAACGACACGAATAAGCAGAAGAATGGGAAGGGGGAAGAGGAGGAAGGAAGGACACAAGCAAATAAGGAAGCAGGGAAAGGGAAAGGGAAAGGGCCAGAAGAAGAGCAGGGGGAAATTTTAAAAGGGCGAGGAAAATATGTGATATATAAAGCACAACTCCTTCGTTGTTAGAAAGGGGGCACAGAAGTTGAGTCAGTTGTGAAAGGTGCCTCTTTTTCTTCGAATGTTGAGTCCAGTTCTGTTGTGAAAGGTGCCAAGTAAGAAAATATCGAGCCAAAGGTTTGCAAACAGTTAGCGGGATATATAGAGGAAAGTCAGCAGAGTTATACGGTGGCATCTACAACAGTATTGATTTCTGCTGGGTGAATGCATCCCAGAGAGTTGATTAATTGGCTGTCAGTGTTAAGCCTAATGACGTTATTAGAGACGCATGGCTTCAATGCTGTGACCCATACATCGTCGACTGCATTGTGATCAGAAGAATTGCAATGGCTACAGATAAGTTTGTTTTGAATAATATCCCTCAGATGTTCCCTAAAGCGGTCGGCTAAGCTTCTAGCAGTCTGTCCAATATACTTCATGTTAAACCGTTTAAAACTATTAACATATGTTAGGTTGCGGGATGTGCTTGTAACTGAGTCTTTCAAGGATAACATTACTAATGGGAATATAATCATGTGTGTCTGAATAACGCACGCGCATGTCTTTCGGTGACATTTCCGGAATAAGACACCTGCTAGTCTATGAGTGTCTGGAGACAGATGAAGACATCTGTCAGTCTATGAGTGTCTGGAGATAGACGCTGACATCTTCTAGTCTGTGAGTGTCTGGAGACAGACGCAGACATCTGTCAGTCTATGAGTGTCTGAAGATAGATGAAGACATCTGTCAGTCTATGAGTGTCAGGAGACAGACACAGACATCTTTCAGTCTATGAGTGTCTGGAGACAGATGACATCTTTCAGTCTATGAGTTTCTGGAGACAGATGAATACATCTATCAGTCTATGAGTGTCTGGAGACAGATGAAGACATCTTTCATCTTTCAGAAGCAGACATATTTCAGTCTATGAGTGCCTGGAGACAGATGAGTACATCAGGATGTCTATACGTGCTGGGAGACAGATGAAGACATCTTTCAGTCTATGAGTGCCTGGGGACAGATGAATACATCAGGATGTCTATACGTGCTGGGAGACAGATGAAGACATCTTTCAGTCTATGAGTGTCTGGAGGCAGATGAAGACATCAGGATGTCTATAAGTGCTGGGAGACAGATGAAGACATCAGGATGTCTATGAGTGCTGGGAGACAGATGAAGACATCAGGATGTCTATAAGTGTCTGGGAGACAGATGAAGACATCACCCACGTGTTACTGATGTCCGCACAGTGGAGGTCAAGAAAGGTCACACCGAAACCTCCCTGTGCATGTCGTGAAGGCCGTCTCAAGAAGGCTGGTCTGAACATGTCTACCTGGCAGCGTAGACTGACTCAACCCAATCTAACCAACCATTCGACAAACTGTCGAACTGTTCGACAAAGGGATGAGTTCTAGAGTTAACACCGAGACATCGGGGACTCTATGAGTGTCATTCAACACTCCTGTGGGTCGCCGCTAGAGCTACGGAGTTCGTGCTTTGTACGACGTTTTCCGTGCTGGGGAAAAGAGACCGACCAGGGGAAAAAACCCCGGGTAATGAAGTCGCCCTATCGTTTTTTAAAAAACCCCAAATACTGTATTAATCTGATAATCTGTAGTTTAGTGGTTTTTTATTTCCGGTTGTCGGGGAAAGAAAAAGTTACTTACGTGACGTTCAGGGCCACAAAATGCTATAACCTAGGGTCAAATAAAATGCACTGATTCGTTCGGTGCGGAAGATACACCTGGTCAAAAGCATGTAAATACTGCATAGACCACATGTGTTATTAAGTCTTACAGACTTGCAAATTAAAGCGCCCGGGATAAGTGAGGTCGCCTGAAGTCTTGCCGCAAACAGTGCCCTTTTCTAAGCCAGTATAAACTTAACGAGCAGGGTGTTCATGGGCATACACTTACCCCTTCTCTTTAAATCGGTGATCGTGTACGATTGCACACCGGGGTGTACACTTTGTCCTTCTCGTAAAATCGTGTCATTTTTTACACCGATTCCCAAACCCCGGGGTTTCATTCACTAGAGGAAAGGTTGCGGGTATATCTATCAGATGTTCTATTTTGGCGTTTCCCGAAGTCACAATCCGGTAGGGAGCCAGCGGATATCGGGGGAAGGTGGCATCTGAACCCATCATTTTTTGATCCCCCGCCACAGACAACCGGGAAAAAACAACAAAGCATATACTCGAGAAAATATACACAAGAAATAAAATCGAGTAATTACGCGAGAAATATACACATAAATTATACTCGAAAATATATGTGAAAAATAACATAAGAAAATATTATAATAACGAGAGAATATACACGAGAAATATATACGAGAAAATGTCGAGAAGGAACCGAGAAAATATATACGAGAAATATACTCGAGTAAGGTACACGAGAAATATATACAGGAGACGTATGAAGTTGCCTGAGACCAGGAAAGGTGTGGGGCATGAACTTACGCACGTGCTACATACACGAGTGAATCGTCAGAGGGGAGGCTTTACATACTGTGATCTACAATTGGCTATTGTTGTAGATATTGTGATGTTTTTTGTTGTTGTTGTTGCGTATCCCTTACGGGACGTTGCCAGTCAACACCAGCATTTTTCAGCTGCTGTGATGTACTAGGCAAGTGTTACGTTCAGTAGTTTGCCATTGCTTTCTGAACGACCGGCTCCCATACCAGCACGTTATAACACAACGCGACACGGTCTGCTGCATAAATCGGTCGCAGCTGAGCTTCGAACGCCTGGTACCCGGCTCACGAACAACGTTCGCAAGCCTTTAGCCACGGAGCCGTATAATTGACTATTGTTGTAGATATCGTGATGTACAATTGGCTATTGTTGTAGATATTGTGATTACAATTGGCTATTGTTGTAGATATTGTGATTACAATTGGCTATTGTTGTAGATATTGTGATTACAATTGGCTATTGTTGTAGATATTGTGATTACAATTGGCTATTGTTGTAGATATTGTGATTAAAGTTGGCTATTGTTGTAGATATTGTGATTACAATAGGCTATTGTTGTAGATATCGTGATGTACAATTGGCTATTGTTGTGGATATTGTGATTAAAATTGGCTATTGTTGTAGATATTGTGATTACAATTGGCTATGGTGTAGATATTGTGATGTACAATTGGCTATTGTTGTAGATATTATGATGTACAATTGGCTATTGTTGTAGACGTTTCTGTTGCAGATGGTGATATTGTTGTAGATATTGTTGTTTTATATATTGCTTATGTTGTATTTATATGTATACATACCTATTTATGTCTGCACATAACTCCATATATACCAACTTTATATCTATAATACCTCTATATATACCTACTTTATATCTACACATACCGTAATACATACCTACTCTATATATATATACGTACTTTATATATGTACATACCTTCATACATACCCATGATATGTCTACACATACCTCTATATGCACCTACTTTATATCTACACATCATTAGACGATTGCAGACGATAGTAATTATAGGCCAATTTCCATATTATCCTCCTTATCCAAACCGCTAGAAAAGCACATCCACAAAACAACACTAGAGCACTTAGTTCGCAACAAATAATAGCTGACAGTCAGTCAGGATTTCGGCCAAAATATTCCTGCCATACGACCCTAACAAACATGATAGAAAACTGGCATCAAAATATTAACAACAATACTCTATGTGGAACGATTTTTACAGACTAAAACAGCATTCCGGTTAGCGGGGTAGGGGTATCCCTATCAAAGGAGATGTAAGACGCCTCCTTTCCTCCGTTAGTCTACGGGACACCCTTGGGCAGGATGGAGTACCCGTTTAGCCCCCCGATCAGGGTTACGCGAAGCCATGGAAGCAGGCGGTGGATGGAGTGTGAGAGCAGCCGACAGATTGTTGTTGGTTATGGTCTTGCACTCTGCGGCGATAGGCAGATGATCTCATCCGTAGAGACAATGGCTATGGCCACCGACTAGTACAGTCACTGCCCAGAAGGAAAGCAACGGCAAACTACCTTCTGCAAAACTTGCCAAGAAACCATAACAACCATGAAAGAAAACATAATAAGAAAGAGATCTGGTGACGAGACCCCCAGGCCAGGCAGATCAGATAACACTGGGGAAGAGTGTGATGCAGGGACCAGTACTAGTAATCGTGATGACGGAGTTAATCCTGACTGTGTTACCAAGGAAATCCCCTGTGTCAGACTAAGAAACAGAGTGAGAATGGCAACGTGGTATGTGAGAAGTTTGTATGAGGGAAAGCTTAAAGTAGTGTGTGATGAGATTGAGAGGTTAAACATTCACATTTTAGGAATTAGTGAACATCGCTGGAGCGGCAAGAGATATTTTACAACTGAAAATGGAAGTATTTTCATTTATTCTGGTAGAGATGTCGGAGGCCAGAGTGGAGTGGCATTTTGTTTAGTTAAGACAACTGCAAAAGCTTTAATGGGATATAATCCAGTTAGTGATAGAATCCTCACTATTAGACTTAAAGGCCGTCCAAAAAAACACAACTCTCATACAGATATATGCACCTACTTCAACAGCAGAGGAGGAAGAAATTGAAGATTTTTACAACACACTGCAAGACACATTAAATAAGATTGGTCATAATGATATAGCAATAATACTGGGAGATTTTAATGCTAAAGTAGGTGCAGGAAGAGCTGAAAATGAGAGACACGTTTTAGGAAAATTTGGATTAGGAAATAGAAATGATGCAGGTGACAAATTAATTGAATTTTGCACAGAAAATGAGTTAACGATAGCCAACACACTTTTTAAACAACATCCAAGAAGACTCTTCACATGGAAGTCTCCAGACAGTTTACCAAAAATCAGATAGATTATATTTTAATACAAAGAAGATGGAGATCAAGCATAACATCTGCAAAAACCCTACGAAGTGCAGACTGTGATACAGATCATCAGTTATTAGAAGCAGATCTGAAATTAAAACTCAAAAAGCTTACCCGAGGACCAAGGCCACTTCGTTTTGATCTCACAAAAATACCGGACGCATACAACATAGAAGTTAGGAATCGGTTTGGGGTCTTGATGTCTGTACAAGAAGAAATGACACCTGATGAACTGGCAGTACAAGCTAGAGATATCTTGATAACTGCAGCCAAAGATTTCATTCCGACCAAGAAAAAGCAACTTAAGCCATGGATTACATCAGACACGTTAGAATTAATAAAACAACGAAGGGAGCTGAAACAGAAAGGAGATGAATCCGATAGCAGGATGAAGTATAAATCTTTAACTCGAGAAATAAAAAAGAACACAAGAAAGGACAAAAATCAATATATACAAGATTGCTGTACCAGAATAGAGCAATGTCATAAGGCTGGAAGAGATTATGAAATGTTCAAGGAAATGAAGTTATTGACAAGAAATGTTCAACCTCAATTGAATGTTATCTGTGACAAGATGGGAAATACCTTAACAGAATCTAATCAAATTTTAGAAAGATGGCAGGAGTACTGTAGTGGAATGTATGATATGAGTGACAGTGAGGATATGAATGAGATACATGAGCCAATGACAGCAGAGACAGAACCTGAACCCTCATTAGATGAAATTGCTTGGGCTATAAGGAACCTGAAGAATGGTAAATCACCTGGATGTGATGAGATACCAGCTGAACTAATTAAAGCAGGAGGAGAAGAAAGCATACACATATATCATGCATTATGTACAAAGATTTGGAAATATGGTATATGGCCAAAAGATTGGAAGAGAACTATCTTCATTCCAATACCAAAAAAGGGCAACCTGAAATTATGCACCAACTATAGAACTGTTGCCCTGATAAGTCATGCAAGTAAAATTATACTAAAAGTCATAATGCGAAGACTTAGTAAGGAAATGGAAGAAGAGATTAACGTAGTTCAAGCTGGATTTAGACAAGGAAGAGGAACAAGAGATCACATATTCAACATGCGTTTAATAATAGAGAAGTGCAGAGAATTTAATGTAAACCTATTCTCATGTTTTGTGGATTATTCAAAGGCATTTGACTGTGTACAGCATCAGAAACTTTGGGAAATCATGAGGAATATGGGCTTTCCTTCACATGTAGTACATCTCATAAAAATGCTATATCTAGACCAACAAGCAGCAGTTAGAATAGATGGCGAGACATCAGATTGGTTTGACATCAAGCAAGGAGTCCGTCAGGGCTGCGTGCTGTCACCCTATTTGTTTAACCTGTATGCCGAAAATATAATGAGAAATGTAAGAGATGATATAAACAGGGAGCCATATGATGCCCTAAATATCGGCGGTCATGACATACCAGAGATTCGATATGCTGATGATACAGTATTACTATCCACAACACAGAATGGCATAGAAAACCTAATAGCCTCAACACAATTGAATAGTGAAAATCACAACTTATATCTTAACATAGCAAAAACTAAGATAATGCATACAGATAAAACTACTATGGAGAAAGAAATATACATTAATGGGAGAAAATTGGAGGTGGTGGAAAATTTTGAATATCTTGGGTCATTGATTACGAATAATGGTGACACAATGAAATAAATTAAACGGCGACTATCCATTGCTCTTCAAAGACTAAAACAGATGAATAAATTATGGTGTGGGACAGACAGAACTACAAAAATTAGATTTTTAAGAGCATGCATCTTTCCCATTGCAACATACGCCTGTGAGACATGGACACTTACTAAACAAGCTGAACAGCGCATACATGCCTTTGAATATAAATGTTATAGACGAGTTCTAAGAATATCTTGGGTAAAGAAAAGAACAAATGCATCCATACTTCAAGAGTTGAATATTGAGGAGGGATGGCTATTAAAGACGATAAAACAAAGAAAATTGAAGTATTTTGGTCACTTGAAACGTCACGACAGTTTGGAGAGAACAATAATGGAAGGGTATATGCCTGGGAAGAGAGGAAGAGGAAGGCCAAAGAGAAGATGGGTGCAGGATGTGGCGGATGATCTCCAGATGGGTGTATCAGACGCGGGACATCTTGCTTGTGATCGAGAAGTTTTCCGGAAGGTTGTTATGGGAGCGAGGTTCTGCAAAGGACATATTACTGAATGAATGAATGAAAACAGCATTCGATATGATAGATCATACTATCCTAATTAAAAAAACTAGAAACAATGAAAGTAAGCTTTAACATAGTGACATTAATAAACTCATTCTTAATAGACAGAAAACAAGTAGTATCACACAGTAAATCTCTGTCCCAAGCCATTACCATTAATATTGGAGTACCTCAGTGGTCTATACTTGGCCCTCTGTTATTTGCCATTTATATAAATGATCTTCCCTTATATCTGTCGTCGTCCTGCGATCTATTTGCAGACGACTGCACAGTATATACAAACGCTATTGATTGTAATGTGCTAGAATTATCTTTGCAACAGGAAATAGTGTAGTTAACTGGAGTCATGCAAACCGCATGCAAAATAACATTTCTAAAACAAAATCTATGTTAATAGCAACCAGGCAAAGACTTCATACTCTAACCATCCACAGAGAACACTCCAGCTGCACATTGGTAGCACGCCTATAGAAAGTGTAACCGAGCACAAGGCACTGGGTCTTATCAATCATAGATCAAAATCTATCCTTTAATTCCCATGTTCATGCTCTAGTTAAACAAATAGCCAAAAAAGTATACCAAGTTGCCAAAATTAAAAACTTCCTCGACGAAAACAAAAGAAAGATATTCTATACTTCGCACATACAAACACATATTGATTATTGCCCCACAATCTGGGATGGATGCTCCAAATCAATAACAAAACGCCTTTATTTACTCCAGAAAAGGGCAGTGCATCTAATCAATGGTGATAAGTTTACAGACAATTCTAACCTACATGAACGTCTTCAGTTACTGCCACTCCACAAACGTCTACTTTTTAATAAGGCTAAACTAACTCACAAAATCCTATTTCAAAATGCCCCAAGCTATCTTTGGCCATTGTTTAAATATAACGCAAGACATAGCGAACGACTAAATATACTTCATGTCCCTAAACCTAGGATAGACTATATAAAACAAGCTTAGCATACTCTGCCACTCAGTTGTGGAACAATCTTCCACAAGAAATCAAAGACACCACCAATCATTATACATACAGTCGCAACCTGTTTGAACACTACCTCAGGACAGACTACATGCCCCCTTAAAAAAAAAAAACAGCAACAAAGACAATAATAATGGTAAATTATCTCGAACGACAACTAGCCAAAAAAAAACAAAAAACATTCCCATATGTGTGGCACGTTACACCCACCTTGGGTATTTATGATGCCCATGTTAAACATTGCCTCAACGAGTTATGTATTATTGATTATTTTTCATGCGTTTTAATGCTTATTGTTCTTTTGTTGTTAAAGAATTGCTTCATAAGAGATGTTGAATGAAAGAATGTATGAGAGGAAATAGAGAAGAAGGGCAGAATGTCAGACGGGCCTGCGTGCCCAATTCTTAACCCTTTGAAAATAAAGATTTTCGTTCGTTCGTTCGTTCTATATTTAGATGCTTCATTTCTATAAAGGTCTCTATATTTGGACGCTTTGTATCCATACATACCACTATATTTAGATGCCTTAAATCAATACACACCTCTGAATATACAGACCTACTTAATGCGTGCAGGCATCGATGCATCCCCAGGTCATTGCAATCAATCGTTCATTCGTCCGCCCCTATCATTCCCTCCGTTTATGGTCATACGCACAGACATACCCACGGACGAGTCTTTATTCTAGCCGGCGGCCAGCCATTCAACGGTAGGCACGAGTCAATATAAACTGGTGCTATAACAGCTGAGCCGCCGACACGGGCACAATTTCATTAGCCAGTCCTGCATGGCACCCCGGGGTCATCCCCCAGCTTTCTCGCTGGTCCTGGCTTAAAATAGCAACAGACAGATCGAAAGCTGCCCAGTGACGTCAGAATCAATTGAGGATATATTCTGGCTACGTCAATTCTGGCCCAGATATCCTTCGTTCAGGATGTGGGACAATACATCCAATTCTGGATGTGGAGCAATAAGATTGTGGGACAATACCATTCATTATGTGGAGCAATAAGATTGTGGGGCAATACGCCCCGTTCAGGATGTTGGACAATACGTCTCATTCAGGTTTTGGGACAATAAATTCTGCTCTGGATGTGGGACAGTACGTGCCATTCAGGATGTGGGACAATAAGATAGTGGGACAATACGTTCCATTCATGATGTGGGGCAATACGATTGTGGGGCAATACGTCCCGTGCAGGATGTGGGACAATACGTCCCGTGCAGGGTGTAGGACAATAAGATTATGGGACAATGCGTCCTGTTTAGGATATGGGGCAATACGTCCAGTTCAGGGTGTGGGACAATAGGATTGTGGGACAATACATCCAATTCTGGATGTGGAGCAATAAGATTGTGGGACAATACCATTCATTATGTGGGGCAATAAGATTGTGGGCAATACGTCCCGATCAGGATATGGAACAATACGTCCCGTTCAGGATGTGGGACAAAAAGATTGTGGTGCAACACGTCTCATTCAGGTTTTGGGACAATACATCCCGTTCAGTATATGGGGCAATACAATTGTGGGACAATACGTCTCATTCAGGTTTTATGACAATACATCCCGTTCAGTATATGGGGCAATAAGATTGTGGGACAATATGTCTCATTCAGGTTTTGGGACAATACATCCCGTTCAGTATATGGGGCAATAAGATTGTGGGACAATACGTCTCATTCATGTTTTGGGACAATACATCCCGTTCAGTATATGGGGCAATAAGATTGTGGGACAATACATCCCGTTCAGTATATGGGGCAATAAGATTGTGGGATAATACATCCCGTTCATAATAGGGGACAATAAGATTGTGGGACACTACCTCCCATTACAGAGGATGCGGAACAATAAGATTGTGGGACAATACGTCCCTTTCAGGATATGGGACAATACGATTGTGGGACAATACGTCCAGTTCAGGATGTAGGACAAAAAGATTGTGGGACAATGCGTCCCGTTCAGGATGGGGGACAATAAGATTGTGGGACAATATGTCTCGATAAGGATGCGAAACAATAAGATTGTGGGACAATACGTCCCTTTCAGGATAGTTAGTTAGTTAGTTAGTTAGTTAGTTAGTTAGTCGACAGATCATCCTCGTTGCACATCGGACCATTCAGTCCATAAGTGCTCGGATCCCCTCCTCAGCAAATCCCGCAGCGTGTAGCGGCTAACGACGCCAGTTCTGTGTTGGTTTATCAATCTTCTTTGGCTTCCTGCGTAGTGTTCTTGTTTGGCCACCCCTCTTTTAATTTGCTGCTCTCGCAGTCTGGCCATTGTTGTAGATTCACAGTCATCACTTGGTTCTTGCAAAAGTCTCACTTCTCGTAGAGCATTCAGAATGTCAGCCTGGTCCATGGCGCGTCCGCCCTCAACAGTAGCCTCACCTGCGAGCTTGTCAGCCCGCTCATTTCCTTGTACTCCCGCATGCCCTGGCACGAAGATGAAACTAATCTTTGCCAGCCGAGACCGCTTCAGAGGCAGCAACCATTCTCTTCGGATCGACCCCTCCTCTATCCTCTTGATCATGTTCATTGAGTCGCTAAGGAAACAAGCCCTAGTGAATGTCTGTGTCTCGAGCCATGTTATTGCTTTACTTACTGCCATGACTTCCATGGTCAGGCTACTTGTGGTTTCAGTGAAAGCACCAGAGTCCTCCTTCACAATTCTCCCTCCGGCCCGAGCTGTAAAGGCCCATGAGCTTCTCACATGTCGGACGACCGACCCATCTGTGTAGATGACCGCGTCACTGTCTAGCGAATTCTCGAAAATCAACGCTTGT
Source organism: Cepaea nemoralis (assembly GCA_014155875.1). Classification (NCBI taxonomy): domain Eukaryota; kingdom Metazoa; phylum Mollusca; class Gastropoda; order Stylommatophora; family Helicidae; genus Cepaea; species Cepaea nemoralis. Next base: position 408,687 of record JACEFZ010009729.1, on the reverse strand, counting down.
ACTTCAGCCTCAACAGCAGCCGGATTTTCTTGTCTGCATTTTCTATCTAGTTGGATGCAAACTGAAAAGGATGTGCAGAAGTCTGTTGGCACTTGCACCCACTCCTCGCCAGGTTCTAAGTCCTCAAGTGAACACACCTGTTGAAGAATGTCCTCGGCTTGACCCATCCACGACCGTCCTCTTTTTAACCTGCTGCCCTTCACCTTCCTAATTTCACTATGCAGTGGATGCTGTGTGTTTGCGTTAATTCTGAGGTAGGCATGTGCCCTGCAAACTTGTATTCTCTCTTCAATGGTTGGAAAATCAAGAAGGTAGCGCATCGCCCTGCATGCTGTATCTCTTGTACATCCAAGAATAATGCGCATAGCTTCATTCTGTATCCTTTCCATCCTTTCTATCTGCTTATGGCTGACAGTCAGGATTGCCATTGCATACTCCAAAACAGACATGACCAGCCCCTCGTACAGAAGACATAGATGGCGCTGCTCACAGTTTGCTGCCGCCATCACCCGCATCGCTGCCAAACCCCGCTTGGCCTTTGTTATCACCTGGTCTATGTGCACATTATAAGCAAGGCTTCGATCAAACCGTATCCCCAGGTAATTCATTGCCTGCGTTCTTTCCACCGTCTCTGAACACAGCATTACAGTTGGTGTTGGATTGTTGACAATATGATTATTCAACGAGAACCAAGTCACTGTTGCCTTTGTTGGGTTGACCATTGCCCCAGCTTCATCACACCAAGTACTTATGCGATTGAGTTCGGTTTGTAGTTCCACAGCAACCTCCTCTCTATCCTTACCCTGACGATACACTAAAACATCATCGGCATATGACAATGTCCTGCCAGGTCCAGTGATCTGCTCACTGGTGATTCTCACTGTGTAGGCGTTGAACAGTACCGGAGATAATGGTGATCCCTGTGGTAGGCCAGGATATATTGTTGTTGGTTCCGAAGTCCAACTGCCACATCTAAAAACTACTTTCCGTTGGAAGAGGGTTGCAGCGATCCAACTAAGGAGGAATGGACTTACGTTTAGTTCAAGAAGCTGAAACATTAAAAAATCCAGTGGTACTCTGTTGTATGCGTCCTCAAGATCAATCGCTGCAGCAACGGTTTCAGTGCCTGAGTGGAAACCTTCATAGACATCGTGGGTAAAGACTGCTGCATTGGTCCAGGTTTCTCTTTTTGGACGGTACCCACCCAGGGTAGGTGGGAAAACACCTTGCCTCTCTAGTTGGCTTGATATTTTCCTGGCAATTACCTTCTCCAGCAGCTTGCCTATTGTATTCTGCATGGTTATAATTCGATATCCCTGAATTTTCTTGTGGTCTTTGTCAGGCTTCGGCAAGGGAATCAGATAGCTGTGTAACCATTCCTCCTTGATGCTAGCACTCCCTATACTGTTGTTGTACATGTCTGCTAGTTTCTCTAGCTCATTGTCGGTACACCTATTTATGTCGTCGTATCTTATGCCATCAGGACCTGGAGCACTGTTTTTTGATCGTCGAAGCACAGCCTTGATTTCTTGCACTGTCACTGTGTCTTCATCCGAAGTGTTCTGGGCCTTGCATCTGTCTGAGGTGACCTCCTTGGCCAGATTCCGGCCTCCCATGTCTGTCTGGTTGCTCTGCTCAAGGTAGCGTTCAAAGAGGGCTTTGCCCTTGTCCTCGTCAGTCCTCTGCCAGATGAGGTCAGCACCTTGGAAGTCAGAAATGCTCTTATTCTTGACTACACCACTCATGCTTTTATGTAGTCGCCAGAACAATTTCAGTGACTTGTCTGTGCTTACTCTTTGACACACCTCTGCCCATTTTTCGCTTTTAACCACCGTGACCAGTTTTTTAAATAGCTTACTTTTGTGTGCATCTCTCTTTCTAAGTGCAAGCAGGGACTAGGATGACCAGCTCTGTTCTTCTTGGCATTTTGCCATCTCCTTACAGCACTACGCTTATCCACCCAAGCCTTCTCAACCTCGAAACTCCACCACGGTGGCTGCTCCCAGCTTTTTTTCCTTTTCTTCCTGCCCTGAAACGTTCTGCGCTTGTCACGTCTTATTTTACTCACCACATCTTGCCCTGTACTGTCATACTGGAACGTCTTTACCTTTAGCTTGTGCTGCCTGGTTCTGCCTTTCTCCACCAATATGCTGCATGGGTGGTGGTCGCTGCCATGGTGTCCTAGGACACCCCATCTACACACTGTAGTGAGTGAAGGTGAAACTAGCGCCAGATCAATAGCACTGTCCTCATCGCCTGGACGGCTTGCTGTCCTGGTGACACAGCCACTGTTGATACAAACCAGGTCGATGGTTTCCAGTGCAGTCTCGAGCTCCTCCCCTTGTGTATTGGAGGAAGTGTTTCCCCATGATCTGCCTTTAGCGTTGAAGTCACCACAGAAAATAACATTTCTCTCGTGGCCTAATATGCCACTTAAGCACTGCCACTTCTGGGCGTCCACACTCGCATTGCGGGCATAAACATTAACCAACACGAATGGTATACTGGAATGAACTCTCAACGCCTGTATTTGTATATCGTCACTGTTCCAACTGGACATGTCTAGCTCTGACGCCACCATGCTGTCGCGAACGAGAATCGCCGTTCCCAGATGTCGTCTGTTATAGAAACATTTGAAGCCGGCAATTCGGAGTAGCTGATCGCCCAGTCTCGTCTCCTGGAGTGCTACAATGTCGTTCCTGTAAACTAGGGTTTCTAAAATAGAGCCCCGTTGTTTTACACTGGCACAGTTCCAATATAGAATACGGATGTTCCTGAGTCCTAGACGGTGACACTTGAGTCTAAAACGTCTCAAGCCACCGCGCTTACCTGGCTTCTTTTTCCCTGCGCGGCTACCACGCCGCTTCGGTATGTTGACTGCTGATCGTTCGGAAAACACACGTTGTTCCGCCATGTTGAAAAAACGTAAACACAGACTTTTGATTGAGAACCACACACGCTGCTGAAAATTCACTCAAGGATGGCTTCGCTCGATGCACGAACTCCGTAGCACCCGCGCAGATCTTGAGTAGAAACTCCTGGTTTTACATCCTGGCACACCAATTACACGCAAGAAATGAATAAATCCATCCCTTACGCGAAAAAGTTAACGAACACAAAACAACACGACCGTCCGTCGCCATCTTGAAACCGGAATTTCAGGAAATGGGACAATAATATTGTGAGATAAATACGTCCCGTTCAGGATATGGGACAATATGATTGTCTGACGATACGTACCGTTCAGGATCTGTATGATACGATTGTGGGACAATACGTCCCGTTCAGGGTGTGGGCAATAAGATTGTGGCACAATACGTCTCATTAGGATGTGGGACAATAAGATAGAGGGACACTACGTCCCTTATAAGATAGTTTTTCAACTTCTTGTGGGAAGTGAGCAGAAATACTCAGACAGGTGTTACTAGTAACCTATTGCAGTATAGCTGTATTACTGTATATACATTGACAGGTGTTACAGTCTCTGGTAACCTATTGCAGTATAGCTGTATTACTGTATATACTTGGACAGGCGTTGAGTTGAGTTGTGTTGAGTTGAGTTGTATTGAGTGAGTTGAGTTGAGTTATGTTGAGTTGAGCTGAATTGAGTTGAGTTGATTTGAGTTGAGTTAAGTTGAGTTGAGTTGAGCTAAGAACCAACATCACTGCACTCAGGACATTCCCATATGCGCCTCCGTCCCCCCCCCCCCCCCGTTCAACAGCCAGCGAAGAGTTGCACTAGTAATCGTTCCGACGGTTATCTGATTGAAAGTTCTCCTGGTATTCCCCCTCAGTTTTGAGATCCTTCCAGAACCTCTGCCGCTCCCCCTCAAAATCATTCTTTCCACTACGAGTTCTCAGTCTATTTCCCCACCTTCTCCACCTGGTTCCACAGGTGCACGACATCTCTCCCTTGTCCACAGGTAATCCTTGTCCATAGGTAATAATCGACCACCAAGAGGTGCACTACCCGCCAGCCTATCAGCCTGTTAATTCCCTCCGCACTCCAGCATAGCAAGGGTAACATTCCATTCGACATAACAATATGATATAACATAACATAACTTAACAGTAGATAACATAAAGCAACCATAAGAGGGTCTCATTGCAGGCCGAGTACCCAGCCGGGCTGGCAGTTGTCAAGCGCACTCATGTAGAGCCTAGATATCATGGGGATATTTAACATGTCTAACCAGTACAACATGAACACACACATATATAGCCAGGACAACATGGACACACACATATATAACCAGGACAACATGAACACACACATATATAACCAGGACAACATGAACACACACATATATAGCCAGGACAACATGGACACAAACATGTCTAACCAGTACAACATGAACACACACATATATAGCCAGGACAAAATGGACACACACATATATAACCAGGACAACATGAACACACACATATATAACCAGGACAACATGAACACACACATATATAGCCAGGACAACATGGACACAAACATGTCTAACCAGTACAACATGAACACACACATATATAGCCAGGACAACATGAACACACACATATATAACCAGGACAACATGGACACACACATATATAGCCAGGACAACATGAACACACACATATATAACCAGGACAACATGGACACACACATATATAGCCAGGACAACATGAACACACACATATATAACCAGGACAACATGGACACACACATATATAGCCAGGACAACATGGACACAAAGATGTCTAACCAGGACAACATGAACACACACATATATAGCCAGGACAACATGGACACAAACATGTCTAACCAGGACAACATGGACACACACACATATAGCCAGGACAACATGGACACAAACATATCTAACCAGGACAACATGGACACACACATACATAGCCAGGACAACATGGACACAAACATGTCTAACCAGGACAACATGGACACACACACATATAGCCAGGACAACATGGATACAAACATGTCTAACCAGGACAACATGGACACACACATACATAGCCAGGACAACATGGACACAAACATGTCTAACCAGGACAACATGAACACACACACATATAGCCAGGACAACATGGACACAAACATGTCTAACCAGTACAACATGAACACACACATATATAGCCAGGACAGCATGGACACAAACATGTCTAACCAGTACAACATGAACACACACACACATAGCCAGGACAACATGAACACACACATATATAGCCAGGACAACATGAACACACACATATATAACCAGGACAACATGGACACACACATATATAGCCAGGACAACATGGACACAAAGATGTCTAACCAGGCCAACATGAACACACACATATATAGCCAGGACAGCATGGACACAAACATGTCTAACCAGTACAACATGAACACACACACACATAGCCAGGACAACATGGACACAAACATGTCTAACCAGTACAACATGAACACACACATATATAGCCAGGACAACATGAACACACACATATATAACCAGGACAACATGAACACACACATATATAGCCAGGACAACATGGACACAAACATGTCTAACCAGTACAACATGAACACACACATATATAACCAGGACAACATGGACACAAACATGTCTAACCAGTACAACATGAACACACACACATAGCCAGGACAGCATGGACACAAACATGTCTAACCAGTACAACATGAACACACACACACATAGCCAGGACAGCATGGACACAAACATGTCTAACCAGTACAACATGAACACACACATATATAACCAGGACAACATGAACACACACACACACATAGCCAGGACAACATGGACACAAACATGTCTAACCAGTACAACATGAACACACACATATATAGCCAGGACAGCATGGACACAAACATGTCTAACCAGTACAACATGAACACACACACACATAGCCAGGACAGCATGGACACAAACATGTCTAACCAGTACAACATGGACACACACACACATAGCCAGGACAGCATGGACACAAACATGTCTAACCAGGACAACATGGACACAAACATGTCCTAACCAGTACAACATGAACACACACATATATAGCCAGGACAACATGGACACAAACATGTCTAACCAGTACAACATGAACACACACACACATAGCCAGGACAGCATGGACACAAACATGTCTAACCAGTACAACATGGACACACACACACATAGCCAGGACAGCATGGACACAAACATGTCTAACCAGGACAACATGGACACAAACATGTCTAACCAGTACAACATGAACACACACATATATAGCCAGGACAACATGGACACAAACATGTCTAACCAGTACAACATGAACACACACACACATAGCCAGGACAGCATGGACACAAACATGTCTAACCAGTACAACATGGACACACACACACATAGCCAGGACAGCATGGACACAAACATGTCTAACCAGTACAACATGAACACACACATATATAGCCAGGACAGCATGGACACAAACATGTCTAACCAGTACAACATGGACACACACACACATAGCCAGGACAACATGGACACAAACATGTCTAACCAGGACAACATGGACACAAACATGTCTAACCAGTACAACATGAACACACACATATATAGCCAGGACAACATGGACACAAACATGTCTAACCAGGACAACATGGACACACACACATATAGCCAGGACAACATGGACACAAACATATCTAACCAGGACAACATGGACACACACATACATAGCCAGGACAACATGGACACATGTCTAACCAGGACAACATGAACACACACACATATAGCCAGGACAACATGGACACAAACATGTCTAACCAGTACAACATGAACACACACATATATAGCCAGGACAGCATGGACACAAACATGTCTAACCAGTACAACATGAACACACACACACATAGCCAGGACAACATGAACACACACATATATAGCCAGGACAACATGAACACACACATATATAACCAGGACAACATGGACACACACATATATAGCCAGGACAACATGGACACAAAGATGTCTAACCAGGACAACATGAACACACACATATATAGCCAGGACAGCATGGACACAAACATGTCTAACCAGTACAACATGAACACACACACACATAGCCAGGACAACATGGACACAAACATGTCTAACCAGTACAACATGAACACACACATATATAGCCAGGACAACATGAACACACACATATATAACCAGGACAACATGAACACACACATATATAGCCAGGACAACATGGACACAAAGATGTCTAACCAGGACAACATGAACACACACACACATAGCCAGGACAGCATGGACACAAACATGTCTAACCAGTACAACATGGACACACACACACATAGCCAGGACAGCATGGACACAAACATGTCTAACCAGGACAACATGGACACAAACATGTCTAACCAGTACAACATGAACACACACATATATAGCCAGGACAACATGGACACAAACATGTCTAACCAGTACAACATGAACACACACACACATAGCCAGGACAGCATGGACACAAACATGTCTAACCAGTACAACATGGACACACACACACATAGCCAGGACAGCATGGACACAAACATGTCTAACCAGGACAACATGGACACAAACATGTCTAACCAGTACAACATGAACACACACATATATAGCCAGGACAACATGGACACAAACATGTCTAACCAGTACAACATGAACACACACACACATAGCCAGGACAGCATGGACACAAACATGTCTAACCAGTACAACATGGACACACACACACATAGCCAGGACAGCATGGACACAAACATGTCTAACCAGTACAACATGAACACACACATATATAGCCAGGACAGCATGGACACAAACATGTCTAACCAGTACAACATGGACACACACACACATAGCCAGGACAACATGGACACAAACATGTCTAACCAGGACAACATGGACACAAACATGTCTAACCAGTACAACATGAACACACACATATATAGCCAGGACAACATGGACACAAACATGTCTAACCAGTACAACATGAACACACACACACATAGCCAGGACAGCATGGACACAAACATGTCTAACCAGTACAACATGGACACACACACACATAGCCAGGACAGCATGGACACAAACATGTCTAACCAGGACAACATGGACACAAACATATATAGCCAGGACAGCATAGACACAAACATGTCTAACCAGGACAACATGAACACAAACATGACTGGCACGCTTCCTGACAGTCAATAGCAAACCCCGACCACACGATCCCCCACATATGACCCCCCAGATATTGGACCACCGTTCTGTCAGAGTTCATGTGGCTTCTGTCTCCGTCGTTCACTCGCGTGTCACATTTATCGACAATCAATGTCGCAATAATTGACATCAAATATAGATTGCGGTGTAGGCGTGTTGACCTAGATCCGTCTTACAGAAGAGGATACACACTCCATGTGTGTCTGTGGATAGGGGATGTGTGGGTGGTGGGGATGTGTAGGTAGGGGATGTGTGTCGGGTAAGGATGTGTGTGAAATGGTGGGGGATGTGTGAGAGGGTAAGGGATGTGTGTGTACGGGTGGGTTGGGAATATGTGTGTGGGTGGGGTGCTGTAGTTGAGGGATGAGGGGTTTGGGGGTGGGTGATTAGGGGTGTTGTGTGGGTGAGGGTGTTGTGTGGGTGGGGGTGTGTAGGTGGGTGGGTGTGTGTGGGTTGAGGGATGGGTGGTGTATATGTGGGGGGGGGGGAGATGCTTTGGTGGGGATGTGTGTGTGTGTGTTGGTGGGTGTGAGATGTGTGGGTGCGTGATGGGAGCTGGAGTGGGTGGTGGATGTGTGGGTAGGTTCGGGACGTGTGGGTTGACGGGGAGTGAATGTATTTGCGTGTGGGTGCGCATGTGTGTGAGTGTGTGTGTATGCAAGGGAGAGAGAGAGAGAGATGAGCGTAAGCATGTCATATAACATCCTATTCCAAATTTTTTGTGCATTTTCATCTTTCATATTATCAGTTGAATGCCACTTGTTTCCATATTGTTTTGTGTATTCTCATCTTTCATATTATCACTTTGTATTCCGCAGCTCAGCTGTGGAACAATCTTCCACTAGAAATCAAAGACATCACCAATCCCTCAACATATAATCGCAAATTATTCGAATACTATCTCAGTACAGATTACCATCCCGGTAAATAATAATAATAATAATAATAATAATAATAATAATAATAATAATAGTAATAATAATAATAATAATAATAATAATAATAATAATAATAATAATAAAACCCTAGTGTAACAGCCAGTCCACTTCTGTTAGATCAGTATGTTCCCCATGACAAACAATTGCCACATCATTCAATAATTTTAGTGAGTACTGTTGTATTGATTTTTACATTTTCCCAATTCTTTTGTAATGCACATCTTTTATACGACGTTCTTTCTTTTTTTTTTTGGGGGGGGGGGGGGGGGGGAGGGGGGGGGTCTCGATTAGCCTCAAGTTATGTATGGATGAAATTATGTATGAAAGAGAGTGATAGAAGTGCAGAATGTTAAACGGGCCTGCGTGTCCAATTCTGAACCCTTTGAAAATAAAGTTTGTTCGTTCGTTCGTTCACTCCTCCCACACAACCCCCAGAAAGCAACACCCAACCCAGTCTTTTATTCCCTCACACAACAACACCTGCCCTGCTTTTCACTTCTCACACAATAACACCCAATCCACACTGTCACAGTCCCCACACAACCCCCACACAACAACACACAGCCCACCTTTTCACTCTCCCCACACAACAACACACAGCCCACCTTTTCACTCTCCCCACACAAGCCCCACGCAACAGGAACCAGCCCAGTATTTCACCCCCCCCCCCCTTCCACACAACCCTCACACAACAATACCCAGCCCAGTCTACCTCTCCCCCACACAACCCTCACGCAACAACACCCAGCCTAGTCTACCTCTCCCCCACACAACCCTAACACAACAATAACCAGCCCAGTCTACCTCTCCACCATACAACCCTCACACGACAATACCCAGCCCAGTCTACCTCTCCCCCCACACAACCCTCACAAAACAATACTCAGCATAGTCTACCTCTCCCCCACACAACCCTCACACGACAATACCCAGCCCAGTCTACCTCACCCCCACACAACCCTCACACGATAACACCCAGCCCAGTCTACCCCTCCTCCACAACCCAGCCCAGTCTAACCTCTCCCCCACACAACCCTCACGCGACAACACCCAGCCCAGTCTACCTCTCCCCCACACAACCCTCACACGACAATACCAGCCCAGTCTACTCCATCCCCCACAACCCTCACACGACAATACCCAACCCAGTCTTTCACTCCTCCACACTCCCCTCACACAACAACACCCAGCCCAGTCTACCTCTCCCCCACACAGCCCTCACACGACAACACCCAGCCCAGTCTACCTCTCCCCCACACAACCCTCACACGACAATACCCAGCATAGTCTACCTCACCCCCACACAACCCTCACACGATAACACCCAGCCCAGTCTACCCCTCCTCCACAACCCAGCCCAGTCTACCTCTCCCCCACACAACCCTCACGCGACAACACCCAGCCCAGTCTACCTCTCCCCCACACAACCCTCACACGACAATACCCAGCCCAGTCTACCCCATCCCCACAACCCTCACACGACAATACCCAACCCAGTCTATCACTCCTCCACACTCCCCTCACACAACAACACCCAGCCCAGTCTACCTCTCCCCCACACAACCCTCACACGACAACACCCAGCCCAGTCTACCTCTCCCCCACACAACCCTCACACGACAATACCCAGCCCAGTCTACCTCTCCCCCACACAACCCTCACACGACAATACTCAGCCCAGTCTACCTCTCCCCCACACAACCCTCACACGACAATACCCAGCCCAGTCTACCTCTCCCCACACAACCCTCACACGACAATACCCAGCCCAGTCTACCTCTCCCCCGCACAACCCTCACACGACAACACCCAGCGCAGTCTACCTCTCCCCACATAACCTTCACACAACAATACCCAGCCCAGTCTACCTCTCCACCAACACAACCCTCACACGACAATACCCAGCCCAGTCTACCTCTCCCCCACACAACCCTCACACAACAATACTCAGCCTAGTCTACCTCTCCCCCACACAACCCTCACATGACAATACCCAACCCAGTCTACCTCTCCCCCACACAACCCTAACACGACAACACCCATCACAGTCTACCCCTCCCCCATAATCCAGCCCAGTCTACCTCTCCCCCACACAACCCTCACACAACAATACTCAGCTTAGTCTACCTCTCCCCCACACAACCCCCACACGACAATACCCAGCCCAGTCTACCTCTCCCCCACACAACCCTCACACGACAATACACAGCCCAGTCTACCTCTCCACCACACAACCCTCACACGACAATACCCAGCCCAGTCTACCTCTCCCCCACACAACCCTCACACAACAATACCCAGCCCAGTCTACCTCTCCCCCACACAACCCTCACACGACAATACCCAGCCCAGTCTACCTCTCCCCCACACAACCCTCACACAACAATACTCAGCCTAGTCTACCTCACCCCCACACAACCCTCACACGAATTTACCCAGCCCAGTCTACCCCCCCCCCCCCCACACACCCTCACACGACAACACCCATCACAGTCTACCCCTCCCCCACAATCCAGCCCAGTCTACCTCTCCCCCACACAACCCTCACACGACAACACCCATCAGAGTCTACCCCTCCCCACAACCCAGCCCAGTCTACCTCTCCCCCCACAACCCTCACACGACAATACCCAACCCAGTCTATCACTCCTCTACACTCCCCCCACACAACAATACCCAGCCCAGTCTACCTCTCCCATACACAACCGTCACACGACAATACCCAGCACAGTCTACCTCTCACCCATCAGAGTCTACCCCTCCCCCATCAGAGTCTACCCCTCCCCCACAACCCAGCCCAGTCTACCTCTCCCCCCACAACCCTCACACGACAATACCCAACCCAGTCTATCACTCCTCTACACTCCCCCCACACAACAATACCCAGCCCAGTCTACCTCTCCCCTACACAACCGTCACACGACAATACCCAGCACAGTCTACCTCTCCCCCACACAACCCTCACACAGCAATACCCATCCCACTCTATCACTCCTCCACACTCCCCCCTCACAACAACACCCAACACAGTAATCCTCCCACACACACACACAACCCCCCACACAACCCCACCCAGCCCAGTAATCCCCCACACACACACACACAACACCACCCAGCCCAGTAATCGCCCCTCCCCACACAAACACACAACCCCTCACAACCCCCACACAACACCACCCAACCCAGTAATCCTCCCCCCCCCCCACACACACACAACCCCCACACAACACCACCCAGCCCAGTAATCCCCCACACACACACAACAGCCACACAACACCACCCAGCCCAGTAATCCCCCCCCCCCACACACACACACACACACAACCCCCACACAAACCCACACAGACTAGTATGTACTCATCGCCAGGTTTTAATCCAAACAAGGGTAAACCGGCGGTCGCTTTCTTGCAATCAATTTACCCGGGTCCCTTTCCTCCTTTTCTCTCTCCCTCCCCCCCCCCCCCTCTCTCTCTCTCTCTCTCTCTCTCTCTCTTCTCTCTCTCTCTCTCTCTCTCTCTCTCTGTAGCCACGAATCAGAGCCTGTAGTTGGAAGTCGTTACACACCCGTGACAAATCAACAGTATCCATTCCATTGTAACCCAGAGTTGTTATACCTCACACGGTTTAGCCCAACTTCACTTCGGCAGGCATTTATGATGTCGCTGTACCAAGGACCAACACAGCCTGGTATTTACTAGCAATTCAGCACAAAGCAACACCGGATCGCGGTACAAGAAAGAGCCTCTCCTAGAAAGTTTATGCGCATACTTGGTTATTGATTTATATAGCAACGTATTAGATTGTACGTGGCTGTAAACATTGACTCGTATTGAAGTCACAGAGATTGACACTTAGATATCTTTTATAATACTTTTTATCGCGTTAATACTCTGGGTGAGGGGGTCTTCATTCCCCGCTTTAAACAGAGACATTGACTTGTATAGTCAGTTATTTATTCTTTTGGGTAACAGTTGGTACTTAGCTTGTGAAGTAGTTTTTTCAGGTTAATTATTTGTTGTATGTTTTTTAATTCGTTTTGTTCCTTGTTTGCATTATATTCGTTTGTCTAATTAGTTATATCGTTATAATATTGTCATTTACTTATAGATTTGTATTACTGATATTTTGTAAGTTAATGTAATTGTGATTTTTTTTTATGATCTTGTATTTTTGCTTAACTTTGACTAATTTACAATTTCTTCATGGATGAAATGTCTGAGAAGTGGCAACACTGGCTCAATAAGTCAGGAATACGCCTTGGACACTTAAACATTTGCAGCTTATTTAACAAGCTACCAGAGTTATCTTCTATTCTTAATCAAAATTTTCATTTATTCGGCCTTAGTGAAAGTAGGCTTAAAGATAAAATTTCAGATGAGGACATCTCTATTAAAGGGTACAAAGTTTTTAGAAGGGATCTCTGAAGGAAACAAGAGACAGGCATAGTAACCTATGTTTCTAATTTACTAAATGCTCACCGTAGGCTAGACTTTGAAACTTGCGAAATAGAATGTATTTGGTTAGAGCTAAAACTTCAAAACCGCACACCCCTGATAATTGGCTACCTCTATCGAAATCCCAGTGCTGGACACGTCTGATACGAAAACTTCACTACCATGATGGATGTGGTTTTCGCTTCTGGGAAGGAAATTATACTACTCGGAGACTTTCACATTGACACCAACAAATCCAACATAATATGGGGAAATATAATTGCATCATACAATTTCCAACAAATAGTACAACAAGCTACTAGAGTAACAAAGTCATCTTCAACAGTCATAGATCACATTTATGTAACTTGCTCAGACAACATCATAGAATGCACCGTACCCAATTGTGCAATGAGCGATCACTACCCAATATGCTGCACGTGGTCTAAAAAAGGAATTAAAACTCCTAAACATAAACACATAAGTGTAAAATATAGAAATTACAAAAATTTCAACCAAAACGCATTTTTACAGGACTTGCTCAGTTCACCTCTAGACTATGTTTATCAGCTTCCTGACCCGGATGATGCTCTGAAATTCTGGATGAAAACCTTTATTGATGTTTTTGATAGACATGTGCCAGTCAAGGAAGTTCGAGTAAAACACCACGTCAAGCCACCTTGGATCACCAAGGAAATACTTGAAATTATGAGAGACAGAGATAAAGCACATAAAAAGCGGGATCTCAGTGCATACCGTACTCTTAGAAACAAAGTTCAATATAACATACGACAGGAAAAGAAAAATTACTTTAAGAACTTAGTAATGGGTAAAACAAATAGTAAGGATATATGGAAGGCAATTAACACCTTGACAAACAAGTATAACTTCCGAAATTCTTTACCAACAAATCATATTACATGCGACCAATTCAGTAAATTTTTTCAAACTGACATAGACCAGTTGAAGGCTTCAATACCTAATTCTCCTTGCAACTTATCTTTATTGTCATCGTTTTGCGAGAATAGATGCTCCCGCGATATTCTTTCCGACATACCGCTAATGACAATCACTGAAGTATTCACTTACCTCAGTAACCTAAAAAACACAACCTCATATGGGTTAAATGGAATCAGCAACCGGATTCTCCGTTGTTGCTCGCCAGTGATCACTAACCTATGTATATAATCAGTGTCTCACCAAAGGCCACTTTCCATCAGCTCTCAAAATCGCTAAAGTGTACTCTCTTCTTAAATCTGGTTCATTGGACAATGGTCTCCCGAACAATTACAGACCCATTTCCTTACTATCATCACTATCTAAGCCACTAGAAAAACACATCCATAAAGTAACATTACAGTATTTAGTTCGCAACAAGCTTATTGTTGACAGCTAATCAGGATTTCGACCAAAATATTCTTGCCATACGGCCCTAACAAACATAATAGAAAATTGGCACCAGAATATAAACAACAACAGTCTATGTGGAACTGTGTTTGTTGATTTCAAGAAAGCATTTGATATGATAGACCATGTTATTTTAATTAAAAAACTTGAGACAATGAAAATTGGCCCTAATGTAGTCACTCTAATATCATCTTTTCTATCAAACAGAAAGCAAGTAGTATCACATAATAAATCTCTGTCTCAAACCACTACCTTCAATATTGGAGTACCGCAAGGCTCTATTCTTGGCCCTCTATTATTTGCCATATATATTAACGATCTACCTTTGCATCTTTCGTCGTCCTGCGATCTATTTGCAGATGACTGTACAGTGTACACAAACGCTGAAAACTGTATTTTACTGGAGTCGTCTTTACAACAAGAATTAAATAATGTAGTTAGGTGGAGCTATTCAAACCGTATGCAAATTAACATCACTAAAACAAAAGCAATGTTATTAACAACCAGACAAAGACTTCAAACTCTAAGCTCACACACATCACTTCAACTTCACATCGATAACATGCCAGTAGAAAGTGTAATTGAGCACAAAACATTAGGCCTAATCATTGATAGAAACCTAACCTTTAATTCCCACGTTCAAGCGCTCATTAAACAAACAGCGAAAAAAGTCTACCAACTCGCCAAAATTAAAAACTTCCTTGATGAGGACACAAGGAAACTATTCTATACTTCTCATATACAGACACACTTTGACTACTGCTCCACAATCTGGGACGGTTGTTCTAATTCAAACACCAAGCGACTTTACTCACTCCAGAAACGGGCCATGAGTCTAATTTATAGCAAACATTTATCTGACAATCCTAGCCTGTATAAACGCCTTCAGTTACTACCATTCCGCAAACGCCTGCTTTTCAATAAAGCTAAACTAATTCACAAAATCCTGCATCGGAATGCCCCAAATTACCTTTGGCCATTGTTTAAATATAATGCTAGACACAGTAAACGTTTAAATATACTACACATTCCGAAGCCTAGGATTGACTTATACAAAACAAGCTTAACGTACTCTGCAGCTCAGCTGTGGAACAATCTTCCACAAGAAATCAAAGACATCACCAATCCCTATTCATATAATCGCAAATTATTCGAACACTATCTCAATACGGATTACCTTCCCCCTTAATAATAGAGATAATAATAATAATAACAACACCCTAGTATAACAGCCAGTTCCCTTTTTGTAGGCCAGTATATTCCACATGGCTAATAACAAGTGTCAGACCATTATCTAATATTACTGTGTCATGTAGTTTTGATGTTCGCATTTTGCCCATGCCTTTATAATGCATATCTTTTATATTGTTGCTGTTCTTTGTTAGCCTTGAATGATGTGTGAATGAAATAATGTATGAAAGAGAGTGATAGAAGGGCAGAATGTTAGACGGGCCTGCGTGCCCAATTCTTAACCCTTTGAAAATAAAGTTTGTTCGTTCGTTCGTTCATTCGTTCTCTTTCTTTCTCTCTTTCTCCCTCTCTCTTTCACTCTCGAAATATCTCTTTCTCTTTTGTCTGTGTAGATCTGCCCTATCACATTCTGTGTTCTCCCACCTGTAGATCTGCCCTGTCACATTCTGTGTTATTCCCTGTGTTATCCCTGAACTTGTCTCTACATACCTTCTGTGCTATCCCTGAACTTGTCTCTATATACCTTCTGTGCTATCCCTGAACTTGTCTCTACATACCTTCTGTGCTATCCCTGAACTTGTCTCTACATACCTCCTGTGCTATCCCTGAACGTGTCTCTACATACCTTCTGTGCTATCCCTGAACTTGTCTCTACATACCTTCTGTGCTATCTCTGAACTTGTCTCTACATACCTCCTGTGCTATCCCTGAACGTGTCTCTACATACCTTCTGTGCTATCCCTGAACGTGTCTCTACATACCTTCTGTGCTATCCCTGAACTTGTCTCTACATACCTTCTGTGCTATCTCTGAACTTGCCTCTACATACCTTCTATTCTACCCCTCACCTTGCCTGTACATATCTTTTGTGTTAGCCCTGACCTTGTATCTGGTATCTTCTGTTGCATCTCCCAGTTGCCCACCCTGGCCCCGGGAGTCGACTATCAACTTACTCCCAGTTGCCCATCCTGGAAACATGCCCCGGGAGTCGGCCATCAACTTACTCTCAAAGTGCACGACGTTGTGATCCTTCTAGAATAGATACGTCACTGGTACAAACTCTAGATAGATGCATCAAGAGCAATACATGGCGGATAGGTAGTTGAGGACACCTACACGCGTTGGGATATTTCTGGATATCCGTGCAGAGATCCGAAGATTGTGTTTACCAGCGCCATCTTTAAACTCAGTAGAAGCGACATGGGCGGGTCCAAGATCCCGCCTTCAGTTTGATTATTTCAAATTATATAGCAGAAGTCAAGACAAGAAGCAGACAAACAATTATACCCGCAAGACTGTCATTTTCCACTGAACATTATTGATTTAAAATAACCGGGCAATAAGGGCGCACGAGCTGGCTTGAAATGACTGTTGTCACGTGACATCAAACGACTTGGCAATGTCTGCGGCAATTATAGGACCTTAGATCAAATGATGCACACTGAGACAAGAGGGCAGAAGACAGAGATCTGACATATCTACAGCTCTAAACGTCTGGAACTATGACTTAGTCTATCTAAGTCAAACGTGAACCATTACACTATCACAGGTACACGTATAACATTGTCACAGGTACACGTATAACATTGTCACAGGTAAATCTATATCATAGTGAGTTTAGGTGGAAGCGAGTGCTCGCTGTGTGGGTCGCTAATAACACACCGCACTGAGTGTAGGAGTGGATGTCCTCTGTGCCAATCTGTAATAACAGACGACAGAGATTACATGGCACATACACCCACTGACTGGGTCAATGTCTAGGTTGGATCGATCACCTGGTGACCTTTGTAAGATCAGACAAGACAAGTTCTATACTCATACACAGTAAACAGGCAGGCCGCCTCTGTACCAAAAGCTAGAAGTGGAAACATTAAAGTGGGGTAGCGAAACTAAACACAACGGTAAGGTATGTGCACATCGCAGAGTTAATGATAATACACATCGCAGAGTTAATGATAAATGTACATCGCAGAGTTAATGATAAATGTACATCGCAGAGTTAATGGTTCGTGAACAACGCCATAAAATGTCCACGTGTGGTGGTTGACAAGGTCAGACCAAACACGCCACAAATTGTCCACATGGCATGGTTGACAAGGTCAGACCAAACACGCCATAAATTGTCCACATGGCATGGTTGACAAGGTCAGACCAAACACGCCATAAATTGTCCACATGGCATGGTTGACAAGGTCAGACCAAAACACGCCATAAATTGTCCACATGGCATGGTTGACAAGGTCAGACCAAACACGCCACAAATTGTCCACATGGCATGGTTGACAAGGTCAAGACCAAACACGCCATAAATTGTCCACATGGCATGGGTGACAAGGTAAGACCAAACACGCCACAAATTGTCCACATGGCATGGTTGACAAGGTCAGACCAAACACGCCATAAATTGTCCACATGGCATGGTTGACAAGGTCAGACCAAACACGCCACAAATTGTCCACATGGCATGGTTGACAAGGTCAGACCAAACACGCCACAAATTGTCCACATGGCATGGTTGACAAGGTCAGACCAACCACGCCATAAATTGTCCACATGGCATGGTTGACAAGGTCAGACCAAACACGCCATAAATTGTCCACATGGCATGGGTGACAAGGTAAGACCAAACACGCCACAAATTGTCCACATGGCATGGTTGACAAGGTCAGACCAAACACGCCACAAATTGTCCACATGGCATGGTTGACAAGGTCAGACCAAACACGCCACAAATTGTCCACATGGCATGGTTGACAAAGGGCAGACCAAACACGCCATAATTGTCCACATGGCATGGTTGACAAGGTCAGACCAAACACGCCATAAATTGTCCACATGGCATGGTTGACAAGGTCAGACCAAACACGCCACAAATTGTCCACATGGCATGGTTGACAGGTCAGACCAAACACGCCACAAATTGTCCACATGGCATGGTTGACAAGGTCAGACCAAACACGCCACAAATTGTCCACATGGCATGGTTGACAAGGTCAGACCAAACACGCCAAAATTGTCCACATGGCATGGTTGACAAGGTCAGACCGAAACACGCCACAAATTGTCCACATGGCATGGTTGACAAGGTCAGACGAAACACGCCACAAATTGTCCACATGGCATGGTTGACAAGGTCAGACCAAACACGCCACAAATTGTCCACATGGCATGGTTGACAAGGTCAGACGAAACACGCCACAAATTGTCCACATGGCATGGTTGACAAGGTCAGACCAAACACGCCACAAATTGTCCACATGGCATGGTTGACAAGGTCAGACCAAACACGCCACAAATTGTCCACATGGCATGGTTGACAAGGTCAGACGAAACACGCCACAAATTGTCCACATGGCATGGTTGACAAGGTCAGACCAAACACGCCACAAATTGTCCACATGGCATGGTTGACAAGGTCAGACCAAACACGCCACAAATTGTCCACATGGCATGGTTGACAAGGTCAGACGAAACACGCCACAAATTGTCCACATGGCATGGTTGACAAGGTCAGACCGAAACACGCCACAAATTGTCCACATGGCATGGTTGACAAGGTCAGACCAAACACGCCACAAATTGTCCACATGGCATGGTTGACAAGGTCAGACCAAACACGCCACAAATTGTCCACATGGCATGGTTGACAAGGTCAGACCAAACACGCCACAAATTGTCCACATGGCATGGTTGACAAGGTCAGACGAAACACGCCACAAATTGTCCACATGGCATGGTTGACAAGGTCAGACGAAACACGCCACAAATTGTCCACATGGCATGGTTGACAAGGTCAGACCAAACACGCCATAAATTGTCCACATGGCATGGTTGACAAGGTCAGACGAAACACGCCACAAATTGTCCACATGGCATGGTTGACAAGGTCAGACGAAACACGCCACAAATTGTCCACATGGCATGGTTGACAAGGTCAGACCAACACGCCACAAATTGTCCACATGGCATGGTTGACAAGGTCAGACCAAACACGCCACAAATTGTCCACATGGCATGGTTGACAAGGTCAGACCAAACACGCCACAAATTGTCCACATGGCATGGTTGACAAGGTCAGACCAAACACGCCACAAATTGTCCACATGGCATGGTTGACAAGGTCAGACCAAACACGCCACAAATTGTCCACATGGCATGGTTGACAAGGTCAGACCAAACACGCCACAAATTGTCCACATGGCATGGTTGACAAGGTCAGACCAAACACGCCACAAATTGTCCACATGGCATGGTTTGACAAGGTCAGACCAAACACGCCACAAATTGTCCACATGGCATGGTTGACAAGGTCAGAGACCAAACACGCCACAAATTGTCCACATGGCATGGTTGACAAGGTCAGACCAAACACGCCACAAAATTGTCCACATGGCATGGTTGACAAGGTCAGACCAAACACGCCACAAATTGTCCACATGGCATGGTTGACAAGGTCAGACCAAAACACGCCACAAATTGTCCACATGGCATGGTTGACAAGGTCAGATCAAACACGCCACAAATTGTCCACATGGCATGGTTGACAAGGTCAGACCAAACACGCCACAAATTGTCCACATGGCATGGTTGACAAGGTCAGATCAAACACGCCACAAATTGTCCACATGGCATGGTTGACAAGGTCAGACCAAACACGCCACAAATTGTCCACATGGCATGGTTGACAAGGTCAGACCAAACACGCCACAAATTGTCCACATGGCATGGTTGACAAGGTCAGATCAAACACGCCACAAATTGTCCACATGGCATGGTTGATACTGTAAAACTGTGACCCTGGGGTGGGGGGCGACATAAGACCTTGTATTCTTGAACTTTGACCCTAGGGTGTTGGGAGACATAAGATCTTTTATTCTTGAACTTTCCACCTGGCGTGTGGGGAGACATAAGGCCTTGCAGGCTTTTACTTCTACCCACGACTTGTTGAGGAGTTAGCTGGCCCAGTTTTTGAGCTGGTGTGTGGAAGCGGCGCCGTGACCTGGTCTCCCACAGGTGACATTACCCTCCAACACCCGACTCATCCCAGCGCTGGCTCTGTCCATACTTTGACCAAGGGTCGGCGTGATATGCACGCTCTATCTGCTGATCCAATCCCTGATGTTGAGAGCTGGTCATGACAGAAACCATCTGACAAGTTTCCCTCTCTACAGTCATGGGGACAGTTCTCCAACGGAAAGCCGCCAGGATGGAATGACGAAGGGAGCAGGCAACAAATCGATAGAACACATCGTCAATTCGGTGGCCAGCAGAAGCTATTCAGATACGTCACTGCAGGCACTCGGGGTTCTCGGCCTCTTGCTGGGGTCATGGCTGGATCAGTCCCCTACTGTAGCTGTAAGTGTGGTGGTGGTGGGGGGGGGGGGGGGGGGAACTTATTCATTCACTGCAACAGTTACACATCACAGCTGTAGTGAAAGGGAAGGGGAGGGTCTTGTTTTCTCACCGAAACAATCACACTTCCATCATAGCGGTGGCCGCCATGTCGATTCACTGAACATAACTGAAGCTGTTCCCATTTCATCGGCTCGGGAATTCACAGCTGGTCATGTGACCTGTTGTCTGGCGTAGGTGTTCAGGCATCTGCTCAGATCTGGATCCTTGGGGTTCTGAATCAATGCTATTCGCGATGTCCCTCCCCGCCCATGTCCCAGTCCCTCCCCGCCCATGTCCCAGTCCCTTCCCGCCCGTGACCCAGTCCAGCCAGCATCATCTCGCTCTGTCTGCCCACGCCTCTCATCCTACATTTCATCCCCGACCATGTCCCAATCCCTCCCCGCCCGTGACCCAGTCCCTCCCCGCCGATGTCCCAGTCCCTTCCCGCCCGTGACCCAGTCCCTCCCCGCCGATGTCCCAGTCCAGCCAGCATCATCTCGCTCTGTCTGCCCACGCCTCTCATCCTACATTTCATCCCCGCCCATGTCCCAGTCCCTTCCCGCCCATGTCCCAGTCCCTCCCCGCCCATGACCCAGTCCCTCCCCGCCCATGTCCCAGTCCAGCCAGCATCATCTCGCTCTGTCTGCCCACGCCTCTCATCCCCGCCCATGTCCCAGTCCCTCCCCGCCCATGTCCCAGTCCCTCCCCGCCCATGACCCAGTCCCTCCCCGCCCATGTCCCAGTCCCTCCCCGCCCATGACCCAGTCCCTCCCCGCCCATGACCCAGTCCCTCCCCGCCCATGTCCCAGTCCCTCCCCGCCCATGACCCAGTCCCTCCCTGCCCATGACCCAGTCCCTCCCCGCCCATGTCCCAGTCCCTCCCTGCCCATGACCCAGTCCCTCCCCGCCCATGACCCAGTCCCTCCCCGCCCATGTCCCAGTCCAGCCAGCATCATCTCGCTCTGTCTGCCCACGCCTCTCATCCTACATTTCATCCCCGCCCATGTCCCAGTCCCTCCCCGCCCATGACCCAGTCCCTCCCCGCCCATGACCCAGTCCCTCCCCGCCCATGTCCCAGTCCAGCCAGCATCATCTCGCTCTGTCTGCCCACAAATCTCATCCTACATTTCATCCCCGCCCATGTCCCAGTCCCTCCCCGCCCATGACCCAGTCCCTCCCCGCCCATGTCCCAGTCCAGCCAGCATCATCTCGCTCTGTCTGC
Source organism: Cepaea nemoralis (assembly GCA_014155875.1). Classification (NCBI taxonomy): domain Eukaryota; kingdom Metazoa; phylum Mollusca; class Gastropoda; order Stylommatophora; family Helicidae; genus Cepaea; species Cepaea nemoralis. The sequence goes on along the minus strand of JACEFZ010009729.1, from coordinate 385,862 downwards.
CCACAAATCTCATCCTACATTTCATCGCCGCCCATGTCCCAGTCCCTCCCCGCCCATGACCCAGTCCAGCCAGCATCATCTCGCTCTGTCTGCCCACGCCTCTCATCCTACATTTCATCCCCGCCCATGTCCCAGTCCCTCCCCGCCCATGTCCCAGTCCAGCCAGCATCATCTCGCTCTGTCTGCTCACACCTCTCATCCCCGCCCATGTCCCAGTCCCTCCCCGCCCATGACCCAGTCCAGCCAGCATCATCTCGCTCTGTCTGCCCACACCTCTCATCCCCGCCCATGTCCCAGTCCCTCCCCGCCCATGACCCAGTCCAGCCAGCATCATCTCGCTCTGTCTGCCCACGCCTCTCATCCTACATTTCATCCCCGCCCATGACCCAGTCCCTCCCCGCCCATGTCCCAGTCCAGCCAGCATCATCTCGCTCTGTCTGCCCACGCCTCTCATCCTACATTTCATCCCCGCCCATGTCCCAGTCCCTCCCCGCCCATGACCCAGTCCAGCCAGCATCATCTCGCTCTGTCTGCCCACACCTCTCATCCCCGCCCATGTCCCAGTCCCTGATGTTGAGAGCTGGTCATGACAGAAACCATCTGACAAGTTTCCCTCTCTACAGTCATGGGGACAGTTCTCCAACGGAAAGCCGCCAGGATGGAATGACGAAGGGAGCAGGCAACAAATCGATATGTCATAGGAGGTAGAATATCAAGGACAGGAAGATGTAATTTCCTATACTTAAGTGCTCAAAGATAAAGAAGCGCAACACTGACTTTTAATGGGCCAGAGAAGAAAAAGGACAATAAGGAGAAATAGAGAAAGAGCACTGTGTATATCCTCCTCTGTTAACAAGAAAAGGGGTAGAATTAAGACAGAAGATTCCAGGAGTTCTTAGGCGGGGATGTACTGTTGTACACCCCAGGCAGAAGATTACACTGCTGGACTGTAACAGGATCAATGAGTTTACACAACAAACTACAGACTGAACAAAACAAATTAAGAACAACAAAATTAGGTTTTTATTGACAGAACTGCATGGTTTAGTGACAAACAGGCATCTTGACATGTCACATAACTGACATATACAGAAATGGGAACCTATGTTCCCACAGTAATCACTGCTGCCTAACATCGCTATGCACATGACTAGGTACCCATCTCCACAAACCAACGAGGACATCACAACAAAGAAACCTCAATGTAAACAACAACATAACAGCAGGTATGGACTCTCTATTGTTATCATCTCAGGACTCATGGACAGTCAGTACATACAGAAATGGGGATCTGAAATCCCACAGAGATAACTGCTGCCTAGCACTAACTACAGGGGCGGTCTCTAAATGACAGTGAGACCTCAATCATGTTCAGTTGAGTCGAAGGGCACCCTCAATACCCACACAAGACACCTGCATCACATAAGTCGACTGGGACCAGATACAGCGAAAAACCATAACATAACGAGTAACAAAACTATAACCCTAACAGCAGAGATATAGTGGCATAAACACGCATAAACAGGTATACGAAGGGGGATGTGAGTGGCCTACGACATTAACCAGAGCCGGGGCTCAAGTTTGCTCTACAAACCACAAACATGGCCAGAGGTCACTACCAAGAGTGGGCTTACAAATTGCCAGTTATTTTGATGGATTTCCTCGGTCCTCGTGTGTGGGCCACACAAGCCAGTCATGGTTAAATCTAGAGGCATTTGTGACTCCCTGCTCTGGTCCAGTGACTGGGCCTCCCCATTCTATACTACAGCGATCTACATCATCGCTCCTTCGGCCACGGTTGTCTGGTTTGGAGAGACCGGGAAACTGACACGCGCCTCTATTTATCCTCACTTCCAGAGCGGCTTCCCATCGTACCCCAGGGCACTGCAAGGGATGCTGGTATTGGTAACATTATCATCATCATGTATCGCGCCAGACTATTACAGATAGAACACATCGTCAATTCGGTGGCCAGCAGAAGCTATTCAGATACGTCACTGCAGGCACTCGGGGTTCTCGGCCTCTTGCTGGGGTCATGGCTGGATCAGTCCCCCACTGTAGCTGTAAGTGTGGTGGTGGTGGGGGGGGGGGGGGACTTATTCATTCACTGCAACAGTTACACATCACAGCTGTAGTGAAAGGGAAGGGGAGGGTCTTGTTTTCTCACCGAAACAATCACACTTCCATCATAGCGGTGGCCGCCATGTCGATTCACTGAACATAACTGAAGCTGTTCCCATTTCATCGGCTCGGGAATTCACAGCTGGTCATGTGACCTGTTGTCTGGCGTAGGTGTTCAGGCATCTGCTCAGATCTGGATCCTTGGGGTTCTGAATCAATGCTATTCGCGATGTCCCTCCCCGCCCATGTCCCAGTCCCTCCCCGCCCATGTCCCAGTCCCTTCCCGCCCGTGACCCAGTCCAGCCAGCATCATCTCGCTCTGTCTGCCCACGCCTCTCATCCTACATTTCATCCCCGACCATGTCCCAATCCCTCCCCGCCCGTGACCCAGTCCCTCCCCGCCGATGTCCCAGTCCCTTCCCGCCCGTGACCCAGTCCCTCACCGCCGATGTCCCAGTCCAGCCAGCATCATCTCGCTCTGTCTGCCCACGCCTCTCATCCTACATTTCATCCCCGCCCATGTCCCAGTCCCCTTCCCGCCCATGTCCCAGTCCCTCCCCGCCCATGACCCAGTCCCTCCCCGCCCATGTCCCAGTCCAGCCAGCATCATCTCGCTCTGTCTGCCCACGCCTCTCATCCCCGCCCATGTCCCAGTCCCTCCCCGCCCATGTCCCAGTCCCTCCCCGCCCATGACCCAGTCCCTCCCCGCCCATGACCCAGTCCCTCCCCGCCCATGTCCCAGTCCCTCCCCGCCCATGACCCAGTCCCTCCCTGCCCATGACCCAGTCCCTCCCCGCCCATGTCCCAGTCCCTCCCTGCCCATGACCCAGTCCCTCCCCGCCCATGACCCAGTCCCTCCCCGCCCATGTCCCAGTCCAGCCAGCATCATCTCGCTCTGTCTGCCCACGCCTCTCATCCTACATTTCATCCCCGCCCATGTCCCAGTCCCTCCCCGCCCATGACCCAGTCCCTCCCCGCCCATGACCCAGTCCCTCCCCGCCCATGTCCCAGTCCAGCCAGCATCATCTCGCTCTGTCTGCCCACAAATCTCATCCTACATTTCATCCCCGCCCATGTCCCAGTCCCTCCCCGCCCATGACCCAGTCCCTCCCCGCCCATGTCCCAGTCCAGCCAGCATCATCTCGCTCTGTCTGCCCACAAATCTCATCCTACATTTCATCCCCGCCCATGTCCCAGTCCCTCCCCGCCCATGACCCAGTCCAGCCAGCATCATCTCGCTCTGTCTGCCCACGCCTCTCATCCTACATTTCATCCCGCCCATGTCCCAGTCCCTCCCCGCCCATGTCCCAGTCCAGCCAGCATCATCTCGCTCTGTCTGCTCACACCTCTCATCCCCGCCCATGTCCCAGTCCCTCCCCGCCCATGACCCAGTCCAGCCAGCATCATCTCGCTCTGTCTGCCCACACCTCTCATCCCCGCCCATGTCCCAGTCCCTCCCCGCCCATGACCCAGTCCAGCCAGCATCATCTCGCTCTGTCTGCCCACGCCTCTCATCCTACATTTCATCCGCGCCCATGACCCAGTCCCTCCCCGCCCATGTCCCAGTCCAGCCAGCATCATCTCGCTCTGTCTGCCCACGCCTCTCATCCTACATTTCATCCCCGCCCATGTCCCAGTCCCTCCCCGCCCATGACCCAGTCCAGCCAGCATCATCTCGCTCTGTCTGCCCACACCTCTCATCCCCGCCCATGTCCCAGTCCCTCCCCGCCCATGACCCAGTCCAGCCAGCATCATCTCGCTCTGTCTGCCCACGCCTCTCATCCCCGCCCATGTCCCAGTCCCTCCCGCCGATGTCCCAGTCCCTTCCCGCCCATGACCAGTCCCTCCCCGCCCATGACCCAGTCCAGCCAGCATCATCTCGCTCTGTCTGCCCACACCTCTCATCCCCAGCCCATGTCCCAGTCCCTCCCCGCCCATGACACAGTCCAGCCAGCATCATCTCGCTCTGTCTGCCCACACCTCTCATCCCGCCCATGTCCCAGTCCAGCCAGCATCATCTCGCTCTGTCTGCCCACGCCTCTCATCCCCGCCCATGTCCCAGTCCCTCCCCGCCCATGACCCAGTCCAGCCAGCATCATCTCGCTCTGTCTGCCCACACCTCTCATCCCCGCCCATGTCCCAGTCCAGCCAGCATCATCTCGCTCTGTCTGCCCACGCCTCTCATCCCCGCCCATGACCCAGTCCCTCCCCGCCCATGACCCAGTCCAGCCAGCATCATCTCGCTCTGTCTGCCCACGCCTCTCATCCCCGCCCATGTCCCAGTCCCTCCCCGCCCATGACCCAGTCCAGCCAGCATCATCTCGCTCTGTCTGCCCACGCCTCTCATCCCCGCCCATGTCCCAGTCCCTCCCGCCGATGTCCCAGTCCCTTCCCGCCCATGACCCAGTCCCTCCCCACCCATGACCCAGTCCAGCCAGCATCATCTCGCCTCTGTCTGCCCACACCTCTCATCCCCGCCCATGTCCCAGTCCCTCCCCGCCCATGACCCAGTCCAGCCAGCATCATCTCGCTCTGTCTGCCCCACACCTCTCATCCCCGCCCATGTCCCAGTCCAGCCAGCATCATCTCGCTCTGTCTGCCCACGCCTCTCATCCCGCCCATGTCCCAGTCCCTCCCCGCCCATGACCCAGTCCAGCCCAGCATCATCTCGCTCTGTCTGCCCACACCTCTCATCCCCGCCCATGTCCCAGTCCAGCCAGCATCATCTCGCTCTGTCTGCCCACGCCTCTCATCCCCGCCCATGACCCAGTCCCTCCCCGCCCATGTCCCAGTCCAGCCAGCATCATCTCGCTCTGTCTGCCCACGCCTCTCATCCCCGCCCATGACCCAGTCCCTCCCCGCCCATGACCCAGTCCAGCCAGAATCATCTCGCTCTGTCTGCCCACGCCTCTCATCCCACAGAACTGTCCAGTGGTCACCACGTTCCCAGTGCCTCTCTTCTCATCACGTGACCACAGAAGAATGTGTGGCTGTCGTATACTTGTTCATCTCCCTTCGTTCACTTAAAATATGCCTACAACTGCAAGGTTTGTCTCTTGCATAAATGTAACTGCCTTTTTGTTTAGTTCATTGAATGTGTTGTATTTTTGGGCAGTCTTGGGATATGTGCTCTGCTGTCTGCGACGTCAATCCACATGTACACATGGCTGAGTCACCAATCTTGAATTGTGTATACATGTGGTTGCGTAATCTATTGTGTCCTGTTCTGAGGCGCAGAATAATGACTTGTTCTGGTCTGTCCATAACGTGGTAGTCGTATAGAACAGGTCTTGGTGCTAACCAAGGTGGCTTTTTGACTGTCTTACGGTTGTGTATGATATTTTCTGTAGCCTTTTCCACACTCTGGTTATGAATGACTCTGGCAACCCAGTGTATTGCCCACATGTGCCTCAGATAGAACATCTCCGTTGCTTCCAGGCTCTGTCTAATGTGTTCGTTGACCTTCCATGACTCACTGACAATCAGCAAACTACATCAGACAACTGAGAGGTGTTCAGAAATAGGAAGACCCGGAAATCAAAACTTAGTAAAAACGATCATAAACATCGGACAAACTTGGTCAACATAAACATCGGACAAACATGAACAACATAAACATCGGACAAACTTGGTCAACATAAACATCGGACAAACATGGTCAACATAAACATCGGACAAACTTGGTCAACATACACATCGAACAAACATGGTCAACATAAACATCGGACAAACATGGTCAACATAAACGTCGGACAAACATGGTCAACATAAACATCGGACAAACATGGTCAACATAAACATCGGACAAACATGATCAACATAAACATCGAACAAACATGGTCAACATAAACACCGGACAAACATGGTCAACATAAACATCGGACAAACGTGGTCAACATAAACATCGGACAAACTTGGTCAACATAAACATCGGACAAACTTGGTCAATATAAGCATCGGACAAGCTTGGTCAATATAAGCATTCGGACAAGCTGGTCAACATAAACATCGGACAAACTTGGTCAACATAAACATCGGACAAACATGGTCAACATAAACATCGGACAAACTTGGGTCAACATACACATCGAACAAACATGGTCAACATAAACATCGGACAAACATGGTCAACATAAACGTCGGACAAACATGGTCAACATAAACATCGGACAAACATGGTCAACATAAACATCGAACAAACATGGTCAACATAAACACCGGACAAACATGGTCAACATAAACATCGGACAAACGTGGTCAACATAAACATCGGACAAACTTGGTCAACATAAACATCGGACAAACTTGGTCAATATAAGCATCGGACAAGCTTGGTCAATATAAGCATCGGACAAGCTTGGTCAACATAAACATCGGACAAACTTGGTCAACATAAACATCGGACAAACTTGATCAACATAAACATCGAACAAACTTGGTCAACATAAACATCGGACAAACTTGGTCAACATAAACATCGGACAAACTTGGTCAACATAAACATCGAACAAACTTGGTCAATATAAACATCGAACAAACTTGGTCAACATAAACATCGGACAAACTTGGTCAACATAAACATCGGACAAACTTGGTCAACATAAACATCGGACAAACTTGGTCAACATAAACATCGGACAAACTTGGTCAATATAAGCATCGGACAAGCTGGTCAACATAAGCATCGGACAAACTTGGTCAACATAAGCATCGGACAAACTTGGTCAATATAAGCATCGGACAAGCTTGGTCAACATAAGCATCGGACAAACTTGGTCAACATAAACATCGGACAAACTTGGTCAACATAAGCATCGGACAAACTTGGTCAACATAAACATCGGACAAACTTGGTCAACATAAACATCGGACAAACTTGGTCAAAATAAGCATCGGACAAACTTGGTCAATATAAGCATCGGACAAGCTTGGTCAATATAAGCATCGGAAACCTTGGTCAACATAAGCATCGAACAAACTTGGTCAACATAAACATCGGACAAACTTGGTCAACATAAACATCGGACAAACGTGGTCAACATAAACATCGAACAAACTTGGTCAACATAAACATCGGACAAACTTGGTCAACATAAACATCGGACAAACTTGGTCAACATAAACATCGGACAAACTTGGTCAACATAAACATCGGGCAAACTTGGTCAACATAAACATCGGACAAACTTGGTCAACATAAACATTGGACAAAACTTGGTCAACATAAACATCGGACAAACTTGGTCAATATAAACATTGGACAAACATGGTCAACATAAACATCGGACAAACTTGGTCAACATAAACATCGGACAAACTTGGTCAACATAACCAATTGATGGGAAATTAGATTTCTAGCCAGACGCTCGGAGTGACCCTCATCTCCAGCTGGCACGTAGGCGGAACATTTCAGAACAAACACGCGATGCGGGAATGCGCGAATACACACGCGCATAAATAAATAAACTTCAAACGAACAGGACAGTCTTATCTTGAGTCTAAGAGGCACCACGACAGAAACATCAACAGTCTCTCTCTCTCTCTCTCTCTCTCTCTCTCTCTCTCTCTCTCTCTCTCTCTCCTCTCTCTCTCTCTCTCTCTCTCTCTCTCTCTTTCTCTCTCCCTCTCTCTCTCTCTCTCTCTCTCTCTAGACAGACAGACAGACAGACAGACAGACAGACAGACAGACAGACAGACAGACAGACAGATAGATAGATAGATAGATAGATAGATAGATAGATAGATAGATAGATAGATAGATAGATAGATAGATAGATAGATAGATAGATAGATAGATAGATATACTGTAACAATCATAGTATGTCACGTTGTGGTACCACGACAGAAACATCAACATTCTACATACTCTAACTATCATAGTAACACGACAGAAACATCAACAGTCTATATACTCTAACTATCATAGTACCACGACAGAAACATCAACAGTCTATTTACTCTAACAATCATAGTACCACGACAGAAACATCAACAGTCTATATACTCTAACAATCATAGTACCACGGCAGAAACATCAACAGTCTATTTTCTCTAACTATCATAGTATCACGACAGAAACATCAACAGTCTATTTTCTCTACCTATCATAGTATCACGACAGAAACATCAACAGTCTATAAACTCTAACAATCATAGTATCACGACAGAAACATCAACAGTCTATATACTCTAACTATCATAGTATTACGCCAGAAACATCAACAGTCTATATACTCTAACAATCATAGTATCACGACAGAAACATCAACAGTCTATATACTCTAACTATCATAGTAACACGACAGAAACATCAACAGTCTATATACTCTAACTATCATAGTACCACGACAGAAACATCAACAGTCTATATACTGTAACAATCATAGTACCACGACAGAAACATCAACAGTCTGTATACTCTACCAATCATAGTACCACGACAGAAACATCAACAGTCTATATACTCTAACAATCATAGTAACACGACAGAAACATCAACAGTCTATATACTCTAACAATCATAGTACCACGACAGAAACATCAACAGTCTATATACTCTAACTATCATAGTACCACGACAGAAACATCAACAGTCTATATACTCTAACAATCATAGTACCACGACAGAAACATCAACAGTCTATATACTCTAACAATCATAGTACCACGACAGAAACATCAACAGTCTATATACTCTTACAATCATAGTACCACGACAGAAACATCAACAGTCTATATACTCTACCAATCATAGTACCACGACAGAAAACATCAACAGTCTATATACTCTAACAATCATAGTAACACGACAGAAACATCAACAGTCTATATACTCTAACTATCATAGTACCACGGCAGAAACATCAACAGTCTATATACTCTAACAATCATAGTACCACGGCAGAAACATCAACAGTCTATATACTCTAACTATCATAGTACCACGACAGAAACATCAACAGTCTATATACTCTAACTATCATAGTACCACGGCAGAAACATCAACAGTCTATATACTCTAACTATCATAGTACCACGACAGAAACATCAACAGTCTATCAATCATAGTACCACGACAGAAACATCAACAGTCTATATACTCTACCAATCATAGTACCACGACAGAAACATCAACATTCTACATACTCTAACAATCATAGTACCACGACAGAAACATCAACAGTCTATATACTCTAACAATCATAGTACCACGACAGAAACATCAACAGTTTATATACTCTAACTATCATAGTATCAAGACAGAAACATCAACAGTCTATATACTCTAACTATCATATTACCACGGCAGAAACATCAACAGTCTATATACTCTTACTATCATAGTACCACGGCAGAAACATCAACAGTCTATATACTCTAACTATCATAGTAACACGACAGAAACATCAACAGTCTATATACTATAACAATCATAGTAACACGGCAGAAACAGCAATAGTCTATATACTCTAACAATCATAGTAACACGACAGAAACATCAACAGTCTATATACTCTAACAATCATAGTACCACGGCAGAAACATCAACATTCTACATACTCTAACAATCATAGTACCACGACAGAAACATCAACATTCTACATACTCTAACAATCATAGTACCACGACAGAAACATCAACAGTCTATATACTCTAACAATCATAGTACCACGACAGAAACATCAACAGTCTATATACTCTACCAATCATAGTACCACGACAGAAACATCAACATTCTACATACTCTAACAATCATAGTACCACGACAGAAACATCAACAGTCTATATACTCTAACAATCATAGTACCACGACAGAAACATCAACAGTCTATATACTCTAACAATCATAGTACCACGATAGAAACATCAACATTCTACATACTCTAACAATTATAGTACCACGACAGAAACATCAACAGTCTATATACTCTAACAATCATAGTACCACGACAGAAACATCAACAGTTTATGTACTCTAACAATCATAGTACCACGACAGAAACATCAACATTCTACATACTCTAACAATCATAGTAACACGACAGAAACATCAACAGTCTATATACTCTAACAATCATAGTACCACGACAGAAACATCAATAGTCTATATACTGTAACAATGATAGTATGTCACGAGAGTTATCACGACAGAAACATCAACAGTCTATTTACTCTAACAATCAAAATAAGTCACGTAGAGTTATCACGACAGAAGCATCAATAGTCTATATATTCTAACAATCTTAGCATGTCACGCATAGGTACCACGCTAGCAGCATCAACATTCTGTGCAAGCTACCAGGAAACCAGGTAGCCAGGGCAGGGCAGGGCTAGCACGGTTGCATTCCGGATTGGTGGATATGTGTTCGAACCTCCATCAAAGCGGGGAATGTCGTTTATATTGGCGAAGCCTCCTGGTCTACCCAGCTTGAGATGAGCACCAGATCTTGGTGGATGCTGGTTTGTGGGCAACCAGTGGTGGAATAAAATAGTTAACAAAACGAAACAAAAACAGAAATTATGATTAGCTTCATGAATTAGGATTGATTGATTGATTGATTGATTTAGAAACCGACATAACAGCATTCGGGACATTCCCATAAGCGCTCCACCCCTATCCTGAGCAGCCAGCGAATTAGGAAAAACCACCAAGGATTATCCAATTTAATAGGACAGTTGTGAAATAGGTGAATCGATTCAACTGACTTGGGACAGGCAACACATCTAATGGCGGTGAAAACATCGTGTCTAAGAACAATTCAAAAGAATACCAAGGGCAGACAGACAACAGAAACTAGGCATCGCTACCAGAAACAGATGGACATTGTATATTGCTAGATTGTGTATGCATGTTGTGACGGGAACCGTAAAACTAAGTGGCAACTGGCAGACATGATGGGGCACGAGCTCTGGGCAGACAGAGATCAGCAACTGATGACTCGACCACTGGGCACGATCAGACAACTACACATGTGATTCGAGATCAGCGACCCTGTTAGAATGAGACCCATGTCACCCCATGCTGATCGACATGGCACTTGATTCTGATGTTTCTTATAAGATTCCTAGAATGTTCAGATAAGGTTGAGTAATGTCTCCTGTTGTGTTCATGTTGTAAAGTGAACATATAATGCGATCTACAGAAAATATGCCAGGGATCCAGGTTGGTGGAGATAATATAAATAAGACGTCATGCTGACGGCACCCTCTCGATAGCACTAGTCAGAATGGACTCAACAAATGATGGATATAGAAATGATGATGGTGGTAAAAGTGAAGAAACGGGCCTTAGCTTGAATAATGTAAAGGCCAGAAGAATGAGATCGTGCCAACACGTACAAGTGAAGTGGGTGGCGTTATGTTGGGCAAGTGCAGAAAATCAGATATATAGGCACATGGATAACATCAGCTGGAAGATACATCTCAGAGATAAAGGGCAGAATAGGACAAGCAAACACTGCATTCTAAGAAATGAAGAACGTTGTATGCAATAAGTCCATGACAATGGAAATTACAGAAAGAATTCGTGCATGTTACATAGCTAAATTGTTGAGTTGAGTTGTTGAGTTGAGTTGTTGAGTTGAGTTGTTGAGTTGAGTTGTTGAGTTGAGTTATTGAATTAAGTTATTGAGTCGAGTTGTTGTATTGAGTTGTGTTGAGATGTTGAATTGAGTAGTGAGATGAGTTGTTGAGTTGTTTAGTTGAGTTGTTAAGTTGAGTTGTTGAGTTGTTGAGATGTGTTGTTGAGTTGTTAAGTTGAGTTGTTGAGATGAGTTGTTAAGTTATTGAGTTGAGTTGCTGAGTTGTTGAGTTGATTTGTTGAGTTGAGCTGTTGAGTTGAGATGGTGAGTTGAATGGTTGAGTTGAGTTGTTGAGTTGTGGGGTTGAGTTGTTCAGTTGATTTATTGAGTTGAGTTGTTGAGTTGAGTTGTTGAGTTGAGTTCTTGAGTTGCTGAGTTGAGTTCTTGAGTTGTGTTGTTGAGTTGAGTTCTTGAGTTGCTGAGTTGAGTTCTTGAGTTGACTTGTTGAGTTGAGTTGTTCCTACAGACAGAATTACCTAGCTCTCAATGTGCTATCATGTCGATGTACCTACAGTCCAGAATTACCTAGGTCTCAATGTGCTATCATGTCCGTGTACCTACAGACAGAATTACCTAGCTCTCAATGTGCTATCATGTCCGTGTACCTACAGACAGAACTACCTAGCTCTCAATGTGCTATCATGTCCGTGTACCTACAGTCCAGAATTACCTAGCTCTCAATGAGCTATCATGTCCGTGTACCTACAGTCTAGAATTACCTAGATCTCAATGTGCTATCATGTCAGTGTACCTACAGTCCAGAATTACCTAGCTCTCAATGTGCTATCATGTCAGTGTGCCTACAGTCCAGAATTACCTAGCTCTCAATGTGCTATCATGTCCGTGTACCTACAGTCCAGAATTACCTAGCTCTCAATGTGCTATCATGTCAGTGTACCTACAGTCCAGAATTACCTAGCTCTCAATGTGCTATCATGTCCGTGTACCTACAGTCCAGAATTACCTAGCTCTCAATGTGCTATCATGTCAATGTACCTACAGTCCAGAATTACCTAGCTCTCAATGTGCTACCATGTCCGTGTACCTACAGTCTAGAATTACCTATTTCTTAATGTGCTATCATGTCGATGTAACTACAGTCCAGAATTACCTAGCTCTCAATGTGCTATCATGTCCGTGTACCTACAGTCCAGAATTACCTAGCTCTCAATGTGCTATCATGTCGATGTTCCTACAGTCCAGAATTACCTAGCTCTCAATGTGCTACCATGTCGATTTACCTGCAGTCTTGAATTACCTAGCTCTCAATGTGCTATCATGTCCGTGTACCTACAGACAGAATTACCTAGCTCTCAATGTGCTATCATGTCCGTGTACCTACAGACAGAATTACCTAGCTCTCAATGTGCTATCATGTCGATTTACCTGCAGTCTTGAATTACCTAGGTCTCAATGTGCTATCATGTCGGTGTACCTACAGTCCAGAATTACCTAGCTCTCAATGTGCTATCATGTCGATTTACCTGCAGTCTTGAATTACCTAGGTCTCAATGTGCTATCATGTCGGTGTACCTACAGTCCAGAATTACCTAGCTCTCAATGTGCTATCATGTCAATGTACCTACAGTCCAGAATTACCTAGCTCTCAATGTGCTATCATGTCCGATGTACCTACAGTCAGAATTACCTAGCTCTCAATGTGCTATCATGTCCGTGTTACCTACAGTCAGAATTACCTAGCTCTCAATGTGCTATCATGTCGGATTTACCTGCAGTCTTGAATTACCTAGGTCTCAATGTGCTATCATGTCGGTGTACCTACAGTCCAGAATTACCTAGGTCTCAATGTGCTATCATGTCGATTTACCTGCAGTCTTGAATTACCTAGCTCTCAATGTGCTATCATGTCCGTGTACCTACAGACAGAATTACCTAGCTCTCAATGTGCTATCATGTCGATTTACCTGCAGTCTTGAATTACCTAGCTCTCAATGTGCTATCATGTCCGTGTACCTACAGTCCAGAATTACCTAGGTCTCAATGTGCTATCATGTCGATTTACCTGCAGTCTTGAATTACCTAGCTCTCAATGTGCTATCATGTCGGTGTACCTACAGTCCAGAATTACCAAGGTCTCAATGTGCTATCATGTCGGTGTACCTACAGTCCAGAATTACCTAGCTCTCAATGTGCTATCATGTCGGTTTACCTACAGTCCAGAATTACCTAGCTCTCAATGTGCTATCATGTCGGTTTACCTACAGTCCAGAATTACCTAGCTCTGTCATTGCTACCATGTCCGTGTACCTACAGTCCAGAATTACCTAGCTCTCAATGTGCTATCATGTCGGTTTACCTACAGTCCAGAATTACCTAGCTCTGTCATTGCTACCATGTCCGTGTACCTACAGTCCAGAATTACCTAGCTCTCAATGTGCTACCATGTCCGTGTACCTACAGTCCAGAATTACCTAGCTCTCAATGTGCTATCACGTCGATTTACCTGCAGTCTTGAATTACCTAGCTCTCAATGTGCTATCATGTCGATGTTCCTACAGTCCAGAATTACCTAGGTCTCAATGTGCTATCAAGTGCGCTTTAAACCAAGCTTCTCTAGCTCGATATCTTAAATGGATTATAATTCCCCCCAGGCCGGGCTTGGCCGTGCCATTTCCGCTCAGCTACCTCAACTATCAGCTCAGTTCATCTTGCCGACATTGACAACACAATATTGTCTTTCATCAGGAATCCCCCTCCCCCCAGGTGAACTGTTTCTACCTGCCCGAGTTAGATAATATCGCAATCAAATTTCATCTTGCCGGTTGATCAAAGACCCGAATGTGGACATGTTGACAAGACGCTTGTTTATTCGCGAGGAGAGATGGCTGCAGACACGGACAGGGAATGTATCACCTTGAGACAGAGACCAAACAACGGTATCTGAACAACTAGGGGTTGGTTCCGGTTTCTCACTGAAGGACGGCCCTGGGTGTTGTCTTTCTGTGGGTCGTATCTGTTCACAGCCTGGTGTTACAACAATACACTGGTGTTGTCTTTCTGTGTGTCGTATCTGTTCACAGCCTGGTGTTACAACAATACACTGGTGTTGTCTTTCTGTGTGTCGTATCTGTTCACAGCCTGGAGTTACAACAATACACTGGTGTTGTCTTTCTGTGGGTCGTATCTGTTCACAGCCTGGTGGGTAGCGAGAACGTGGTGCTAACCCCATATTTGTGCATACCAGCCGGCATGAGATGGGTGATGTCTACACCAGCCGGCATAAGATGGGTAATGTCTACACCAGCCGGCATAAGATGGGTGATGTCTACAGCAGCCGGCATAAGATGGGTGATGTCTACACCAGCCGGCATTAGTTGGTGATGTCTACACCAGCCGGCATGAGATGGGTGATGTCTACACCAGCCGGCATAAGATGGGTAATGTCTACACCAGCCGGCATAAGATGGGTGATGTCTACAGCAGCCGGCATAAGATGGGTGATGTCTACACCAGCCGGCATTAGTTGGTGATGTCTACACCAGCCGGCATGAGATGGGTGATGTCTACACCAGCCGGCATAAGATGGGTAATGTCTACACCAGCCGGCATAAGATGGGTGATGTCTACAGCAGCCGGCATAAGATGGGTGATGTCTACACCAGCCGGCATTAGTTGGTGATGTCTACAGCAGCCGGCATTATTTGGTGATGTCTACACCAGCCGGCATAAGATGGGTGATGTCTACAGCAGCCGGCATTATTTGGTGATGTCTACACCAGCCGGCATAAGATGGGTGATGTCTACACCAGCCGGCATAAGATGGGTGATGTCTACACCAGCCGGCATTAGTTGGTAATGTCTACAGCAGCCGGCATTATTTGGTGATGTCTACACCAGCCGGCATAAGATGGGTGATGTCTACAACAGCCGGCATAAGATGGGTGATGTCTACACCAGCCGGCATTAGTTGGTGATGTCTACAGCAGCCGGCATTATTTGGTGATGTCTACACCAGCCGGCATAAGATGGGTGATGTCTACAGCAGCTGGCATTATTTGGTGATGTCTACACCAGCCGGCATAAGATGGGTGATGTCTACAACCAGCCGGCATAAGATGGGTGATGTCTACACCAGCCGGCATAAGATGGGTGATGTCTACACCAGCCGGCATTAGTTGGTGATGTCTACAGCAGCCGGCATTATTTGGTGATGTCTACACCAGCCGGCATGAGATGGGTGATGTCTACAACAGCCGGCATAAGATGGGTGATGTCTACACCAGCCGTCATAAGATGGGTGATGTCTACACCAGCCGGCATTAGTTGGTGATGTCTACAGCAGCCGGCATTATTTGGTGATGTCTACACCAGCCGGCATAAGATGGGTGATGTCTACAGCAGCCGGCATAAGATGGGTGATGTCTACAGCAGCCGGCAATATTTGGTGATGTCTACACCAGCCGGCATAAGATGGGTGATGTCTACAGCAGCCGGCATAAGATGGTTGATGTCTACAACAGCCGGCATAAGATGGGTGATGTCTACAGCAGCCGGCATTAGTTGGTGATGTCTACACCAGCCGGCATGAGATTGGTGATGTCTACACCAGCCGGCATGAGATGGGTGATGTCTACACCAGCCGGCATTATTTGGTGATGTCTACAACAGCCGGCATAAGATGGGTGATGTCTACACCAGCCGGCATAAGATGGGTGATGTCTACAACAGCCGGCATAAGATGGGTGATGTCTACAACAGCCGGCATAAGATGGGTGATGTCTACAACAGCCGGCATGAGATGGGTGATGTCTACACCAGCCGGCATAAGATGGGTGATATCTACAACAGCCGGCATGAGATGGGTGATGTCTACAGCAGCCGGCATTAGTTGGTGATGTCTACACCAGCCGACATAAGATTGGTGATGTCTACTCCAGCCGGCATGAGATCGGTGATGTCTAAACCAGCCGTCATAAGATGGGTGATGTCTACACCAACCAGCATGATGGGTGATGTCTACAGCAGCCGGCATGAGATGGGTTATGTCTACACCAGCCGGCATGAGATGGGTGATGTCTACACCAGCCGGCATGAGATGGGTGATGTCTACACCAGCCGGCATGAGATGGGTGATGTCTACACCAGCCGGCATGAGATGGGTGATGTCTACACCAGCCGGCATGAGATGGGTGATGTCTACACCAACCGGCATGAGATGGGTGATGTCTACAGCAGCCGGCATGTGATGGGTGATGTCTACACCAGCCGGCATGAGATGGGTGATGTCTACACCAGCCGGTATAAGATGGGTGATGTCTACACAGCCGTCATGAGATGGGTGATGTCTACACCAACCGGCATGAGATGGGTGATGTCTACAGCAGCCGGCATGAGATGGGTGATGTCTACAGCAGCCGGCATAAGATGGGTGATGTCTACAGCAGCCGTCATGAGATGGGTGATGTCTACAGCAGCCGGCATGAGATGGGTGATGTCTACAGCAGCCGGCATTAGTTGGTGATGTCTACACCAGCCGGCATGAGATGGGTGATGTCTACACCAGCCGTCATAAGATGGGATGGGTGATGTCTACACCAACCGGCATGAGATGGGTGATGTCTACAGAAGCAGGCATGAGATGGGTGATGTCTACACCAGCCGGCATGAGATGGGTGATGTCTACACCAGCCGTCATAAGATGGGTGATGTCTACACCAGCCGGCATGAGATGGGTGATGTCTACACCAGCCGGAATAAGATGGGTGATGTCTACAGCAGCCGGCATAAGATGGGTGATGTCTACAGCAGCCGGCATAAGATGGGTGATGTCTACACCAGCCGGCATGAGGTGGGTGATGTCATGGTTCTCACGCCTTTACTTCCAGAACATTTCCTGGTGTCTAGTGTAGGCTGGGGGGGGGGGGGGCGGCTGGGAGATGGCAAGCATCCCTATCGAAGTTCATTCGAGCACAAGACCACCAGGAGTGCAGGCCAGGATGCTAGCACCTGCGCCACCGGCTCTATAGTATCCTCTGTCTGCGCCTTCCCCTTGTGTACGGCTTCCTGTGAGATCTTTCAGGTTACCGTTGTGACGGCTGACTGCAGAGGAACATATGTTGGTACATCTCTGCTGAGACAGGAAACTCGTGCAAGACTTCACATACACACACACACACACATACACGCTCACACCCACGCACCCTCGGACACACTTACGCACGCTTACACACGCGCATGTTCACACACACACACACAAACACTCACGCACTTGCACAGGACCATCAGTTGAATCAACACAATGTTGGGATTAACTCGCCTGGGCCAGGGACATGGTTTGTTCAGTCGCTGTTCTTGTCTGGCCCATTGATCGACTTGGCTCCCGGCAGCATCTAATCAAACTAGCCCACTCAACGTCGTCACAGCAGCCTTGTTGAGTGGGATTCTACTAGACTTAGCAATGCCATGTGCCATGTCGATTAATATGTTGCCTTCTACCAGACGTAGCAATGCCATGTGCCTTGTCGATTAATGTAAGCCGCATTCTCACGAGATCAACAGAACCTGTGATCAGATCTGTGTCCTTGTCACAGAAATGTATGTGACCCAGTAATGCAGGCATGTATCTCAGTTGTTCTCCTCTTGCTCTTATCTCACCAAGCTAACCCCTTGTCGCTAAATTGTGACATGTATTTCCATATAACACGTTCACGCCATCTTAACTGTCTGCTGTTAACTTCTCATGTCAATTTCGGGTTTCGTCTGCTTGTTGGGAGACTCATTTTGTGTTTTCTTTGTCCGCTGATGACGTTCTGTTCACTTCACTCACAACCCATATTTCTGCTTTTCTGCTGTCATCGGTTTGTCCATGTTTCACATCAATACAAAGGCAAAAAGTTCAGTACAGCACTTGAACATTCTGTTCTTCACGTAGTTGACATCATCTTCTGGGTGATTATGTGTCCATGTTGCATGCAGCTCCAGGAGAGCTGATATCGGGTGGTCAACACTAATGTTCCCGCTGTCTGTGTTACAGGCGTACCGGCCATGGACGTCTGGAGCAAATGTCCAACAATGTCCTCAGATGTCAGCACTACCGGTCGTGCACGTCTGGAGCAAATGTCCAACAATATCCTCAGATATCTGCTCTACCGGTCGTGGACGTCTGGAGCAAATGTCCAACAATATCCTCAGATATCAGCTCGACCGGCCGTGGACGTCTGGAGCAAATGTCCAACAATGTCCTCAGATGTCAGCTCTACCGGCCGTGCACGTCTGGAGCAAATGTCCAGCAATGTCCTCAGATATCAGCTCTACCGGTCGTGGACGTCTGGAGCAAATGTCCAACAATATCCTCAGATATCAGCTCTACCGGTCGTGGACGTCTGGAGCAATGTCCAACAATATTCTCAGATATCAGCTCTACCAACGTTCATTCTGCTCGACTATTTAGGGTTTCTACAACTGTTAGAAACCTGTTGCGTCAACTTTGTGTTTGTGCAGATTTCTCCTGCCGCTATAGAACCCATCTCTGATGTTCCGTTAGGATATGTCATGTAGATCTCACAGTCCCCCTGTTGTGTAGCCAGTTTGGTAGAAGCATTAGTGAGCTCCCGTGTCCAGAAGTTGGCAGGATATTTTTCCCTGACATATACTCCCGTGTCCAGACGTTGCGAGGATACTTTTCCCTGACATGTATTCCATTGTCCAGACGTTGGCAGGATACTTTCCCCTGAGTATGTGAAAGAAAGAGCTCTCTACTCTGACTGACTATGTTCGTGTTTGGAGGCTATTTCTTCCATGGTTGTACTAGGGAAATCAGTGAAAGCTCATCAATGGTTCTGGTTTTCTGGCAGGAGTTCATTACCGCCGGCATTGGTAATCTGTCTTTGGCTAACTCTGAGAAACTTCTTCACAAACAAATGACCTCAATATCCAACATGGAGGACCGCTGCTGACAACATTGGGGGACACGAACCAGTCAATGAGGACAGAGGATAGTTAAGTTAACTTTTAAGTGGCACGATCAGATCACTTCAACACCATAGTTTGGACTGGCTAACCATGTTTCCATCAACAGCATGCCACAACAAGCAATGATGTACAGACCAGATGGAAACAAAGGAAGAGGCCGACCACGTAAACGTTGGACGGAGGGAATAGCAGAATCCATGGGAATGTCGATATATGAAGCCATAATCGGGCACTCTCACGAAGTTTATACTTCACCTCGACACCGCAAGGTACAGGAGGAACATGATGAGATGAGATGAGAACCATGTTTCCGTGTGACCATGACAGCAATTATTTTAATCATACATTTAGGTTCAATTGTAATCGTCTAGTGTTTTTAAGTGTTTTCTGTTTTCCTACAACAGTCCCGTAGTCTGCCCGCCCGCTCTATGGACACAGTTTTCCGCCTGGAAGTTGTAACAAAGAGAAGTAGCTGGCCGAGTTTCTAGAACGCCGGATTCTCCTTCGGGAGACCCGGGTTCGAATTCTCGGTAAGGCGTGGGTTTTTTTTTTTTTCTGTCCGGGGCAAAAAGAAAACCCTAACCTGCACAGTTCGCGGTGAGGTGCACTAGCCACCGTGGCCTTAATTCCTCAGGCTCAAGACCTCCTTGCCATACACCGCAAGGTTACTATATTGGCAGTCAATGACAGGTTTGACAGTGAAAACAGAACATATCCAGTCAGAAGTAATCGATAGGAGTAATGCGTCAAGGAATGAATGACTGTTGATGGGAACCAAGTCTGCACAATTTCCCACAGCACACGTGACACATGACACCGGCGGCAACAAACAACAACAATAAACCAGGGGGCAATGAATGCGGGGAGGTCAAGGTTGGAGCAGGGAAGTTCAGTGATACAGGCAGTCAGGTGGCACCGTCAGATAGTGACATGTACACATGTACACTTGTGGGATACGAGCTGCCAGGTGGCAACGTCAGATAGTGACATGTACAACTTGTGGGATACGAGCTGACAGGTGGCACCGTCAGATAGTGACATGTACACTTGTGGGATACGAGCTGCCAGGTGGCAACGTCAGATAAAGACATGTACAACTTGTGGGCTACAGCTGCCAGGTGGCACGGTCAGATAGTGACATGAACACACTTGTGAGATACAAGCTGTCAGGTGGCACCGTCAGATAGTGACATGTACACATGTAACTGTGGATACGAGCTGCCAGGTGGCACCGTCAGATAGTGACATGTACACTTGTGGGATACAAGCTGCAGGTGGCACCGTCAGATAGTGACATGTACACATGTACACTTGTGGACTACGAGCTGCCACGGTGGCAACGTCAGATAGTGACATGTACACTTGTGGGATACGAGCTGCTAGGTGGCAACGTCAGATAAGACATGTACACTTGTGGGATACAGCTGCCAGGTGGCACGGTCAGATAGTGACATGTACACTTGTGAGATACAAGCTGTCAGGTGGCACCGTCAGATAGTGACATGTACACATGTACACTTGTGGGATACGAGCTGACAGGTGGCACCGTCAGATAGTGACCTGGTACACTTGTGAGATACAAGCTGCCAGGTGGCACGGTCAGATAGTGACATGTACACTTGTGGGATACAGCTGTCAGGTGGCACCGTCAGATAGTGACATGTACACTTGTGGGATACGAGCTGCCAGTCGGCACCGTCAGATAGTGACATGTACACATGTACACTTGTGGATACGAGCTGCCAGTCGGCACGTCAGATAGTGACATGTACACATGTACACTTGTGGAATACGAGCTGCCAGTCGGCACCGTCAGATAGTGACATGTACACATGTACACTTGTGGAATACGAGCTGCCAGGTGGCAACGTCAGATAGTGACATGTACACTTGTGGGATACGAGCTGCCAGGTGGCAACGTCAGATAGTGACATGTACAATGTACACTTGTGGAATACGAGCTGCCAGTCTGCACCGTCAGATAGTGACATGTACACTTGTGGGATACAAACTGCCAGGTGGCACCGTCAGATAGTGACATGTACACTTGTGGGATACGAGCTGACAGGTGGCACCGTCAGATAAAGACATGTACACTTGTGGGATACAGCTGCCAGGTGGCACGGTCAGATAGTGACATGTACACTTGTGGAATACAGCTGCCAGGTGGCACCGTCAGATAGTGACATGTACACTGTGGGATACGAGCTGCCAGGTGGCAACGTCAGATAAAGACATGTACACTTGTGGGATACAGCTGCCAGGTGGCACGGTCAGATAGTGACATGTACACTTGTGAGATACAAGCTGTCAGTGGCACCGTCAGATAGTGACATGTACACATGTACACTTGTGGGATATGAGCTGACAGGTGGCACCGTCAGATAGTGACATGTACACTTGTGAGATACAAGCTGCCAGGTGGCACGGTCAGATAGTGACATGTACACTTGTGGGATACAAACTGCCAGGTGGCACCGTCAGATAGTGACATGTACACTTGTGGGATACGAGCTGACAGGTGGCACCGTCAGATAAAGACATGTACACTTGTGGGATACAGCTGCCAGGTGGCACGGTCAGATAGTGACATGTACACTTGTGAGATACAAGCTGCCAGGTGGCACCGTCAGATAGTGACATGTACACTTGTGGGATACGAGCTGACAGATGGCACCGTCAGATAGTGACATGTACACTTGTGAGATACAAGCTGCCAGGTGGCACGGTCAGATAGTGATATGTACACTTGTGGGATACGAGCTGCCATGTGGCACCGTCAGATAGTGATATGTACACTTGTGGGATACGAGCTGCCAAGTGGCACCGTCAGATAGTGACATGTACACATGTACACTTGTGGGATATAAGCTGCCAGGTGGCACGGTCAGATAGTGATATGTACACTTGTGGCAACTAGACAATGTATTATACAACAAACTAGACAATGTATTATACAACAAACTAGACAATGTATTATACAACAAACTAGACAATGTATTATACAACAAACTTGACAATGTATTATACAACAAACTAGACAATGCATTATACAACAAACTAGACAATGTATTATACAACAAATTAGACAATGTATTATACAACAAACTAGACAATGTATTATACAACAAATAAGACAATGAACAAATACTGGGGTAGAACTGGACAACAGATAAGATAATGCACTCATGTGGTAAAACTCTGGACCTTGTGTGAGGCGATCAGAGCAGAACCCCTGGCAGAATACTTCTTCCATCAGCTGCGGCTGATGGTGGGTCCGCCAATCCTTGGACACGTCAGATCCCCGTTGATACTTGCCAGGAGAGAGCGCCGGGATAACAAGACAAACATCAAACCTTGGGCAGAATGGTTCGAAGCCCAAAGTGACCTGATGAACTGTAGGAGCGCGAGGCCCCGGTAGGAAGGACTCGCCGTGGACCACCCAGGATATCGCCACTGGCATGGCCGATCCGTTAGGAATATCGTGTGTACCCACCACAGCTTCCAGAGATAACATGGGACATATCTGTTGTACCCACCATAGCTTCTAGAGACAACATGGGACATATCTGTTGCCAAAACACGGCGGAGCAGCAGTGAGATTCACGATGTGTCGTGGACATAAAAGTCGAGGGATGCGTGGGGAAAGGGCGACAATAAGGAAAACAAGAGCTGACAAACGAAACATCACGAAGAAGAAATGACCGGCTTACAGTGCGCTACCTGCGAGTGGTATATTTGAAATGTGGCGGTGCTGGTCGGGGAGCCGTTCATTCAGAGAATCGCCTACGGGTGTGATGTGGCAGTGCTGCAGGAGACTGGGTGCAGAGAAGATGGGGGCATTAACTGATACGGTGCCGTACAACAAGTAGATCTGGGCCAGGCAAGGTGCACAAGTCAATGGACAAGCATTATCGTATAAATTTTCGTTCACTGATCACTGAAACTGCGGAAGACACCACGAAACAAAACAAATAACACGATAAACTTAGTATGCCTATATATTGTTCTTCTGTCCGAATAGGGGTTAATACTTGGCGATATAGTATCCCTTGACACTGAATCAGTTAAGTGGCCAGACTATGTACGTTATAAAGCTTGGTGGTGACCAGTTGTCTAGGTCAGACTGTGATTGTTGTCGTGGAACGCCGCGTTAACATCCCAGAATGCTTTTTCTGTTCACATCTGATGGACCACTTAGAGAAAGTAAAGAAGAATGAACTCCATTCTCTACAATCATTGTAAAAGACCGTCTAGCCTTGACGTAAGATTACTCACAAAAGCCTTGCAGGCTGTTGCTACATGGGAACACTCTTCAATTTGACGCCAGGACTCATCTGTCAGAATACAGGTGAAAAGTTCTGTTTGATAAGACACCCTGGATTAACAATAGAGTCAGACTAATGGAACCCTCAACCTACCCCGGGCCCGTTCAGTTTCAAGGTATTACGTATCAAACTGATAAGGTAATTATACAGATGTGAAATTGACCTACGGCTGGCAGTAAAAACCGCCTAGGCATGAAATGGACCTTGTGAAAGGAGTCATTCACCCACAAAGGCTGGGGATGCAACTTGGACCTAGGAAAACCACTCAACTGTTGGGTGTCTGATGGAGGCAATTAGAAATGTGAATTGTAACCTGAAACAGACAGGTAGGCGCCAAAGAGATTAATGGCGTTTGTCGTACTTAGTATAAATACACTTTCTAGACCTGTTCACTTTAGACACGGCAAATGTTTGAAACAGGTTGGAGTTATTCCAATGTCCGGTTTTTGGTTTAAACCTCCCCAAGTCCGGGGAAATTTACCAAGGTCTCAATGTGCTATCATGTCGGGTACCTACAGTCCAGAATTACCTAGCTCTCAATGTGCTATCATGTCGGTTTACCTACAGTCCAGAATTCCCTAGCTCTCAATGTGCTATCATGTCGGTTTACCTACAGTCCAGAATTACCTAGCTCTGTCATTGCTACCATGTCCGTGTACCTACAGTCCAGAATTACCTAGCTCTCAATGTGCTATCATGTCGGTTTACCTACAGTCCAGAATTACCTAGCTCTGTCATTGCTACCATGTCCGTGTACCTACAGTCCAGAATTACCTAGCTCTCAATGTGCTACCATGTCCGTGTACCTACAGTCCAGAATTACCTAGCTCTCAATGTGCTATCACGTCGATTTACCTGCAGTCTTGAATTACCTAGCTCTCAATGTGCTATCATGTCGATGTTCCTACAGTCCAGAATTACCTAGGTCTCAATGTGCTATCAAGTGCGCTTTAAACCAAGCTTTTTCCTGTTCAAATATTTAAAAATTGGGGTTTTTTTCCCCCCGGGCCCCCTTGGCCTTTCCATTTCCGCTTAAAACCTACCTCAAATTCCCCCCCCGGGTAATTTTTCTCCTTCCCCAAATTGAAAACCAAAAAATTTCTTTCATCAAAACCCCCCTTCCCCATTTTAAAAACGTTTTTATTCCCGGGGAGAAATTCGCAACAAATTTCATTTTGGGCCGGGAAAAAACCCCCGGTTTTGGGGAAAAAGGGGTTGGGGACAAGGGACCCCCTTGTTTTTTCGGGGGAGAATGGTGCAACAAACAGGGTGTTCCCTTGGCGAGCCAAACCGGTTTAAACAAACAGGGGTTTTGGGTTTTCCGGTTTTTTTTCCCCCTGGGGGACCCCGGGGTGTTGTCTTTCTGTGGGTCGTATCTGTTCACACCCTGGGGGGAAAACCAAAACGGGGTTTTTTTCCCTTTTGTGTGGGGTAATTGTTCCCCACCCCTGGGGTTGTTAAAACCAATAAATGGTGTTGTTTTTCCGGGTGGGGGGTTTTGTTCCCCAGCCGGAAGTTTACACAAACCCTGGGGGGTTGTTTTTCCCGGGGGGGGGAAATTGTTCCCCAGCCGGGTGGGTAGCCGGGGGAAAGTGGGGGGCTAACCCCTTTATTTGTGCAACCAGCCGGCATGAGATGGGTGATTGTCTACACCCAGCCGGCATAAGATGGGTAATGTCTACACCAGCCGGCATAAGATGGGTGATGTCTACAGCAGCCGGCATAAGATGGGTGATGTCTACACCAGCCGGCATTAGTTGGTGATGTCTACAGCAGCCGGCATTATTGGTGATGTCTACACCAGCCGGCATAAGATGGGTAATGTCTACAGCAGCCGGCATTATTTGGTGATGTCTACACCAGCCGGCATAAGATGGGTGATGTCTACACCAGCCGGCATAAGATGGGTGATGTCTACACCAGCCGGCATAAGATGGTAATGTCTACAGCAGCCGGCATTATTTGGTGATGTCTACACCAGCCGGCATAAGATGGGTGATGTCTACAACAGCCGGCATAAGATGGGTGATGTCTACACCAGCCGGCATTAGTTGGTGATGTCTACAGCAGCCGGCATTATTTGGTGATGTCTACACCAGCCGGCATAAGATGGGTGATGTCTACAGCAGCTGGCATTATTTTGTGATGTCTACACCAGCCGGCATAAGATGGGTGATGTCTACAGCAGCCGGCATAAGATGGGTGATGTCTACACCAGCCGGCATAAGATGGGTGATGTCTACCACCAGCCGGCATTAGTTGGTGATTGTCTACAGCAGCCGGCATTATTTGGTGATGTCCTACACCAGCCGGCATGAGATGGGTGATGTCTACAACAGCCGGCATAAGATGGGTGATGTCTACACCAGCCGTCATAAGATGGGTGATGTCATACACCAGCGGCATTAGTTGGTGATGTCTACAGCAGCCGGCATTATTTGGTGATGTCTACACCAGCCGGCATAAGATGGGTGATGTCTACAGCAGCCGGCATAAGATGGGTGATGTCTACAGCAGCCGGCAATATTTGGTGATGTCTACACCAGCCGGCATAAGATGGGTGATGTCTACAGCAGCCGGCATAAGATGGTTGATGTCTACAACAGCCGCATAAGATGGGTGATGTCTACAGCAGCCGGCATTAGTTGGTGATGTCTACACCAGCCGGCATGAGATTGGTGATGTCTACACCAGCCGGCATGAGATGGGTGATGTCTACACCAGCCGGCATTATTTGGTGATGTCTACAACAGCCGGCATAAGATGGGTGATGTCTACACCAGCCGGCATAAGATGGGTGATGTCTACAACAGCCGGCATAAGATGGGTGATGTCTACAACAGCCGGCATAAGATGGGTGATGTCTACAACAGCCGGCATGAGATGGGGTGATGTCTACACCAGCCGGCATAAGATGGGTGATATCTACAACAGCCGGCATGAGATGGGTGATGTCTACAGCAGCCGGCATTAGTTGGTGATGTCTACACCAGCCGACATAAGATTGGTGATGTCTACTCCAGCCGGCATGAGATCGGTGATGTCTAAACCAGCCGTCATAAGATGGGTGATGTCTACACCAACCAGCATGATGGGTGATGTCTACAGCAGCCGGCATGAGATGGGTTATGTCTACACCAGCCGGCATGAGATGGGTGATGTCTACACCAGCCGGCATGAGATGGGTGATGTCTACACCAGCCGGCAATGAGATGGGTGATGTCTACACCAGCCGGCATGAGATGGGTGATGTCTACACCAGCCGGCATGAGATGGGTGATGTCTACACCAACCGGCATGAGATGGGTGATGTCTACAGCAGCCGGCATGTGATGGGTGATGTCTACACCAGCCGGCATGAGATGGGTGATGTCTACACCAGCCGGTATAAGATGGGTGATGTCTACACCAGCCGTCATGAGATGGGTGATGTCTACACCAACCGGCATGAGATGGGTGATGTCTACAGCAGCCGGCATGAGATGGGTGATGTCTACAGCAGCCGGCATAAGATGGGTGATGTCTACAGCAGCCGTCATGAGATGGGTGATGTCTACAGCAGCCGGCATGAGATGGGTGATGTCTACAGCAGCCGGCATTAGTTGGTGATGTCTACACCAGCCGGCATGAGATGGGTGATGTCTACACCAGCCGTCATAAGATGGGATGGGTGATGTCTACACCAACCGGCATGAGATGGGTGATGTCTACAGAAGCAGGCATGAGATGGGTGATGTCTACACCAGCCGGCATGAGATGGGTGATGTCTACACCAGCCGTCATAAGATGGGTGATGTCTACACCAGCCGGCATGAGATGGGTGATGTCTACACCAGCCGGAATAAGATGGGTGATGTCTACAGCATGTCTCTTATACACATCTGCCGGCATAAGATGGGTGATGTCTACAGCAGCCGGCATAAGATGGGTGATGTCTACACCAGCCGGCATGAGGTGGGTGATGTCATGGTTCTCACGCCTTTACTTCCAGAACATTTCCTGGTGTCTAGTGTAGGCTGGGGGGGGGGGGGGGCGGCTGGGAGATGGCAAAGCATCCCTATCGAAGTTCATTCGAGCACAAGACCACCAGGAGTGCAGGCCAGGATGCTAGCACCTGCGCCACCGGCTCTATAGTATCCTCTGTCTGCGCCTTCCCCTTTGTGTACGGCTTCCTGTGAGATCTTTCAGGTTACCGTGTGACGGCTGACTGCAGAGGAACATATGTTGGTACATCTCTGCTGAGACAGGAAACTCGTGCAAGACTTCACATACACACACACACACACATACACGCTCACACCCACGCACCCTCGGACACACTTACGCACGCTTACACACGCGCATGTTCACACACACACACACAAACACTCACGCACTTGCACAGGACCATCAGTTGAATCAACACAATGTTGGGATTAACCTCGCCTGGGCCAGGGACATGGTTTGTTCAGTCGCTGTTCTTGTCTGGCCCATTGATCGACTTGGCTCCCGGCAGCATCTAATCAAACTAGCCCACTCAACGTCGTTCACAGCAGCCTTGTTGAGTTGGGATTCTACTAGACTTAGCAATGCCATGTGCCATGTCGATTAATATGTTGCCTTCTACCAGACGTAGCAATGCCATGTGCCTTGTCGATTAATGTAAGCCGCATTCTCACGAGATCAACAGAACCTGTGATCAGATCTGTGTCCTTGTCACAGAAATGTATGTGACCAGTTAATGCAGGCATGTATCTCAGTTGTTCTCCTCTTGCTCTTATCTCACCAAGCTAACCCCTTGTCGCTAAATTGTGACATGTATTTCCCATATAACACGTTCACGCCATCTTAACTGTCTGCTGTTAACTTCTCATGTCAATTTCGGGTTTCGTCTGCTTGTTGGGAGACTCATTTTGTGTTTTCTTTGTCCGCTGATGACGTTCTGTTCACTTCACTCACAACCCATATTTCTGCTTTTCTGCTGTCATCGGTTTGTCCATGTTTCACATCAATACAAAGGCAAAAAGTTCAGTACAGCACTTGAACATTCTGTTCTTCACCGTAGTTGACATCATCTTCTGGGTGATTATGTGTCCATGTTGCATGCAGCTCCAGGAGAGCTGATATCGGGTGGTCAACACTAATGTTCCCGCTGTCTGTGTTACAGGCGTACCGGCCATGGACGTCTGGAGCAAATGTCCAACAATGTCCTCAGATGTCAGCACTACCGGTCGTGCACGTCTGGAGCAAATGTCCAACAATATCCTCAGATATCTGCTCTACCGGTCGTGGACGTCTGGAGCAAATGTCCAACAATATCCTCAGATATCAGCTCGACCGGCCGTGGACGTCTGGAGCAAATGTCCAACAATGTCCTCAGATGTCAGCTCTACCGGCCGTGCACGTCTGGAGCAAATGTCCAGCAATGTCCTCAGATATCAGCTCTACCGGTCGTGGACGTCTGGAGCAAATGTCCAACAATATCCTCAGATATCAGCTCTACCGGTCGTGGACGTCTGGAGCAAATGTCCAACAATATTCTCAGATATCAGCTCTACCAACGTTCATTCTGCTCGACTATTTAGGGTTTCTACAACTGTTAGAAAACCTGTTGCGTCAACTTTGTGTTTGTGCAGATTTCTCCTGCCGCTATAGAACCCATCTCTGATGTTCCGTTAGGATATGTCATGTAGATCTCACAGTCCCCCTGTTGTGTAGCCAGTTTGGTAGAAGCATTAGTGAGCTCCCGTGTCCAGAAGTTGGCAGGATATTTTTCCCTGACATATACTCCCGTGTCCAGACGTTGCGAGGATACTTTTCCCTGACATGTATTCCATTGTCCAGACGTTGGCAGGATACTTTCCCCTGAGTATGTGAAAGAAAGAGCTCTCTACTCTGACTGACTATGTTCGTGTTTGGAGGCTATTTCTTCCATGGTTGTACTAGGGAAATCAGTGAAAGCTCATCAATGGTTCTGGTTTTCTGGCAGGAGTTCATTACCGCCGGCATTGGTAATCTGTCTTTGGCTAACTCTGAGAAACTTCTTCACAAACAAATGACCTCAATATCCAACATGGAGGACCGCTGCTGACAACATTGGGGGACACGAACCAGTCAATGAGGACAGAGGATAGTTAAGTTAACTTTTAAGTGGCACGATCAGATCACTTAAACACCATAGTTTGGACTGGCTAACCATGTTTCCATCAACAGCATGCCACAACAAGCAATGATGTACAGACCAGATGGAAACAAAGGAAGAGGCCGACCACGTAAACGTTGGACGGAGGGAATAGCAGAATCCATGGGAATGTCGATATATGAAGCCCATAATCGGGCACTCTCACGAAGTTTATACTTCACCTCGACACCGCAAGGTACAGGAGGAACATGATGAGATGAGATGAGAACCATGTTTCCGTGTGACCATGACAGCAATTATTTTAATCATACATTTAGGTTCAATTGTAATCGTCTAGTGTTTTTAAGTGTTTTCTGTTTTCCTACAACAGTCCCGTAGTCTGCCCGCCCGCTCTATGGACACAGTTTTCCGCCTGGAAGTTGTAACAAAGAGAAGTAGCTGGCCGAGTTTCTAGAACGCCGGATTCTCCTTCGGGAGACCCGGGTTCGAATTCTCGGTAAGGCGTGGGTTTTTTTTTTTTTTCTGTCCGGGGCAAAAAGAAAACCCTAACCTGCACAGTTCGCGGTGAGGTGCACTAGCCACCGTGGCCTTAATTCCTCAGGCTCAAGACCTCCTTGCCATACACCGCAAGGTACTATATTGGCAGTCAATGACAGGTTTGACAGTGAAAACAGAACATATCCAGTCAGAAGTAATCGATAGGAGTAATGCGTCAAGGAATGAATGACTGTTGATGGGAACCAAGTCTGCACAATTTCCCACAGCACACGTGACACATGACACCGGCGGCAACAAACAACAACAATAAACCAGGGGGCAATGAATGCGGGGAGGTCAAGGTTGGAGCAGGGAAGTTCAGTGATACAGGCAGTCAGGTGGCACCGTCAGATAGTGACATGTACACATGTACACTTGTGGGATACGAGCTGCCAGGTGGCAACGTCAGATAGTGACATGTACACTTGTGGGATACGAGCTGACAGGTGGCACCGTCAGATAGTGACATGTACACTTGTGGGATACGAGCTGCCAGGTGGCAACGTCAGATAAAGACATGTACACTTGTGGGATACAGCTGCCAGGTGGCACGGTCAGATAGTGACATGAACACTTGTGAGATACAAGCTGTCAGGTGGCACCGTCAGATAGTGACATGTACACATGTACACTTGTGGGATACGAGCTGCCAGGTGGCACCGTCAGATAGTGACATGTACACTTGTGGGATACAAGCTGCCAGGTGGCACCGTCAGATAGTGACATGTACACATGTACACTTGTGGAATACGAGCTGCCAGGTGGCAACGTCAGATAGTGACATGTACACTTGTGGGATACGAGCTGCCAGGTGGCAACGTCAGATAGTGACATGTGCACTTGTGGGATACGAGCTGCCAGGTGGCAACGTCAGATAGTGACATGTACACATGTACACTTGTGGAATACGAGCTGCCAGTCGGCACCGTCAGATAGTGACATGTACACATGTACACTTGTGGAATACGAGCTGCCAGTCGGCACCGTCAGATAGTGACATGTACACATGTACACTTGTGGAATACGAGCTGCCAGGTGGCAACGTCAGATAGTGACATGTACACTTGTGGGATACGAGCTGCCAGGTGGCAACGTCAGATAGTGACATGTACACTTGTGGAATACGAGCTGCCAGGTGGCAACGTCAGATAGTGACATGTACACTTGTGGGATACGAGCTGCCAGGTGGCAACGTCAGATAGTGACATGTACACATGTACACTTGTGAAATACGAGCTGCCAGTCGGCACCGTCAGATAGTGACATGTACACATGTACACTTGTGGAATACGAGCTGCCAGGTGGCAACGTCAGATAGTGACATGTACACTTGTGGGATACAGCTGCCAGGTGGCACGGTCAGATAGTGACATGTACACATGTGGGATACAGCTGCCAGGTGGCACGGTCAGATAGTGACATGTACACATGTACACTTGTGGAATACGAGCTGCCAGGTGGCAACGTCAGATAGTGACATGTACACTTGTGGGATACGAGCTGCTAGGTGGCAACGTCAGATAAAGACATGTACACTTGTGGGATACAGCTGCCAGGTGGCACGGTCAGATAGTGACATGTACACTTGTGAGATACAAGCTGTCAGGTGGCACCGTCAGATAGTGACATGTACACATGTACACTTGTGGGATACGAGCTGACAGGTGGCACCGTCAGATAGTGACCTGGTACACTTGTGAGATACAAGCTGCCAGGTGGCACGGTCAGATAGTGACATGTACACTTGTGGGATACAGCTGTCAGGTGGCACCGTCAGATAGTGACATGTACACTTGTGGGATACGAGCTGCCAGTCGGCACCGTCAGATAGTGACATGTACACATGTACACTTGTGGAATACGAGCTGCCAGTCGGCACCGTCAGATAGTGACATGTACACATGTACACTTGTGGAATACGAGCTGCCAGTCGGCACCGTCAGATAGTGACATGTACACATGTACACTTGTGGAATACGAGCTGCCAGGTGGCAACGTCAGATAGTGACATGTACACTTGTGGGATACGAGCTGCCAGGTGGCAACGTCAGATAGTGACATGTACACATGTACACTTGTGGAATACGAGCTGCCAGTCTGCACCGTCAGATAGTGACATGTACACTTGTGGGATACAAACTGCCAGGTGGCACCGTCAGATAGTGACATGTACACTTGTGGGATACGAGCTGACAGGTGGCACCGTCAGATAAAGACATGTACACTTGTGGGATACAGCTGCCAGGTGGCACGGTCAGATAGTGACATGTACACTTGTGGAATACAGCTGCCAGGTGGCACCGTCAGATAGTGACATGTACACTTGTGGGATACGAGCTGCCAGGTGGCAACGTCAGATAAAGACATGTACACTTGTGGGATACAGCTGCCAGGTGGCACGGTCAGATAGTGACATGTACACTTGTGAGATACAAGCTGTCAGGTGGCACCGTCAGATAGTGACATGTACACATGTACACTTGTGGGATATGAGCTGACAGGTGGCACCGTCAGATAGTGACATGTACACTTGTGAGATACAAGCTGCCAGGTGGCACGGTCAGATAGTGACATGTACACTTGTGGGATACAAACTGCCAGGTGGCACCGTCAGATAGTGACATGTACACTTGTGGGATACGAGCTGACAGGTGGCACCGTCAGATAAAGACATGTACACTTGTGGGATACAGCTGCCAGGTGGCACGGTCAGATAGTGACATGTACACTTGTGAGATACAAGCTGCCAGGTGGCACCGTCAGATAGTGACATGTACACTTGTGGGATACGAGCTGACAGATGGCACCGTCAGATAGTGACATGTACACTTGTGAGATACAAGCTGCCAGGTGGCACGGTCAGATAGTGATATGTACACTTGTGGGATACGAGCTGCCATGTGGCACCGTCAGATAGTGATATGTACACTTGTGGGATACGAGCTGCCAAGTGGCACCGTCAGATAGTGACATGTACACATGTACACTTGTGGGATATAAGCTGCCAGGTGGCACGGTCAGATAGTGATATGTACACTTGTGGCAACTAGACAATGTATTATACAACAAACTAGACAATGTATTATACAACAAACTAGACAATGTATTATACAACAAACTAGACAATGTATTATACAACAAACTTGACAATGTATTATACAACAAACTAGACAATGCATTATACAACAAACTAGACAATGTATTATACAACAAATTAGACAATGTATTATACAACAAACTAGACAATGTATTATACAACAAATAAGACAATGAACAAATACTGGGGTAGAACTGGACAACAGATAAGATAATGCACTCATGTGGTAAAACTCTGGACCTTGTGTGAGGCGATCAGAGCAGAACCCCTGGCAGAATACTTCTTCCATCAGCTGCGGCTGATGGTGGGTCCGCCAATCCTTGGACACGTCAGATCCCCGTTGATACTTGCCAGGAGAGAGCGCCGGGATAACAAGACAAACATCAAACCTTGGGCAGAATGGTTCGAAGCCCAAAGTGACCTGATGAACTGTAGGAGCGCGAGGCCCCGGTAGGAAGGACTCGCCGTGGACCACCCAGGATATCGCCACTGGCATGGCCGATCCGTTAGGAATATCGTGTGTACCCACCACAGCTTCCAGAGATAACATGGGACATATCTGTTGTACCCACCATAGCTTCTAGAGACAACATGGGACATATCTGTTGCCAAAACACGGCGGAGCAGCAGTGAGATTCACGATGTGTCGTGGACATAAAAGTCGAGGGATGCGTGGGGAAAGGGCGACAATAAGGAAAACAAGAGCTGACAAACGAAACATCACGAAGAAGAAATGACCGGCTTACAGTGCGCTACCTGCGAGTGGTATATTTGAAATGTGGCGGTGCTGGTCGGGGAGCCGTTCATTCAGAGAATCGCCTACGGGTGTGATGTGGCAGTGCTGCAGGAGACTGGGTGCAGAGAAGATGGGGGCATTAACTGATACGGTGCCGTACAACAAGTAGATCTGGGCCAGGCAAGGTGCACAAGTCAATGGACAAGCATTATCGTATAAATTTTCGTTCACTGATCACTGAAACTGCGGAAGACACCACGAAACAAAACAAATAACACGATAAACTTAGTATGCCTATATATTGTTCTTCTGTCCGAATAGGGGTTAATACTTGGCGATATAGTATCCCTTGACACTGAATCAGTTAAGTGGCCAGACTATGTACGTTATAAAGCTTGGTGGGTGACCAGTTGTCTAGGTCAGACTGTGATTGTTGTCGTGGAACGCCGCGTTAACATCCCAGAATGCTTTTTCTGTTCACATCTGATGGACCACTTAGAGAAAGTAAAGAAGAATGAACTCCATTCTCTACAATCATTGTAAAAGACCGTCTAGCCTTGACGTAAGATTACTCACAAAAGCCTTGCAGGCTGTTGCTACATGGGAACACTCTTCAATTTGACGCCAGGACTCATCTGTCAGAATACAGGTGAAAAGTTCTGTTTGATAAGACACCCTGGATTAACAATAGAGTCAGACTAATGGAACCCTCAACCTACCCGGCCAGTTCAGTTTCAAGGTATTACGTATCAAACTGATAAGGTAATTATACAGATGTGAAATTGACCTACGGCTGGCAGTAAAAACCGCCTAGGCATGAAATGGACCTTGTGAAAGGAGTCATTCACCCACAAAGGCTGGGGATGCAACTTGGACCTAGGAAACCACTCAACTGTTGGGTGTCTGATGGAGGCAATTAGAAATGTGAATTGTAACCTGAAACAGACAGGTAGGCGCCAAAGAGATTAATGGCGTTTGTCGTACTTAGTATAAATACACTTTCTAGACCTGTTCACTTTAGACACGGCAAATGTTTGAAACAGGTATGGAGAGAGAGAGTAAATGTATTTTTCTGTAGTAACTATTCAGTAAAGCTGCGAATTTTCATCCTTCTGTCTGAGCTAGGTTATTTCATTGAGACTATTAATGTCTCTTGATACTGATATATGAACTCATATTCCTCATTTTCAGTGTATATATCAGTCAGATTGCTACTGGTACTATTAGTGTCGGAACTCTTCGCTGGCTTCTGAGGATGGGGACGGAACGCTTATGGGAATAACCCGAATGTTGTGATGTCGGTTCCTAAATCAATCAATCAGTGTATATATCATATTGTATAGATTGGTTATTCTTCTTACAAGTAACAACCTTATGTTAGGCAAATCTCGGCTAGTTCTAGACAGACGTTTGACTTTCATGTGTCTTATCAGATGCTTGTCACTCCTATTTAAACTAGCCTGGTCACCTTTTGTTGTGTGCATTTGTTGTACAGAGTATAGTCAACTGACTATATTTCTTTTATTCGTACCACGATAATAGCTATGTAGTGACTAAACCGGGCAAATCAGCAATTTGGCTGTTCTGTGTGGTTAATCCAATGCCTTTTTGTGTCTCATTTTGTATGTATACAATATTGTTACTAATTCATGCATTATACTATTATGTTGAGTATAATTATATGCCTAATTTGAATTGGTATACTTTATGTGTATTTGATGTGAGAGATTTATTTGTCATATGCAAACCTACCAGTATGAATAGTGGTATGCTATTGTGTTCTAAGGCACAGCGCGCATTGGTATATGGCCTACTGATTGTGCTTCAAGTAGCGGTGTAGTGATACAGACATTACCCACAATTGGTATAGGGTTTATGGTGTTTAACCCTTTCAGTGTGTTATGAACGAGTGTTCACAGTAACTCATGCAACCCTTTTACAGAGGCTGATCACGGCATGTAAGCCCGGAGATAAGGTATTATTATGATATCACTACCGACCCGTTAATCTGCTAAACCAACGGTTGAACGGAGCGGCTGTGAGAAACTCCTTGTCTGCCTGAATAAGTGACATTAACTTAGGACATTTGATTTCTCATGACGGGGCGTTATAATGGTTAGCAGAAATGTAATAATTACAGGTATGTTCGCCAACTGGAAAAGTCCTTCCCAAACTCGACAGTAGGAGAGAGATATAGAGGGAGAAGGACAGTTAACGCAGTAATGCTGGAAGAGAGACTCGGTCAGACTGGTCATTGTATAGGGGGGGGGGGGGATAGAATGTATGTATTATTTAGGATTGTACTGATGTAGAACTAGATAATACACATTCTTGATTATCTCTTCTAAGCCCTCAACAGGAGCCCATTTTTTCCCGTTCTGTGATAATGGAGGAACTAAGCGATAGGACGGAACACTACTGTTCTGAACACCGTCCGACTGTTCGCTGATCTGAACATAGCTGCTGTTCGCATATTCCACTTGTAACCGGGACCACAGATCCAGACAGGAGACAAGTAACATTAAAGTTTTGTAATGTCTTTCATCATTTCACTTACATAATTGTTATATTGTATAACTTCCATAAATTCACCATCATCATTATAAGAAACCATCATGTACACTTGTTAATGATAGACAATAAACGTGATTGTAGCTTGTTTTAAACTCATAGTTATCTGTTATTTTCCAATTGCGCATGCATGTTTGTGTGTGTGTGTGTGTATTGGTAGGGGGTTACTTAACTATCAGGGAGTAGAAACTGTCACGGGAGAAAAACCTGCACCAATCTAGTAGTCAATTCATAGATTTAAATTTAGCCCATCTAACCTTCTCCTTCCCACTCCTTGGCGAATATTAAGAACAGCTAATTTATTTTTTGTTAACGAGCCACTTGTAAGCTGTACTCTTGATATTCATTTGCTTAATCTGTAGTTCAGCCATATTGATTGTGTCCCTGGTCAATTTCTGACAACCTGGGGTTGCTCGCCAGATATTTAACTAGGCGGTGGCGCAACCCCACTTCTGACAACTGTGAACGCTGGGCTGTCTGACAGATGGATCCACGTGAGTGATCAGTGGCCCAGGTCAGGCTGTGACTGTGAACGCTGGGCTGTCTGACAGATAGATCCACGTGAGTGACCAGTAGTCTAGGCCAGGCTGTGATTGTGAACGCTGGGCTGTCTGACAGATGGATCCACGTGGGTGAGCTGACCAATGAAGATGTGAAGTCTCAATGATTCCAAATAACTATGGGCAATCAGAGACCGGGCTGAGTGTAAAGGCAATTCCCATGTGCATCTCTTACACGAAAACATCATATGGGAAATCAACATTCCCTCTAACATCTACATTCCCCCTAACATCTACAATCCCCCTAACATCTACAATCCCCCTAACATCTACAATCCCCCTAACATCTACATTCCCCCTAACATCTACATTCCCCATAACATCCACATTCCCCCTAACATCTACATTCCCCCTAACATCAACATTCTCCTGACATCTACAATCCCCCTGATATCTACATGCCTCCTGACATCTACATTCCCCCTGACATCTACATTCCCCCTGACATCTACATTCCCCTGACATCTACATTCCCCATAACATCCACATTCTCCTGACATCTACAATCCCCTGACATCTACATTCTTCTAACATCTACATTCCCCTTGACATCTGCATTCCCCTGACATCTGCATTCCCCCTGACATCTGCATTCCCCCTGACATCTGCATTCCCCATGACATCTTTCTACATTCCTCCTGACATCTACATTCCCCCTGACATCTACATTCCCCCTGACATCTGCATTCCCCTGACATCTGCATTCCCCTGACATCTGCATTCCCCCTGACATCTGCATTCCTTCTAACATCTGTATTCCCCCTGACATCTACATGCCTCCTGACATCTACAATCCCCCTGACATCTACATTCCCCATAACATCCACATTCCCCTGACATCTACAATCCCCCTAACATCTACAATCCCCATAACATCCACATTCCCCTGACATCTACATTCTTCTAACATCTACATTCCCCCTGACATCTACATTCCCCCTGACATCTGCATTCCCCTGACATCTGCATTCCCCTGACATCTGCATTCCCCCTGACATCTGCATTCCCCCTGACATCTGGCAACAACTCATGTGTAAGGCATCATCAGATTACTTCTCCCACACCATACAAGAAACTTGCAAGTCGTGTGAGAGGAATTAAATGGTACATTTTATTGCCGTAGGCTCTTTACAAGTACGTAACAGTCGCTATCAAAACCACACACAAAGCCACAGAATTGCCTATCACTAGTTTTCTAACCTCTAATGCTATCTCTATCTATTTGGTTACACAAAACTCCTATCAATACTAAACAAGTGCTCTCTACAAAGTCAGTCCCCAGTCTGACGAGTTTGCTCGCGTGGCTACACACCACGCGGAAGGACCTTGGTGTGTCCTTCGGCTTTCTGCGTGCCGTTACAACGGCCACGCTTACATTAGTTGTTTTCTGTTGAGTGGCACTCGTGGCTATCATGTAGGCTCCGTGATTCTGTCGTGACCAGAGTGCTAACTATCTGGTCAACGTCTCCGTGTCTCATGAGAGAACTAGTTAATAGTCCCCCATTCTATCACCTACCCTGCCCTCATATCGGGGCACTGTATCACCTCTTGAAGTTGACCACTCTTCCCGTTGGTATTCTATCTTGAGGCAGACCTTCGGCCTTTATATTCCGGTCTTTGACACACACCCTCCCCTCCTGTGTTGCGTCATCAACTTTGACTCGTTGGTTGTGACGCAAGGGGTTTCTAAAAAATTAGTGTATCTAATTTTTGTCAAAGACTGTAGATAACCTGGCTTTGGGTAACTGCATAGACTTCTACTGACTAATGTCACAATGTAGTATCACTTTACTTGGCTACTGGCAATCGCCACAAACTTGTCTGGTTGGCGTGAGCCCTATTCTCAATCGCAATATTATATTAATTAGAGGTATGTCTGAACCGGACCGTTGTCTTATAAGACCTGCCCTCAAATAGTAAATTAACTCACTACCCATACAAAGTTGACTTTCTTATGGTCAACACATGAATTGCTTCATGTCCCCCCTATAATATTAAACAACCATTACCCAAGCTGTGTGCGACAGGCTTTACCTATCTCGCTTCCGCGTGTAAAGTTATATTTCACTGTTAAGTTAGTGTTTCGTTGTCTATTATGTCCCCTGACCCGGAGTTATCTCCCTTTGATCTACAAAATATGTATGCAATTTATATGTTTGTTTTTCTGGTTGTTTGCGTGTTTGGATGTGATTAATACTATAATCTAACTTCTAACATGTGTATCTATCTATATGTGTATGTAAGTTCGTTTTCAAGTGCCATAATTCGGTTGAATGAGGTCACAAACAAGTGTATAACACTAATTAGTGACTACATTTCCGTCTTATGAGACTTAAAATACTTTTTCTAAGATCTAAACTAAACTACACACAACACATTCATCATGCACATTTTCAACATTGAAAGCAAACATTTTGACGCAGACAAAAATTAAAAAGTCGCGTTGAGCGGCAGAAAAATCCGCTGACCGATCTCGCTCTCTCCTGTATAATTTACATTCGCTCTCACTTCCCCTGACATCTACATTCTTCTAACATCTACATTCCCCCTGACATCTACATTCCCCCTGACATCTGCATTCCCCTGACATCTGCATTCCCCCTGACATCTGCATTCCCCCTGACATCTGTATTCCCCCTGACATCTGTATTCCCCCTGACATCTACATGCCTCCTGACATCTACAATCCCCCTGACATCTACATTCCCCATAACATCCACATGCCCCTGACATCTACAATCCCCCTGACATCTACATTCCCCATAACATCCACATTCCCCTGACATCTACAATCCCCCTGACATCTACAATCCCCCTGACATCTACATTCCCCTGACATCTGCATTCCCCTGACATCTGCATTCCCCCTGTCATCTGCATTCCCCATAACATCCACATTCCCCCTAACATCTACAACCCCCCTAACATCTACATTCCCCATAACATCCACATTCCCCTGACATCTACATTCTTCTAACATTTACATTCCCCCTGACATCTACATTCCCCCTGACATCTGCATTCCCCTGACATCTGCATTCCCCTGACATCTGCATTCCCACTGACATCTGTATTCCCCCTGACATCTACATTCCTCCTGACATCTACAATCCCCCTGACATCTACATTCCCCATAACATCCACATTCCCCTGACATCTACAATCCCCCTAACATCTACAATCCCCATAACATCCACATTCCCCTGACATCTACATTCTTCTAACATCTACATTCCCCCTGACATCTACATTCCCCCTGACATCTGCATTCCCCTGACATCTGCATTCCCCTGACATCTGCATTCCCCTGACATCTGCATTCCCCCTGACATCTACATGCCTCCTGACATCTACAATCCCCCTGACATCTACATTCCCCATAACATCCACATTCCCCTGACATCTACAATCCCCCTGACATCTACATTCCCCATAACATCCACATTCCCCTGACATCTACAATCCCCCTGACATCTACAATCCCCCTGACATCTACATTCCCCTGACATCTGCATTCCCCTGACATCTGCATTCCCCCTGTCATCTGCATTCCCCATAACATCCACATTCCCCCTAACATCTACAATCCCCCTAACATCTACATTCCCCATAACATCCACATTCCCCTGACATCTACATTCTTCTAACATCTACATTCCCCCTGACATCTACATTCCCCCTGACATCTGCATTCCCCTGACATCTGCATTCCCCTGACATCTGCATTCCCCCTGACATCTGTATTCCCCCTGACATCTACATGCCTCCTGACATCTACAATCCCCCTGACATCTACATTCCCCATAACATCCACATTCCCCTGACATCTAGAATCCCCCTGACATCTACATTCCCCATAACATCCACATTCCCCTGACATCTACAATCCCCCTGACATCTACAATCCCCCTGACATCTACATTCCCCTGACATCTGCATTCCCCTGACATCTGCATTCCCCGTCATCTGCATTCCCCATAACATCCACATTCCCCCTAACATCTACAATCCCCCTAACATCTACATTCCCCATAACATCCACATCCCCCCTAACATCTACAATCCCCCTGTCAGGATCTTCTATTAGGCTCGTTGGCTAACACATGTGAGACAGTACAAGTACAACGTGATTCGACGTAAGACACAGCAACACAAGTTCTATGGATTTATTGCCACATTAAATACATAACGATAATTACAGCAATGTACAACATATAACTCACAACCACATTACAGCTCATAGGTCTGGCGCTCAAGATATCAGTCGTTCAGCTTACAACCACGGAGATTCACACAAACGCCTTGCTCTCGTCACACACGTCCGTTCAGAGTCCAGTCCCAGCCTGGTCTCAGCTATCACGCACACTGTCCACTGCCTCTGGTGGGGTCACGTGGCTTTGCGTGCGTCTGTCGTCAGCGCTGGTCGCGTGTCAGGTAAGAATCTCGCCAGCCGACAACTCTTGTCCGCCGGGTGCCGTAACGATGTTGCTGCGTAGCTAGGCTCTGACATTCTCCCCGGGTACCTCAATGAAAGATGCCATCTTTCATTCATGATGTATGTATATACTGGGGTAGTGTTAATTTCATGTCAGAGACTACTTTTTCCCAGTGTTATGCATGAAAATAAATATAAGGCATAGAAATATATACGAAAAAAATGTAAGTTGCATTGAAATGACAAATGAAGTACAACTTTTAACACAATTCAGGTTTCATCCCCCTGATGCCTGGTTACCTTCATTGCAATAATACCCAGTCAGATCAGTAGCACCAGCTTCACGCATCTACCTCGCAGCTATTTGAAAAAAACGTAATAATATGATTGTTTTGCAACAACCATCTAGCCAGACTGAAATACGGCTTTGTATTAGTCGTATTAAACACTTAAACTCTGCCCTCATTTGGTCAGGAGCTCTTATGTTGGTTTGCAATGTTGGCAGCTCTATGACATTCTTGGTGGACGCCTACCTGCTGTGCTAACTATTTGAGCAACAAAATGTCTATCTATACAATATACATTAATGAATATGTTTCAAATTATGGCCCTTGATGTAATTCAGAAATGCAAGGGAAGTAATTTTTGACATTCAAGAAATTCCATACATTACAATAATTATTTAATTTCTTAGCGTCATTGCTTGACGTTTCTTCATATTAACGAGAAAAAATCGGTAATATGAATACATTAATCAAGATATGATTCTAAGATTACACTAATCAAAATAAATAAGTACCCAATTGGTATATTATATTTTATAGATTCAAAAGGATTTTACAATTGTCATAAATTTTTGGAAATTTGTACATAGTCTGCTAATTTTGCTATACTTTTTAAATTATACCGGAAATGCACACGAAACGCAAAATTTGGTTGATGTTACACTGTCTGAACACAAATGATCCGGTTTTATTTCGGAACGGATAGTAAAATGTTCTCACAGTTCGTGTTTGATGTTATAGTATCACAACGGATTTTGGTGGAATGTTCTTATTTCCGATGTGTTCACCACTTCTGGATAAAGATCGACTGTTCTTATTTCTGATGTTCAAACGTCGAACAATTTGGATTAAATTCGCTGCAGAGGTGGTGTAGGAGTCAATGTTCGGTCCACATTTGCACATGTTAAAATATCACGGTGAAGAAAATCACTCACAGATGTCACAATGGTAAAGTTCGCTTCTGGTAAGTGGTTAAGCGTCTGTGACACTGTTCTCGGTGTATATATACAATTAATATTGTTCTCATTCTAACACACACTACACAATTATACTACACTCATTATATGACTTGCTTAAAATAAGTATATTATACATGTCGGTTTCTAAACCGTATCACAATTTTAATTATAGACCTTACACAGTAGGTGAATGGAAAAAATTCACTCATTGGTGGCTGTGTTGGGCTGAGTGTAATATTACACAGTGCACTCAGACATTGCTTACTGGGTCTGTCGGACAACGGGACAAAAGGTCGGCGATTGTATTCATTCTGCCGGGAATATGGCGAACTTCAAAACTGAAATTCTGAAGCTTTAAGGACCAGCGA
This sequence comes from Cepaea nemoralis, assembly GCA_014155875.1. Lineage (NCBI taxonomy): Eukaryota > Metazoa > Mollusca > Gastropoda > Stylommatophora > Helicidae > Cepaea > Cepaea nemoralis. The sequence goes on along the minus strand of JACEFZ010009729.1, from coordinate 342,232 downwards.
GCAATCATATTATTTGATGGTACTGCGGAATTTATATACCGTAATGGACTGTTGTCAGTTTCGATGATAAAGTGACGTCCTAGAAGATATCTGGACAGCTTCGTCACACTTTCTACTAAGGCCAATGCTTCTAATTGCGGAATGGACCATGCCCGCTCTCGGGGCCTTAGTTTTCTTGATAGAAAACAGACGGGATGCAGGATGTCGTTGTATTCCTGCAAAAGGACTGCGCCGATCGCAATGGAGCTAGCATCTGTTCTCAATCTGAAAGGTAAACGAATGTTGGGCAATTTAAGGATGAGATTAGGCGAATTCTTATCAGAAAAGTGTGCCAAAACTTTATGAAATGCATTTCGTAGGCATTCATCGTTTACAACTTTTTCGGGTTTATTCTTGGTTAGTAAGTTAGAAAAAACCTCAGTCAGTTCTGAAAAATCAGGAATAAAGTTTCTGTAATAATTAATAAGTCCCAACAAACTGCGGACTTGTTTTTTATTTGTTGGAAGTGACAGTTTTAGAATTTTGGAGACAATTTTGTTGTCTGTCATGACAAAGCCATTAGATATTCTGTACCCCAAAAATGATATCTCTTGGTAAGCCATGCTCACCTTTGAAGGTTTCACTGTCAGTCCGTGCTGTCTGATACGTTCTAGTGTCTGTTCCAGTATCTTTATATGTTCCGTCATTGTCTCTGTATGGACACAGATGTCGTCAATATAGCAAACGATATTAGGGATGTCAGATAAGAGGAGTCGTGTCATGCGTACGAATGTGGCTGGGGCATTGACTAGCCCAAATGGAAGTTTGCACCATTCGTACAGTCCCCAAGGCGTGGCGAAAGCTGTTAGATGTCTGCTGTCTTCATGTACAGCAATCTGCCAGTAACCTTTAGACATGTCAAGGGTCGTGAAGAACTTAGCGTCAGTCAGTTCTGTCAGGAGATCGTCCGTGTTTGCCATTGGTTCAAGATATAAAACAGTTATTTTGTTCAGTTTTCTGTAATCTATGCAAAGTCGTATTGTGTTGTCCTTTTTACGTACAATGACCATGGGTGAAGAGAAGTCTGATAGGGATCGTCTGATGATGTTGTTTTTTTCTAAGTTGATGATTTCCTGATGTAGTTGTTCCTTGTAATGTAATGGTATTGTGTATGGTCTGCATCTTATGGGTGTGTTTGATGTGAGTGTGATGTGATGCTGTACTAACTCTGTTTGTCCTGGGTTGTCTGAAAAGATGGTGTTGTACTCTTGTATCAACTGTTTGCAACTGTTTGTCTCTGCTTGACTTAGGTTTGGATTGATCTTGATCTCCTTCAAGCAGTTTGTCGTGTCTAATGTAGGTGTTGGAATCTCGTCGCTAGAATCGTCATCTTCGTGATCTATTATCACGGTGCAAGCTGTCGTATCGTCTTGTTCGTTGTCTCTGTTGTAGTATGGTCTTAGCATATTGATGTGAAATATTTTGTGTTTGTCTTTTATCAGGATTTCGTAGTCAACAGGTGAGATTTGTCTTGTCACTTTAAAAGGTCCCTGCCAAGACTCTGTCAGTAGCTGTCTGTCGCTAGGTAGTAGTAGTAGTACGTCCTGTCCAGGTGTCAATGTTATAGTCCTGTTACCTTTGTCTGCGTATTGTCTGTAAGTAGCACCAGATAGTTTTAGTGCACTTTTAGCAATTTCACATGATTTCATTATCCTTTCACGCAATGATGTTACATACACAAATGATGATATGGGTTTCAATAATGGAGTGGAATCTGTTAACATTTGGTGATAAATTGTTAATGGGCCTCGTGGTTTGGCACCATAGATGAGTTCAAAGGGAGAGAAACCGGTACTAGAATGTGGTACCTCGCGATAAGCAAAAAGGACAGCTGGTAAATAATAATCCCAGTTATTGGGGTGATCTTGAGTTACTTTGGCAAGCATGTGCTTCAGATCCCCATTAAGCTTTTCTATAATCCCGCTCGAGTGAGGATGATAGGGGGTATTGAAGACTTGCTTCACTCCTAGCATTTTAGTGAAAGCTTGAGTGGATGCGGCGATAAACTGAGTGCCTCTATCAGACTGGATAGTATCTGGAAACCCAATTCGGGAGAAAATATGCAAGAACACTTCCATGATATCGTTGGCAGTAATGTTCTTTAGAGGAATAGCTTCTGGCCAGCGGCTACATTGATCAATAATTGTTAGAATATATTTATTCCCTCTAGTTGTTGTATGACTAAGAGGGCCCACAATGTCAACTGATAATTTTTCAAAAGGTCGACTGGCTAAGTCAGTGACTTGTAACTTTGCCTGTGGGTGTTTACCTTTCTTTACCAGTTTCTGGCATGTATCACAACTTCTGCAATATGTTTTTATGTCATTACAGAATTTTGGCCAATGAAACTGTGTCAATAGTCTTGACCTGGTTTTAACATATGCCATATGACCTGCAAAAGGTATATCGTGAGCAAGATGTAAAGCTTGCTTGCGATAAGTAGTTGGCAACACAGTTTGCTTTGTTGTAACGTCACCTTTGGTGTAGTACCTGGTGAGTATATCATTGTATAAAGCAAAATGCCATTTAGCATTTTTGGTTATTCTTGCCTTTTTGCCGATCAGGTCAAAATACTTTGACAGTGAAGGATCAGCTTTTTGAGCTGTTATGAATGTTTCCTTCATAGAGTCACTAGGTGGTACTTCTGGGCTAAGCATTTGAATAGCCTCAGTTTGGTTATTTTCATCTTGCACTCTAGCAGTAGATCTTGTTACTGCGTTCACACACTCAATGACATCAGATGATGATGGAATGATATCGTCAATGATGTGATGAGAACTTAGTGCTGCATTAGCTAACATACATTCAACCGGTGATATGACATTTTCAATGACATTTGGTGGTGATGTGTTATCATTAATACATAGTGATGTTATGTCATGGTTATGAGGTTTGTCATTCACCTCAGGTAAATTTCCTATGATTATATCGCACACTGGGTTTGTAAGTGCTGCGACCTTTACTTTCCCGGTGAGGAATGGTGTTTCAATGTATGCCCAAGCTAATGGATATTTTTCAATATTGCCTGAAAATGTTCTACATGTGATGTGTCTACCTGTGTAGTCTGTAGGCGTTATGAATGTTGTTTTCAGGCCAATAAGTGTACTCCCGGTGTCGCGAAGTACTGTAGCAAACTTGCCATTAACATACCCGTGATAGATGTCTAATTTGCCTTTTGAGTCTATTACTAAGTTACCTTCCTCATTAGCAATAGGGATGGCGTGCCCGCATGTTAAGATACCGTTTTCAAAGAAGGTATTACAGACAGTGCATGTGTTGGAACTAAATGCATCACAAGCCTGTGCTGCATGTACAGGATGTTTTTCTGTATTTTCGTCTTCTGACGCTGAACTATCGAACAAGGCGGCATTGGCTTTGTTGGTCATATGCCTGCCTTTACAATCCATGCGATGGTGACCGTAAGCCTTGCAGAGAAAACATTTACGTAAACTTTTGAACGATTTACGTTCTCTGTCTTGTCTGTTTACCATATTTTGCAAGTATGTTTGGTACCCTGGGTTTTTATCGCACATCTCGTTCAAATAATGAGACATTTTACAATGAACACAATGTCTAAATTTTTCAGAGGTAGGCCTGTTTAGTTTTTGCCTACTATAGTTTTTCTCATAGTTGGCTGCTGCTACCCAGTTACTGTCAGTAGCTTCAGTGGCAAAACACTGTTTATTTGCCGTATAATAGGCCGAACCACGTCTTTCCATTTCTTCCACACTTGTGCATTCATTCTCCTGCAAGAACTTAGAAAAAGATGATGGGATAGAAGAAATGACTTTATCTCGAATGATGAGATCTTCTAATTTATCATAATTTTTGTTAATTTTGGCTGATGAAGTCCATTTGCTGAAAATGTCTCGGACTAAACAGAGGTAGTCAGAGAACGTTTGAGTTGATTTTGGACTTAGTTTACTGAATTGTTCTCTGTACCCTGCTTCATCTAACATGAAATGTGCCATTATTTTAGATTTAATGTAATGGTACTCTTTTCTGAGGTCTTTGGGGATGGTTTCAATGACTTTCAGAGGTTCCCCAGATAGACTCCTCATATATAAAATATTCCATTCCGAAAGTGGAACTTGGTAATGTTCCATTAATGTCTCAAAATTTTGGGTAAAGGCTGCTATGCAGTCACCCGAGGTATAGTTACGAACGATACCTTGGTACTTCTTATACTGGTTTTCTTTTTCCAGTCTTTCAGATTTCTTTGACTCTTTATTCATTGCAGTCTCGGTGTCGAGTTGTTTCATTTTCAACTGTAATTCAAGTTCTTCTCTCTTACTCTGAGCTGCTATTTCTGCTTTCTTAAGTTCACTGTCTATCTCAGCTTGCTTTAGAGCTGTTTCTGCCTCTACTTGCTTGGCAGCTTTTTCAATTTCTGCCTGTTTTAGAGCTGTTTCCATCTCTGCTTGCTTTGTCTTTGCAGCCATTTCTACTTCGGCTTGCTTTAATGCTGTTTCTGCCTCTATTTGCTTGGCAGCTTTTTCAATCTCTGCCTGTTTTAGAGCTCTTTCAGCTGCTCTATCTTCGCGTTCACAGTATTCAGCGTATTTCTTCTCACTCCATTGTGTTAATTCATCACCTTCTAACTTTAATTTTAAACCCATATCGATGAAATCAAATAACGACGACATGATGGAGAAAATATGTCAATGAAAATCAATCACACAAAATATGTTGTAAATGGTTAGTAGAAAAACAACTTACAATTGATTTGCCTATACGATGCGTGCCCACTAATGCATACGTAAAGTTAAAGTGAAGAAAAATATACTCAAGTGCCCTTGGATATGGTGACGAACGGTTGGGCAATCGGGCTAGAAAACTGTAGGGGCGTACTTCGGAACCACTAATGACCTCTACGGCAGGGTTATGGATGGTACGCAAAAAACCTGCTTTGTTTTTGGAGAGAAATAAGTTAGCGTGTGTTTGTTGGTGTGTGCCTGCAAGTCACTAAGTGTTGATTAGGTTTGGATGGCGTTGAGTATAATTGTATGTCGTAAATTTGTCGTCAACAGTGTTTCTTTCAACAGAAGTTACACTCTTTCCAAAACTCTTTGCGTTCCACAAACTCAATACACAAAAACAATCTATCTGTATTTGAACACTCAATAACATTGATGACACATCACTTACATCAAGATGACATTCAGTAAGGACAAAGACATCAAGTTTACAAGATGGCGACAAGGTCAAAATGGCGGCTAAATCACAATGTTGACAAGGTCAAACGGTGATAATTTTCACAAATCACAAATGTTTAACACGTTTACAGGATCAAACAATATGTACTGTACATTTACTAATGATCTTAAACATATTTAGACAATGTAGTAATGGATCACACTGAGACTTTTCCGATCACATGTACATCACTATAACCTTGACAAATTTTACAAGTACAAGAATTATAGTTTTAAATAACAAAGACGAACAACACACGTCTAAATATATTAGGTTCTTTAAATAAAGACGAGCAACCCACGTCCACACATGTCAGGATCTTCTATTAGGCTCGTTGGCTAACACATGTGAGACAGTACAAGTACAACGTGATTCGACGTAAGACACAGCAACACAAGTTCTATGGATTTATTGCCACATTAAATACATAACGATAATTACAGCAATGTACAACATATAACTCACAACCACATTACAGCTCATAGGTCTGGCGCTCAAGATATCAGTCGTTCAGCTTACAACCACGGAGATTCACACAAACGCCTTGCTCTCGTCACACACGTCCGTTCAGAGTCCAGTCCCAGCCTGGTCTCAGCTATCACGCACACTGTCCACTGCCTCTGGTGGGGTCACGTGGCTTTGCGTGCGTCTGTCGTCAGCGCTGGTCGCGTGTCAGGTAAGAATCTCGCCAGCCGACAACTCTTGTCCGCCGGGTGCCGTAACGATGTTGCTGCGTAGCTAGGCTCTGACACCCCCTAACATCTACAATCCCCCTAACATCTACAATCCCCCTAACATCCACATTCCCCATAACATCCACATTCCCCCTAACATCTACAATCCCCATAACATCCACATTCCCCCTAACATCTACAATCCCCCTAACATCTACATTCCCCATAACATCCACATTCCCCCTAACATCTACAATCCCCCTAACATCTACAATCCCCCTAACATCTACATTCCCCATAACATCCACATTCCCCCTAACATCTACAATCCCCCTAACATCTACATTCCCCATAACATCCACATTCCCCCTAACATCTACAATCCCCCTAACATCTACATTCCCCATAACATCCACATTCCCCCTAACATCTACAATCCCCCTAACATCTACAATCCCCCTAACATCTACAATCCCCCTAACATCTACATTCCCCCTAACATCTACATTCCCCATAACATCCACATTCCCCCTAACATCTACAATCCCCCTGACATCTACATTCCTCTGACATCTACAATCCCCCTGACATCTATATTCCCCCTGACATCTACACTCGCTGCCCAGTTGAACAGGCGTGGTGGGGGAGGGGGGAGGGTGGAGAGGAGGGAGATGTGCAGGTCATGTGACGATTGCCAAGAAGATAGAACTACCAAGTGTGGTCCAGCAACCTCTATTTCAGCATTTACATTTAAGAGATACAACACATCACTTCTGGTTACTGTATTGCATGCACAAACGTGTCAGAGCAAATAAAAGACAGTGTGTGTGTGTGTGTGTGTGTGTGTGTGTGTGTGTGTGTGTGTGTGTGTGTGTGTGTGTGGTGTGTGTGGTGTGTGTTTGTGGTGTGTGTGTGTGTGTGTGTCGTGTGTGTGTGTTTGTGTGTGTGTGTGCGGGCCTACTATCACATGTGATGATGCTCTCACAACACAAACTCGTGGCGGGATTAAGGCTCGGGACAATTGATTATTATTATTTGTTTATGCGGGACAATATGGAAATATATAGCATTAACTGCAATGCATTATGATGACACTTCAGGCCTGATGTCAGTTATGGGACAACTTTAACCACAAACACAGCCAGCCGAACACATGAAACCACAAACACAGCCACAATAACACAACCACAGGAACGTGCTGCAGACATCGTTATTCTAAGGCAGTGGTTCTCAACCGGTGGGGAATTCCCCCCCCCCCCAGGGGGAATTTTAGGGTTTCCAGGGCGGGGGGGGGGGGGGGGGGGAAATGAAGATCAGTTCAAGATCGCGTTAATACAAGAACCGATTACTTGATATTGCTATTCCCTTCATACTTTACAGTTATGCATGTCTCATCCTTCTAAACTTCATGTTATAAAGTAAGTAGACCCACAAATCACGTTTTATGTGGATGTCTAGACCTGTTTTAACATATTTACCTTCCATTTATACGTATACTGTGTAGGGTTGGGGGGATTTTTAGGTAGAAATATGAAGTGGGGGGGGGGGGTGACGTTCTGAAAATATGGTGAAGGGGGGCACGGGCCAAATTGTTTATAGGAAGGGGGGATGACGTTCTGAAAATATGGTGAAGGGGAGCACGGGCCAAAAAAGGTTGAGAACCACTGTTCTAAGGGGATGTGACGACGATGAGGCACCTTCCACACTGACCTATATCTCGGGTCAGCCCCGGGTGGGGCATCCAGGAAGCAGGGGACGATCGACCACAGTTATGTCCGACCATGACCTTATACTACCTGAATATTTTATACGCTGACATCAACAAACACGTCTTGCACACCCCGCGTGGAGAGATCAAGATTATGCTAGGGATTTACTAACTCCTTAGCTGCTGATGCAGGCAGACGACAGCAGTCTGGGGTTCAAGGATGAACAAGCCGACCATGAGATTCTCAACAACAACATAGTTCCACATACAAGAACAGTTTAGGACAACGCAAGTTGTTCTGTGTGTGAAAGTCAATGAGAGACGGGCAACGAGAACCACATAATCATCCGAGATTTCGAGAGGTATTGTTAGACACAATCTACCTCCAGCCATGTCGATGTTTGAAATGTCAAGGACAGCAGGTGTAGGGCGTCTGACGTGAGCAGTTTCTGCTAGTAGAATGTTGGTAGAATTCCCCAATGTTCACCCGACAGTTGAATGTGCAGAGTTAGCCAGGCGTGAGCAGGCGTGACGAGCGGCACACATCTACCTCTGTCTGGTTCCTGTCTGCATGCCTATCTTTTCCTCGCTGCATGCCTGTCTGTTTCTCTCTTCATGCATGTCTTCCTTCTGAGAACTCTTCCAGCGTTGTTCACAGCTCACTTGTGAGGTTCTGGGTGTGTTCATTGTTGTACTACAGACACAGACAGACGGACAGAGAGACTCACCGACCGACAGACAGACCAGACAGACGAGCATACAGATTTAAGAGAGCGCGGCCATTCGAACAAACGGACCGACGATCAGTCACACAACGTTGCTGTTCTCTGTTAGCCTTGAATGATGTGTGAATGGTATAATTTATGAAAGAGAGTGATAGAAGGGCAGAATGTTAGACGGGCTTGCGTGCCCAATTCTTAGCCCTTTGAAAATAAAGTTTGTTTGTTCGTTCGTTCGTTCGTTCGTTCGTACAACAATTTCGACACTGTCATAACATCTGATGGGAGGTGTCTTGAAGAGATTAGAACAAGAATCTCCATGGCGAAGATAAGTCTTTTGTAAGATGGAAAACATACTGATCAATAACAAGATGTCAAATGCAACGAGACAAAGAATGTTGAGATATATATGTCAACCGGTTGTTGTACTACACACAACCACATGTTGTACTACACACAACCACATGTTGTACTACACACAACCACATGTTGTACTACACACAACCACAGTAAGCACATTTTTTTTACTCGTTTTGAACCCGAGCATAGTCCGTATACGTGCTACAACTACTAGTGAGTGCAGTGAACTCATGTTGCATGAGTGTAAACTTTTCCTATTACCAGGGAGAGTAAGCTTTCCCTATTACCAGGGAGAGTAAACTTTCCCTATTACCAGGGAGAGTAAACTTTCCCTATTACCAGGGAGAGTAAACTTTCCCTATTACCAGGGAGAGTAAGCTTTCCCTATTACCAGGGAGGGTAAGCTTTCCCTATTACCAGGGAGAGTAAGCTTTCCCTATTACCAGGGAGAGTAAGCTTTCCCTATTACCAGGGAGAGTAAACTTTCCCTATTACCAGGGAGAGAAAGCTTTCCCTATTACCAGGGAGAGTAAGCTTTCCCTATTACCAGGGAGAGTAAGCTTTCCCTATTACCAGGAGAGTAAACTTTCCCTATTACCAAGCAGAGTAAACTTTCCCTATTACCAGTGTCCTTCACCAGCTAGACGGACCAGTGTCCCTCGCCAGCCAGACGGACCAGTGTCCCTCGCCAGCCAGACGGACCAGTGTCCCTCGCCAGCCAGACGGTCTAGTGTCCCTCGCCAGCCAGACGGACCAGTGTCCCTCCCCAGCCAGACGGACCAGTGTCTCTCGCCAGCCAGACGGTCTAGTGTCCCTCGCCAGCCAGACGGACCAGTGTCCCTCGCCAGCCAGACGGACCAGTGTCCCTCACCAGCCAGACGGACCAGTGTCCCTCGCCAGCCAGACAGACCAGTGTCCCTCGCCAGCCAGACGGACCAGTGTCCCTCGCCAGCCAGACGGACCAGTGTCCCTCCCCAGCCAGACGGACCAGTGTCCCTCCCCAGCCAGACGTACCAGTGTCCCTCGCCAGCCAGACGGTCCAGTGTCCCTCGCCAGCCAGACGGACCAGTGTCCCTCGCCAGCCAGACGAATATATAATCAGACCGCTACCGATACCATTAGTATTTGGACTCTTCGCTGACTGTTGAAGATGAGGACGAAGCAGGTATGGGAATGCCCCGAGAGTTGTGTTGTCGGTTCTGGACTCAACTCAACAAAGTGTCGCTCGCCATCTCCGACTTCTGAGGTACTTGTAATTTACGTCCCAAGTGATGGACGAGAAGTGAGTGTTTAACTCCAACTCACTTGTCCACCCACACTGGACACAACTCATTTGTCCACCCACATAGGACACAACCCATTTGTCCACCCACACTGGACACTACTCATTTGTCCACCCACATTGGACACAACTCATTTGTCCACCCACACTGGACACTACTCATTTGTCCACCCACATAGGACACTACTCAATTGTCCACCCACATTGGACACAACTCATTTGTCCACCCACACTGGAAAAAAACTCATTTGTCCACCCACACTGGACACTACTCATTTGTCCACCCACACTGGACACTACTCATTTGTCCACCCACATTGGACACAACTCATTTGTCCACCCACACTGGACACAACTCATTTGTCCACCCACACTGGACACAACTCATTTGTCCACCCACATTGGACACAACTCATTTGTCCACCCACACTGGACACACCTCACTTGTCCACCCACATTGGAAAAAACAAACAGGTCATCACCATGACAGCAAGCACATGGGTTGTAGAACGCACCCCAGCCTGGGTGGGTTTATGACATCGGAACAGGGTGGAGAGACGGGTGGCCGACAGAGAACTGGTGGAAACACACCTACCACCGGCTACTGTGGGAAGGCACTAAACACAAACTCTTGGCCACAATCAACAATATCCATGGTTGCAGAAACACAAACTTTTGGCCACAATCAACAATATCCATGGTTGCAGAAACACAAACTTTTGACCACAATCAACAATATCCATGGTTGCAGAAACACAAACTTTTGGCCACAATCAACAATATCCATGGTTGCAGAAGCCCACAGTCATACAAAGCAACAGTTTGCCGTCGTTGGGGGTGGGGTGGGGCGGCCAGCGGCCAGTTTGGGTCTCTCTCTCTCTCTCTCTCTCTCTCTCTCTCTCTCTCTCTCTCTCTCTCTCTCTCTCTCTCTCTCTCTCTCTCAGATAGATGCTCCTAAACAATAACTAAACGCCTGTATTCACTCCAGAAAAGGGCAGTGCATTTAATTAATAGTAAAAATCTTACCGACAATTCTAGCCTACATGAACGTCTTCATTGTGTGTGTGTGTGTGTGTGTGTGTGTGTGTGTGTGTGTGTGTGTGTGTGTGTGTGTGTGTATTCTCGCTTCCTGGCCTAGAGGTTAGCAACCTTTCTCCGTAATCTCGTATACGCTCGTAGGTAACGTGACGACGGTGAGAATCAGCAGTGGTTGGAATCTCGTCGGTAACTTACGGGGTATGTGAGCCGGCCGCTCAGAAAGCAATGGCGAACTACTGAACGTAATCTTGCCAAAGAAATCAACAATCAGCTGAGAGATGCTGATGTTGACAGCGATGTCCTGTAAAGGATATGCAAACATGTATGTATGTGTGTGTGTGTGTGTGTGTGTGTGTGTGTATATATATATATATATATATATATATATATATATATATATATATATATATATATATGTGTGTGTGTGTGTGTGTGCGTGCGCGTGCGTGCGTGCGTGTACGCGAGGGAGTGTGTATTCGTGTTATTGAATGTGTGCATAACTGTGAGAGAGTGTGCAAATGGTGTATGTATGTAGGTATGTATGTGTGTATGTTTATGAATGTGCGTGTGTACGTGTGTCTGCCTGCCCCACAACACAGTAATATGCATTGTTTATGTTTACAAAATCCATTTGACGATATATTTTTTTTCCTATGTGAATGTATCATGCACAATCGATGAACGAAAGACGGGTGATTGGAAGGGCCGATAGTAAGACAGGCCTGCGATCCCAATTTGTTACCCTTTGAAAATAAAGTTCGCTCGTTCGTTCGTTCGTTCGTTCGTTCGTTCGTTCGTTTACTGCCACTCCACAAACTCTTACTTTTTTAATAAGGCCAAACTAATTCACAAAACCATATTTCAAAATGCTCCATGCTACCTTTGGCCCACTGTTTAAATATAACGCAAAACATAGCAAACGACTAAACATACTTCATGTCCCTAAACCTAGGATAGACCTATACAAAACAAGCTTAGCGTACTCTGCCGCTCAGTTGTGGAACAATCTTCTACAAGAAATCAAAGACACCACCAATAACTATACATATAGTCGCAACCTGTTTGAACACTACTATTACAGTACAGACTAAATGTCCCTGTCAGAGTCCGACAGTGGACAGCGATGCAGGGACATCGTTACGACCGCCAGGCGACTTAGCTCCCAGTAAGGGATGCAACCACGTCGTTGTGCCGCCAGGCGAATGAGTTATCGGCCTGCGAGATCGCTGGCTGACCAGCGGTCAGGCCGCCAACGCAAGACGCACGCCTGCCACGTGACGCCACGTCAGGCAGGAGGCAAGTTGCGAACCAGGTCCAGACAGCTCTGGGGACACGGTACAGGACGGACGTGTGATTGAGAGAAAGGCGTTGTATCGTTTCTGTATTGAAAGGCGAGTGTCTGGACATCTTGCGAGTCAGACTTGTGAACTGTATTGTGGATGTAAGTTATAAAGTATCCATTATATATATTTGTGATCATCGTTCTGTATTTGATACGTTAATAAATCCATCGAACGATGTGTCGTTGAGTCTTACGTCAAATCACGTTGTAGTTGTATTGTCTCACACTTGTTAGGAAAGCGAGCCAAGTTTAAGACCCTGACATGTGTGAACGTGGAGGGCTCGTCCAGCTTTAATTTAGTTATATTTGAACGTGAATAGCTTGTCCTTGTTGAACGTTTAATTTAATTAGATTTAAACTTAAATGTGATCATGGAAGGCTCATTTTAATTGTTACTACATTATTTAAACATGTGTAGGACCATTTGTAAACGTACAATGCATACATTCTGTTTGATCCTGTAAGCGTATAAAACATTTGTGATTGTGAAACTTGTCACCGTTTTGACCTTGTCGACATTGTGATCTTGTCGCCATTTTGACCTTGTCGCCATCTTGTAAACTTGATGTCTATGTCCTTACTGAATGTCATCTTGATGTAAGTGATGTGTCATCAATGTTGTAGAGTATTAAGATACTTGTAGATTGTCTTCGTGCATTGAGTTTGTGGAACGCGAAAAGTGTTTGGAAAGAAAGTAACGTGTATTGTAAAAAAAACTGTTGACGGACAAACTTACGACATACAATTACACTCAACGCCATACAAACCTAATCAACACTTAGTGACAAGCAGGCACACACCAACAAATAGACGCTAATTTATCTTCTTCCAAAATAAAAGCAGGTTTTTCCGTACCATCCGAAACCTTGCCGTAGAGGTCATTTGTAGTCTGAGGTAGCGACCCTACAGTTCCTAGCCCGATTTTCCAACCGTTCTTCACCGCATCCAGGGCACTTGAGTATACTTTTTCCTTTTCGTATACTTTAAAAATGCATTTTTAGGCACATATCGTCCATATAAACAGATTGTAAATTGTTGATTACTAACCACTTATAATTTATCTTGTGTGGCTTGTATTTCATTGACATTTTTCCATCATGTCTTCATTATTTGATTTCATTGATATGGGGATAAAGTTACAGTTACATGATGATGAACTAACACAGTGGAGTGAGCAGAAATACGCAGAATACCTACTAGTTAAGGAGAAAGCTACCGAACGCGAAGAAAGAGCAGCTGAAAGAGCTCTTAAACAGGCAGAAGCAGAAAGAACTGCAAAGCAAGTAGAGGCAGAAACAGCCTTAAAGCAAGCAGAATTGTCTGAAAAGACAAAGCAAGCCGAATTAGAACTGACTGCAAAGACAAAGCAAGCTGAGATAGATAGTGAGTTGAAAAAGGCAGAAATAGCAGCTCAGAGTAAGAGAGAAGAACTGGAGTTACAGTTGAAGATAAAACAACTTGACACCGAGACTGCCATTAACAAAGAGTCTAAGAAATCTGAAAGACTGGAGAAAGAAAACCAGTATAAGAAATATCAAGGTATTGTACGTAATTATACCTCGGGTGACTGCATCGCAGCCTTTACCCAGAATTTTGAAACTTTAATGGAACATTATCATGTTCCACTGTCTGAATGGAATATTGTGTACATGAGGAGTTTGTCAGGGGAACCTCTTAAAGTTAGTGAAACCATCCCCAAAGACCTCAGAAAAGATTACCATTATCTGAAATCTAAGATTATGGCACATTTTATGTTAGATGAGGCAGGTTACAGAGAACAGTTCAGTAAATTGAGCCCAAAACCGACTCAAACGTTCTCTGACTACCTCTGCTTAGTCCGAGATATTTTCACAAAATGGACGTCAGCAGCCAGAATTGAAAAAAGTTATCAGAGATTGGAAGATCTAATTATTAGAGACAAAATTGTGTCATCTATTCCTTCAGCCTTTGCTAAATTTTTGTTAGAGAATGAATGCTCTAGTGTGGATGAAATTGAAAGACGGGGTTCGGCTTACTACACAGCCAACAAAGATTGCTTTGCTACTGAAGATACTAACATTAACTTTGTAGCAGCGGCTAATTATGACAAACAACCCTATAGTAGGCAGAAATTTCGTAAGCCTACCTCTGAGAAGTTTTATCAGTGCGGGTATTGTAACCATTCTCATCATCAGAGTGAGATGTGTGATAAAAACCCTCGTTACAAGACGTACTTACAACACAGGGTAAATCAACGAAATCAGGAGCGTGAAACCTTCAAAGGGTTGACTAAATGTTTTCTCTGTAAGGCGTTCGGACACCATCGGAGGGATTGTGAGGGCAGGCAGATAACAAAAAAAGCAGGTGCCGCCTCGGATGATAGTTCCGCGTCTGAAGAAGAAGAGCCAGAGAAACATCCTGTAAACTCATCACAGGCTGTTGACATATTCAACGCAAACAAATGCTATGTTTGTAATACTTTCTATGAAGATGGTATTTTAAAATGCGGTCATACCATCCCTATTGCCAATGAAGAAGCTAATTCGGTAATAGGTTCAAAGGGCAGAATAAACATCCATCACGGATATGTAAATGGCAAATATGCTACAGTCCTTCGCGACACAGGAAGTACAATCATTGGCCTGAAAAGAACGTTCATATTGCCTACAGATTACACAGGCAGGCACGTAACATGTAGAACATTCTCAGGCAATATTGAGAGATACCCATTAGCATGGGCATATATTGATACACCTTTCCTCACTGGGAAAGTAAAGTGCGCTGCACTAACCAGTCCAGTTTGTGATATAATTATTGGTAATTTACCTGAGGTAAATGATAAACCTCATGACATAACATCTTCATGTAATGATGATACCATAACATCACCATCAAATGTCATCATTGAAAATGGCACACCACCTATTGATTGTAAAGTAGCTAATGTAGCACTAAGTTCTCATGACATCATTGAAACTATTGTTCCATCATCATCATCTGATATCATTGAGTGTGTGAACGCAGTAACAAGAGCTACTGCTAGAATGCAAGATGAAGTAAATCAAACTGAGGCTATACAATTACTCAGCCCAGTTTCACTACCTACTAACACCATGAAGGAAGCATTTGTAACAGCCCAAAAAGCTGATCCTTCATTGTCAAAATACTTTGACCTGATCGGCCGAAAGCCAAAAGTAACCAAGAATGCAAAATGGCATTTTGCGATGAAAAATGACATACTCACTAGGTATTACACCAGAGGTGACAATACCACAGAGCAAACTGTTTTGCCAACTAGTTATCGCAAGCAAGCCTTACATCTTGCACACGATATACCTCTTGCAGGACATATGGCATACGTTAAGACCAGATCAAGGTTATTGACACAATTTCACTGGCCAAAATTTTGCAATGACATTAAAGAATATTGCAGAAGTTGTGACACCTGCCAGAAACTGGTTAAAAAAGGTAAACACCCACAGGCAAAGTTACAAGTTACCCACTTAGCCAGTCGACCTTTTGAAAAGCTATCGGTTGACATAGTGGGCCCTCTCAGTCATACAACAACTAGAGGGAATAAATTTATTCTAACGGTCATTGATCAATGTAGTCGCTGGCCAGAAGCTATTCCGTTAAAGAACATAACTGCCAATGAAATAATGGAAGTGTTCTTCCATATTTTTTCTAGGATAGGGTTTCCAGATACTATCCAATCTGATAGGGGCACTCAGTTTATTGCCGCATCCACCCAAGCTTTCACCAAAATGCTGGGAGTTAAGCAGTGTTTCAATTCCCCCTACCATCCTCACAGTAGCGGAGTGATAGAAAAATTTAACGGGGATCTTAAGCACATGCTTGCAAAAGTAACGCAAGAACACCCCAACAACTGGGATGTATATCTACCAGCTATTCTTTTTGCTTATCGCGAGGTACCACATGCTAGTACCGGTTTCTCTCCTTTTGAACTTATCTATGGTGCCAAACCACGTGGCCCATTGACCATTTACCACCAAATGTTAACTGACTCTACACCAGTACGTAAACCCATATCATCATACTCATATGTGACATCATTGCGTGAAAGAATCATCAAATCTTGTGTTATTGCAAAGAATGCACTAAAACTATCTGGTGCTACTTATAGACAGTATGCTGACAAAGGTAACAGGACAATAACATTGACACCTGGACAGGACATTCTTCTTCTGCTACCCAGTGACAGACACCTTCTGACTGATTCTTGGCAGGGACCTTTTAAAGTGACAAGACAGATTTCACCTGTAGACTACGAGATCCTTATAAAAAACAAACACAAAATATTTCACATAAATATGCTAAGACCATACCACAACAGAGACGACGAACAAGACGATACAACAGCTTGTACAGTGATAATAGATCACGAAGACGACGATGCTAGTGACGAAATTCCAACACCTGCATTAGACACGACAGACTGCTTGAAGGAGATCAAAATCAACCCAAATTTAACTCAAGCAGACACAGACAGGTGCAAACAACTTATACAACAGTACAACACCATCTTTTCCAACAACCCAGGACAAACAGAATTAATACAACATCACATCGCACTCACATCAAACACACCCATTAGATGCAGACCATACACCATCCCATTACATTACAAGGAACAGTTACATCAAGAAATCATCAACTTAGAGAAAAATAACATCATAAGACGATCCCAATCAGACTACTCATCTCCCATGGTCATAGTACGCAAAAAGGACAATACAATAAGACTGTGCATCGACTACCGAAAACTGAATAAAATAACTGTTCTAGATCTTGAGCCTATGGCAAACACTGACGATCTTCTGACAGAACTGACAGACGCTAGGTTCTTTACGACTGTAGACATGGTTAAAGGTTATTGGCAGATTGCTGTAGACGAACAGAGCAGACATCTGACAGCTTTCGCCACACCTTGGGGACTGTACGAATGGTGCAAACTTCCATTTGGGCTTGTTAACGCCCCAGCCACATTCGTACGTATGACACGACTACTGCTAAGAGACATTCCTAACATAATTTGCTATATTGACGACATATGCATTCACACAGAGACAATGACGGAGCACATTAAGACATTAGACCAAACATTTGAACGGATCCGCGATATACCTCAGTCACGGACTGACAGTGAAGCCTGCAAAAGTAGACATAGCCTACCAGGAAATATCATTCTTGGGTTACAAAATATCCAATGGCTTTGTCACGACAGACGATAAAATTGTGTCCAAGATACTAAAACTCTCACTTCCGACTACTAAAAAACAAGTCAGAAGTTTGCTGGGCCTAATCAATTACTATAGGCAATTTATCCCTGATTTTTCGGAACTGACCGAGGTATTTACTAATTTACTAACAAAGGATAAACCTGAGAAAATTGTACACGATCAATGCCTAAAAATCGCATTTCATAAAGTGCTATCATGTTTTTCCGATAAGAATAAACATAATCTTATCCTTAAATTGCCCGATATCCGTTTACCTTTCAGATTACGCACAGATGCTAGCTCCGTGGCGATTGGAGTAGTCCTGTTGCAGGAGTACAACAACATCCTCCACCCAATTTATTTTGTATCCCGGAAGCTGAAAGCCCGAGAGCGGGCATGGTCCATTCCTCAATTGGAAGCCCTAGCTTTAGTAGTAGGTATCACCAAATTGTCTAGATTTCTTCTAGGACGCCATTTCATCGTAGAATCGGACAGCAACCCCTTACGATGGATGAATTCAGGTGTGCCATCGAACCATATGATAGCACGCTGGTCTCTGAAACTTCAAGATTATAGCTTTGAGGTTCGACATATCCCAGGCAGAACCAATTCAATTGCCGATCTTTTGTCACGTTGCCCGACCGACCCAGTGAGCACCAATTTCTGAGTGCAGTATGTAGAAATACACTCAGACCGACACAGCCATTTACCAGTGAATATGTTTTTTTTTCATTCACGAAAAGCTGTGTAATGTCTACAATATTGTGATAGGGGTTACACCCATTATATATAGTGTTCTTATTTTACTAGTTCATGTAGTGATTGTCGTGTATAAATGTGCAGTATGTGGTAGAAAGCGAACTTTATTAACTGTATATATTAAGTACAAGAACAGTGTCACAGTCGCACTTACCTGAAGCGAATTATCCAACGTCACAGTGATAACTTCGTGTTGAATCTTCCAGGAACATTTTAATGACGAGTGTGAAAGTAAAAACTGAACAGTGACGACTTTTCTACACCTCTGCAGTGAACCGGAATCTTTAATGTTCGACTGAAACATCTAACACATGAACATTCGATCGTAATCCAGAAGATTGTGTAACAACATTCAACACGAACTTTGAGAACAGTGTACCTTCCTTAAACTACATCAAACCGGAACAGGTGTGTTCTATAAGCTTTACCATCAGCTGATTTTAGAGCTCGTGTGTACTTCCGGATTAATTAGAAATTTAGAACAAAAATAGCAGACAACATATAAAAGATTAAAAAGTTTTGACGATTCTAAAATGTTTAGGATTCTATCAAATTGAATACACGAATTGTGTGTTTATTTATTTCTCTAATGTAATCTTAGAATCATATCTTGATTAACGTATTCATATTACCGACTTTTTCTCGTTAATATGAAGAAACGTCAAGCAATGACACTAAGAAATTAAATAGTTATTGTAAATTATTGTGTTTCACTAATGTTAAAATTATTCCCCTTTCATTTATTGTTATTACATTTTCACACAAAGGGCCATTAGTTGAAATGTATATGCTAATGTGTTGTGTGTAATATAACATGTTGTTGTTAAAGTGTTGACACCACAGGCAGGCATCTACTGGGCATGGCAGAGGGTTGCCAACATTGTATACCAACACAATAACTCCTGGCCAAGTAGGGACAGGGTTTGAGTGTTTTATACGACTTATATAAAGTCGTATTTCAGTCTCGCGAGATGGTTTTTGTTTCAAGAACCATATTATTATTTTTTTTCAAATTGCGTTGACGTAGATGCGTGAAGCTGGTGCTACTGATCCGACTGGGTGATAATACGATTGAGGTAACCAGCCATCGAGAGGGTGAAGCCTGATATGTGTTGAACATGAAGCACCACATGTCTGTGTACCCAACTCCCAGTTCTTATATATTTCTATGCCATGTGTGTAATTTTGATAACGTTGTGTATAACAATGGAAAGGTAGACTCTGACAAGGGCATACGATTAACTCAACAGGTACAGACATTATACATGAAAGACGACATCTTTCATGGAGTTTACCGGGGGAGCGTGTCAGAGTCCGACAGTGGACAGCGATGCAGGGACATCGTTACGACCACCAGGCGACTTAGCTCCCAGTAAGGGATGCAACCACTTCGTTGTGCCGCCAGGTGAATGAGTTATCGGCCTGCGAGATCGCTGGCTGACCAGCGGTCAGGCCGCCAACGCAAGACGCACGCCTGCCACGTGACGCCACGTCAGGCAGGAGGCAAGTTGCGAACCAGGTCCAGACAGCTCTGGGGACACGGTACAGGACGGACGTGTGATTGAGAGAAAGGCGTTGTATCGTTTCTGTATTGAAAGGCGAGTGTCTGGACATCTTGCGAGTCAGACTTGTGAACTGTATTGTGGATGTAAGTTATAAAGTATCCATTATATATATTTGTGATCATCGTTCTGTATTTGATACGTTAATAAATCCATCGAACGATGTGTCGTTGAGTCTTACGTCAAATCACGTTGTAGTTGTATTGTCTCACACTTGTTAGGAAAGCGAGCCAAGTTTAAGACCCTGACAGTCCCCTTGAAAATAAAAACACAGAATAATGAAAATTATCTCAAACGACAACTAGTATAAAAATAACATGCCCTTATGTATGGTACGTCACATCTTCCTGGGTTCTGGTTTCAAGATGACGACGGGCGATCGTGTTTTGTGATCGTTAACTTTTTTGCGTAGGGGATGGATTTATTCATCTCTTGCGTGTAATTTGTATGCCAGGATGTAAAATCAGGAGTTTCTACTCAAGATCTGCGCTGATGCTACAGAATTTCGTGCATTGAGCGAAGCAACCCTTGAGTGAATTTTTCGCAGCGTGTGTGCTTCTGTGGTTTTCGGTTTTTCAACATGGCGAAACAACGTGTGTTCTCAGAGCGGTCGGCAGTCAACCTAACAAGGCGACGTGTGCGTCGGGCAGGCCGCAAATGACAAGGTAAGCGTGGTTTTTTAAGGCGTTTTAGACGCAAAGGTGATCGTCTTGGACTCGGGAATATCCGTATTCTATATTGAAACTGCGCCAGCGTAAAACAACAGGGCTCTATTCTAGAAACCCTAGTTTACAGGAACGACATTGTAGCGCTCTAGGAGACGAGACTGGGTGATCAGCTACTCCGAATTGCCAGCTTCAAATGTTTCTACAACAGACGACATCTGGGAATGGCGATTCTCATTCGCGACAGCATGGTGGCGTCAGAGCTAGAATGTCCAGTTGGGACAGTGACGATATACAAATACAGGCATTAAGAGTTCAATCCAGTCTACCATTTGTGTTGGTTAATGTTTATGCCCGCAACACGAGTATGGATTCCCAGAAGTGGCAGTGCTTAAGTGACATATTAGGTCACGAGAGAAATGTTATTTTCTGTGGCGATTTCAACGCTAAAGGCAGATCACGGAGAAACATTTCCTCCAACACACAGGGGGAGGAGCTCGAGACTGCACTTGAAACCATTGACCTGGTTTGTATCAACAGTGGCTGTGTCACCAGGACAGCAAGCCGTCCAGGCGATGAGTTATTGATCTGGCGCTGGTTTCTCCTTCAATCACTACAGTGTGTAGATGGGGTGTCCTAGGACACCACGGCAGCCACCACCTCCCTTGCAGCATATTGCTGGAGAAAGGCAGAACCAGGCAGCAAAAGCTAACGGTAAAGACTTTCCAGTATGACAGTACAGGGCAGGATGTGGTGAGTAAAATAAGACGTAACAAGCGCAGAAAGCTTCAGGGCAGGAAAAAAAAAGCTGGGAGCAGCCACCTTGGTGGAATTTCGAGGTGGAGAAGACTTGGGTGGATAAGCGTAGTGCTGTAAGGAAATAGCAAAACGCCAAGAAGAACAGAGCTGGCCATCCTAGTCCCTGCATGCACTAAGAAAGAGAGATGCACACAACAGTAAGATATGTCAAAAACACTTGTCAAGATGGTTAAAAGTGAAAAATGGGCAGAGGTGTGTCAAAGAATAAGCACAGACAAGTCACTGGAATTGATAAAAGCATGAGTGGGGTAGTCAAGAATCAGAGCATTTCTGACTTCCAAGGTGCAGACCACATCTGCAGAGGACTGACAAGGACAAGGGCAAAGCCCTCTTTGAAAGCTATCTATAGCAGAGCAGCCAGACAGACAAGGGAGGCCGAAATCTTGCCAAGGAGGTCACCTCAGACAGGTGCAAGGCCCAGAAAACTTCGGATGAAGACACGGTGACAGTGAAAGAAATCAAAGCTGTGCTTCGACGATCAAAAAACAGGGCTCCAGGGCCTGATGGCATAAGATACGACGACATCAATAGGTGTACCGACAACGAGCTAGAGAAAATAGCAGACATGTACAACAACAGTATAGGGAGTGCTAGCATCAAGGAGGAGTGGTTACACAGCTATCTGATTCCCTTGCCGAAGCCTGGAAAAGACCACACAAAAATTCAGGGATATCGAGTTATAACCATGCAGAATACAATTGGCAAGCTGCTGGAGAAGTTAATTGCTAGGAAAATATCAAGCCAGTTAGAGAAGCAAGGTGTTTTCCCACCTATGTCAGGGTAAGGATAGAGATCGGGTTGCAGTGGAACTACAAACCGAACTCAATCGCATAAGTACTTGGTGTGTGGAGGCTGGGGCAATGGTCAACCCAACAAATGCAACAACTTGGTTCTCGTTGAATAATCATATTGTCAACAATCCAACACCAACTGTAATGCTGTGCTCAGAGACGGTGGAAAGAACGCAGGCAATGAATTACCTGGGGATACGGTTTGATCGCAGCCTTGCTTATAATGAGCACATAGACCAGGTGATAACAAAGGCCAAGCGGGGTTTGGCTGCGATGCGGGTGATGGCGGCAGCAAAATGTGAGCAGCGCCATCCATGTCTTCTGTACGAGGGACTGGTCATGTCTGTTTTGGAGTATGCAATGGCAATCCTGACTCTCAGCCGTAAGCAGATAGAAAGGATGGAAAGGATACAAAAAGAAGCTATGCGCATTATTCTTGGATGTACAAGAGATACAGCATGCAGGGCGGTGCGCTACCTTCTTGATTTTCCAACCATTGAAGAGAGAATACAAGTTTGCAGAGCACATGCCTACCTCAGAGTTAATGCAAACACACAACATCCACTGCATAGTGGAATTATGAAGATGAAGGGCAGCAAGTTAAAAAGAGGGCGGTCGTGGATGGGTCAAACCGAAGACATTCTTTCAACAGGCGTGTTCACTTGAGGACTTAGAACCTGGCGAGAAGTGGGTACAAGTGCCAACAGATTTCTGCACATCCTTTTCAGTTTGCATCCAACTAGATAGAAAATGCAGACAAGAAAATCCGGCTGCTGTGGAGGCTGAAGTACAAGCGTTGATTTTCGAGAATTCGCTAGACAGTGACGCGGTCATCTACACAGATGGATCGGTCATCCGACATGTGAGAAGCTCATGGGCCTTTACTGCGCGGGCCGGAGGGAGAATTGTGAAGGAGGACTGGTGCTTTTACTGAGACCACAAGTAGTCCTGACTATGGAAGTCATGGCAGTAAGTAAAGCAATAACATGGCTCGAGACACAGACATTCACTAGGGCTTATTTCCTTAGCGACTCAATGAACATGATCAAGAGGATAGAGGTGGGGTGGATCCGAAGAGAATGGTTGCTGTCTCTGGAGCGGTCTCGGCTGGCAAAGATTAGTTTCATCTTCGTGCCAGGGCATGCGGGAGTACAAGGAAATGAGCGGGCTGACAAGCTCGCAGGTGAGGCTACTGTGGAGGGCGGACGCGCCATGGACCAGGCTGACATTCTGAATGCTCTACGAGAAGTAAGACTTTTGCGAGAACCACGTGATGATTGTGAATCTTCAACCATGGCCAGACTGCGAGAACAGCAAATTAAAAGAGGGGTGGCCAAACAAGAACACTACGTAGGAAGCCAAAGAAGATTGATAAACCAACACAGAACTGGCGTCGTTAGCCGCTACACGCTGCGGGATTTGCTGAGGAGGGGATCCGAGCACTTATGGACTGAATGGTTCGATGTGCAATGAGGATGATCTGTCGACTAACTAACTAATTAACTAACACCTTCCTTAGGTATTTATAATGCCCATGTTAAACATTGCCTCATTGAGTTATGTATTACTGATTATTTTCCATGCGATTCAATGCATATTTTTCTTTTGTTGTCTAAGATTAGCTTCATGCGTGATGTATGGGTGAAACAACGTATGAGAGGAAAGAGAGAAGAAGAGAAGAATATCAGACGGGCCTAAGTGCCCAATTCTTAACCCTTTGCGAATAAAGTTTGTTCGTTTGTTTGTTCGTTCGTTCTCTCTCTCTCTCTCTCTCTCTCTCTCTCTCTCTCTCTCTCTCTCTCTCTCTCTCTCTCTCTGTCGCTCTCTTTCCGTTTCTGTCTCTCACTCACTCACTCACTCACCCACTCTCTCTCTCACACACACTCTCTCGATCAGTCTGTTTATCTTTTTCTCGCTGTCTCTCTGCCGATTTCTGTTTCACCCCCCCCCCTCTCTCTCTCTCTCTCTCTCTCTCTCTCCGTTTCTGTCTTCTCTCACTCACCCACTCTCTCTCTCTCTCTCTCTCTCTCTCTCTCTCTCTCTCTCTCTCTCTCTCTCTCTCTCTCTCTCTCTCTCTCTCTCTCTCTTGTGGAGCAGTATTTGTACTTTAAAAAAGCCTTTGATATGGTAGATCATGATATTTTAATTAGAAAATTAAAACAAATGAAGACTAGCACCTAATTACGTCATTTTTATCTGACAGACAACAAGTAGTGTCCTTCAATAACTGTCTATCAAGACCCACACAACTTAATATTGGTGTGCCTCAGGGCTCAATACTAGGTCCGCTGCTTTTTGCAGTGTATATTAACGATCTTCCTTTATACCTCAATACTTCGTGTGATCTATTTGCGGATGACTGCACTATTTACACTAGTCAAGAGAGCCTTAGTGACTTAGAGAGCTCTTTACAAAACGAACTTGACAACCTTAGCAGATGGAGCAATGAAAACCGCATGTTAATTAACATCGACAAAATCAAATCCATGCTTATAACGACCAGACAAAAACTACAGACCCTATCCATAACTGGGACACCGCTCGAGCTCCACGTGGACACGTTACCTATAATTAATGTAAATGAACATAAAACATTAGGTCTTTTAATTGACAGACATTTAAACTGGAGCCCTCGTGTTCACGTCCTCACCAAGAGAATAGCACAAAAAGTTTACCAACTTGCTAAAATTCAGCACTTTTTGGATGAAAGCACACGAAAAGTATTCTATGCATCCTATATCCAATCACCTCTCGATTATTGTTCTACAGTCTGGGATGGTTGCCCTAAATCTAATATGAAACGATTGTGTTCGCTTCAAAACCACGCTATACGTCTAATTTCTAGCATAAAGCACTTTGAAAGTAATAAATTATACAGCCATCTAAGACTTCTACCACTTCGAAAGCGCTTCCTTTTTAACAAAGCCAAATTAGTGAATAAAATTATATCTGAAAATACCCCAGAGAATCTTCTACCGTTAATTCAATCTAATGCAATGAACAGTAAGCGCTTAAATTTATTATAGCTTCCTAAGCCTAGATTGGACTTATATACAAAACTTGTTTCGCATATTCTGGTGCTCACCTGTGGAATAGCCTTCCACCAGATCTGAAAACTCCAATGAGTTCCTACACATTCAACCGAAAACTCTTTCAATACTTACTTCATACCGACTATATGCCTCCATAAGTCATCTACTGGTATCATTTTTTTCACTATCATTCTTCACTGTATATGTGTGAGCGAGAAAGTGGGTGAGAGAGTGAATGAGAAAGAGTGTGAGTGGAAGAATTAGTATGAGTTTTAGAGAGAGTGAAAGAGTATGCATGCGCGTGTGCCTGAGTGAGTATAAAAGTGAGTGAGTGTGTGTGTACGTATGTGTGAGAGATTGAGTGAGAGAATGAGTGAATCTGAGAGAGTGGGTGTGTTGTGTGTCTGCCTGTCTGTGTGATAGAGTGAGAAAGTGAGTGAGTGAGTGTGAGTTAGAGAGTCAGTGAATGAGTGAGTGAGTAAGGGAGCGTGAGTGAGTGAGAGAGAATTTGTGAGCATGCGTGTATGCGCACGAGTGAGTGAGTGTGAGAACGAGTGAGTGTGTAAAAGAGAGAGAGAGAGTGGGTGAGTGAGAGAGTGCATGAGAAAGTGAATGAGTGAGAGTGAGTCAGTGTGTGTGTGTCTGTTTGCTTGTCTGTGTGTGCGAATAAGAGAGTGATTTAGTGTGATTTAGAAGGTGAACGAGCGAGAGAGAGAGAGAGAGAGAGAGAGAGAGAGAGAGAGAGAGAGAGAGAGAGAGAGAGAGAGAGAGAGAGAGAGAGAGAGAGTGTAAGTTGGAGGGTGAGTGAGAGATTGAGTGAGAGGGAATATGTGAGTACGTGTGTGTGTAAGTGATGGCGAATGTGAGAGCGACTGCGTATAAGCATGAGAGAGAGAGAAAGAGTGAATGGGAGAGAGGGAGAGAATGAGACAATGAGAGGGTTAGTGTTCCAGTGTGCGTGAAAGAAAATTAATAGAGAGAGAGAGAGAGAGAGAGAGAGAGAGAGAGAGAGAGAGAGAGAGAGAGAGAGAGAGAGAGAGAGAGAGAGATGAGCGCAAGCATATCATTATGCCATTTTTTTTTCTGTATCCTCATCTTTCATATTAGCATTTTTACTGCCGATTGAATTTAACATGCACTGCTTATTTCATCATGTTTATGTCAATTCCAGGAATTATCTTACTGGATTGGACCACTATTTTATTTTTACGTTACACAAAGTATACCATATATTCATCACCAATTTCCATATTTTCCATGTTTCCCCATTGTTTCCCAATTTTGAAAGTTCTTGTGAGGATGCTCACGATAGTCGTCAGAGTTTATTCATATTAGTTTTAGTGATTATGTTAGGCAGCATATATGTGTGTGGATGGATGGGTGTGTCTATGTGTGTCTATGTGTGTGTGTTTATATGTGTGGATGTACGTGTGTGTGCTTGTCTGTATGTGTGTATGGGTGTATATTTGTGTGTACATGTGTGTATCTGTGTGTGCCTCTGTGTGTGTGTATGTCTGTACGTGTGTTAAGGTGTGCGTTCATGTGTTTTTATATGTGTTTATATGTATGTGCGTGTGTATATGTGTGTATGTATGTGTGTATGTCTGTGTGTGTGCTCGTATATGTATGTGTTTGTGTGTGTAAGTGTGCATGCATGCAGTGTATGCGAGGGAGTGTGTACTTGTGTTTTATGGGAGTACGTGTGCGTAAATATGTGGATGTGTGTAGGTGTGTTTATGTGCGTGGGTATATGTGTGTATTTGCGTATGTATTTTGTGTGTGGGCGTGTGTGTATGTACGTGTGTGTGAGAGAGAAGAGAGAGAGAGATAGAGAGAGAGAGAGAGAGAGAGAGAGAGAGAGAGAGAGAGAGAGAGAGAGAGAGAGAGAGAGAGAGAGAGAGAGAGAGAACGAACGAACGAACGAACAAACTTTATTTTCAAAGGGTTAAGAATTGGGCACGCAGGCCCATCTAACATTCTGCCCTTCTATCACTCTCTTTCATACATTATTTCATTCACACATCATTCAAGGCTAACAGAGAACAGCAACAATATAAAAGATATGCATTATAAAGGCATGGGCAAAATGCGAACATCAAAACTACACGACACAGTAAAATTAGATAATGGTCTGACACTTGTTATTAGCCATGTGGAATATACTGGCCTACCAAAAGGGGACTGGCTGTTATACTAGGGTTTTGTTATTATTATTATCTCTATTATTAAGGGGGAAGATAATCCATACTGAGATAGTGTTCGAGTAATTTGCGATTATATGAATAGGGATTGGTGATGTCTTTGATTTCTTGTGGAAGATTGTTCCACAGCTGAGCTGCAGGGTACGTTAAGCTTGTTTTGTATAAGTCAATCCTAGGCTTCGGAATGTGTAATATATTTAAACGTTTACTGTGTCTAGCATTATATTTAAACAATGGCCAAAGGTAATTTGGGGCATTCCGATGCAGGATTTTGTGAATTAGTTTAGCTTTATTGAAAAGCAGGCGTTTGCGGAGTGGTAGTAACTGAAGGCGTTTATACAGGCTTTTGTGTGCATCTCTCTTTCTAAGTGCAAGCAGGGACTAGGATGACCAGCTCTGTTCTTCTTGGCATTTTGCCATCTCCTTACAGCACTACGCTTATCCACCCAAGCCTTCTCCACCTCGAAACTCCACCACGGTGGCTGCTCCCAGCTTTTTTTCCTGCCCTGACACGTTCTGCGCTTGTCACGTCTTATTTTACTCACCACATCTTGCCCTGTACTGTCATACTGGAACGTCTTTACCTTTAGCTTGTGCTGTCTGGTTCTGCCTTTCTCCACCAAAATGCTGCAAGGGTGGTGGTCGCTGCCATGGTGTCCTAGGACACCCCATCTACACACTGTAGTGAGTGAAGGTGAAACTAGCGCCAGATCAATAGCACTGTCCTCATCGCCTGGACGGCTTGCTGTCCTGGTGACACAGCCACTGTTGATACAAACTAGGTCGATGGTTTCCAGTGCAGTGTCGAGCTCCTCCCCTTGTGTATTGGAGGAAGTGTTTCCCCATGATCTGCCTTTTGCGTTGAAGTCACCACAGAAAATAACATTTCTCTCGTGGCCTAATATGCCACTTAAGCACTGCCACTTCTGGGCGTCCATGCTCGCATTGCGGGCATAAACATTAACCAACACGAATGGTATACTGGAATGAACTCTCAACGCCTGTATTTGTATATCGTCACTGTCACAACTGGACATGTCTAGCTCTGACGCCACCATGCTGTCGCGAACGAGAATCGCCGTTCCCAGATGTCGTCTGTTGTAGAAACATTTGAAGCCGGCAATTCGGAGTAGCTGATCGCCCAGTCTCGTCTCCTGGAGTGCTACAATGTCGTTCCTGTAAACTAGGGTTTCTAAAATAGAGCCCCGTTGTTTTACACTGGCACAGTTCCAATATAGAATACGAATGTTCCTGAGTCCTAGACGGTGACACTTGAGTCTAAAACGTCTCAAACCACCGCGCTTACCTAGTTTCTTTTTCCCTGCGCGGCTACCACGCCGCTTAATTATGTTGACTGCTGAACGCTCGGAAAACACACGTTGTTCCGCCATGTTGAAAAAACGTAAACACAGACTGATGAGAACCACACACGCTGCTGAAAATTCACTCAAGGATGGCTTCGCTCGATGCACGAACTCCGTAGCACCCGCGCAGATCTTGAGTAGAAACTCCTGGTTTTACATCCTGGCACACCAATTACACGCAAGAGATGAATAAATCCATCCCCTTCGCGAAAAAGTTAACGAACACAAAACAACACGACCGTCCGTCGCCATGGGATGTGCAGGTGGATGATGGATGTATGGGAGGATGGGGGATTTGTGTTTGGCTGGGTGGTTGGAGTGTGTGTGGGTGGGAGGGTAGGTGAGAGATGCATGTGTTGATGGGCGGGTGGGTGATGTGTGGGTGTGAGTGGTTGATGGATGAGTACGTGAGTGGGTGGATGTGTGTGAGAGATGAGTGTATGGTTGGGGGATGTGTGTGTTTGTAGGAAGATGTGTGTGAGCGGCGGACGTGTGTGGGTGGGGTATATGTGGGTGGTGGGGTGGGAGGTGTGTGTTTATTTTGTGTTTATGGGTGGGGGATATGTGTGGGCAGGTGGTTAGATGTGTTTGTGGGTGGGGATGTGTGTATAGGTGGGGGATGTGTAGTTGAGAGGTGGCGGATATTGGGTGGGTGAGTGGGTGTAGGTTGGCTAATGTGTGTGTGGGTGGGTGGGGAAAATTGTGAGTGTGAGGGTGCGGGATGTATGTGTGGATAGGTGTGGGATGTGTGGGTTGACGGGGGTATGTGTGTGTGGTTTTATGATGTGTGTTTTGCTGGGTGGTTGCGGGTGTGTGGGTGTGTGGTGAAGAATATGTGGGTGGGTGTGTGCGTGTCGGTTATGGGATGGGTGGGGGATGTATGTCAGGGTGGGGAAATGTGTGTGGGTGGGGGATCAGTGGTTGGGTGGCGGCATGTATGTTTGCCTGAGTCTGTGTGAGTGCTTGGAGGTATGTGTGGGTGGGTGGGGGATGTGTGGGTGTCTGAGGGATGTGTGGGTGGCTGCGGAGTGTGAAGGTGGATGGGGGATGTGTCTCACAACATTGCAATATGCATTGTTTATGTTTACAACTTCCATTTGACGGTGTTCTTTGTTTCTCATGTGAATGTATCATGCGTAATATGCATTGTTTATGCTTACAACTTCCATTTGACAATGTTTTTTTCCCTATGTAAATGTAACATGCACATTTGATGAATGAAAGATGAGTGATCGAAAGGGCCGAATGTAAGACGGGCCTGCGTGCCCAATTTGTTACCCTTTTAAAATAAAGTTTGTTCGTTCGTTCGTTCTCTCTCTGTAATGTTCGTAACAGTTTCCTTCCTACAGTTATCTGCAGCACCGACAGTATTATTGGCCCTAAATGCCCACCACATCAAGTGGCATATGGACGTGTAAGTGTTAACATGTGTGGTGATCGCATGCTCGACTAGCACATAATGCAAAGAGAAACATTAGAACGTGTAGACAGGAGAAACATTAGAATGTGTAGACAGGAGAAACATTAGAATGTGTAGACAGGAGAAACATTAGATTGTGTAGACAGTAGAAACATTAGAAAGTGTAGACAGGAGAAACATTAGAATGTGTAGACAGGAGAAACATTAGAATGTGTAGACAGGAGAAACATTAGAAAGTATAGACAGGAGAAACATTAGAATGTGTAGACAGGAGAAACATTAGAATGTGTAGACAGGAGAAACATTAGAATGTGTAGACAGGAGAAACATTAGAAAGTGTAGACAGGAGAAACATTAGAATGTGTAGACAGGAGTGTCACTAGCATGTGTAGACAGGAGACACAGCAGGACACACAAGTATGGTATTATCAGTATGCCCATATATCTGACTGAGCTGGGAGTGGGAGAGAGGGAGCCACCCACTCACCGCACTCAGCTGTACACCACATCTGGCTCACACCAGATTTATGGGCCTGACCCAGAGAAACAATCACATTTGTCATGTATTGTCGGCCAATAACACCCAGGATATCGACCACATCTGTAAACAGGGGCATCTACACTACTGGGTGTCTTGCTACGTCCCCGGAATGTGTGAGCCAGAAACACGGCGACTTTTGAGTGGTTGTACGGGGGTAAGTTAATAAGTAAGTATCAAATGGCTGTAGAAAAATAACTAAAGATGATAACAACTTGAAACCAGTTTATTTTTATAGATACACTGTCTCCTTATTTCTCAAACATAATTTCCACCAACATTGATGCACTTATCCCATCGTTTTATCAGTCCTCCCAAACCAGCTGCATAGACGTGCTGTGTTTTCTAAACCACGTTTTCACTTCACTAATTTCATGTAGTTTGATTTTATCCTGTATAATATAACATTACTGTGATGTGAGTGAGAGAGTTAGTGAGTGAGAGAGAGAGAGAGAGAGAGAGAGAGAGAGAGAGAGAGAGAGAGAGAGAGAGAGAGAGAGAGAGAGAGAGAGAGAGAGAGAGAGAGAGAGGAGGGGGGGGGGGGAGAGAGAGAGAGTTGAATTGCATCACTAATTTTTAAGTTACAAAATGTATATGTACAATTTTTCTCCATTTTCTTCACAATTTTGAGACAATGCTCACGACAATCGTCACTGTATGTGTGTGTAAAGTGTGGGAGTTTGATCATAATAGTAGGTTGGGGGATCGGGGGATGTGTGTGTGGGTGGATTCGTGATGTGTGTGGGTGGGCTCAGGATGTGTGGATGGGCGGGGTGGGTTTGTGTGGGTGGGTGGGGGATTTGTGTGTGGGTGCGTGCGAGATGTATGGGTGTATGGGGAGATGTGTTTGTGAGTGGGGATGTGTGTTTGTCTAGGTGGTTGTGGGTGAGTGGGTGGAGGGGGATATGTTGGTGGATGATTGATGGTGGGTTATGGGATGGGTGGGGGTATATGTGTGGGTGGGGAGATGTGGGTGTGGGTATATGTGTGGGTGGGGAGATGTGGGTGTGGGGATATGTGGTGGGTGTGAGATGTGTGCAGGTGGGGGTGGTTGTGGGTTTGGGGATGTGTATGTGGGTGTGGGATGTTTGGGTGGATGGGTGGGGAGTGTGTGTGGGTGAGAGATGTGTGGGTGAATGTGTGTGGTTGATGTGTGTGGGTTGGGGGAGGGGTGTGTGATGGGTGTGGGTGATGGATTTGGAGATGTGTGTGTGGGTGGGGGATATGTCTGGCTGGGTGGAGGTGTGTGGGGCTGGATGGAGGATGTATGTGTGGGTAGTGAGGATGATTGTAGTTGGGGGGTGTGTGGATGGGTAGGAGATGTGTGGATAGATGTGTGTTGCCACATAGTGGTCACGCTCACACGCACCACACAATAGGAATTAGGAGATTCCCAGTCTAACAATAGAATAGCTTGACCACTAGGGAAAACTAAGGACGACGTAAGCATCGTCAAGAGAGCAACGGAGAACTTCGAGAAAGGACATCAAGACGGCTGTGTGTGTTTTCCCTGAAAGCTCCGTGAACAAAAGGTTTGATCATTTAGGGCAAGGCATTGTTACTGAGGGATATCGCCTGTTTACATAGCATTCTTGTCATACTCAGGACCGGGCCATATATCAAGTATAGACAACGAGTTAACGAGTTATGTTGGACATTAGCTGCAATATGCTTTAGGAGATTGGGTAATTATAGAATTAGATGAACGGCCAAGTTGTATTAACATATATAACGTCCCGTGCCCGTGTTAGGGCCCCGTTATATGATACCGCAGTGTTGTGTTCATTTTGTCTAAAAGAGAGCAGATCCGAAATAAAAGGATTTATCTCAAAATTATAACAGTCTTCAAGGTGAGCGACTTTTCTTACATACATTCATTCAAGTTTGAGTTTTAATGCTTCAGCGGTTGAATGCATG
The DNA here is from genome assembly GCA_014155875.1 of Cepaea nemoralis. Lineage (NCBI taxonomy): Eukaryota > Metazoa > Mollusca > Gastropoda > Stylommatophora > Helicidae > Cepaea > Cepaea nemoralis. Next base: position 309,587 of record JACEFZ010009729.1, on the reverse strand, counting down.
TTGAGACACGTGGGGACTTCGATCCGAGGAAACAATGGTGTAATGCAAACAAGCGACGATTGATTCCCGCCATATCAGAAGTAAATATACAAAGAATGCACGCCACGATGATAAATTCCTTTGCACGAAAAGACATCAGGAGTACACAGAATGCGACAACATGGCGGCTGAGTTAATGTAAGCTTTATTACGCTGCCAGAGATAAACGAGACATTGTGCATTGCACATTATCGCTTGTACACAAAGTAAGACATTATTGTAACCTTCCGAGTTATGTGTGTCGTTGTAAAGATAAATAATTGCACATCAAGTTGAAGTGCAAACGATACGCACCATTCTAAACTCAACGGAAGCCAAAATTGCAGCTCGTGTAAAGATCAGTTACAGACTGCAAGTATTTAATATTTGTCGATATTAAGTGGATGTCATTCGCCACACACAACTTAAGAGATTAAACCTATACTATTCCACATATCTAAATGACAATGGAACACATTATCAGTGTCTATGTCCGCTATCAGGAGACATACTACACTTACTAGTACCAAATTTGTAACCAGGGCGGAACTAGATATGTCTTGGAATTAGACATAGTTGACACAGTACACTGCACAACGCTTGAACAGTAATATACCACACAATCAAGATACACTTGGCGAGAAGAATGATACCGCCATAAGATTATTATTATTGGCTGCCGACACTCTGCCAAATGTACACTATCGACACAAGGATCATTCATTATTCTTCTGGGGGACAGTAACTATTGTACATTTATCTATATCGGATGTAACTATGAAGGTACATTATACATTATCGGGAGTACCTACACTTCCCTCCACCAAGAGTCTGAAGGAAATATAGGTGGGTGGGACATTCAGTGGAACTCTACACACGATATAGTACGTCGGGACTTATTGCATTTAGGCCTACACTACCACTCTGATACCAGGTCATTAAGACAAGGCCACATATAGATACACAGACAAGGCCACATATAGATACACAGACAAGGCCACATATAGATACACAGACAAGGCCACATATAGATACACAGACAAGGCCACATATAGATACACAGACAAGGCCACATATAGATACACAGACAAGGCCACATATAGATACACAGACAAGGCCACATATAGATACACAGACAAGGCCACATATAGATACACAGACAAGGCCACATATAGATACACAGACAAGGCCACATATAGATACACAGACAAGGCCACATATAGATACACAGACAAGGCCACATATAGATACACAGACAAGGCCACATATAGATACACAGACAAGGCCACATATAGATACACAGACAAGGCCACATATAGATACACAGACAAGGCCACATATAGATACACAGACAAGGCCACATATAGATACACAGACAAGGCCACATATAGATACACAGACAAGGCCACATATAGATACACAGACAAGGCCACATATAGATACACAGACAAGGCCACATATAGATACACAGACAAGGCCACATATAGATACACAGACAAGGCCACATATAGATACACAGACAAGGCCACATATAGATACACAGACAAGGCCACATATAGATACACAGACAAGGCCACATATAGATACACAGACAAGGCCACATATAGATACACAGACAAGGCCACATATAGATACACAGACAAGGCCACATATAGATACACAGACAAGGCCACATATAGATACACAGACAAGGCACATATAGATACACAGACAAGGCCACATATAGATACACAGACAAGGCCACATATAGATACACAGACAAGGCCACATATAGATACACAGACAAAGGCCACATATAGATACACAGACGAGGCCACATATAGATACACAGACAAGGCCACATATAGATACACAGACAAGGCCACATATAGATACACAGACAAGGCCACATATAGATACACAGACAAGGCCACATATAGATACACAGACAAGGCCACATATAGATACACAGACAACAGGACACTTCCCTCCACACGGCATTTATACGACTTCACCAACTTCTACACATTTACGATGCCATTATCAGGAACATATAAAGACACTGATGGATGTTACACAGTGCACAGCTATATCAAGTGACTCAATTATTTATTGACATTGTTCCAATGTTAGCGATCATCACTAGGACACCGTGAACTCATTTACGGACATGGAAGTAACACTTCGTTCGTCTAACGACACCATTTCATGATTGTGGATTGACACGTCTCTTGCAATATCAACGCATACGAAATTTTTACACGGAATGTCGAACATTACAACATCGTTATTCACATACCGGACACTTCATCACACTTCAGAACTGTGAACGCAACGAACATATATGGATGCACCTCATCGTCATTACACCTCTGCACACGGCACCGTGACAGGATACTAGGACACTACACATTCACCTCAGAGCGCTACACGGATTGACATTTTTTTTATTGAGTGTGATACCATTCGTCTTCACGCTGAACTGTACGACACGGTTGTAATTATACTTCATTGTGGGCATCAAGCATTCCATACCCACAGCTACTATAACTCAACTCAAACGTCGTCGTTACACCACAGCCAACTACGTATTATGGTTGGTTACGGACTTCCTTAGTCCAGGGTGAAAGTACAAGTTAATTGTACTATCGTTCAAGCCAGGAGCAACAGTCTATTGGGGACACAGCTTCTCTGTTATAAATCAACAAACATACCAATACTCGAGTGGTGACCACGGATCAATTTCTCATTGAACTGATCGACACAATTCTATGTCAAAATTTTTGAACGACAGGAACTCTACTCAGTTATCTATGTATAAGAGAGCCGGAAAAAGGCCAATAATTTTTATTCATTGTTGATTGATGTAATGTTGACTCATAATAAGGCTATTTATTTTATTTGCGGGTGGTTAGAAGGGCCTTGATGAGCTAATGATATCTGATATCTTGATTAGTTCATGAAGGGATTTGTGGGTTGACAGGCGCCAGGTCATTACGAATTAATTTTGTTTGGTTTTGATCTTGTGGGCGTCACCACAATATTATAGTCTCGTCTTTACGTTAGTAGTATAGTTGGAACATTATCCGTCAAAAATGGGGATAAAATTTTGTTATCGTTTGTAAACAGTAATATGTATTTACGTCAGTCGTCGATCGTCTCTTATGATTATTAGTTGTCTTGCGTCACACACATTGTATATTAGACATATTTCTTCATATTTATTTTATAATTTAGATCTGTTTCGTTCATTATAGATATATTTGGTTTATTCTTTTGTTGTGTTCGAATTTACAATACAGAGTTGATTGAGTTCGTGTTTGCTCAACGGTGATACAACACTTACTTTACTATCTGATTGATGGTGATTTGAGATATTATCACAATTTTGTCGATTCTTTTCTTCTCTTGCCTACGTCCATATTTATTTCAGCCAGATAGCTCATTTTACAGGTAGGACAATAGGACAAGATGTCTACGCTGCAATATTTCATTGAAATGGGCGAGAAGACTGGTCTAACTGGTGCTGAGCTTCGAAATTGGGCAAAGCTTGAGTTCAGTGAACAACAGAAACGTGACAAAGAGGAAAGACAACTTCAAGCCACACGTGAGAAGGAGGAAAGACAGGAAAGACAGACAGCAGAGAAGGAAACCAAACAACTGCAGATGGCTCTGGAGAGAGAACTGAAGGAAAAAGAAATAGCTTGGAATGCGAACGAATGGAGGCTAGAGAAAAAGAATTAAATGCGGAAAAAGAGAAGTTAATGATAGAGATGCAAATAAAGGAGAAGCATATGGCTACAGAAGCAGATCTGAAGATGAAACAAATTGTTGCTGAAGCAGAACTTAAAGAGAAACAATTGGCTTTTGATTGGGAGAGACTTGCTACAGAGACACTCTGGAAGGACAAAGAGGTTGAAGGTAACCTAAGGGTCAAGACGCTTGAGATGGAACGTGGAGCTGAAATCGAACGAGAGAAAATGCTGGCTAAGCAGAACGATCCTGTGAAAAAGTACCAAGGTTTATTGAGGAATTTTCAACAAGGTGATTCGGTTAGTTCTTGGATAACGAATTTCGAAGTGCTAGTAAAGCACTACAAAGTTCCGGAGAATGACGTACCAATTCTGTTTCACCGTCACCTCGCGTTAGAGCCGTTGAAAGTGATTGAGTTAATTCCTGAGGATTTATGTACGAACTACAAATATATGCGCGATCGTGTGCTATCACATTTTTCTTAGGATGAATCTGGTTTACGAACTAAGTTTAAAACACTTACACCGAAATCGAATCAAACATTCCTGGATTTCGCTTCGGAAATGTCTTCTAGTTTTGATAAGTGGTGTAAGGCTGCGGATATTAATGATAGTTATGAGAAAGTGAGAGACTTAATTATCAGAGATAGAATGTTATCTGCAATACCAGAACCTATGTCAGTACTTCTTATGGAAAACAAATGTAAAAGTTTAAGTGAGATGGAAACTAAGGGTGAATCTTATTTCAATGCACATAAGGATATGTTTGCTAACTGTGCACAACCTGAATTAGTGATAGGAGCAAGTGCAAAATTTCAAAGAGGAAACAGTAAGTTTAGAAAGTTTAGTAGTGGTAGCAATAGAAGTATTCCTTACAATAGAGAAGGTGATAGACCAAAGAAAGGCCAATTCACCAGATGTCAGTATTGTAGATTATCGCACGGAAACATAGAGATGTGTGATAAACATCCAGGTTATATCGCATATCTGAAAGACATTATTACTAAGAAGAGAAGTAAGTATGACTCTTTTAAAAGAAGCATTAAATGTTTCTCATGTAGGGCGTACGGACACACAAGCAGGTCTTGTCCAATGAGAACTTCCTGGAAGGAAGTCAGTATCGCATATGTGTTGTCTAGTTGTAGTAGCGATTCAGATGATCTAGAGGACACACACGCAGCCATTATAGAGTCATACAAGAACAAAACAGGTAAAGAAGGTAATAATAGTGATGATGACCTTACATCAGCCAATAAGAGACATATTCACGAGGCAAATGCAGCATACACTCGTCAAGGTACTCTGACGATACACCAAGCGTTGGTGAATGGTTTACCAACAACCTGTTTTAGAGATACAGGGTCCGATATTACAGGTGTTAATCACAAACTCATAAGAGAAAGTGATTATACAGGTAAAAGTATTGAGTGCAGGACATTTGGGGGTATAATAGAAATGTACAAAACTGCATGGGTCAGTATAAAATGCCCATACTATAAAGGTCGAGTGTGCGCAGCAGTACTACCAAACCCATGTGCTGGGTTGATAATTGGTAACATCGCAGATGTCAAAGATTACGCTCAAACTATAGAACGCAAACCTGATGTGATACTCACAACAACACAAGAAGAAGGAATTACACATTCATTAAAATTTCAACTGACTGGTAATAACAACAGTGTGGCACACAAAAATAGAACAAAAGTTAAACACAATAGTTACAAACAACAGATGAAATGGGATGTTGTAACCATATTTATGATAAACATGTTGAGTTGGCTTAAATTGACTTTATCTCAGGTTACATACATAGTCACAAACACAGCCTCACAAACAAAGGCATATATTGATGATATTGCGAATAAAAATACAGTCATTCAATCACTCAATAAAATTTACACACAAGTCAATAATAACAAACAAAATTACGATGCATTAATTAATGCGTACTTTATTTGCTTGGCTTGTTTCTGCTACAAATTAATCAAATATACTTTATTGTCGTTATATATACGAGTGAAAGTTATGACAGTGTTCAATTTAACAAAGTTGAAAAGTACAAATATGAACATACGTTCAGTACGGAAACACCATAAGTATGTAAGAAAGAAAGAGAGAAAGAAATAGAATAAAAGAGAAGAATAAAAGAAAAATAGAATGGGATGAAAGTGTTAGGTTCATATTAACACAAAATACATTACAGACACATTTACAGTCTTATTACTTAGAATTCCAAATTTCTTAGATCTAAATCTATATTTGTTCAAAGTGTTCACACTATCTCATATCTACATACTTGGGTGTGTGAAAATATTTTAGTTCTCTATTTTACAGATAATTTTTAGTAACTATATTGTTATTTTATGATGATGAATTGGTTAAGGATTTATTCTTGTTGAGTCATAATATTAGAATATAATTCTGAGTTATTTTCTTAAAAAGTCTTAAATCTTTGAAATGTATGATTTTTCACATGTATATATCTATATTACAGACCTATAAAAATAGTTGGACAGAGGATCATGAGAAATTATTACAACAAATAAAAACTCTATTTAGTACATATCCTATTTGACATTACCTGATATTTCAAAAGACTTTGTTTTACAAACGGATGCTAGTTTACATGCTATTTCAGCGGTATTACTTCAATTACATGAAGGGAAACTACATCCTATTCTTTACTTCAGTAAGAAGCTTCCGAAACTCAGAGAAACTATGCTGTTACTGAATTAGAGGCTCTAGCTTTAATTGAAAGTATTGAGAAGTTCTCTAGATACTTACTAGGTAGCAAATTTCTGGTTCTGTCGGATAACAAACCGTCACAAATTTTCAAATCGGGTCATCCGAAGAATTCTAGAATACATAGATGGTCATTACTATTACAGGACTATGAATTAGACATTTGCCACATTCCTGGAAAAGATAATAATCTTGCTGACATTCTGAGTCGATTATAGAATGGCAGATTTTCTTGTTGATTATTTAGAGTTGAATTAGAGTTATAGTTCTTGTTGTATTAAGTTCAAAGTTCAGATATATATTGAGTTGATTACGTATTACAAGCCTTATTAGTGGGTCAAGATAACAATAACCAACATGTTAAGATAGGTTATTTGATTAAATATTATAAATAAGGTACTTTTGTATCTGATATGTGTTCAAAACAGAGCAACGGCAAGGATGAAAGTTATTAACAGACAGAAGGACTTCCGATTGGAAAGAACTCAGAAACACTTGAGTATAAAGTTGTAATTGTGAATGACTATATTTGATTTATTTAGCATTTATATTAGTTAATGAGAAATGATGGGTCCGAAGGGTATGTGTCATGTTACGCTATATGTTTATGAATCAGTACAACAGGAGCTAAAATGACAATATAGGATCAGGCGAGACTCCAAATCCCAAAGGAAAATATCGGGAAAAAGTTAAGGTGGAATCACAGACAAGCACCCTACCCATTAAATGACAATACGAAAACAAGTAACGACTACGACTAACATCATTATTACCCTCGTCCTAGAACTAGGACATACTTGTCATTAGGACAAGGTAGGGACTAATATTCAATTATTAGTTGAACTGATCCCATAGGATCAGTCACTCGACGTTCGACGTAGGGTTCGGACAGGTGGGCGTGCCCGTTATGTTGCATTTATAATGTTTTTTTTTTTAGGGTTAATGATGTGGTAAATCCCAGAACTATGTGGTGGTGGGTAAAAGAAAATTATGGTTACAGTTGTAAGTATCATATATGATGATTATGAAAGGAAAAAATGACATAGCATTTTTTTTTCTGGAAGGGGGCATTATGCCACATAGTGGTCAAGCTCACACGCACCACATAATGGGAATTAGGAGATTCCCAGTCTAACAATAGAATGACTTGACCACTAGGGAAAACTAAGGACGACGTAAGCATCGCCAAGACAACAACAGAGGTGACTTCGAGAAAGCACATCAAGACGGCTGTGTGTGTTTTTCCCTGAAAGCTCCGTGAGCAAAAGTTTTGATCATTTAGGGCAAGGCATTGTTACTGAGTAAGGGATATCGCCCGCTTATATAGCATTCTTGTCATACTCAGGACCAGGACATATATCAAGTATAGACAACGAGTTATTTTGGACATTAGCTACAATATGCTTTAGGAGATTGGGTAATTATAGAATTAGATGAACGGTCAAGTGTGTATTAACATATATAACGTCCCGTACCCGTGTTAGGGTCCCGTTATATGATACAACAGTATTGTGTTCATTTGTCTAAAAAGAGAGCAGATCCGAAATAAAAGGATTTATCTCAAAATTATATCAGTCTTCAAGGTGAGCGACTTTTGTTACATATTGTTCTCTAGTTCGAGTTCTAACGCTTCGGCGGTTGTAAGCATGTTGAGACACCTGTGCCAACTTTGGGCTCAATATCAACTTGGAGAAGACTGTAGTTATGTACCAGCCAGCTCCAGGGAATTAATCACACCTGTGCGAATATCAAAGTGAATGGATCATAGACTAAGTGTTGTGGACAAATTCACCTAACTTGGCAGCACCGTGTCACAAGCTGCCACAATCGATGACGAAGTGAATGCAAGAATCTCCAAGGCCAGCGAGGACTTTGGCAGGACTGTACAAGAATGTAGTGGGACAGAAATGGAATAAGCCTGCAAACAAAGCTGAAAGTCTACAAAGCAGTTGTATTATCCACACTGCTATATGCTTGTGAAACCTGGACTGTTTATCAGCGATACGCTAGGAAATTAAACCACTTCCATACAGTCTGCCTAAGGAAGCTATTGAAGATTAAATGGCAAGACAAGATCCCAGATACTGAAGTCCTAGAAAGAGCAGTCCGTGCCCAGTATCCACACTCTACTGAATGAAGAATCAGATGCGATGAAGCTGGTCACTTGATTCGCATGCCAGATCACAGGCTTCATAAAAGCATTTTTTTAAAAATAAAGCTGCGTTATGGTAAACGCTCCCAGGGAGGCCAGGGGAAACGCATTAAAGACACTCTGAAGATCTGACTAAAAGCTTTCGGAATGCATCTTGACGCCTGGGAGACTTCTGCCAAAAGCTGAAATTCGTGGCGTACATCATTACGCAAGGGTGCAGTCACTTGTGAAGCAACCAGAACTGCAAGACCTGTGAAGAAAACGCTGCACAGAAAAACCACTGCAGGAGATCCTCATTCTGGAACATCAAGCATTCTTTGCCCACATTGTGAAAGAACATTTCGAGCCAAAATAGGCCTAATCAGCCATCTTAGAACTCACGGCTCCATGCTTTCAACCTCACTGGATGAAATGAATAGTCATCATCATTCTTGATGGACAAACACCAGCCATCTTAGAACTCACGGCGCCATACTTTCAACCCCAATGGATGAAATGAATGGTCATCATAATTCTTGATGGACAAACAATAAACACAATATTGTTGTTAATGATGTTGTTGGAGATGATGCTGCTGTTGATGATGTTGTTGTGGTTTACGATGTTGTTGATCAACTTGTTGTCATGAATGATATTGTTCTTGTTTGTAAAGCTGTTCATAATGTTGCTGTTGATGTTGTTGTTGTTGTAGATGGAGTTTACGATGTTGTTGTTGTTGTAGATGGAGTTTACGATGTTGTTGTTGACGTCCTTATCGTTGGTGATGATGTCATTGGTAATGCTATTAATGATGTAATTATTGTTTATATTACTACTATTGTTGGTATTTTTCTAGCTGCTCGTGTCAAAAACAATATGATACATGCATATTTACCATCATCATTCAAGGCCGGACACACAAATTCCGGAGTTTTGCATTCGGTATCCAGCCATTCTTTCTGGTTATTATAACCGTATCCAGTAAAGTTCCTCTGTTCACAAAACGTGCTGTTCCACGGGTCACAGATCCCTGCAATATGAGAGATCAATCCCCATTGAGTGAGATCAATACCTAATATCAGAAATAAATATCTAATATCAGAGATCAATCCCTAAAGTCAGAGATCAATCCCTAATGTGAGAGATCAGACTCTAATGTGAGAGATCAGACCCTAATGTGAGAGATCAATCCCTCGTGTGATTAATCAATCCCTAATGTGGAAGATCAATCCCCAGTGTGAGAGATCAATCCCTAATGTGAGAGATCAATCTCTCATGTGATTAACCAATCCCTAATGTGGGAGATCAATCCTCAGTGTGAGAGATCAATCCCTAATGTGAGAGACCAATCCTCAGTGTGAGAGACCAATCCCCAATGTGAAAGATCAATCCCCAATGTAAAATATCAATCCCAAATGTGAGAAACCAGACCCTAATTTGAGAAATCAATCCCTAGTGTGAGAAACCAGACTCTAATTTGATAAATCAATCTCTAATGTGAGAGATCAATCCCTAATGTGAGAGATCAATCCCTAATGTGAGAAACAAGACCCTAATTTGATAAATCAATCCCTAATGTGAGAGACCAATCCCCAATGTGAGAGATCAATCCCCAATGTGAAAGATCAATCCCCACTGTGAGAAACCAGACCCTAATTTGAGAAATAAATCCCTAATGTAAGAGATCAAACCCTAATGTGAGAGATCAGACCCTAATGAAAGAGATCTCAGACCCTAATTGAGAGATCAATCCCTAATGTGAGAGATCAATCCCTAATGTGAGAGATCAATCCCTAATGTGAGAGATCAATCCCCAATGTGGAAGATCCATCGCTAATGTAAAAGATCAATCCCGAATGTGAGAGATCAATCCCTAATGTGATAGATCAATCCCTAATGTGAACGATCAATCCCCAATGTGGAAGATCCATCCCTAATGTAAAAGATCAATCCCGAATGTGAGAGATCAATCCCCAATGTGAGAGATCAATCCTCAATGTGAGAGATCAATCTCCAATAAATGTTTTTCACAAAATCTGACCATGTATGTAATATCTTATGTTTTTTTCTATTATAATTTTCCCATCTTCTGTTTTCAGGCAGCATGTTGATGTAGGTGTTCTTTTATTAATAAGCTCCTGAATTCTGTTGTGCATCACTTTGGTAGTTTTACTACTGTATTATTTTTTTTTTAAAAATGTCTATGCAATTATTTTCAAGCCATGCTTCTTTTCCTTCTTTACATAATTTTCTGACTATTCTGTGAATTTATTCATATCTGTCAGGATTATTTTTGCTGTGGCTTCTTGTTTGCATTAGTTGTAAAATTTCTTCAGTCATCCATTTCTTATTACATACTGACATATGCCTGGGTCATTGACAGTGAGGTGAGTGACCTGGTAGCGAGGCTACGAGAAAAACAACCTGCCATGTGAAATAATAGTGAGGGTGAGGGCAGAACCCCAGGGTGGATGGGGTGAGAGACAGTGTATTTTGTGTGAAGTCAGGGGACTTCAGGGGACAGTGGATGTTTTGGACTCCGAGCTGGTCGGTGATCTAAGGAGAGGAGCGGAGTTAGGTAGTGAGCTCCGTCCTGGGTAGGGTTGTTCTCTGAGTTTTGAATGGAGGCCTGAACCCAAAGTGGGTTGGATAGTTAGTGAAGGCTAGACTCAGTGCGTGGTTTGTAGTTTGTGAGGTCCAGTCGTGGATATTAGCTGCATAACTGTCTTGTGAATTGAAGATTAATAAGGCCTTGAGAAGGCAGTAATGTGTGCTGGTTAAGTTGGTGAGGAGGATATATATATATACATTCTGTGGAGTATATTGTTTTCTGGATATAGAAATATGTTCCGTTTGTCCGTGTTATTTCTGCATTAAAGGATTATGTGCGCCAACTCAATCTTGTTTAATGACTGGGGGATGTGTACTGCGGGGGTGAGTTGCATTGTGAGACAGGTAGCTAGCTCAACTTACACTCCATAGTGACATACAAGGAACATTGAAACCTAGACAACGACCATCTCACTCAGTTATTATAAAGAACATCGTGAGACATACTTTCTTTAATTTTGGGATAGTTGCTTCTGCAGCCAAAAAATTTGAATTCTTCAAAACGTCCCATTGATCATCCACATCTTGAAATAAGATCTCTAGATCAGATAATACATCAAATCTTTTGTTTACTTCTATGTTAAAATTTTCTTGTATTTCCTTGTCATGTTTTAATGCACACAGATCATATTTAGTGTTTCCTGGTGTATTGATTATGCTATACCGAAATGTAACAAATAATACCATACCTAGATGTGAGAGATAATACTATACCTGAGAGATATTATTATACCTGGATGTGAGAGATTACACAATGCCTTGTTGTGATAGATTATACTACACCTGGATGTGATAGATTATACCATACCTGGATGTGAGAGATTACACCATACCTGGATGTGAGAGATTACACTATACCTGGATGTGAGAGATGACACCATACCTGGATGTGAGAGATTACAACATACCTGGGTGTGAGAGATTACACTATACCTAGATGTGAGAGATTATACTATACCTGGATGTGAGAGATTGTACTATACCTAGATGTGATAGATTATACCATACCTGAATGTGAGAGATTATACCATACCTAGATGTGAGAGATTACATCATACCTGAATGTGAGAGATTATACCATACCTAGATGTGAGAGATTACACCATACCTGGATGTGAGAGATTACAACATACCTGGATGTGAGAGATTATACCACGCCAGGATGTGAGAGATTATACCATACTTGGATTTGAGAGATTACACCATACCTGAATGTAAGAGATTATACCATACCTAGATGTGAGAGATTACATCAATCCTGGATGTGAGAGATTACACCAAACCTGGATGTGAGAGATTACACCATACCTGGATGTGAGAAATGACACCATACCTGGATGTGAGAGATTACACCATACCTGGATGTGAGAGATTACACCATACCTGGATGTGAGAGATTACACCATACCTGGATGTGAGAGAATACACCATACCTGGATGTGAGAGATTACACCATACCTGGATGTGAGAGATTACACCATACCTGGATGTGAGAGATTACACTATACCTGGATGTGAGAGATTACACCATACCTGGATGTGAGAGATTACACCATACCTGGATGTGAGAGATTACACCATACCTGGATGTGAGAGATTACACCATACCTGGATGTGAGAGATTATACCATACCTGGATGTGAGAGATTACACCATACCTGGATGTGAGAGATTACACCATACCTGGATGTGAGAGATTATACCATACCTGGATGTGAGAGATTATACCATACCTGGATGTGAGAGATTACACCATACCTGGATGTGAGAGATTACACCATACCTAGATGTGAGAGATTACACCATACCTGGATGTGAGAGATTACACCATACCTGGATGTGAGAGATTACACCATACCTGGATGTGAGAGATTACACCATACCTGGATGTGAGAGATTACACCATACCTGAATGTGAGAGATTACACCATACCTGGATGTGAGAGATTACACCATACCTGGATGTGAGAGATTACACCATACCTGGATGTGAGAGATTACACATACCTGGATGTGAGAGATTACACCATACCTGGATGTGAGAGATTACACCATACCTGGATGTGAGAGATTACAACATACCTGGATGTGAGAGATTACACCATACCTGGATGTGAGAGATTACACCATACCTGGATGTGAGAGATTACACCATACCTGGATGTGAGAGATTACACCATACCTTGATGTGAGAGATTACACCATACCTGGATGTGAGAGATTACACCATACCTGGATGTGAGAGATTACACCATACCTGGATGTGAGAGATTATACCATACCTGGATGTGAGAGATTACACCATACCTGGATGTGAGAGATTACACCATACCTGGATGTGAGAGATTACACCATACCTGGATATGAGAGATTACACCATACCTGGATGTGAGAGATTATACCATACCTGGATGTGAGAGGTTACACCATACCTGGATGTGAGATACCGCCTGTAAATGTTGGCGTGTCACCTTCTTTCCAAATGCAGCCAGGATCACCGAGTTCTACCCCATTGGGCACCCCATCGCCATCTGAATCTGCCTGACACAACTCTACCGTCCATCTCTGTGGATATGTATTATGTTACACGCTCGCAATCACCGATAGTCAAGGTCTCTCAGATAAATACATTATCGTCGTTGTCATCACTAATCTCACTTCATCATTCGTATCTTCATTAACAGCTCAAACATCATCATCATCATCATCATCATCATCATCATCATCATCATCATCATCATCATCATCATCATCATCATCATCATCATCATCATCATCATCATCATAATCATCATCATCATCATCCATATTCATCATCCATCATCAACATCCATCATCATCATCCATGATCATCATCTTCATCATCATTATCGTCATAATTTCAGCAGCACTAATTGTCTAGTTGAACGAGTGTTGTCTCTCCGCGGTGTTTTCTCAGTTATTGTCACTCACTGTCTCTTCTTTCTTCTGGTTGTGCTTTCAGCTGTTTGTTTATTACATCGTGGAACTGCAGTCCAACTCTAGTTTGTCCACAGTGAAGAGGATTCAACACAGCCCAGCCAAGGAGGAGGATTCCCATTGCCCCGGCCACAATGAGGATTTACCCTAGCCCGGCCACAGTAAGGAGGATTCCCTCTAGCCCGGCCACAGTGAGGAGGATTCCCTCTAGCCCGGCCACAATAAGGAGGATTCCCTCTAGCCCGGCCACAATCAGGAGGATTCCCTCTAGCCGGCAACAGTGAGGAGGATTCCCTCTAGCCTGGCCACAGTGAGGAGGATTCCCTCTAGCCCGGCCACAGTGAGGAGGATTCTCTCTAGCCGGTCACAGTCAGGATGATTCCCTCTAGCCCGGTCACAATCAGGAGGATTCCCTCTAGCCCGGCCACATTGAGGAGGATTCCCTCTAGCCCGGTCACAGCCAGGAGGATTCCCTCTAGCCTGGCCACAGTGAGGAGGATTCCCTCTGGCCTGGCCACAGTGAGGAGGATTCCCTCTGGCCTGGCCACAGTGAGGAGGATTCCCTCTGGCCTGGCCACAGTGAGGAGGATTCCCTCTGGCCTGGCCACAATCAGGAGGATTCCCTCTAGCCTGGCCACAGTGAGGAGGATTCCCTCTGGCCTGGCCACAGTGAGGAGGATTCCCTCTGGCCTGGCCACAGTGAGGAGGATTCCCTCTAGCCCGGTCACAGCCAGGAGGATTCCCTCTAGCCCGGTCACAGCCAGGAGGATTCCCTCTAGCCGGTCACAGCCAGGAGGATTCCCTCTAGCCCGGTCACAGCCAGGAGGATTCCCTCTAGCCCGGCCACAGTCAGGATGATTCCCTCTAGCCCGGTCACAATCAGGAGGATTCTCTCTAGCCGGTCACAGTCAGGATGATTCCCTCTAGCCCGGTCACAATCAGGAGGATTCCCTCTAGCCCGGCCACATTGAGGAGGATTCCCTCTAGCCCGGCCACAGTCAGGAGATTCCCTCTAGCCCGGCCACAGTGGTGGGTGGAAGATATGTGCATGTAGCGGTGGTTGTGGGTGTGGGGATGTGTGTATGGGTGATGGATGTGTGTGGGTGTGGGATGTTTGGGTGGATGGGTGGGGGTGTTGTGTGTGTGGGTGTGTGGGTGAGGGACGTGTGGGTGAATGTGTCAGGGGTGGTAATGTGTGTGGGTTGGGAGATGGGTGAGTAATGGGTGTGGGTGGTGGATCTGGGGATTTTTCTGTGGGTGGGGGATATGTCTGGGTGGGTGGCTTGTGTGTGGCTGGATGGAGGATGTATGTGTGGGTAGTGAGGGTGATTGTAGGGAGGATGTGTGGGTGGGTAGGGGATGTGTGGGGAGATGTGTGTGTGTGGGTGAGGGATGTGTATTGGGGATGTGTGTGGGTATGGTGTTGTGTGGGAAGGGAGATGGATGTGGATAAATGATGTGTGTGTGGTTGGGTGGAGTATGGTTGGGTGTGGGTGTGCGGGTGGGTGAAGGATGTGTGTGAGGGTGTGTGTGTGTTTAGATAGGTGGTTTTAATGTGCGAGTGTGGGTGGGTAGATGGGAGATGTATATGTTGATGAGTGGGTGAGGGATGTGTGGGTGTTAGTGATTGTGGGATAAGTACGTGTGTGGAGGGATGTGTGAGGGGATGAGTGGGGGATGTGTGTCTGGGTTGTGTGTGCGTGGATATGAGGTGTCCGTTTGTGAATGGGGTATGTGTTGGTGGGTAGGGGTGTGTGCGAGAGATGTGTGTATGGGTGGGGAGATGTGTGTGTGTGTGGGTGTGGATGTGTGTGTATATGGGTAGGGGTGTGTGGTTAAGGGATGTGTGGCTTCAGGATGGGTGGGTTGAGGATGTGTGCGTGGGTAGAGGATGTGTGGGTGGGTGATTGTATATGGGTAAGGGTGTGTGGTTAAGGGATATGTGGTTAAGGGATGTTTGGTTGGGGGATGGGTGGGTGGAGGATGTGGCGGTGGATAGAGGATATGTAGATGTGTGAGTGTGTGTAGGTTAGAAAATGGTGGGGGATGTTTTTATGGGTGGGCTTGAAAATTGTGAGTGGACTGGGGGAGATGGGAGATTATGTGGGTGGGTGCAGAATTTGTGTGTGGGTAGTTGCGGGATATGTGAGTTGGCGGGCAGATGTTTGTGTGTGTGCGTTGGGGAGATGTGGTTGAGGGATGTGTGTTTGGCTGGGTGGTTGGAGGTGTGTGGGTGGAATAGGATATGTGAGTAGGTGATTGTTGTTGGGTAATGGGACGGGTGGAGGACATGTGAGTGGGTGGGAAGATATGTGTAAGTTGGTGGATGTGTGTGGGTGGGGGATGTGTGGGTTGGGGAATGTATGTGTGCTTGGGGTGTTGGGTGGATGTGATGTGTGGTGGGTGGATGTGTGTGTCGATGGGGAGATGTGTAGGTGTGGGGATGTGGTGGGTGGGTCGGGACATGTATGTGTGTCTGGGGGTGTGTGTGTGGTGGTTGGGTGGGGTGTGGGGTGAATGGGGGATGTGTGGGTGGGTGGTGGATGTGTCGCATAACATGGTAATATGCATTGTTTATGTTTACAAAATTCATTTGACAATGTTTTTTCCTATGCACTATTGATGAGCGAAAGATGAGTGATTGGAAGGGCCGAATGTAAGACTGGCCTGCGTGCCAAATTTGTTACCCTTTGAAAATAAAGTCCGTTCGTTCATTCGTTCGTTCGTACAGTCAGGAGGATTCCCTCTAGCCCGGCCACAGTCAGGAGGATTCCCTCTAGCCCGGCCACAGTCAGGAAGATTCTCTCTCTCTCTCTCTTTCTCTCTCTCTCTCTCTCTCTCTCTCTCTCTCTCTCTCTCTCTCTCTCTCTCTCTCTCTATATATATATATATATATATATATATATATATATATATATATATATATATATATATATATATATATATATATATATACCATACGGGTAATGTGAAAAACAGACATGGATGATATTCTCCAGGTTCTCGTACAAGTTGTCGTCGAATCTATTTATCCACATGCCTACGGCGTAGCAACTCAGCAACAATCTATATATATATATATATAAGGGTCGTTCATTTGAAACCCGTTCAGATGGCTTTATTACTAAAGCATGAAAGAAACATCAACAGGTGTGGAAGAATTAAACAAAGCATTCATTTTTTATGAATTATGCACCATGGGTTGGTCAGAAGAAGTCACCGTAGGCATTCAGACAAGCATCCCATTGCTTAGGTAGGCGGCGAATGCCGTACGCAAAAATAGATTGTGGTTGCTCATTGAACCAAGCGTTTATCGCGTTCATTACGTCTGCATCTGTGTGAAATCGATGCCCCTTGAGAGCTTTATTTAGAGGTCCGAACAAATGCAAACTCGCATGTTGACAAATCAGGACTATAGGCTGGATTTTGCAGAATTACCCACTTCTTCCAAGCTAATGCTTTCTGCACAATCTTTGCAACATGCGGACGAGCATTATCGAGCAACAAAATCACACCGCGAGAAAGCATGGCGGGTCGTTTATTGTTGATGGCTTTTTGCAGCTTGTCTAGTGTTTCCAAGTAGTGGGTAGAGTTGATGTGACACCAGTTTCTTTAAAGTCGGTCAACAATAGCCCTTCATGGTCAGAAAATGCGCTCAGCATAATCTTATCAGCGGAAACCTGTAACTTGAATAGTTTGGCTTTTGGTGATCAGCATGCTTCCATTGCATGCTCTCTCTTTTGCTGCTCGGCTCAAAGTGGTGACACCATGATTTATCGCCTGCCACTATGCAGAAGAGAAATGCATCACCCTCCACTCTGTAACGCAGCAAGTGGTTCAAACACCATCCCATGCGTTCCTCTTTTTGGTGGTCGGTCAACATCCGTGGTACTCACTGTGAATACACCTTCCGATATTGCAGTTACCTTTTGAATTGTTCCAACTGACACATCAAATTCTTTTGCTAGCGAACGTATGCTTCGAGAACGGTTCATCTGTACTGCTGCATCAGTTTTGGCGAAGTTTTTTTTTTCTGTTGCAACAATATGCGCTGGACCCGGCAGTCGAAGATCTGTCGTGAATTGACGTTCTTTCCGAAACATTCGTATCCAGTCTGTCACTGTTGTCTTCGACACACATTTGTTACCGTACGCTGCCTGCATTCTGCGATGAATATCCACTGGTCGACATCCTTCAAATGAAAGAAACTGTATCACCGATCTTTCGGCTTCTTTGGACGGATTTTGGATCAACCCGGCCATTTTCTCAGCGGTCAGAAACAGAACCTATGCATTATGGAACAATAAGCACGTGCTATGTTATTCATTAGTCAGTACTTATCACATGACTATGACATGATCATGTTCGACGTACGCAATTACGCGCGGTGCAGCACGAACGAATTTCAAATGAACGTTCCTAATATTTCTCTAACATTCTTGACTGATCGCTCTAGTTGAAGATGTTTATGTATAAGTTGTCTAGATTAAAGTAACTTATGTGTTAAAGAAATCTGGAGAACGTGTGGCGAGGGTTTGGAGAAGATAGTTGCTGTTAGGTTGCTGAGATTCTTGGAAATGGAAGATCTACTCCAAAGAGGATTGGGCTAGAGGGGGTAGGTACTGGCCAGGAAAACACCTTATAACATGCTGCATTATTTGATTTTGATGTTTATGAAAAGCTCCAGAAAATACAGGAAACAACGGCAGCAGCACTGGATCACAGAATGCAGCAGATATGAGATAACAGAGTCAGATATGATCTCTTCGTGCACACATCTTAAGGAGATGGGTGTTAGTCCCTGGGTGGTGAATGTTATAGCAGCTACTCTGCATTCTTGTAGGGTTGTCCTCCGCTTGGGTTCATGAATCTCAGAGGCGTACATTATTACCGCGGGATTACTACAAGGATCTGCAATATCGCCTGTGATATTCAATATTTAAACAATCAAGATTGCCAGCATTAAAGCGCCAGGGATTGGAAGCATACTGACATTTGCAGATGATGTCCTTGTGTATAGGCAGGGGAGAGACAGGATGCAAATAGCACACGAGTTGCAGAAGACTACACAAAGTGATCGATTGATGTACAGAGATGAGTTGTGTTATTAACTCAGATAATGTGTCTGTGTTATGTTGCTCTCTGGACAAACGGATTGTTAAGGCTGACGTCCCAGGTCTCATAATAAATGGTTGAATGTTTACCGGGGAGAATACACATGTTGATTTCATACTGCCCCAGGCCTCATAATAAATGGCGGGGAATACACATGTTGATTTCATACTGCCCCAGGCCTCATAATAAATGGCGGGGAATACACATGTTGATCTCATACTGTCATAGGTCTCATAATAAATGGCGGGGAATACACATGTTGATTTCATACTGTCCCAGGTCTCATAATTAATGGCGGGGAATACACATATTGAGTTCATACTGCCCCATGTCTCATAATTAATGGCGGGGAATACAATGTGGATCTCATATTGTCACAGGTCTCATAATAAATGGCAGAATGTTTACCAGGGAGAATACACAGGTTGATTTCATACTGTACCAGGTCTCATAATAAATGGCGGCGAATACACATGTTGATTTCATACTGTCTCAGATCTCAAAATAAATGGTGGAATGTTTACCAGCGAGAAAACACATGTTGATCTCATGCTGCCCCAGGTCTCATAATAAATGGCGGGGAGTACACATGTTGGTCTCATACTGTTCCAGGTCTCATAATAAATGGCGGGAATACACATGTTGGTCTCATACTGTTCCAGGTCTCATAATAAATGGCGGAATGTTTACCAGGGAGAAAACACATGTTGATTTCATATTGTAGTCGGTATTCCAGTAAACACAACCAATGTCAACCACAGCCAAGTGTAGCAATTTTTCGTTCATTTGAATTTAAGATTCAAGCTGGCTTCTGTCGTTGAACAAGTCTGAACTTCCACTTCTGCTGTAATACGCTACGCTAAATTTTAACTTGAGTAGACAATCTTTTAGACTATTATTGCCGTCATCACTGATCTAATTTTAGCTTCACAATGTCCTTTATCATCTTTCTGCTGTAAACTAAAAACACCCAAACATAAATACTCACGTTGTTTGCACGACCAAAGTCCACCCCAAAAGTATTCAATGATCCAGTTCCATATGAATCGAAGTGTCCTACCGCGAGCCAGATTCTTCCAGTTTGGCAGGGATGTGGAACTGACAATCCGTTCGGTATCCTTTTTTGGTACTCCGGATATGACGTCACACAGTGTGTGAGCAGTACTGCGAGAAGCAGTCTGAAAATGGAAGGTAAAACTGATTACACAGTACGGGTATTGATAGGCAGTTATACGACCTGACCAGAAACCTGAGGGTCCGTGATGTGAGAGAGCCATCATATTTTGTAGGCGTGAATGCACGGAACAGATGGTCAGACTTTACCTCACTTAGCGAGACGACGAACGCAGCTGTCGAGCTTTCGTCAGACGGAGCTCATGACATAACCAGCATAGCTATATACCATCTACGTTAACTCGCTGTCTAGGCACTCATATTAGAAAGATACATAATATTTGTATTACTGGTCAGTCAGTCAGTCAGTCAGTCAGTCAGTCAGTCAGTCAGTTAGTCAGTCGAGGTTCCAACTTCACGGCAACGGGTCGTCCCCATTATGCTCCATTCCCGTGCCAGCGAATATCACACAAAATGCTTCTCATTGTCCAATGTGAAAAGTGGAATAGACGGGAGTCTCGGCAATCCAAAAGCCCGCACAGGTACACTGTGCATAATGCCGCCATCAGAATATCAACACAAAATTCATCCACGAATACTACAGTTCATCGTCGATGGACTCGGCAGTCACCAGAAAGACCTCATTGACCCGGGTTTTCTCACATTGCTCGGTCTTTTACCGCAGGGCGACCCACCGAAAGTGACGCACAAAGCACGAACTCCGCAGCTTCAGCGCCGACTCTCAGGAGTCTCCCAAAAAATGCACTCATGAACCAAAAGGGCAAAACAGTAAATTCAGCAACCCCCGGTAGCCATTGTTCCGAACATGCAGTTCACTGTACAGGACAGATGTAAAAGCATTCCACGCGAATTTCACAGCTCACGGTGTCGCCCACGCACTCACTCAGTAGCAAAGCGACGGAACCATGTACTACCAGTCCAAC
Source organism: Cepaea nemoralis (assembly GCA_014155875.1). Lineage (NCBI taxonomy): Eukaryota > Metazoa > Mollusca > Gastropoda > Stylommatophora > Helicidae > Cepaea > Cepaea nemoralis. The sequence continues at coordinate 288,225 of JACEFZ010009729.1, read as the reverse complement.
ATGAGGAAAATGCGATTGCAAACCGTAGCCACAAGCATAAACACGCCACAGGCCTTAACTGCTGAACGCCTAACCGCCATGCTGGCGACCGGAAGTCCTGTATTACTGTGTGTGTGTATTACTGGACACATCAGCAGAGATGTTCACATATATGGGAACAACAGGCACTGACCACATCACAAACAGAGCGCTGTTACACTGACAACATCACCCACAGACCGCCGTGACACTGACCACATCACCAACAGAGCGCAGTGACACTGATCACATTACCAACAGAGCGCGGTAACACTGACCACATCGCCAACAGAGCGCCGTGACACTGACCACATCACCCACATCCAGCAGTGACACTGATCACATCACCCACAGACAGCCGTGACACTGACCACATCACCAACAGAGCGTGGTAACACTGACCACATCACCAACAGAGCGCCGTGACACTGACCACATCACCAACAGAGCGCCGTGACACTGACCACATCACCAACAGAGCGCCGTGACACTAACCACATCACAAACGGAGCTCCGTGACACTGACCACATCACCAACAGAGCGCGGTAACACTAACCACATCACCAAAAGAGCGCCATCAGGTCAGTGTCACGGCTGTCTGTTGGTGATGAACAGACAGTCGTGACACTGACCAAAGCACACACAGACAGCCGTGACACTGACCACATCACCCACAGAGCGCCGTGACACTGACCACATCACCCACAGACATCCATGACACTGACCACAGCACCCACAGGCAGCCGTGACACTGACCACATCACCCACAGACAGCCGTGACACTGACCACATCACAAACAGAGCGCGGTAACACTGACCACATCAACAACAGAGCGACGTCATGTCAGTGTCACGGCTGTCTGTTAGTGATGTTGGTGAACAGATAGCCGTGACACTGACCACATCACCAGCAGACAGCCGAGGCACTGACCACATCACCCGCAGACAGCCGTGACACTGACCACATCACACACAGAAAGCAGTGACACTGACCACATCACCCACAGACAGCCGTGACACTGACCACATGACCAAAAGAGCGCAGTGACACTGATCACATAACCAACAGAGCGCGGTAACACTGACCACATCACCAACAGACCGTCGTGACACTGACCACATCACCAACAGAGCGATGTGACACTGACCACATCACCAACAGATCACCGTGACAATGACCACATCACCAACAGAGCGCCGTGACACTGACCACATCACCAACAGAGCGCCGTGACACTGACCACATCACCAACAGAGCTCCGTGACACTGACCACATCACCAACAGAGCGACGTGACACTGACCACATCACCAACAGAGCGCAGTCAGGTCAGTGTCAAGCCAGTCTGTTGGTGATGTTGGTGAATAGACAGTCGTGACACTGGCCAAATCACGCACAGACAGCCGTGACACTGACCACATCGCCCACAGACAGCCGTGACACTGACCACATCGCCCACTGACAGCCGTGACACTGACCACATCACTCACAGACAGCCGCGACACTGACCACATCACCCACAGACAGCCGTGACACTGACCACATCACAAACAGACAGCAGTGACACTGACCACATCACCCACAGACAGCCGTGACACTGACCACATCACCAACAGAGCGCGATAACACTGACCACATCATCAACAGAGCCCCGTCAAGTCAGTGTCACGGCTGTCTGTTGGTGATGTTGGTGAACAGACAGTCGTGACTCTGACCACATCAACCGCAGACAGCCGTGACACTGACCACATCACCCGCAGACAGCCGTGATACTGACCACATCACCCACAGACAGCCGTGACACTGACCACATCACCCACAGACAGCCGTGACACTGACCACATCACCCACAGACAGCCTTGACATTGACCACATCACCAACTGAGCGCCTTCAGGTCAGTGTCACGGCTGTCTGTTCTTGATGTTGGTGAACAGACAGCCGTGACACTGACCACATCACCCGCAGACAGCCTTGAAACTGACCACATCTCTCACAGACAGCCGTGACACTGACCACATCACCCACAGACAGCCGTGACACTGACCACATAACCCACAGACTGCCATGACACTGATCACATCACCAACAGAGCGCCGTGACACTGTTAACATCACCAACAGAGCGCGGTAACAATGACCACATCACGAACAGATCGCCGTGACACTGACCACATCACCAACAGAGCGCCGTGACACTGACCACATCACCAACAGAGCGCGGTAACACTAACCACATCACCAACAGAGCGCCGTCAGGTCAGTGTCACGGCTGTCTGTTGGTGATGTTGGTGAACAGACAGTCGTGACTCTGACCACATCACGCACAGACAGCCGTGACACTGACCACATCACCCACAGACAGCCGTGACACTGACCACATCACCAACAGAGCGCTGTGACACTGACCACATCACCCACAGATAGCCGTGACACTGACCACATCACCCACAGACAGCCGTGACACTGACCACATCACACACAGACAGCCGTGACACTGACCACATCACCAACAGAGCGCGGTAACACTGACCACATCACCAACATAGCGCATCAGGTCAGTGTCACGACTGTCTGTTGGTGATGTTGGTGAACAGACAGCCGTGACACTGACCACATCACCCGCAGACAGCCGTGAAACTGACCACATCACCTGCAGACAGCCGTGACACTGACTACATCACCCGCAGATAGCCGTGACACTGACCACATCACCCACAGACAGCCGTGACACTGACCACATCACCTACAGACAGCCGTGACACTGACCACATCACCCACAGACAGCCGTAACACTGACCACATGACTAACAAAGTGACGCGATACTGAGCACATTACAAGAGGACATAGTCGACATAAGTTACTGGACATAGTGGGCAATGGCGTATTGAACATTGTGGGCATAAGGTAGTGGACATAGTGGAAATAAGGTAGAGGGCATAATGGACATTAGGTATTGGACATAATTGACATTAAGTAGTGGAAATAGTGGACATAAAATAGTGGACATAGTGGAAATAATTTATTGAGCATAGTGGGCATATGGTAGAGGATATAGTGGACGTAAGGTAATGGGCATAAGGTTGAGTTTATAGTGGACATAACGTACCAACCCATTATTTATATAAACGTATCGGCTCTGGAGTTGTCAATTGTTCAGTATCTCGCTAATCGGCCCTGGGGGGGGGGGGGGGGGGGGTTATTTTGTTCAATATCGCGCTAATCGCCTTCATTTTTCAAGACCCAGTTTAGACAAGGTCCACCTGCGAGTTCATGTCAATATTCAAATCCCTTTCGATGTGAATTCAAACCCGTGATCACCGACCAGCATGCTAGCGTGATAGCCCCTGCGCTACCAAGGTCCCTTATGGGGAGAGGTTGCGCTACTAGGGTCCCTTAAAGGGAGAGATTGCTCTATTAAAGTCCCCTAAGAGGAGAGGTTGCTCTACCAAAGTCCCATAGGGGAAGAGGTTGCTCTACTAATGTCCCCTAGGGGAAGAGGTTGCTCTAGCAAGGTCCCCTATGGTGAGAGGATGCTCTACCAAAGTCCCCTAGGAGGAGAGGTTGCGCTACTAGTGTCCCCTAAGGGGAGATGTTGTACTAGAAAGTCGTCTAAGGGGAGAGGATGCTCTCTACTGACATCATGGACACAATTACTGACACCATGGACACATTTACTGACACCATGGACATGATTACTGACACCATGGACACATTTACTGACACCATGGACATAATTACTGACATCATGGACATAATTACTGACATCATGGACACAATTACTGACATCATGGACACAATTACTGACACCATGACACAATTACTGACACCATTGACACAATTACTGACACCATGGACACAATACTGACACCATTGACACAATTACTGACACCATGGACACAATTACTGACACCATGGACATAATTACTGACATCATGGACATAATTACTGACACCATGGACATAATTACTGACACCATGGACACAATTACTGACATCATGGACACAATTACTGACACCATGGACACAATTACTGACACCATGGACATAATTACTGACATCATGGACATAATTACTGACACCATGGACATAATTACTGACATCATGGACACAATTACTGACATCATGGACATAATTACTGTCAGAGTCTCCCCTATAGTTGAGCTTGGCTGTACTTGCCTGGCGATGTCGAAGACGACGCGTTGTAACTAGAGTGGTTAACGTCGCTCAGAGTTGAGCCTGGCTGTACTTGCCTGGCGCCGTCGAAGACGACGCGTTGTAACTATAGCGGAGACTCTGACATTCTCCCACCCTCCTTTTCATGAAAGGGGATCCTTTCATGTACTCTATATACATCTTCTTTATACTGCCAGAAGCTTGTCAAAAAGGGTAAACACCCGCAAGCTTAACTGCAAATTACAGATTTAGCAAGTAGACCTTTCGAAAAGATCTCTGTTGATATAGTTGGTCCTCTAAATCATGTAACATCTAGAGGGAATAAATTCATTCTAACGACAATTGACCTCTGTAGCAGATGGCCAGAAGCGATTCCTCTTAAGAACATAACTGCCAAAGACATAATGGAGGTCTTCTTCCATATTTTTGCTAGAGTAGGGTTCTCTGATACCATCCTCTCAGATCGGGGTAGTCAGTTCATAGCATCAGCCACTCAAGCCTTTACTAAGATGTTAGGAGTGAAGCAGTGCTTCAACAGCCCCTATCACCCTCACTCGACTGGGATTATAGAAAAGATGAATGGGGATCTTAAGCACATGCTCTCAAAAGTTACCCAGGAACACCCTGAAGACTGGGATACTTATTTACCTGCTATTTTATTTGCATACCGTGAAGTACCTCATTCCAGCACAGGTTTCTCAACATTTGAACTGTGCCAAACCACGCGGCCCATTATCTATGTACCATTCCATGTTGACTGAAAGTGCAACTGTATATAAACCTATATCATCGTATGAACATGTAACATCATTGCGTGACAGGATAATGAAATCTTGTGTGTTAGCTAAAGAAGCACTGAAACAATCAGGTGCTATCTATCGACAGTACGCCAACAGAGGAAATAGGACAATAACACTGACGCCAGGACAGGACGTTCTTCTTCTATTGCCAAGCGACAGACATCTACTGACAGAATCATGGCAAGGACCGTTTAAAATTCTAAGACAAATTTCGACTGTAGATTACGAAATTGCAGTTAAAGACAAACACAAAATATTTCACATAAACATGCTTAAACCATATTACAACAGAGACGAGGACCAGGTAGACACAGCTGCAAGCACGACGATAGTGAACCAGACAGACGACGACGAGACTAATACCGACTCCATTACTTGACACGACAACCAACCTGCATAACATCAAGATAAATCCGAATCTGACTCAGACAGAGACTGACAGTTGCAGACAATTGCTACATGACTATAGCAGTATTTTTTCTAACAATCCAGGACAGACAGACTTAGTGCATCATCACATTATTTTGACATCCGACACTCCAATAAAATGCAGACCATACTCCATTCCCATACACTACAAGGACAAACTACACCAGGAAATTATAGACGTAGAGAAGAACCATATCATCATACGATCACAGTCACATTTTTCTTCTCCCATTAGTGATTGTGAAAAAGAAGGACAACACTATAAGACTCTGTGTTGACTATCGTAAACTCAACAACATCACACAGTTGGATTTAAAACCAATGAGCAACTGTGAAGACATACTGACGGAACTGACATACTCACGTTACTTTACGAAACTGGACATGACAAAAGGCTATTGGCAAATACCGGTACACGACGACAGCATACACCTGACTAGCATTTGCCACGCCCTGGGGCTTATATGAATGGTGCAAGCTTCCATTCGGTTTAGTTAATGCCCCAGCGACTTTTGTAAGGATGACAAGACTTCTTCTTACGGACATTTCTAATATAATTTGTTATATGGACGACATTTGTATACACACAAAGAATATGACAGACCACATAACGAACATTACAGCAGACATTCGACCGTATCAGACAACACGGACTGACAGTCAAACCATCCAAAGTCGACATAGCCTACCAAGAAATTTCATTTTTGGGCTATAAGATCTCGAATATCATGTCTATAATTCTTAAATTGTCGCTTCCGACAACCAAGAAAGAGTTGCGAAGTGTCTTAGGTCTTTTAAATTATTACAGACAATTTATTCCACATTTTGCTGAGTTGACCGAATGTTTCACTAATCTACTAACAAAGAACAAACCTAATAGAATTGTAAACAGCGAATGCTTACGACCTGCATTTTCAAAAGTGTTATCATACTTTTCGAGTAAACCTATCCTTAAATTACCAGATGTTAACACTATTTTCAGGTTGAGATGTGATGCGAGCTCCGTAGCGATTGGGGCAGTACTCCTTCAGGAATACGATCAAATTTTTCATCCTGTGTACTACGTCAGCCGCAAGTTAAAAGGCAGAGAAAGATGTTACTCTACGCCTGAAATTGAGGCCCTGTCTCTTGTGTTATCGGTACGTAAACTCTCCCGATTTCTTCTAGGTCGACATTTTATAGTTGAAACCAACAATAGTCCGTTAACCATTATCACCAAGGGAACTTCGACCAACCATAGGGTTGCGAGATGGTCACTACTACTGCAGGATTTTAGCTTTGAAGTCAGACATATAAGTGGCTCACAAAATTCATGTGCAGACCTTCTCTCCAGATGTCCTTACGTACCCGTCAGCCACATAGCACCTGAGCGCACAGCAGATAATGAGTAAACTGCACAGTGATAGAGCGCTCAGCATCACAGCGAAAGTTGAAATCATTTCAGTAACGCTGTGCAAATTATGTGATAGGGATGATACAATCTCCCATTGTAAATAGATTGTAAATCTCATTATTATATGAATAATTGTGACGAATACTTGTGAGATATGCGGTAGAAAGAATATATTGTTTTAAATATGTATTATTGTTACGAACAGTACTACAGGATTTCAAGACTTACTTTACTTGAAATCATTCGAGTATCCGTAGTACCTGCAAAGCAGATTGTTCCAGCTTATTTTAATCCGTGTGAAAGGAACTGTGACAACTAGATGCTAGAAGAACACTTTAATCCATACTGGAAAAGAAACAAGTAATCCAGCAGCTGTTTTCAAGAACTGTTTACTCCGTGTAGTTAGAGAACATCCAGACGGAAGAACTTTGTGTTATTATCAACTTAACACACCAGCTGTGTACTTCCTGTGTTTATGAATATTAATTTGAAAGATAGCAGACTATACTTGAATTCTCACAAAGCAGTGACGTTTTCTACAAACTTTGTGAGTTTAAAGTTTCCATATATGGAATTGTATGTGAGGATTTTGTTAGATGTGATCTCCGACTAAATGAGGTTAGGGGTCTTATGTTGGAGTCATCTTATAGGGAGATACTCGCAGTCTGACCTGATGTTTTGGAATTTTTGTTAAATTGGTTGAGAGGTATTTGCGTGTTCGCTGTAAACTACCGGACTGGCTGTGTCACATTGCAGCTGAAGTAAGAATCCATCGAATAGATTGCACTTGAAGTGTGTTGCTTGCTAGCAACATTGAGGAGTGTGTGGATATAACTTACAATTACCTACATATTTTAAAATAAACAAAGGGTCATGTCATATGACTAACATGGGTCGATTCTTACAGTATAAAGAAGATGTATATAGAGTACATGGAAGGATCCCCTTTCATGAAAAGGAGGGTGGGAGAATGTCAGAGTCTCCCCTATAGTTACAACGCGTCGTATTCGACGGCGCCAGGCAAGTACAGCCAGGCTCAACTCTGAGCGACGTTAACCACTCTAGTTACAACGCGTCGTCTTCGACGGCGCCAGGCAAGTACAGCCAAGCTCAACTCTGAGCAACGCTAACCACGCTGTGTGTCAGAGATGGTCAGTCGGTACAGGCGTGGAACATGCAGTCCACGCAGGGGGACACAACCCCGACTGCCAAGAACTCTGAGCGGTTAGCCAGATGGCTTGGGGACGTGGTATCGGACGAACGGTTTGAATGATGCTTGTGATGAATTGTGTGTTTGAGCGCAAATTGATAGCAAGCCTGTGAGTGTAGGAGACTGTGCGCCTGGGGTGTGGAGTTGTAAGTGTATTGCATTTATGTATTTATTGATTGTATGCATTGATTGTATTATGGTATCGCTATTTGTGATTGCGCGATGCTTGTGAGGAGTGAGCTGCGAGAATAAAGTGTTTGAATTGCTGTTGCAGTGTGTCACGTTAAGTTTTTCTGTGACTGTGTTTAACATCACATTTGTCAGCATATACGAGCCTGTGTCCTTGCATAATGCAAGATCCTGACATTACTGACATCATGGACACAATTACTGACACCATGTACACAATTACTGACATCATGGACACAATTACTGACACCATGGACATAATTACTGACATCATGGACACAATTACTGACACCACGTACACAATTACTGACATCATGGACACAATTACTGACACCATGTACACAATTACTGACATCATGGACACAATTACTGACACCATGGACATAATTACTGACAACATAGATGCAATGACTGACAGCATGAACACAATTACTGACACCATGGACACAATGGCTGACATCATGGACACGGTTACTAACACCATGGACATAATGACTGACATCATGGGCACAATTACTGACACCATGTACACAATTACTGACACCATGTACACAATTACTGACATCATGGACACAATTACTGACACCATGTACACAATTACTGACATCATGGACACAATTACTGACACCATGGACATAATTACTGACATCATAGATGCAATGACTGACACCATGAACACAACGACTGACACCATTGACAGAATGACTGATACTATGAACACAATTACTGACACCATGGACACAATTACTGACATCATGGACACAATTACTCACATCATGGACACAATTACTGACATCATGTACACAATTACTGACATCATGGACACAATTACTGACATAATGGACACAATTACTGACATCATAGATACAATGACTGACACCGTGAACACAATTACTGAAACCATGGACACAATTACTGACATCATAGACACAATTACTGACACGATGTACACAATTACTGACATCATGGACACAATTACTGAAATCATGTACACAATTACTGACATCATGGACACAATTACTGACACCATGGACACAATTACTGACATCATGGACACAATGACTGACATGATTTACAGAATGACTGACACCATGGACACAATAACTGACATCATGGACACAATGACTGAAATCATGTACACAATTACTGACACCATGGAAACAATGACTGACATCGTCGACACAATTATTGACACCATGAACACAATGACTGACATCATGGACACAATTACTGACACCATGGACACAATTACTGACATCGTGGACACAATCACTGACACCATGAACACAATGACTGAACTCATTGACACAATGACTGACACAATGGACACAATTACTGACACCATGAACACAATGACTCACATCATGGACACAATGATTGACACCATGGATGCAATGACAGACATCATGGAAGCAATGACTGCCATAATGTACACAATGGCTGACATCATGGACACAATTACTGACACCAAGGAAACAATTACTGACATCATGAACACAATTACTGACACCATGGACACAATGACTGACATCATGTACACAATGACTGACATCTTGGACACAATTACTGACACCATGTACACAATTACTGACATCATGGACACAATTACTGACACCATGTACACAATTACTGACACAATGTACACAATTACTGACACAATGGACACAATGACTGACACCATGAACACAATTACTGACACCATGGACACAATTACTGACACCATGGACACAATGACTGACACCATGAACAAAATTACTGACACCATGAACACAATGACTGACATCATGGACGCAATGACTGACATAATGGACACAATTAGTGACACCAAGGAAACAATTACTGACATCATGGACACAATGACTGACACCATGAACACAATGAATGACATCATGTACACAATGATTGATATCATGGACACAATGACGGACATCATGGACACAATGACTGACATCATGGACACAATTACTGACACCAAGGAAACAATTACTGACACCATGTACACAATTATGACATCATGGACTCAATTACTGACACTATGTACACAATTACGGACATCATAGATACAATTACTGACACTATGGACATAATTACTGACATCATAGATACAATGACTGACACCATGAACACAATTACTGACACCATGGACACAATGACTGACATCATGGACACAATGACTGAAATCATGGACAAAATGTCTGACATCATGGACACAATTACTGACACCGAGGAACCAATTACTGACATCATGGACACAGTTACTGACATCATGTACACAATTACTGACATCATGGACACAATTACTGACATCATGGACTCAGTTACTGACACCATGTACACAATTACTGACATCATGGACTCAATTACTGACACCATGTACACAAATACTGACATCATAGACACAATTACTGACACCATGGACATAATTACTGACATCATAGATACAATGACTGACACCATGAACACAATTACTGACACCATTGACAGAGTGACTGACACAATGGACACAATGACTGACATCATGGACACAATGACTGAAAACATGGACACAATGACTGACATCATGTACACAATTACTGACAACATGGACACAATGACTGACATCATGGACACAATGACTGACATCATGTACACAATGACTGACAACATGTACACACTGACTGACATCATGTACACAATGAATGACATCATGGACACAATGACTGACACCATGGACACAATGACTGACATCATGGACACAATGACTGACATCATGTACACAATGACTGACATCATGGACACAGTTACTGACACCAAGGAAACAATTACTGACATCATGGACACCATTACTGACATCATGGACACAATTACTGACATCATGTACACAATGACTGACACCATGAACATAATTACTGACTCCAAGGAAACAATTACTGACATTATGGACACAATTACTGACACCATGAACACAATTACTGAAATCATGGACACAATTACTGAATCATGAACACAATTTCTGACACCATGGACATAATGACTGACATCATGGACGCAATTACTGAATCACGGACACAATTACTGACACCATGGACATAATTACTGACACCATGGACACAATTACTGAATCATGAACACAATTTCTGACACCATGGACATAATGACTGACATCATGGACGCAATTACTGAATCACGGACACAATTACTGACACCATGGACATAATGACTGACATCATGGACGCAATGACTGACATAATGTACACAATGACTGACATAATGAACACAATTACTGACATAATGTACACAATGACTTACATAATGTACACAATGACTGACATCATGGACACAATTACTGAATCACGGACACAATTACTGACACCATGGACATAAAGAACGACATAATGTACACAATGACTGACATAATGTACACAATGACTGACATCATGGACACAATTACTGACACCATGGACATAACGACTGACATCATGGACACAATTACTGAATCATGGACACAATTATTGACACCATGAACACAATTACTGAAATCATGGACACAATTACTGAATCATGAACACAATTTCTGACACCATGGACATAATGACTGACATCATGGACGCAATTACTGAATCACGGACACAATTACTGACACCATGGACATAATTACTGACATCATGGACACAATTACTGAATCATGAACACAATTTCTGACACCATGTACACAATTATTGACATCATGGACACAATTACTGACACCATGTACACAATTACTGACATCATGGACACAATTACTGACACCATGGACATAATTACTGACACCATAGATGCAATGACTGACAGCATGAACACAATTACTGTCACCATGGACACAATGGCTGACATCATGGACACGGTTACTAACAGAATGGACATAATGACTGACATCATGGACACAAATACTGACACCATGTACACAATTACTGACACCATGTACACAATTACTGACATCATGGACACAATTACTGACACCATGTACACAATTACTGACATCATGGACACAATTACTGACACCATGGACATAATTACTGACATCATAGATGCAATGACTGACACCATGAACACAACGACTGACACCATTGAGAGAATGACTGACACTATGAACACAATTACTGACACCATGGACACAATTACTGACATCATGGACACAATTACTGACATCATGGACACAATTACTCACATCATGGACACAATTACTGACATCATGTACACAATTACTGACATCATGGACACAATTACTGACATAATGGACACAATTACTGACATCATAGATACAATGACTGACACCATGAACACAATTACTGAAACCATGGACACAATTACTGACATCATAGACACAATTACTGACACGATGTACACAATTACTGACATCATGGACACAATTACTGACACCATGGACACAATTACTGACATCATGGACACAATGACTGACATCATGTACACAATTACTGACACCGTGGACACAATGACTGACATCGTCGACACAATTATTGACACCATGAACACAATGAATGACATCATGGACACAATTACTGACACCATGGACACAATTACTGACATCGTGGACACAATCACTGACACCATGAACACAATGACTGAACTCATTGACACAATGACTGACACCATGGACACAATTACTGACACCATGAACACAGTGACTGACATCATGGACACAATGATTGACACCATGGATACAATGACAGACATCATGGAAGCAATGACTGCCATAATGTACACAATGACTGACATCATGGACACAATTACTGACACCAAGGAAACAATTACTGACATCATGAACACAATTACTGACACCATGGACACAATGACTGACATCATGTACACAATGACTGACATCTTGGACACAATTACTGACACCATGTAAACAATTACTGACATCATGGACACAATTACTGACACCATGTACACAATTACTGACACAATGTACACAATTACTGACACCATGGACACAATGACTGACACCATGAACACAATTACTGACACCATGGACACAATTACTGACACCATGGACACAATGACTGACACCATGAACACAATTACTGACACCATGAACACAATGACTGACATCATGGACGCAATGACTGACATAATGGACACAATTACTGACACCAAGGAAACAATTACTGACATCATGGACACAATGACTGACACCATGAACACAATGAATGACATCATGTACACAATGACTGATATCATGGACACAATGACTGACATCATGGACACAATTACTGACACCAAGGAAACAATTACTGACACCATGTACACAATTACTGACATCATGGACTCAATTACTGACACCATGTACACAATTACTGACATCATAGATACAATTACTGACACCATGGACATAATTACTGACATCATAGATACAATTACTGACACCATGAACACAATTACTGACACCATGGACACAATAACTGACACCATGGACACAATGACTGACATCATGGACACAATGACTGAAATCATGGACAAAATGACTGACATCATGGACACAATTACTGACACCGAGGAACCAATTACTGACATCATGGACACAATTATTGACATCATGTACACAATTACTGACATCATGGACACAATTACTGACAGCATGGACTCAATTACTGACACCACGTACACAATTAATGACATCATGGACTCAATTACTGACACCATGTACACAATTACTGACATCATAGACACAATTACTGACACCATGGACATAATTACTGACATCATAGATACAATGACTGACACCATGAACACAATTACTGACACCTTTGACAGAGTGACTGACACAATGGACACAATGACTGACATCATGGACACAATGACTGACAACATGGACACAATGACTGACATCATGTACACAATTACTGACAACATAAGCACAATGACTGAAATCATTGACACAATGACTGACATCATGTACACAATGACTGACATCATGTACACAATGAATGACATCATGTACACAATGACTGACACCATGGACACAATGACTGACATCATGGACACAATGACTGACATCATGGACACAATGACTGACATCATGTACACAATGACTGACATCATGTACACAATGACTGACATCATGGTTACAGTTACTGACACTAAGGAAACAATTACTGACATCATAGATACAATGACTGACACCATGATCACAATTACTGACACCATTGACAGAATGACTGACACCATGGACACAATGACTGACATCATGGACACAATGACTTACAACATGGACACAATGACTGACATCATGTACACAATTACTGACAACATAAACACAATGACTGACATCATTGACACAATGACTGACATCATGTACACAATGACTGACAACATGTACACAATGACTGACATCATGTATACAATGAATAACATCATGTACACAATGACTGACAACATGTACACAATGACTGACACCATGGACACATTGACTGACATCATTGACACAATGACTGACATCATATACACAATGACTGACACCATGGACACAGTTACTGACACCACGGAAACAATTACTGACATCATGGACACAATTACTGACATCATGTACACAATGACTGACACCATGAACATAATTACTGACTCCAAGGAAAAAATTACTGACATTATGGACACAATGACTGACACCATGGACATAATGACTGACATCATGGACACAATTACTGAATCATGGACACAATTACTGACACCATGAACACAATTACTGAAATCATGGACACAATTACTGAATCATGAACACAATTTCTGACACCATGGACATAATGACTGACATCATGGACGCAATTACTGAATCACGGACACAATTACTGACACCATGGACATAATGACTGACATCATGGACGCAATGACTGACATAATGTACACAATGACTGACATAATGTACACAATGACTGTCATAATGTACACAATGACTTACATAATGTACACAATGACTGACATCATGGACACAATTACTGAATCACGGACACAATTACTGACACCATGGACATAATGAGTGACATCATGGACGCAATGACTGACATAATGTACACAATGACTGACATAATGTACACAATGACTGACATCATGGACACAATTACTGAATCACGGACACAATTACTGACAACATGGACATAAAGACTGACATAATGGACACAATGACTGACATATTGTACACAATGACTGACATAATGTACACAATGACTGACATAATGTACACAATGACTGGCATCATTGACACAATTACTGACACCATGGACATAATTACTGACATCATGGACACAATTACTGAATCATGGACACAATTATTGACACCATGAACACATTTACTGAAATCATGGACACAATTACTGAATCATGAACACAATTTCTGACACCATGGACATAATGACTGACATCATGGACGCAATTACTGAATCACGGACACAATTACTGACACCATGGACATAATTACTGACATCATGGACACAATTACTGAATCATGAACACAATTTCTGACACCATGGACATAATGACTGACATCATGGACGCAATGACTGACATAATGTACACAATGACTGACATAATGTAGACAATGACTGACATAATGTACACAATGACTTACATAATGTACACAATGACTGACATCATGGACACAATTACTGAATCACGGACACAATTACTGACACCATGGACATAATGAGTGACATCATGGACGCAATGACTGACATAATGTACACAATGACTGACATCATGTACACAATGACTGACATCATGGACACAATCACTGAATCACGGACACAATTACTGACACCATGGACATAAAGACTGACATAATGGACGCAATGACTGACATATTGTACACAATGACTGACATAATGTACACAATGACTGACATAATGTACACAATGACTGACATCATGGACACAATTACTGACACCATGGACATAATGACTGACATCACGGACACAATTACTGAATCACGGACACAATTACTGACACCATGGACACAATGACTGACACCATGAACACAATGACTGACATCATGGACACAATTACTGAATCACGGACACAATTACTGACATCATGTACACAATGACTGACAACATGTACACAATGACTGACATCATGTACACAATGAATGACATTATGTACACAATGACTGACACCAAGGACACAATTACTGACATCATGGACACAATGACTGACATCATGTACACAATGACTGACATCATGTACACAATGACTGACATCATGGTCACAGTTACTGACACTAAGGAAACAATTACTGACATCATGGACACCATTACTGACATCATGGACACAATGACTGACATCATGGACACAATGACTGACATCATTGACACAATGACTGACATCATGTACACAATGACTGACACCATGGACACAATTACTGACATCATGGACACAATTACTGACATCATGTACACAATGACTGACACCATGGACACAATGACTGACATCATGTACACAATTACCGACATTATGGACACAATGACTGACACGAGGAACACAATTGCTGACATCATGGGCTCAATGACTGACACCATGAACACAATTACTGACACCATGGACATAATGACTGACATCATGGACACAATTACTGAATCATGGACACAATTACTGACACCATGAACACAATTACTGACATCATGGACACAATTACTGAATCATGAACACAATTTCTGACACCATGGACATAATGACTGACATCATGGACGCAATTACTGAATCACGGACACAATTACTGACACCATGGACATAATTACTGACATCATGGACACAATTACTGAATCATGAACACAATTTCTGACACCATGGACATAATGACTGACATCATGGACGCAATTACTGAATCACGGACACAATTACTGACACCATGGACATAATGACTGACATCATGGACGCAATGACTGACATAATGTACACAATGACTGACATAATGTACACAATGACTGACATAATGTACACAATGACTTACATAATGTACACAATGACTGACATCATAAACACAATTACTGAATCACGGACACAATTACTGACACCATGGACATAATGAGTGACATAATGGACGCAATGACTGACATAATGTAAACAATGACTGATTGACATAATGTACACAATGACTGACATCATGGACACAATTACTTAATCACGGACACAATTATTGACACCATGGACATAACGACTGACATCATGGACGCAATGACTGACATATTGTTCACAATGACTGACATAATGTACACAATGACTGACATAATGTACACAATGACTGACATCATGGACACAATTACTGACACCATGGACATAATGACTGACATCATGGACACAATTACTGAATCATGGACACAATTACTGACACCATGAACACAATTACTGAAATCATGCACACAATTACTGAATCATGAACACAATTTCTGACACCATGGACATAATGACTGACAACATGGACGCAATTACTGAATCACGGACACAATTACTGACACCATGGACACAATTACTGAATCACGGACACAATTACTGACACCATGGACACAATTACTGACACCATGGACATAATGACTGACATCACGGACACAATTACTGAATCACGGACACAATTACTGACACCATGGACACAATGACTGACACCATGAACACAATTTCTGAATCACGGACACAACTACTGACACCATGGACACAATGACTGACACCAAGAACACAATGACTGACATCATGGACACAATTACTGAATCACGGACACAATTACTGACACCAAGGACACAATGACTGACATAATGTACACAATTACTGACACCTTGGACACAATTACTGACACCATGGACACACTGACTGACATCATGGACACAATTACTGACATCATGGACACAATTACTGAATCACGGACACAATTACTGACACCATGGACACAATTACTGACATCATGGATACAATTACTGACACCATGGACACAATTACTGAATCACGGACACAATTACTGAATCATGAACACAATTTCTGACACCATGGACATAATGACTAACATCATGGACGCAATTACTGAATCACGGACACAATTACTGACACCATGGACATAATGAATGACGTCATGGACGCAATAACTGACATAATGTACACAATGACTGACATAATGTACACAATGACTGACATAATCTACACAATGACTTACATAATGTACACAATGACTGACATCATGGACACAATTACTGAATCACGGACACAATTACTGACACCATGGACATAATGACTGACATCATGGACGCAATGACTGACATAATGTACACAATGACTGACATAATGTACACAATGACTGACATCATGGACACAATTACTGAATCACGGACACAATTACTGACACCATGGACATAAGGACTGACATCATGGACGCAATGACTGACATAATGTACACAATGACTGACATAATGTACACAATGACTGACATAATGTACACAATGACTGACATCATGGACACAATTACTGACACCATGGACATAATGACTGGCATCTCGGACACAATTACTGAATCACTGACACAATTACTGACACCATGGACACAATGACTGACATAATGTACACAATGACTGACATAATGTGCACAATGACTGACATCATGGACACAATTACTGAATCACGGACACAATTACTGACACCATGGACATAATGAGTGACATCATGGACGCAATGACTGACATAATGTACACAATGACTGACATAATGTACACAATGACTGACATAATGTACACAATGACTGACATAATGTACACAATGACTGACATCATGGACACAATTACTGAATCACGGACACAATTACTGACACCATGGACATAATGACTGACATCATGGACGCAATGACTGACATAATGTACACAATGCCTGACATCATGGACACAATTACTGAATCACGGACACAATTACTGACACCATGGACATAAGGACTGACATCATGGACGCAATGACTGACATAATGTACACAATGACTGACATAATGTACACAATGACTGACATAATGTACACAATGACTGACATCATGGACACAATTACTGACACCATGGACATAATGACTGACATCACGGACACAATTACTGAATTATGGGCACAATTACTGACACCATGGACACAATGACTGACATCATGGACACAATTACTGAATCACTGACACAATTACTGACACCATGGACACAATGACTGACACCATGAACACAATTACTGACAACATGGGCACAATTACTGACATCATGGATACAATTACTGACACCATGGACACAATTACTGAATCACGGACACAATTACTGACACCATGAGCACAATTACTGACACCATGAACACAATTACTGACAACATGGGCACAATTACTGACATCATGGATACAATTACTGACACCATGGACACAATGACTGACATCATGGACACAATTACTGAATCACGGACACAATTACTGACACCATGGACACAATGACTGACACCATGAACACAATTACTGACAACATGGGCACAATTACTGACATCATGGATACAATTACTGACACCATGGACACAATTACTGAATCACGGACACAATTACTGACACCATGAACACAATTACTGACACCATGAACACAATTACTGACACCATGGACACAATTACTGACACCATGGACACAATTACTGGATCACGGACACAATTACTGACACCATGACCACAATTACTGACACCATGAATACAATTACTGACATCACGGACACAATTACTGCCACCATGAACACAATGACTGACATCATGGACACAATTACTGACACCATGAACACAATTACTGATACCATGGACACAATAACTGACACCATGAACACAATTACTGACACCATGAACACAATTACTGAATCACGGACACAATTACTGACACCATGAACACAATTACTGACACCATGGGCACAATTACTGACATCATTGATACAATTACTGACACAATGGACATAATTACTGACATCATGGATACAGTTACTGACACCAGTATACACCTGACGAGATGCAACGAAATATGCCGGGCAATAAATCGTGCATACCTATTGTTTGTATCTTCTATGTTCAAACTGACATTGCGAAAACATCGTTTTGAAATCATTAGTGAGTCACAGGAGCACTATGACAGAATCACCAACACGCAGTGTAGACAGGAGCACTATGATAGAATCACCAACACTCAGTGTAGACAGGAGCACTATGACAGAATCACCAATATGCAGTGTAGACAGGAGCACTATGATAGAATCACCAACACTCAGTGTAGACAGGAGCACTATGATAGGATCACCAACAATCAGTGTAGACAGGTGCACTATGATAGAATCACCAACACGCAGTGTAGACAGGAGTACTATGATAGAATCACCAACACTCAGTGTAGACAGGAGCACTATGATAGAATCACCAATATGCAGTGTAGACAGGAGCACTATGACAGAATCACCAACACTCAGTGTAGACAGGAGCACTATGATAGAATCACCAACACTCAGTGTAGACAGTAGCACTAAGATAGAATCACCAACACTCTGTGTTGACAGTAGCACTAAGATAGAATCACCAACACTCAGTGTAGACAGTAGCACTAAGATAGAATTACCAACACTCAGTGTATTCATGAGCACCATGGTGAAATCACCAAACACTCAGTGTAGCCAGGAGCACCATGGTGAAATCTCCAAACACTGAGTGTAGACATGATCACTATGATAGAATCACCAACACTCAGTGTAGACAGAAGCACTATGATAGAATCACTAACACTGAGTGTAGACAGTAGCACTAAGATAGAATCACCAACACTCAGTGTATCCATGAGCACCATGGTGAAATCACCAAACACTCAGTGTAGCCAGGAGCACCATGGTGAAATCACCAAACACTCAGTGTAGACAGGAGCACTATGATAGAATCACCAACACTCAGTGTAGACAGGAGCACTATGATAGAATCACCAACACTCAGTGTAGACAGGAGCACTATGATAGATTCACCAACACTCAGTGTAGTCAGGAGCACCATGGTGAAATCAACAACACTCAGTGCAGACAGTAGCACTAAGGTAGAATCACCAACAATCCCGCGTTATAAGTACATAATTACAAGCCAATGACAAACCTACCTGTATACATGGTCCATGGCGCCCCTGGACAGCAACAAGAACTAATCCCACGTCTACTCACAATAGTCGGGTATAAACATCAACCAACATATTGCACTAAATGTACTGGCTGTGAGTTTAAATACCTTTGCCTGACGCCAGAACCAACACTTTATCCAACTACAACTATATCTTAATTGTCCTATGTGTTCATTTTTAAATTGCATATCTACACCACCACCACCCCCCCCCCCCCTCCCCACACCCCCTCGAAACTATGATTGGAAATTAAGAAGTCAAGACAGCTGATTAATTAACTAGTAGGTGCCTCCCAATTTCTCTACAAGAAAATCTACTAGCATGGTGAGGTTTTGTGTGTGTATTTAATTAACTTATCGACCCGAATTTCGGGATTCAATAATTATCAATCGATGTTCTTTTGTATGTTCAGTTAACATAAGATGCCTGTTGACTCGTGGATGCTGATAATTAGCACACTTAGCCATCTAACTGTAGTGTTCACCTAGCTAACATGATACTTAGCCAGTTAGTTAGTTAGTTAGTTAGTTAGTTAGTCAGTCAGTCAGTCAGTCAGTCAGTCAGTCAGTCAGTCAGTCAGTTAGTTAGTTAGTTAGTTAGTTAACAAGCTAGTTAGTTAGTTAGTTAGTTAGTCAGTCAGTCAGTCAGTCAGTCAGTCAGTCATCAGTCAGTCAGTCAGTCAGTCAGTTAGTTAGTTAATTAGTTAGTTAGTTAGTTAGTTGGTTAGTTTGTAAGTTATTTAGTTCGTTAGTTAGTTAGTTAACTAGCTAGTTAGTTAGTTAGTTAGATAGTTAGTTAGTTAGTTAGTTAGTTAGTTAACTAGCTAGTTAGTTAGTTAGTTAGTTAGATAGTTAATTAGTTAGTTTGTTTGTTAGTTAGTTAGTTAACTAGTTAGTTAGTTAGTTAGTTAGTTAGTTAGTTAGATAGTTAGTTAGTTAGTTAGATAGTTAGTTAGTTAGTTAATTAGTTAGTTAGTTAGTTAGTTAGTTAGTTAGTTAGTTAGTTAGTTAGTTAGATAGTTAGTTAGTTAGATAGTTAGTTAGTTAGTTAGTTAGATAGTTAGTTAGTTAGATAGTTAGTTAGTTAGATAGTTAGTTAGTTAGTTTGTTTGTTAGTTAGTTAGTTAACGAGCTAGTTAGTTAGTTAGTTAGTTAGTTAGATAGTTAGTTAGTTAGTTAGTTAGTTAGATAGTTAGTTAGTTAGTTAGTTAGTTAATTAGTTAGTTAGTTAGTTAGTTAGTTAGTTAGTTAGTTAGTTAGTTAGATAGTTAGTTAGTTAGATAGTTAGTTAGTTAGTTAGATAGTTAGTTAGTTAGATAGTTAGTTAGTTAGATAGTTAGTTAGTTTGTTTGTTTGTTAGTTAGTTAGTTAACTAGCTAGTTAGTTAGTTAGTTATTTAGTTAGATAGTTAGTTAGTTAGTTAATTAGCTAGTTAGTTAGGTAGTTAGTTAGTTAGTTAGTTAGCTAGTTAGTTAGTTAATTAGCTAGTTAGTTAGTTAGTTAGCTAGCAAGTTAGTTAGCTAGTTAGTTAGTTTGTTAGTTAGTTAGCTAGTTAGTTAGTTAGCTAGTTAGTTAGTTAGTTAGCTAGTTAGTTAGTTAGTTAGTTAGTTAGCTAGTTAGTTAGTTAGTTAGTTAGTTAGTTAGTTAGCTAGTTAGCTAGTTAGTTAGTTAGCTAGTTAGTTAGTTAGTTAGTTAGTTAGCTAGTTAGTTAGTTAGTTAGTTAGCTAGTTAGTTAGGTAGTTAGTTAGTTAGTTAGTTAGGTAGTTAGTTAGCTAGTTAGTTAGTTAGTTAGTTAGTTAACTAGCTAGTTAGTTAGTTAGGTAGTTAGTTAGTTAGCTAGTTAGTTAGTTAGTTAGTTAGTTAGTTAGTTAGTTAGCTAGTTAGTTAGTTATGTTAGTTAACTAGCTAGTTAGTTAGTTAGTTAGTTACTTACTTACTTACTTACTTAGTTAGTTAGTTATCTGTTGGAGTTTCATCCATGTTCTCCAGACATGCCCATACGTGCTCAGACACCCCCCCCCCCCCCTTTCCTCCCACCAACATATAGATCAGCGTCCGGCGGCTACAGCACAAGTTCTGTGTTGGATGACGAGGTCACTCACTCTCCCATTGTGTCTCTCGTATCTGGACGTGTCACTTGTTACTCCCAAGTCTCTCATTTAATATTATAACACTGGATTAGTTGGCTTGAACCTAATGTTGTCCTAAATAACATGATGACACGGGATTAGTTAACATTACGGTAATGTTTTTCTAGCTTACATGATATCAATGGATTAGTTAATTTGACCCTAACTTTGTCCTAGCTCACATGATAACCCTGGATTAGCTAATTTGACCCTAATGCTGCTCTAGCTAACGTTACAACACTGGATCAGTTAAATCTACCGTAATATTGTCCTAGCTCATATTATAACACTGGATTAGCTAATTTGACCCACATGTTGGCCTTGCTCACATGATAACAGTCGATTAGCTAATTTGACCCTAATGTTGTTCTAGCTAACATGACAACGCTGGGTTGGTTAACTTGATCTTAATTTTATCATAGCTAATATGATAACAATGGATTAGTTAACATTACCCTAATATCCTAGCTCACGCGATAACACTGTATCAATTAGGATGACCCTAATGTTGCTATAACTAACATAATAACACTGGATTAGATAATTTGACCATACTGTTGTTCTAGCTAACATGATAACACTGGATTAGTTAACTTAACCCTAATGTTGTTCTAGCTAACATGATTACACTGGGTTAGATAATTTGACCAAAGTGTTGTTCTAGCTAACATGATAAAACTGAAATAGTTAATTTGACCCTAATGTTATTCGATCTAACATGATAACACTTAACTTAACCCTAATTTTGTTCTAGCTCACATGATAACACTGGATTAGTTAACTTAACCCTAATGTTCTAGCTCACATGATAACACTGGATTAGTTAACTTAATGCTAATGTTGTTCTAGCTGACATGATAACACTGGATTACGAGGTGACTTCAAATGAATACCTTAAGTGTTTTTTGTTGTGTGTGTATGTGTGTAAGAATATATTCTGAAAGAAGTAAAGAACAAATGTATCATATTTTGTTTTAGTCACCACTGCGTTCAATGCACGCCCTCTAGTGCCGATTAAGTTCTTGGATTCCTGTAGAAAACAATTATCTTGGTCGCTTGTGTAACCAATAATGCACCGCCTGCTATACCTACTTCATCGGATCGAAGTTTTGAAACTTCCTACTGCACTCATACAAGAGCTGGACTGACAGGCATGCATCACCACACTGGACATTTATTCAACGATGGATTTCTAAACTTCTCACCCCTTCACTGATCAAACAAAAGACAACGGGTTGCTGCTCCTCTTTGGTGCATGTCAAATGTGGGGCGGCCATCTTTAAACTGTGCTTATAACGTCACCGTTTTCGTCTGCACCGCGATGTCAAGTGTTAACCCTCTTGACATTCTTAACAACAACATTGACACGTTACAAGACAATGACATGGTTGTTGTAATTTCTATCACACTTTGACGGTTTTTATTTGAATCCCCCTCGTAGTTAACTTGATGGTAAATAAAGGCCTCTTCTCCCCGCCGTGAGGTGTTTTGGGTATATGGTGCGGTTGTAAACACCAACCAGAACTGGATGGGTGCTGTTGTCATTGTCTCGCAAGCTGCCTTTGCCTTCCAGAACATGTTCTAGTACCACGTGAGACTGGCTAGACCTGGGGACCGGGTACCACGTGAGACTGGCTAGAACTGGGGCCCGGGTACCACGTGAGGCTGGCTAGACCTGGGGCCTGGGTACCACGTGAGGCTGGCTAGACTTTGGGCCCGGGTACCACGTGAGGCTGGCTAGACCTGGGGCCCGGGTACCACGTGAGGCTGGCTAGATCTGGGGCCAGGGTACCACGTGAGGCTGGCTAGACCTGGGGCCTGGGTACCACGTGAGGCTGGCTAGACCTGGGTACCACGTGAGGCTGGCTAGACCTGGGGCCCGGGTACCACGTGAGGCTGGCTAGACCTGGGGCCCGGGTACCACATGAGACTGGCTAGACCTGGGGCCTGGTTACAACGTGAGGCTGGCTAGACCTGGGGCCTGGGTACAACGTGAGGCTGGCTAGACCTGGGGCCTGGGTACCACGTGAGGCTGGCTAGACCTGGGGCCTGGGTACCACGTGAGGCTGGCTAGACCTGGGGCCTGGGTACCACGTGAGGCTGGCTAGACCTGGGCCCGGGTACCACGTGAGGCTGGCTAGACCTGGGGCCTGGGTACCACGTGAGGCTGGCTAGACCTGGGGCCTGGGTACCACGTGAGGCTGGCTAGACCTGGGACCTGGGTACCACGTGAGGCTGGCTAGACCTGGGGCCCGGGTACCATGTGAGGCTGGCTAGACTTGGGGCCCGAGTACCACGTGAGGCTGGCTAGACCTGGGACCTGGGTACCACGTGAGGCTAGCTAGACCTGGGGCCTGGGTACACGTGAGGCTGGCTAGACCTGGGGCCTGGGTACATGTGAGGCTGGCTAGATCTGGGGCCCGGGTACCACCTGGGGCCCGGGGACCACGTGAGGCTGGCAAGACCTGGGGCCCGGGTACATTAAGAAGAATATCCGCGCCTCAATGAGGATTCGACCACATGAGCACCGGGCCGACGGCAAGCGTGCTAACCAGTGTGCTGCCTCGACCTCCACATCGGGCGAACGGACGAGCTTTACTTTCTAATGGTTGAGATTTGGGCATGCAGGCCCGTCTGACATTGTGCCATTCAGATTGCTTAGCCTGCTTGCCTGGAAAAGTGTCTACCTGTCTTTTTGGATAACTGCATCCCCGTCTGTCTGGATACACGCCTAGCTGCCTGCCTGGATACCCACCTAGGTGACTTCCTGGATACTCACCTTCCTGTCTGTCTGGATACCCCCTAGGTGTATATCTGGATAATTGCACCTCTGTCTATCCGGATACCTGCATCCATGTCTTTCTGGATACCTGCCTCCCTGTCTGTGTGGGCACCCAACTCGCTGTCTGTCTGGATACCCGCCTAGGATAATTGCATCTCTGTCTATCCGGATGCCTGCATCCCTGTCTTTCTGGATACCTGCATCCCTGTCAGTCTGGATACC
Source organism: Cepaea nemoralis (assembly GCA_014155875.1). Classification (NCBI taxonomy): domain Eukaryota; kingdom Metazoa; phylum Mollusca; class Gastropoda; order Stylommatophora; family Helicidae; genus Cepaea; species Cepaea nemoralis. The sequence continues at coordinate 261,744 of JACEFZ010009729.1, read as the reverse complement.
TGCATCCCTGTTTGTCTGGATACCCGCCTAGCTGTCTATCTGGATACCCACCTAGCTGTCTGTCTGGATACCCGCATTGCTGTCTTTCTGGATACCCACCTCACTGTCTGTCTGGATACCTGCCTCACTGTCTTTCTGGATACCCACCTAGTTGTCTGTCTTGTACTTGCATCTCTGTATGTCTGCTTACCCGCCTCACTGTCTGTCAGGATACCCGCCTCTGTGTCTGTCTGAATACCCGCCTCCCTGTCTGTCTGGATACCCGTCTAGTTGTTTGTATGGATACCCGCCTCCCTGACTATCTGGATACCCACCTTCGTGTCTGTCTGGATACCCGCATTCGTGTCTGTCTGGATACCTTCATCCGTGCCTGTCTGGATACCTGCCAAGATATCTGGCTGGATACTTGCCTCCTGTCTGTCTGGATACCCGCCCAGATATCTGACTGAATACCTGTCTCCTGTCTGTCTGGATACCTGCATCACTGTTTGTCTGGATACCCGCCTAGCTGTCTATCTGGATACCCACCTAGCTGTCTGTCTGGATACCCGCATTGCTGTCTTTCTGGATACCCACCTCACTGTCTGTCTGGATACCTGCCTCACTGTCTTTCTGGATACCCACCTAGTTGTCTGTCTTGTACTTGCATCTCTGTATGTCTGCTTACCCGCCTCACTGTCTGTCAGGATACCCGCCTCTGTGTCTGTCTGAATACCCGCCTCCCTGTCTGTCTGGATACCCGTCTAGTTGTTTGTATGGATACCCGCCTCCCTGACTATCTGGATACCCACCTTCGTGTCTGTCTGGATACCCGCATTCGTGTCTGTCTGGATACCTTCATCCGTGCCTGTCTGGATACCTGCCAAGATATCTGGCTGGATACTTGCCTCCTGTCTGTCTGGATACCCGCCCAGATATCTGACTGAATACCTGTCTCCTGTCTGTCTGGATACCTGCATCACTGTCTGTCTCTATATTTGTCTCTCTGTCTGTGTGGATGTCTGCTTCTCTGTTGTTTTGACGCGGCTCTCAGAATGTGATTGAGTTCAGGGCGTTTGCAAATTATGTGTACACTGGACGGGTCACTGTTAGTACCTGGAGCTGACTTGCAACACGCTTTCCTCACAAATACTACCACTCGTTTCACAACGGAGGCTTCCCGTTGAAACCAACAGTGGAACTGTCTGGCCATATCAGCCTCTATATCTCTCTGAGTGGAACCTGACACTGGACATGTGAGTACGTTTTCACCGGGTCTTCTAGTGGCTCTTTCGCCATGTCAAATGTCGCTTCTTCGAACACATCTTCTGCAAATTTAAGTGGTTCCGGAGTGTGGGGAAGGACAGGGTCGTTGTCGAGTTGTCCACTTGCTCTGTCTGTTACCGGAGAACCGTTGAACTTGACAGAGATCACCATGTTTGGTTTTGAGGTGCTGCCACACCTCGCTCAGGCCACTTTTCTCACTCTCATTGGAGGTCTTGAACCGATTCCGAGCAGAGTTCTGGTGCACTCCCACTTCTTCCATAAGCTAATTTCGTCTGCGAACTGGCTATTTCCTCACAATGCCGCCAAATATACGCAGACAGGGAAGATACAAAATCTCCTTGACCTCTCCTAGGTTCTGGTCCAGATGCCGATAAGCGTGGGCGGTCATGTTTGGCCATCTCACGCGATCACCAGAGTCGTGGAACAGCTCTGTGTTCTTGCCTCGTCGACCATACCACATTGTCAATCCATCCAGGTATTTAATTATCTGCCTTCCCCTTGTTCGTTTTCCCTATATCTTGCCAGTTGTCACCAATATATCAAATGTATTTCTTCTCATAACGTCGCCAAAATATTGTGACTGTCCGCGTCTAATTTCTCTAATGAGTTTACGGTTTTAAGTTGTTTCTTGTAAGACTTGGTCATTAGTTTTTCTGTCTGTCCGTGATAGTTTTTGCATTTACCTCAGAAACCCTATTTCCACAGCCATCATATGTTTTTCAGCTTGTCTGTTCATTGTCCCACGCTTTACATCCATACAAAAGTACAAGTTATATGTAGCACTTTAACACTCTTTTTATCTTTTCAAATGACATCTTTTAATTGGTCAGTATTTGTTCCATCTTGCAAAAGGCTACCTTCGCTTTGGCGATTCTTGTTCAAGGCATCTCCCATCAGATGGTATGACTGTTCCGAGATAATTGTACCGATTAACTTGTTTAAGAATATTCCCATTTTCTTGTATATTGCATTGTGGTATATCCTTCTTTCTAGTGACTTCCATAATCTGTGTTTCAATACATCTCAACTACAAATAAAAAAAATAAGTACGTATCACATCTATCTAACAGCAGTTCAGTACCATCCACACAAAAAAAAACTAATTAACTTTGGGTGTGACACTACAACTTATTGTAACACAATTACAACAACAACAACCCCCCCCCCCCCCCCCCCCCCCCTTTTTTTTTTCCCCCTCTCAAAAAACCAAAAACAAGAGAACGTTGCGGTGCAGAGCTTTAATCAGAAAATAGCAATAAGAAAACACAACAATGTTCAAACAACAAACTGAAATCACAGCCATTACATTAATCATAATCTGTGGAGTCATGAGCAATAACATATAAGCAGAATGGCATGAAATGTGGAAGCTCCAATAATGAAACAGGAGAGAATACACAGTACAAATCAGACAGAGAATGTATAGTACAAATCAGACAGAGAATGTATAGTACAAATCAGACAGAGAATGTATAGTACAAATCAGACAGAGAATGTATAGTACAAATCAGACAGAGAATGTATAGTACAAATCAGACAGAGACTGCATAGTACAAATCAGACAGAGAATACATAGTACAAATCAGACAGAGACTGCATAGTACAAATCAGACAGAGAATACATAGTACAAATCAGACAGAGACTGCATAGTACAAATCAGACAGAGAATACATAGTACAAATCAGACAGAGACTGCATAGTACAAATCAGACAGAGAATACATAGTACAAATAAGACAGAGACTGCATAGTACAAATCAGACAGAGAATACATAGTACAAATAAGACAGAGACTGCATAGTACAAATCAGACAGAGAATACATAGTACAAATAAGACAGAGACTGCATAGTACAAATCAGACAGAGAATACATAGTACAAATCAGACAGAGACTGCATAGTACAAATCAGACAGAGAATACATAGTACAAATAAGACAGAGACTGCATAGTACAAATCAGACAGAGAATACATAGTACAAATCAGACAGAGACTGCATAGTACAAATCAGACAGAGAATACATAGTACAAATAAGACAGAGAATGCACATCCATGTGTGGATGGAGGGGTGGGGACGGTCCAGAGAGTGGCAAAAAACATGAGCAGACAGGGGTGGGGAAAAGCAAACACCAGGGCGGGCAGGTTTCTTAGAGAGAGAGAGAGAGAGAGAGAGAGAGAGAGAGAGAGAGAGAGAGAGAGAGAGAGAGAGAGAGAGAGAGAGAGAGAGAGAGAGAGAGAGAGGACAAAATTATGAAGATGAGATGGAAGACAAAGTGTGTATCTGGGAGTTCATTGTGGATGCGAGTGTGCAACTGTGCAGGTGGGTCATAGTGTCGTAGATACTGATGGCTAATATACGTGAATGTCCATCCACCCATCATGTGCCATGCCAATAAGCGCGGGCGGTCATGTTTTGCCTTCTCACTCAATCACCAGAGTCGTGGATCAGCTCTGTGAACTTGTCTCGACCACGACATTAATGTAGGATTGTAACAACAGTATAAGAGTAAAAAGACATAGAAAGGTGGCTAATGTACATTAATGTAGGATTGTAATAATTGTATATTGAATTAAATTGAATTGAACTTTAGTTTAAAATGGCTACAAATTGGGCACATAGGCCCGTCTTACATTCGGCCCTTCCAACCACTCATCTTTCGTTCATCAACAGTGCATGATACATTCACGTAGGAAAAAAAAACATTGTCAAATGAATGTTGTAAGTATAAACAATGCATATTATCATGTTATGTGGCACATCCCCCCTCCAACACAGACATCCCGCCCCAACCCACACACACATCCCTAACCCACTCACACATAACCCACCCATACCCACACTCCCACGACCACACATCCCTCCACCCACTCACTCATTCCCTCACCAACCCAGACATCTCGCACTCACCACACAAACATCCCCACCAACACACAACTCCCCACTCACACATACCCCAACCTACACAAACTCGCCCACACACTCATGCTCCACCCACACACTCATGCTCCACCCACACACTCATGCTCCACGCATGCAATCACACATCCCCAACCACACACACATACCCCTCCCACACACACATCCCGCACCAACACACGCACACATCCCTCACCCACTCACACATCACCCACCCTATACCCACACATCTTCCCATCCACACACACATCCCCCCACACACATTTTAATACCAACACACACATTTCACATCCATCCACACACCCCACCAACCACACATAATCCCCACGCACACACATATCCCCAACCCAGACACATCTCCCACGCATACACACAACCCCCACTTCCCCTACACACGCCCCAACACACCCACACACACATCCCTCACCCACCAACACCCACACATACCACTACTCACAAAAACACCAAAGAAAACACACATCCCCCTCCCACACATCCATCACCCACCCACATATTCCCCACTCACACACGCCTCATCTATTCACACTTACATCCATTCACCCATATGGGGCCCCACCTATAAGAGTAAAGAGACACAGACAAATGGCTAATGCACATTAATGTAGGATTGCAATAATTCTTTAAGAGTAAAGAGACACAGAAAGGTGACTAATGTACATTAATTTAGGATTGTAATATATGTATTAGAGTAAAGAGACACAGACAGATGGCGAATGTGCGTTAATGTAGGGTTGTAATAACAGTATAAGAATAAAGAGACACAGAAAGATGGCTAATGTACATTAATGTCGGATTGTAATAACAATATAGGAGCAAAGAGACGCAGAAAGATGGTTAATGTACATAATGTAGGATTGTAATAACAGTATAAGAGTAATGAGACACAGAAAGAGAAACAGTAATAGTAAGAAGAAGAAGAAGAAGAAGAAGAAGAAGAAGAAGAAGAAGAAGAAGAAGAAGAAGAAGAAGAAGAAGAAGAAGAAGAAGAAGAAGAAGAAGAAGAAGAAGAAGAAGAAGAAGAAGAAGAAGAAGAAGAAGAAGAAGAAGAAGAAGAAAAGCAATTTCATTGAGTACAACAACACTCTTTATCATATTGGTGACACAGATTAGAGGGTTATGCAGGTAAAATGTTTCACTTCTGTTGTCTGTTGTTTGTAACTGTTTTTGAAACCTGCCCTACACTTCACCTTTGATTAAATTTTATTAACATAAAAGTAACAATGCATTATTACTTGACGCCATGTCTGTCTACAAGAACATCCAATCGTATTCTGCTACAACCTCTGAGAACATATTGGATGTTATAATTCATCAATTGCTCGAGTTCAGGGGATGATGTACAATGGTGTTGAAATACAGGGTGTATTTTTAATGACAATGGCGTTATTAACAATATTGTTGTTCCAAGTTTTGTATTCACCCTCTGTGGAGTCAACGCAACATAACAGGTAAATACAAAACTTAGCACAGCAAGATTTTCAACAACCCCACAGTTATTAAAAATATAGCCTTTAAATTATGACATGTCTCTCCGAAAGTTATGGGAACGTTTGGGGAAAAAAGGCATCCATAATGGAATTATTGGACACAATGGACCTAAATCATAAAAAACATGACATTAAAAGTGGAATTATTAGATACATTGGTATTATGGAACACGACACAATATTTGGTCAGTAAAATGACATTTTATTTTCATGACTCACGCATTATCAACTTAGAAGAGGCTACATCTAGAGACACGAGGTGCTGAGTCCTCCATAAACGAAAACTAACAGAGACATTCAAATTAATTACAGAAATGACTCCTTTACTATTGTAACTGACTATAGATTGGATTATGAAGCAACAAAAAGACTGCCAGAAATGTAGTCTAATGGATTTCCGTGACAAAGCAGCTCAATGATCTGGACTTCCCTGACCATATAGCACTGCTGGCTCACGCACACAATCAGATGCGGAGTAAACTAACAACACTGGATGGGAGGTCACAACGATTTTCTTTTTATTATTCATAGGGAAAAACTAAAGTGATCTCCCTTGGGGAAACCCCTCTTTAAGAGACAGAGCCATACACCTACTTAGGCAGCAATGTAGACAAAGAAGGTGGAGCAAATAAAGATATCAGAATAAGAACACAGAAGGCTAGGGAAGCTTTTATGACACTAGGACATTAGCAGAAGTTTAAAAATAACCAAAAAAACTTAGCGCCAAACTTTGAATATTCAATACCAATGGTAAATCAGTACTACTGTATGGATCAGAAACACGGAGGACAAAACATACAATTAAAATTAAACTTCAAACATTTACTAATTGGCGCCTGTGCAAAATAGAAGGAATACAATGCTATGATAGAATCACAATGTGGAGCTCATGGAGAGAACTAGACAATACCAGTGAACCAACGTGGAGCTCGTGGAGAAAACTAGACAAATACCAGTGAACCAATGTGGAGCTCGTGGAGAGAACTGGACAAATACCGGTGAGCCAGGAGGTGAAGAAATGTGGAGCTCGTGGAGAGAACTGGACAAATACTAGTGAAAACATGTGGAGCTCAAGGAGAGAACTAGACAAATACCGGTGAGCCAGGAGGTGAAGAAACGACGCTGGCACTGGATAGAACATACATTTAAAACACAAACTGAATATAGTATAACTAGTGGAAACCTTGTGCGTGGGTGACATACACTGCACCAAACAACATGCATTCAAGGAATGTCCGCTGGCAAAACAGGACAAGGACGCCCGAAAGCTCAACGACAAGAGAAAGTGCGAAAACTGCCTTGGCAAGCGCGGAGCAAGATATCTGGTCTGTCCGTACGTCCAAAGACACAGAGACGTTTTAATGATCACAGTAACCACAAAGACACAACACAAGGAAGCAATGCGGAGGTGTAAGACAGCCCTGGGCATCTGGCAAACAGAAACGTCCTGTCAGCAACTCACTTGCGACAGGCATACAAGGATTCCCTACTTTTGCACTACACGGAAGTGACAACTCGTATTGTTTGCAAAAGGATACATTTTATTGGGAGCTGATAATACATGAGCTCCACGAGCGGAATACCACAATCGGTATTAAACATCATAGTATGTTACAAAGATGTAATGAGGAGATGATATTAATGATAATAACTACTGAAGCTAAGCTTAAGTCCTAACTATTGATACTGTCCTTTTCAACAACAAAGTATTCACAGCGGATATACAGTCCGTCCCCTACGCCGTCGAGTCCCAGTCTGAACAAGCTCTCTGTGGCATGTTCAGCCACGAGCAATTAGCTCTCCGTGCATCCGCTAAGTTTGCGTGCTTGGAGTTCCAGCACGCTGGTCACTTGGTTGGAGTAACCAATGTTGTCTGGTCACTTCTCGTGATGCGGGTTTCCCAGTCTCTTGGGTAACCCCAGCTCACGTACACTCGTTGACCTCCTTGTTGACACTAGTGTGTTCCGTTATAGAACTATTTATAGTGTTTGTGTCCCTTCTGTCTGGTTTCCTAGATCGCTATGTTACTTTCCCTTCTATAGCTCTCTTTATAATCCTTTCAGCTCTTTAGCTCTTACGTAGCTCTTTGAAGGCTCTCCTCCCCCCCCCCCCGTTTTGTGTTACAAACTTTTAAGTTGTGGGGTTAACACAAATGGTAATTTCACCAAAAATTGGATGTCTAATTTCGTACGTTCACTACTTCTCTTCTGGGGATAGGACAAGATCTCTCCTTTCCCTCGTCACACTCTTGTATTAATTCACTTGGCTAATTGAGTAGCTGACCACACTAGTACAGTTGGCTATAGACTTTCATTATATTTCTTGGGAATTGTGTGATCCGGATCCATTGCCATAAGACCTGTCCTCCAATTGTCCAAAATTGACAACCCATACAACACGCCTCTGTTACGAGCACAATACATGAACAATGAATGTTCATGCTCCCATATAATATTTGCCCCAACTAGTATCCAAGCTTTATGTGCCACTCTTCACCGTTTTCGCTTCCGCTTGTGAAGAAATATTTAAGTGTTACATTAAGGTTTTCGAGATGTTATTGTGTCCCCTGTTGGAGTAGTTATCGTTCTTTGTAGGTAATGATGTATGCAACTTTATGTGTTAGTTTTCCTGGTTGGTTGCGTGTTTTCTATTAAACTAAAGTGTATTTAACTTACTAATATGTGTATGCGTTTATAATTTACGTGTATGTACTCTTTCGAGCGCCGTAAAGCGGTTTATTGTAGCCACAAACGAGTGTGTTATGCTGATTCATGTCTACAGTCCCGTTTTAAGATGATCAAAATATAATTCCTATGTCTATCACTAAAGTATAGCAACTACACAGCTAAACAATCTCAACAACACATTGTTTACACAGATTGACACAGACAAGTCGTAACAAGTCGTAATGTGCGGTGGAAAAAAAATTACCGCTTAATCTCTCTCTCTCTCTCTCTCTCTCTCTCTCTCTCCTCTCTCTCTCTCTCTCTCTCTCTCTCTCTCTCTCAATTGATTCATTTTCTCTCTCCCATTCACACATCTTTCGTTCCTCTTTCATTCAACAGTGGTTTTACAATACTGGTTCGTCTTTAAAATATGGTTCAAGAAATAATAACAGAATGAACAATAAATATATACATTAAATTGTTGGCTGAATTGAAAAGGTTTTCAAGCCCGATGACTGTGCTATCTTTCTGCACTCGTCATATCTATACAAAAATATACATGGTTGCGAGGATTGTTTGCTATCAATCCTGTGGTACTGACTAACATAACTAATGTATTGTACGTTGTGTACTGTTCTAAATTTATCTAAGGGAACTAATCTAACTAAATACTTAAATTTGGGGGAAATGGGTTAGTTACCCTTAAAGTGTTATTAGTACCTGGAATGATCTAAATTACTAAATGATGGAGTTAATTTGTAAGTGATGTTTTAATTAACTAAATATCTAAATAAATATGTTTAAATGGTGCTAAAGTAAGCCAATGTTTCATAATTGAAAATATGATGTAGGTGTTAAATTAAATGAGTTCTTAACTAAATGTAGGTGAATTATAACTATGAAATGTAATAAATAAAGTTATATAGGTAATTGTACATTCATAATTCTATTATCACTACAAAAATATGAAGTTATACGCGACTGTTATAAAAACATGTTATATACATATCACATATAATTTCTATTTAAATAAACTAATTAATTACATCCAGGTGTGATGTCGGAGCAGTGTCCTCTGTAGAATGTCCTCGAAAAATAGAGTTCAACTAGACAAAGTCTGATTTACGCTCTCATCCTGGGTAATGTTCATACAAATGGTGTCCTATCGATTTGTGTAGGTTCAACTCTACCACTTCGATCCACTCACGTGTTGTATATGTGGTAGTGGTGTAGACAACTACTGATGTGTCTGTTCATTTCACTAATACTGACAAAGTTAATATTACACAGGTTTAGACTGGCGATGGTATCGCACTCTAATGTTCATAATCACCACATAGGGCACTAGGTAATTACAGTGTCAATGTCTTTGGTGATGTAAGGTCACTCTCTTCTCGTATTTCAGGTACTTCAATGTGAGAAGGTCGGCTCAATGTGTCAGCCAGAGAGTTCATGCTTCCCTTCAAATGATTAATAGTGTGTTTAATAGGGGTGTTTTTAGTCAGAATAATGGAGTGTTCTATCCTGTCCGTCCTACCTGAGATGTCGGGAAAAATGTCCCTGTACTCCGTTACTAGCTCTATCATTTGTCGTCGTTGCTCGTCTGTGAGTTTCGGTTCTAACGGTATGCTATCAATTGTCCCAGTCGTGTCTACAGTCGGGACTGGTAATTCTATTCTGTCGTCATCTGTCTGATTAAGTACTAGCTGTGTGTTCTGTTTCCTGGCTAGGTGTGTTTGCGATGTCATCGTTCTCTGTCGCCCTACCTAGTGTAGTTGTGTTGTGTACGTCTGTCGTCCGGTTGCTTGGTGTAGGTGCATTCTGTTCGTCTGTCGTCAGTTCTTATCGTGAGAAATAAGGCTTCAGCATGTTGATATGAAATGTCTTTAATGTTCGGTTTATCGATATTTCATAATCGACATCTGATATCTTTCGTTCAACTTTGAATGGCCCTTGCCATGACGTTAGTAACAAGTTACGTTTATCTGGTAGTAAAAGCAGAACCTTTTGATTGGGTCCAAGGTGTAGGGTTTTGGCACCCTTGTTTGCATACTCGCGGTACATCTGGCCTTTTCTCTCCAAAGATGATTTGGCTATTACACACGCCTTCATAATTTTATCGCGTGTCTCTGTTACCATCTCGTATGGTGTTACTGCGGTTGGATTTTCTAGTGAGCTAGTGACTAGCTGATGGTAAATTGTTAGGGGTCCACGAGGGTTCGCCCCATAAACTAACTCGAAAGGTGAGAAACCCGTACTTGAGTGCGGAATTTCTCGATGGGCAAACAGCACCGCTGGTAATAGAGTATCCCAATCAGATGGGTTCTCTGCTGTTACCTTTGCCAGCATGTGTTTTAGATCCCCGTTAATTTTTTCTATGATCCCGTTGCTGGCAGGGTGGTACGGGCTACTGAAATGCTGCTCTATTCCTAGAAATTTTGTTAGGGCTTGCATAGCAGCCGAAATAAACTGGGTTCCTCGGTCGGATAAAATGGTTCGAGGAAAGCCAAATCGACAAAATAGATGTAAAAATACATTTGCCACATCTTTGGAGGTAATGTATTTTAGTGGCACCGCTTCGATCCACCTTGTACAAAGATCCACGAGGGTTAGTATGAACCGGTTTCCTTTGTTCGACACCTGATTCAGGGGTCCAACAATATCCACCGCTACACTTTCGAATGGTCTAGAGGCCAATATTGAACGTTGAACCTCGGCCGTTACATGCTTTCCCTTTCTCACTAAATGTTGACAAATGGTACATGACCGACAAAAAGATTTAATATCGTTACAAAACTTAGGCCAATAGAAGTGTGACAAAATTCTGGCTCTTGTTTTGTTATATGCCAAATGTCCAGCAAACGGTGAATCATGCGCAATCATTAGCACATTTTGTCGGTGTTTTAAAGGTAACACCGTCTGCTGAATTTCATGGTTATTGGTGGTATAATAACGCATGAGAATGCCATTATGTATTTTAAAATACCAAGATGCATTTTTAGTTACTTTTGCTCGCTCACCTAACAATTTAAAATATGGTGCGATAGTTTGATCGGTGCGTTGTGCCTCGATAAATTCTTGTCGAGTGGTGTTGTTACTAGCACCGCTGGGTGTTAACAACTGTAACATTTCATTTTGTAGGTCAGTATAATGTGTTTGGGTATCTGACCTAGTTACAGCATTAGCCGTGTTTGTTTGTTTCCAGGCTAATAGTTCGTCATCTGTACATTGTTTTAATGATGGCAAGCAACCCAAAATTAGGTCAGTACAGGGATTTTGCAAAATCGAGCATGTAAATGTGCCGGAAAGGAACGGGGTGTTTATGCGGACTTTTGCCGGCGGGTATTTCTCTATGTTACCAGAGAAAGTGCGGCATTTGACAAACTCACCCGTATAATCTTCTGGCTTAACTAGCTCTCTTCTTACCCCAAGTAAAGTGCTCCCGCTATCAAGTAAACATTGGCATGGTTGTTCGTTGACCAGTGCATCGTGGAACTTTAGATTACCTCTGGAGGCTAAAGCTGAATTAGCATCTTCGTTGGAACATGGTATAACATGACCACATTTAAGTTTACCGTCCGCATGAAACTGGTGACAGATGTCACATTTATTAAAGTCTAACATATCAGTCATTACAGCCACACTCTCACACTCATTGAATGGTAATACATTTTCAAGCTCAGAATCAACTACACTATCATCGTCAGATGATGTATCTATGAGCAAAGCATTGCTAGCCTTCATTCTTTGCCTGCCCAAACACTTAGAAGAATAGTGTCCATAAGAGCAACAGAAGAAGCATTTAACCGCTCGTTTGTATGAGTTTCGTTTGTTTTCCTGCTTCTTCATCATCATTTCCAGATGAGCAGGATAAGATGGACTTTTATCACACATCGAGTACTGCGGATGGAATAATTTGCAGTATCCACACTGTGGTGGCTTCTGATAAGGTTTCTCTTTCTTTTGATACCCTGTTTGGTTGTAAGACTTGTTTGGTATGTTCTTAACAAAAGCAGTAATCTCAGTATCATGTATTGATGTTTTAAATATGTCGCGGTTTGAAGAAAAATAAGCTGAACCACGTTTTTCAAGTTGTTCAATGGATTCAATGTCTGCTTGTTGGAGGAACTTAGCAAAAGGAGTAGGAACTGTGGATGTGACTTTATCCATCACCATTAAGTCCTGCAATCTATCAAAATTCTTGCCTACTTTTGCCGCCTTAAGCCATTTATTGAATGTACTCTGAACGTTTGATACATAGTCTAAGAACGTTTCGGTTGGCTTTGGTTTTAACTGTGAGTACTGGATCTGATATCCAGGAGCATCGAGTAGAAAATGCTGCATAATCCTATCATGGATGTATTGATAGTTACTTCTTAGATCTGTTGGTATCGACTCGATAACCTTAAATGGCTCCCCACTGAGATTTCTCATGTAGATCATAGCCCAATCTTCTAATGGTATTTTCTGGCTTTTGAGCTAGAATTCTATATTTTCAGTCCATGCTGAGATCGAATCGCCTTAACTGAAGGGCTTTATGATCCCTTATATTTAGAGAATTTATTTTGCTCTTCTTGGCTCTTCTGTTTAGTAGAGGCTATCTGGATGTTAGAGTCAATTTCCATCTCTTTCATCTTTAACTTTGTTTGTGACTCTACCTCTATTTGCTTTTGTTTTATTTCCAATTCCTTCTGCTTCATGGCGTCTTCCATCTCTATCTGTCTTTGCTTTGTGGCATGATCTAACTCTAATTGTTTCTGTTTGGTGGCTTCTTCTAACTCCCTCATCTCTTTTTTATGCTGTCTTTCTAATGCTCTTTCATCTCTCAATTTTCTGTTTCCTCTTTGTATCTTTGTTCCGCCAATTTCTCTAATTTGTCTCCAGTATGGCCTAGTTCTTTGCCAGCCTGGATGCAGTCATTTAATGATGACATTATATGGCTTTATGTTATTACACCACTGATATCGATATACGTTTACAATATAATTTTGCAGTTAGTATGTGTTAACTATTTACAATCTTCACTGAAAAAGAAGATGCATGGTTAATGGTTATTATCAAAAGTGGAAAATATACTCATCTAATCTGTTGAAAAATACGGCACTCGGGATGTTCAACCGCTGTTTTTCGTACACACAACTGATAGCCTTGCTTGTATAACTGATGTCTCTGTTTAGTAGAGCATCAATATTTTAGAAAAATGCATGTAATATACAATACATGGTTGTTATCAATTTGCACAATACAGTTTATGCGGTTGGTAACTTAGAAATGTGATATCAATAATGATGAATGATGTAAATGATATGAATGTTATGATAGTCTAAATGAATCGTCAATGAATTGTCAATGTCGTCTTGTCTTCACTTTCTATCGTCTCTGACTGAGCTGCGCTTTATGACTTAGCTTAACCTCTAATTTATTTCTCTTGTGCACCAAGAATTTGCTTTTGCGCAAGTACACACGTGAATGTGATGAATGTTGACATTATGACTGTATCACACAAAATGTTTTCACAAATGGTAATTAAATTTGTAATTTCGATACATTTCCATCAAAAGAATTTACTAAAATAATATAATTAACATTTTGTAGAATTTCTGAATATATGTGAAAAATTGGTAGATTAATCGTGCTTGAAGGTGTCCTGCCTCACGTTTTTGATCTCAACTGGTAATTAAATGGTAGATTCAAGCATTTCTGACACCAATTGGTATTTTGCCAATTGGTAATTAACTGGGAATTAGATGGTAGGTTCAAGCACTTCTGACACCAATTGGTATCCTGCCTGTCAGCAACTCACTTGTGACAGGCATACAAGGATTCCCTACTTTTGCACTACACGAAAGTGACAACTCGTATTGTTTGCAAAAGAATACATTTTATTGGGAGCTGATAATACATGAGCTCCACGAGCGGAATACCACATCGGTATTAAACATCATAGTATGTTACAAAGATGTAATGAGGAGATGATATAATGATATTAACTACTGAAGCTACGCTTAAGTCCTAACTATTGATACTGTCCTTTTCAACAACAAAGTATTCACAGCGGATATACAGTCCGTCCCCTACGCCGTCGAGTCCAAGTCTGAACAAGCTCTCTGTGGCGTGTTCAGCCACGAGCAATTAGCTCTCCGTGCATCCGCTAGTTTGCGTGCTTGGAGTTCCAGCACGCTGGTCACTTGGTTGGAGTAACCAATGTTGTCTGGTTACTTCTCGTGATGTGGGTTTCCCAGTCTCTTGGGTAACCCCAGCTCACGTACACTCGTTGACCTCCTTGTTGACACGAGTGTGTTCCGTTATAGAACTATGTATAGTGTTTGTGTCCCTTCTGTCTGGTTTCCTAGATCGCTATGTTACTTTCCCTTCTAAAGCTCTCTTTATAATCCTTTCAGCTCTTTAGCTCTTACGTAGCTCTTTGACACGTCCCAGCTACAAGAGCAGATTGACAAGCTGAAGAAGTAAATCAAGGCACTGTTGACACCAACCAGCGACAACGAAACACTACTGGCTGACATGAAGAAAATCCAGCACAGCACCAAGCATGGCACAGATTAAAAATAAAAAGAGAAATGAAGAAATCCTACAAACCATCAAAGCCAGCATGAAGGAAGAGATGGAATGTATGACACTGATAAAGAAGGGGAACGAAAACATCATACAAGCGATCAAAGCAGAGAGAGAACTGCTAAAAACTGAAAGGGAGCTAACCTCAAACAAGCCAGATGAAACCAGGCGAAAGACCGCAGATAAGCCACAAGAGGGAACCAATTGAAACACCAATCAGAAACCACAAGCTAAAGCCAGCAGAAACTCAAGGGAAACCAATATCCCACCAGACCTCTGAAGAAAGCCTAGCTTAGTACTCTGAAATATTGACTGGGGAGGAATACATCACGAGGAACAAAGAACGCGTCATGAAAAGGCAATTCTTCCAAGCGAAACTCGAAAGAGAAGAAAGGCAGAAAGAAGAAAGTCAAGCCACCGAAAAGCTTCTACAGACAATACACAAACAAAGAGAGGCTAAAAGTACAAATAAAAAGTCCTTATAAGAATTGTACCCAGTCAAGAAAACGCACAAGGAGCCAACACTGACAAAAGAAACCACAAGATGAGACGGACACACAGGAAAACCTGCCAGCCAATTCTCCCCCCCCCCCCCCCCCCCCAGCTGACGTCACAGGCATAAACTCTTTAAAACTGATAAGCCAGATAACACTGGCGCAGAAAACGAGACAAACATATCCGGCATCATGAACCACCACAAATATAATCAATGCCACAGAGGCTGGTTGAACGGGTGGAAAGTTTTTTGTTTTTTCTCCATACAGTTGGACCTGAACCTATAGCTAGAAAAGCCTTAGCCTGGAATCCACAGGGCTAAATAAATAGAGGAAGTACTAAGGAACACACGGAGAGAAGAGGAGTAGACACAGACATGAATAACATGCGAGGACATGGACAGAGCTGCATGGGAGAGCTAGTGGTAGTACACATTGGGGGGAGTTGGTTGAGGGACTATGCTTGAGGAGAGCTAGTGATAGTACACATTGGGGGGAGTTGGTTGAGGGACTATACTTGAGGAGAGCTAGTGGTAGTACACATTGGGGGGAGTTGGTTGAGGGACTATACTTGAGGAGAGCTAGTGGTAGTACACATTGGGGGGAGTTGGTTGAGGGACTATACTTGAGGAGAGCTAGTGGTAGTACACATTGGGGGGAGTTGGTTGAGGGACTATACTTGAGGAGAGCTAGTGGTAGTACACATTGGGGGGAGTTGGTTGAGGGACTATACTTGAGGAGAGCTAGTGGTAGTACACATTGGGGGGAGTTGGTTGAGGGACTATACTTGAGGAGAGCTAGTGGTAGTACACATTGGGGGGAGTTGGTTGAGGGACTATACTTGAGGAGAGCTAGTGATAGTACACATTGGGGGGAGTTGGTTGAGGGACTATACTTGAGGAGAGCTAGTGATAGTACACATTGGGGGGAGTTGGTTGAGGGACTATACTTGAGGAGAGCTAGTGGTAGTACACATTGGGGGGAGTTGGTTGAGGGACTATACTTGAGGAGAGCTAGTGGTAGTACACATTGGGGGGAGTTGGTTGAGGGACTATACTTGAGGAGAGCTAGTGGTAGTACACATTGGGGGGAGTTGGTTGAGGGACTATACTTGAGGAGAGCTAGTGGTAGTACACATTGGGGGGAGTTGGTTGAGGGACTATACTTGAGGAGAGCTAGTGGTAGTACACATTGGGGGGAGTTGGTTGAGGGACTATACTTGAGGAGAGCTAGTGGTAGTACACATTGGGGGGAGTTGGTTGAGGGACTATACTTGAGGAGAGCTAGTGGTAGTACACATTGGGGGGAGTTGGTTGAGGGACTATACTTGAGGAGAGCTAGTGGTAGTACACATTGGGGGGAGTTGGTTGAGGGACTATACTTGAGGAGAGCTAGTGATAGTACACATTGGGGGGAGTTGGTTGAGGGACTATACTTGAGGAGAGCTAGTGATAGTACACATTGGGGGGAGTTGGTTGAGGGACTATACTTGAGGAGAGCTAGTGGTAGTACACATTGGGGGGAGTTGGTTGAGGGACTATACTTGAGAAGAGCTGCCAATTTAACTAGCGGAGACCGAATAAGACATGATGTTGTCAGAAAGTGGGATCAAAATCTTCTGCCACATACAATGAAAGGTAGAAGATCAAATGGTTCGATCAGTTCGTTAGAATGCAACTCTATCAATACAGTGCTACGCTACACAAAGAAGATCTGATTTGAAGACAAGAGAACGACAGTGGGACACATGCAGGGGCAGAAGAGAACATTGAAGTGAAGGATTGGGACGTTTGTATAGGGGAATATCATCATGTGGAACGGTGGGGGTACATGGAGAACATTGATGCGATGAGACTAGGGTACGTTTGTACGGAGGTACACGGGCCTATACTAGGTGACAGGACACATGATAGTGGGATGAGAAGGTTGTAAGTCCTTGGAGAGTTGTAGTGATGAGAAGGCAATAGTCATTGGTTGCCATGTCTGTTAGTGTGGTTACATGATGGCACCTACAGCACAGAAATGTCTTACCACCACCCACAGAACGACAAGGTAACCATGATAATTACAGTGTTGGTACATGATGGGCACCTACAGCACAACAATCTCTTTACGATTCATAGAAGAACAAGAGTGTCAGGACAATATACGTGTTATTTTCGGAGAACACATGCATAACGTTGGTACCACACGCCCACATACTCATGTATACATATATGGCAGTGTATGTGCTCTGCTGTTGAAACTAGTTATACACATGGATTATTCGACACTAACTGGAAGAATGAACACATTGGCGGGATGGGAGGACTACTGAGCAGGAACTGCCAATTTAACTAGCGAGACCATAAACAGTGTTCAGAAAGTGGATCAAATCTTCTGCCACATATACTGAAAGGTAGAAGATCAAATGGTTCGATCATTTCGTTAGAATGCAACTCTATCAACTACCAGCACTAGCGCTACACCAAAGAAGATCTGATTTGACGGCAAGAGACCGATCAGTGGGAAACAATGCAGGGGCAGAAGGAGAACATTGAAGCTGGATGGATTGGAACGTTTGTATAGGGGAATATCATCAGTTGAACGGTGTAGGTACATGGAGAACATTGATGCTGGATGGACTGGGACGTTTGTATAGGGGAATATCATCAGTTAAACGGTGGGGGTACATGGAGAACATTGATGCTGGATGGACTGGGACGTTTGTATAGAGGTACACGGGAGCCTATACCAGGTGACAGGACACATGATAGTGATGAGAAGGATATTCCTGTAATTGGTTGCCAGTGTCATGTTAGTGTTGGTTACATGATGGGCACCTACAGCACAGAAATGTCTTCTACCACCCACAGAAGGACAAGATAGTCATGACAATTACAAGTGTTGGTTACATGATGGGCACCTACAGCACAACAATCTCTTTAACGATTCATAGAAGAACAAGAGTCTCAGGAACAATTATACGTGTTATTTTCGGAGAACACATGCATAACGTGGTACCACACGCCCACATACTCATATATACATATATGCACTGTGTATGTGCTCTGCTGTTGTTAAACATAACGTTATTCACACACATGGATAGAATAATTGGCGAGACAGCAGGAACACAGGCGCCCCGCTGGAACCTGGACAAACTATGTCCTCAATTGAACACTGACCCCCTCCTGTGCCATTGCTACCTCGGATATCGCGGTGACCTATGCTGATCTGTTTGGCACATCCGTGAGGGTGGGAGACCACAATATTCAGGGGCGTTGCTAGTTTAGTATTTTCTCCACTGTTTTGTTTCAGCGTATACCGTGGATTTGACATTATCATACCAGATCAGTGAACGGAAGTTATCGTTGTACCGGTCTATAGTATTGTCAAGTCTGCGTGCAAGATCCGTGTTATCAGTGCGAAAATAAATTTCGCAAGTATCGGTGTTTTTAACGAATGAATACGCACCTGTAAGTGTGATAACATCTTTACATACATCAGGTGTTTCTCCAGAATAAAAAGACAGATCACAAGTTGTGTTGTCTGCCTCCAATTTATCATAAACAAGATCAGTAGCTGTCCTTATCACAATATAATTAAATTCTCGCTGTGGCTTTGGAGAATTTTTACATTTTTGAAAAGAACCACCTTCGCCATTACTTGTCCCTACGAAGCGAACCCAGCCACTACCTACTCTCATCAAGTTACTGCCTCGGTTACTGAACCACGGGTAGGAGATGTCAGTACCTGGGACAGTCTCAGGTCGTTCCCTCACTGACATAATTGACTGTCACACGGACAGTTAGATCTCCCACAGTTTTAATGCACTTCACCATGTCATCTCTTCCATAGAAAGGCGAAAGATCATCCGTATTGAACTTGTCGGAGGAAAGAAATTCCGATGCCCGGGATTCCTCTTACGGCAGTGAAATTTTTATTTGTGTCATCGTCCTCCATTAAGCAGAAGAATCCTCCAAGGGCCCCTGGGGGACAGATATAGATATAACCAAAAATAATCATCATCATAATAATCATAACAATTGTTAAAATGTTGCATCTTATTTGCAGGACGTTGCGAGCAATAAAAGGGTTTTATTTTTGAAATTTTAGTTCCAGTAGCTTGCCATTGCAACACATGGGCTTACAATTTAGCTCAGGCTTTGGCATGGAGAGGTATACTCCCTCCCTGGTCTTAATTGGTCTTGGGAAACACAGCGAGAGGTAGCAGTTATCGGGTTTTACGTCCCTTTTCAATTGTCGTGACATGGGGCGCAATGGGTTGCCTCTGAGGGTGGGAGACATCTACGATGTCACTGATAGCTACCGCCCGCCTCAAGCTGGGCATCCCCGGCCAATTGGTTTCTTAGCCGCGTCAGCCCGCCTGCTTTAATGGGTGCTTGGGTGGACAAAATCAGGGGAAAACCCGTGCACCAGGCAAAAAGAAAAATAGAAAAAACAAGCTCGGGTTTCAACCGGAACATAAAACCCCGTGTCCCGGGGTTTTCCCATTGATCTGAGAAATTGACGATGTGAGAAAACGGCCCGGGTTTATGCCGAACTAAATTTTCTAATATGATTTATGGCCTGCAGGAGACTCGCCTCGCTGAGGAAGGGTACTCAGGGAAAACTATTTTCACCTTTTTTTTTGGGGGGGGGGGGGGGGGTTAAAAATAAGGGCAGAAAGTAACAAAAACATGGAATGGTTTTGCAGTGAAGAATTCACTCTGGCAAAGGAAATTCCCTGGGGGAAATGAATATTTTTATCCCTGTGCTTGGCAACAACTTTTGGGTTTTGCCACAATTATCAATGCATGGCCCGACATCAGTTCTCTGATGATGTGAAGGTTTTGAGAAGAGCTAGTGATAGTACACATTGGGGGAGTTGGTTGTAGGGACTATACTTGAGAAGAGCTAGTGGTAGTACACATTGGGGGGAGTTGGTTGAGGGACTATACTTGAGAAGAGCTAGTGGTAGTACACATTGGGGGGAGTTGGTTGAGGGACTATACTTGAGAAGAGCTAGTGGTAGTACACATTGGGGGGAGTTGGTTGAGGGACTATACTTGAGAGGAACTGCCAATTTAACTAGCGGAGACCGAATAAGACATGATGTTGTCAGAAAGTGGGATCAAAATCTTCTGCCACATATACTGAAAGGTAGAAGATCAAATGGTTCGATCATTTCGTTAGAATGCAACTCTATCAACTACCAGTGCACTAGCGCTACACCAAAGAAGATCTGATTTGACGGCAAGAGACCGATCAGTGGGAAACAATGCAGGGGCAGAAGGAGAACATTGAAGCTGGATGGATTGGAACGTTTGTATAGGGGAATATCATCAGTTGAACGGTGTAGGTACATGGAGAACATTGATGCTGGATGGACTGGGACGTTTGTATGGAGGTACACGGGAGCCTATACCAGGTGACAGGACACATGATAGTGATGAGAAGGATATTTCCTGTAATTGGTTGCCAGTGTCATGTTAGTGTTGGTTACATGATGGGAACCTACAGCACAGAAATGTCATCCACCACCCACAGAACGACAAGGTAACCATGATAATTACAAGTGTTGGTTACATGATGGGCACCTACAGCACAACAATCTCTTTAACGATTCATAGAAGAACAAGAGTCTCAGGACAATTATACGTGTTATTTTCGGAGAACACATGCATAACGTGGTACCACACGCCCACATACTCATATATACATATATGCACTGTGTATGTGCACTGTTGTTGTTAAACATAACGTTATTCACACACATGGATAGAATAATTGGCGAGACAGCAGAAACACAGGCGCTCCACTGGAACCTGGACAAACTATGTCCTCAATTGAACACTGACCCGCTCCTGTGCAATTGCTACCTAAGATATCACGGTGACCTATGCTGATCTGTTTGGCACATCCGTGAGGGTGGGAGACAACAATATTCAGAGGCGTTGCTAGTTTAGTATTTTCTCCACTGTTTTGTTTCACGTATTTCGGGGATGTGACATTATCATACCAGATCAGTGAACGGAAATTATCTCTGTACCCGTCTAACGTATTGTCAAGTCTGCATACAAGATCCATGTTATGAGTGCAATACCAAATTCTGCACGTTTCGGAGCTTTTATTGAATCTACACGTATCTTTAAGTGTGACAACATCTTTACAGACATCAGGTGTTTCTCCAGAATCAAAAAACAGATCACAGGTTGTGCGGTCTGCCTCCAGTTTATCATAAACAAGATGGGTTGATGTCGTTATCATAATATAAGCAAATTGTCGCTGTGGCTTTGGAGAATTTTTACATTTTTGAAAAGAACCACCTTCGCCATTACTTGTCCCTACGAAGCGAACCCAGCCACTACCTACTCTCATCAAGTTACTGCCTCGGTTACTGAACCACGGGTAGGAGATGTCAGTACCTGGGACAGTCTCAGGTCGTTCCTCACTGACATAATTGACTGTCACACGGACAGTTAGATCTCCCACAGTTTTAATGCACTTCACCATGTCATCTCTTCCATAGAAAGGAGAAAGACGATCCATATTGAGCTTCTCAAGAGTAAAAAAATGCTGATGTCCAGGATTCTTCTTACATGTAGCGTAATGTTTATTTGTGTCATCGTCCTCCATTAAACAGAAGAAATTATCCCTCCATGGCCCTGTGGGACAGATATAGATATAACCAATAATAATCACCATCATAATAATCATAACAATTTTTAAAATGAGCATGTTATTTGCAGGACGTAGCGAGCAATTATGGGTTTATTTTATATGAAAGTTTACTTCCAGTAACTTGCCATTGCAACACATGGTCTCTACAATTCAGCCCAGGCTTTGTGGCATGGAGAGGTATACCTCCATCCCTGGTCTTAATTGGTCTCGGAATCACAGCGAGAGGTAGCAGTTATCGGTTATACGTCCTTGTCAATTGTCGTAGACATGGGGCGCAATGGGTTGCCTCTGAGGGTGAGGAGACATCTACAGATGTCACTGATCAGCTACCGCCCGCCTCAAGCTGGGCATCCCCCGGCCAATTGGTTGCTTATTCGCGTCAGCCTGCCTGCTTCAATGGGTGCTTGGGGCTAGGACAAAATCAGTGAAACCAGTGCACCAGGCACTAAAAAGAAAAATATAAACAGCAAGCTACAGCTTGCAACCTGGAACATAAGAACCACGTGTCCGGGATTTTCCATTGATCTGACGAATATTGACGATGTGAGAAAAACGGCTGGGACTGATGCCGAACTAAATTGTCTTAACATTGATATTGCTGGCCTGCAGGAGACTCGTCTCGCTGAGGAAGGGTTACGCAGGGAAAACTATTACACCTTTTTTGGGTGGGTGGGGAGAGGGGTTAAAAGTAGAGGGCAGGAAGTAAACAGACAACATGGAATGGGCCTTTGCAGTGAAGAATTCACTACTGGCAATGAATGAAATTCCAGCTGGCGGAAATGAACGATTATTATCCCCGCGCTTGGCAACAACTTGTGGTTTAGCCACAATTATCAATGCATATGCGCTGACACTCAGTTCTCTGATGATGTGAATGTTTCATTCTATGAGGAATTATGCTCTATGATCAAGACAGTACCAAATTCTGACTACATGTATATGTTCGCTGATTTTAATGTTCCTGTGGGCAAGGACTGGAGTCAATGGATATGGAAAATACAACATCGGTCGCATGAATGGCAATAGGCAAAGGCTGCAGGAGCATTACACCAGAAGCGACCTGTGTATTGCAATCTCCTTTTTTAAAACAAAAGAGCTGCATAAGGTCATTGGCATCAGCTGGACTTCATCATCACACGGAGACAACATTTGAATCAAACATCATTAACTCGAAGTTACCACAATGCTGACTGTGACACGGATCATTCTTTAGTTGCTGCAAGAGTTAGACTGAGACCAAAGAGAATCTACACGGCTAAACACAAATCTAGCCTCATGATTAATATTATTAACACCAAAGATCCTGATAAATGCTTTGCGTTCCAATAGCAACTTGAAGACGCTTTCATTGATCTTCTTCTTCTTCTTCAGCGTTCCGAGCCATTGAGGTTCTTTGCTGCAGATACAAGCCGTCTCCATTCGTCTCTCTGATTGACCTTCTCTTGCCAGTCGCTGATTCCAAGTGCTTGTAGGTCTGTATATATATTATCTCTCCACCGTCTTCTTAGTCTGCCTCGGGGTCTATGGTCATTTATGTCCTGAGTGTAAGCGAGTTTTGTTTCCCTATTATCTTCCATTCTTTATAAATGCCGCAGCCATTGCAGTCTATTAGCCTTCATGATACCAATGATTAGCGGGGACTTAAACAGATCATAAATGCCTTTGTTACTTCTTCTTTTCCATTCTCCACTTTGTATATCCCTAATGGGCCCAAAGATGCGTCTTAAGATTTTGTTTTCAAAGGTTTGTAAAAAGGCATCGTCCCCTTTAGTTGTACTCCAGGTTTCAGAGCCATACAGCACAACTGGTCTGATCAGTGTTTTGTATATTGTGAACTTGGTGTTACGAGATAGCGCATTTGATTTTAGCAGATGTTGTAATGCATAGTATATCTTATTTCCAGAGTTGATTCTAGCTTGTATTTCTTCCCTTATTATGTTGGAGCAGTTGAAGATTGTACCCAGGTATTTGTATGTTTCCGTTCTTTTAATGGTCATATTATCTATTTGTATGTGACAAGAGCTTTTATTTTTCCTTCTCTTGAAATTACCATATATTCTGTATTATCTTGGTTGATAACCAGCCCCATTTGTTGAGCTTTTTCCTTTAAGTGAGTCAATATGTCCAATGTCTTTTGTTCATTTTCCCATATAATATCTATGTCATCTGCATAACCAAGCCGTCTGGATGCTCCTCCAATAGCACATTCCTCCTTTACTTCCTTACAACTTTCTCTAGAGCGGTGTTTCCCAACCTTTTTTGTGCTATGCCCCACCTAAGCCTTTCTAAAATTCTTATGCCACCCCCAGCCCCTCCCCCCCCCCCCCCCAAAAAAAAAAAATAATTACTTATACATTATTTTTAATTTTCAAAAATTGAAATGTTTTCTAAAGAAACTTGAATGATAGGTGTTAGGAACAAATCAATAGGAAATTATTGAGCTAACACAGTAAGTAAATTTTCAAAACACATAATGGAGAACTGAAATTCAAGTACAACATAATTTTAATGAAAGATTTATCTATAATTATTTTAATTATTAGTAATTATTCATTATTTAAATTTAGTGAGATCCTTGCGCTTGATGCTAGCTGCAAAGAGATTTTATGTCAGGTTCCTATTTAGTTAACTTCAGTCTCAAGTCTGCCCGTTTTGTTATATCCAGCCGATTTCTTCCATTTTCGAATTGCCCCCCTTAACAATCAAATTGCCCCCCTGTGGGGCGTGGGCCCCACGTTGGGAAACACTGCTCTAGAGAAAGATTGGAAAGGAGCGGCGATAGTGCATCACTCTGTTTCAAGCCAGATGTTATTTGGAAAGGGTCTGATTTCCTGCCTTTATATGTTACTATATTATAAGTATCTTCCATGCATAGTCTGGTCATGTTGATTAACTTCCTTGGTATTCGAAATTCCTGCATACATTCCATAGACTATTCCTATGGACACTATCATAAGCCTTTTTAAAATCCACAAAAATGTTATGGATATCTCTTTTATATTCCCAATTTTTCTCGGCTATTTGTCGTAAGATAAATATCTGATCTACTGTTTATCTGTTTTGTCTAAAACCCGCCTGGTAGGCACCTAATATGTCTTCTGAATGTGGTTTTAGTCTATTTAGTAATACCACGGATAGTATCTTATAGCTTGTGGATAGTAGTGATAGCTTTTATTTATACGTCGGAAAATTGTACAGCAAGTGAAAAGTGGGGTAAACTTAAGGAGACTTTATACAACAGTGATAGGGGTTTATGGCACTGTGGATCATAAGAGGCAGGACTGGTTTGCAGAACACAGCCAAACACTGCAACACTTGATTGATAAAAAGTAGATAGTTCTCTTAAGAAACAAGGAATGAACAAAGCGAAACTCTCTCAATGAGCTGAAGCAAGCTAGGAAGGTTGTGCAAAAGGATGCCAGGCAGTGTGGAAACGACTATTGGTTCAAGTTATGCCAGTAAATTCAAAATGCAAGTGGTAACGGACACATCAGAAGCATGTATGAAAAGATAAAGAAGGTCTTTGGTCCAATAATCAACAGAAGTGCACCACTGAAAACCTTGACTGGAGAAATCATCACTGATAAGAAACAGTAGATAGATTGGTAGAACTTTACTCAACCGAGACCAAACTAGTGGATGATGCCCTCAGCGCCATAAATGCCATGCCAACACTTGACCACCTAGACAGAAGCAAATAGAAGTCCCAGAAGGAAACATTAAAATATGTGGTAGAATTAAACGAAGCATTCATTTTGAATGAATTATGCACCATGGGTTGGTCAGAAGAAGTCGCCGTAGGCATTCAGGCAAGCATCCCATTGCTTAGGTAGGCGGCGAATGCCGTCCGCAAAAAAAGGATTGTGGTTGCTCACTGAACCAAGTGTTTACTGCGTTCATTACGTCTGCATCTGTGTGAAACTGTTGCCCCTTGAGAGCTTTTTAAAGAGGTCCGAACAATTGAAAATCACATGGTGACAAATCAGGACTATAGGCTGGATGTTGCAGAATTTCCCACTTCTTCCAAGCTAGTGCTTCCTGCACAATCTTTGCAACATGCGGACGAGTATTATCGGGCAACAAAATCACACCGCGAGAAAGCATGCCTGGTCGTTTATTCTTGATGGCCTTTTGCAGCTTGTCTAGTGTCTGGTGATCGAGTGAAATGGCGAGTCATGACCGCCCACGCTTTCCGGCATGGCACATGATTGATTGATTGACTAGTGTTACCAAGTAGTGGGTAGAGTTGATGTTGACACCAGTTCTTTAAAGTCGGCCAACAATAGCACACCATGGTCATAACATGCGCTCAGCATAACCTTAAAAGTGGAAACCTGTAAAGTGAATTTTGTTGGCTTTTGGTGATCCAGTATGCTTCCGTTGCATGCTTTCTCTTTTGCTGCTTGGCTCAAAGTGGTGACACCATGATTCATCGCCTGCTACTATGCAGAAGAGAAATGCATCACCCTCCACTCTGTAACGCAGCAAATGATTCAAACACCATCTCATGTGTTTCGCTTTTTGGTTGTCGGTCAGCATCCGTGGTACCCACTGTGAACACACCTTCCGATATTGCAGTTTATTACGAACGACCTTTTGAATTATCCCAATTGACACATCAAATTCTTTCGGTAGCCAACGTATGCTTCGACAATCGTTTCATCTGTACTGCTGCATCAATTTTGGCGACGGTATTTTTCTGTTGCAACACTATGCGCTTGACCCGGCCGTCGAAGATCTGTCGTGAACTGACGTCCTTTCCGAAACATTCGTGCCCAGCCTGTCACTGTTGTCTTGACATACATTTGTTACCGTACACTGTCTGCATTCTTCGATGAATGTCCACTGGTCGACATCCTTCAAATGAAAGAAACTGAAACACCGCTCTTTGAGCTTCTATGGACGGATTTTGGATTAACCCGACCATTTTCTCAACGGTCAGAAACAGAACCTATGCATCATGGGAAGATAAGCACCTCTGAAAGACTGATCTTTGACTATGATGTCCGAAGCTTTCGCATTCAGGCCGTGTAAGTTATTCTTTTTGAGTGAGCGAACGAAAAAACTTTATTTTCTAAAGGTAATTAACCGATCAAAGAGACTCCGGTGATGACCAGGATTTTTTCTCGTGGACTTCTAGTAATAAAATTTCCCCTGGTCTCTGGGTAGTGAGATCGGACGCCAGTGTGTATTGTTGTAAAAAATCCCTTGGCAGTTGGAAATCGAAAAAGACTAGCCTAACGGCGCTGCCCGGGCAAAATTTCGTGTTAAAATCTACCCAAAGTATTTCAGAATCCTCGCCAGTGCTACAGAGTTCGTGCACTGAGCTGAGTTTCTCCAGACTCAGGTTTGAGTTAGGAGGAGAACGCAGCACTTATGAGTTACACCCTTGTGCCGTGATGTTGATCCGTCGACTAAAATAAACTAAAGAGATCTGTCTTACATTACGACTTGCCAACCACTCATCTTTCACACATCAGGTATATGTTATGTATTATGCATATAATGACATCAGGAGTTAGAGATGACGTCAGCGATCTAGTCCCCGCATCCAGTGTTTCAGTATAACATATAGGAGCGCATAGCGGTGCACACAGGTCAGCATCTGACTTGGTGTCAAGGTTCTTACACTACAACAAGAAAGTGCTAATCCATTGGCCTCTGTGGGTTGTATTTTCTATTGAAGCAGGTCAGTCGTCACAAAGACAACACTATCCTTACATCAGCAATAACAACAACACGAGGGAAGCGTCTGATACAGTTTATGCTCGCTATATCGTCCTATGGTAGTGTTTGATACCGTTCATACTCGCTATATCGTCCTATGGTAGTGTTTGATACCGTTCATGCTTGCTATATCGTCTTAAAGAAGTGTCTGATACAGTTCACTGGGAAGAAGGAAATACCACAATATAATATACAAGTAAATGGGCATATTCTTAAGCAAGTGAATCGGTACAATTATCTCGGAACAGTCATATCATCTTATGGGAGATGCCTTGAAGAGATTAGACCAAGAATTGCCATTGCGAAGTTAGCCTTTTGCAAGATGAAAAACTTACCTACCAATAAAACGATATCAACTTGAAACGAGAAAAAGAGTGTTGAAGTGTTACATATATTCTATAATTTGTATGGATGTGAAGCGTGGACAATGTGCGGATGATGGCTGTGGAAATGTGGTTTCGGAGGAAAATGCAAAGAATACCATGGAAAGACAGAAAAACCAATGAATAAGTCCTTCAAGAAACAAATGAAGTTCGTAAAGTGATTAGAGACATTAGACGTAGACAGTCAAAATTTTCTAGGCATATGAGAAGAAATGACTTGGAGAACTTGGTGAAAACTCTCAAGATCGAAGGGAAGAGACCAAGGGGAAGACAGAGAAATAATACCTGGATGGCTTGGCCACGTGGATGGTCGAGACAGGAACACGGAGTTGATCCACGACTCTGGTGATCGAGTGAGATGGCAGAACATGGCCGCTTACGCTTATAGGCATGGCCCATGATGGATGGATGGATGGATGGATATCGTCTTATAGAAGTGTCTGACAAGTTCATGCTTGCTATATCATCTTATGGAAGTGTCTGACACAGTTCATGTTGGCTATATCATCTTATGGAAGTGTCTGACACAGTTCATGCTGGCTATATCATCTTATGGAAGTGTCTGACACAGTTAATGTTGGCTATATCATCTTATGGAAGTGTCTGACACAGTTAATGCTGGCTATATCATCTTATGGAAGTGTCTGACACAGTTCATGCGCTATATCATCTTATGGAAGTGTCTGACACAGTTCATGTGCTATATCATCTTATGGAAGTGTCTGACACAGTTCATGTGCTATATCATCTTATGGAAGTGTCTGACACAGTTCATGTGCTATATCATCTTATGGAAGTGTCTGACACAGTTCATGTGCTATATCATCTTATGGAAGTGTCTGACACAGTTCATGTGCTATATCATCTTATGGAAGTGTCTGACACAGTTCATGTGCTATATCATCTTATGGAAGTGTCTGACACAGTTCATGTGCTATATCATCTTATGGAAGTGTCTGACACAGTTCATGTGCTATATCATCTTATGGAAGTGTCTGACACAGTTCATGTGCTATATCATCTTATGGAAGTGTCTGACACAGTTCATGTGCTATATCATCTTATGGAAGTGTCTGACACAGTTCATGTTGCTATATCATCTTATGGAAGTGTCTGACACAGTTAATGTGCTATATCATCTTATGGGAAGTGTCTGACACAGTTCATGTGCTATATCATCTTATGGAAGTGCCTGACACAGTTAATGCTGGCTATATCATCTTATGGAAGTGTCTGACACAGTTCATGTGCTATATCATCTTATGGAAGTGTCTGACACAGTTCATGCTTGCTATATCATCTTATGGAAGTGTCTGACACAGTTAATGCTTGCTATATCATCTTATGGAAGTGCCTGACACAGTTCTTGTGCTATATCGTCTTATGGAAGTGTCTGACACAGCTCATGCTTGCTATATCATCTTATGGAAGTGTCTGACACAGTTAATGCTGGCTATATCATCTTATGGAAGTGTCTGACACAGTTCATGTGCTATATCATCTTATGGAAGAGTCTGACACAGTTCATACTAGTTATATCGTCTTATGGAAGAGTCTGACACAGTTCATACTAGTTATATCGTCTTATGGAAGTGTCTGACACAGTTCATACTAGTTATATCATCTTATGGAAGTGTCTGACACAGTTCATACTAGCTACATCATCTTATGGAAGTATTTGACACAGTTCATACTTGCTATATCGTCTTATGGAAGCCGTAGTGGTTCAGAGGCTAGTGGTCCTGGGTTTGAATTCATAAACTGACAACAGATCTCGACTGTCAGGATGACCAAGCTATAGATGCGAACCAGGAAATGTCCCAGGACGAAAGGTGGCCGCTGTGATACTGACCACATCACGACTTGAGGGTCAGCTGGTCTGTGAAAATATGGGTCTAGTACCATATGTGCAATACACCTTACAGAGTGTAATCATAATCCCTGGCACTGTTTACATCATCTTATAGTTTAATCCTTTGCTCTGTTTACATCATCTTATAGTTTACTCCTTTGCACTGTTTACACCTTATCGTAGTTTAATCCCCTGCACTGTTTATATCATATTATAGTTTAATCTCTTGTACTGTTTATACCATCTTATAGCTCAATCAATATAACCAACCTTTATCCAACGGTAGAATTTCCAGAGATACCAATGTAGGCGTTGTAAAACCTGGGTAGAAGAGACATTTCAAACTGAACAGATTAGTGTCTTCTTAAGTGTTTCTTATCCTTAAAACTGTCCTCCATCATGACATATTATATAGTATAGGGATTAAGGTCATTATTATCACCATCATTATCGTTGTTTTGTTTCATTCCGCCTTCTTCTGCTGCAGCCGCTCCTCCTCCTCAGTAGTATAACACGGTCCCTAGTCATCCGTTTTGAGGAGGAAAGGATTGGACATTAAATTACTCCTATTTAACGATTTAGCACCTAAAACGTGTGATAAAGCTTTGTCAAGGTCCTGGTTAGGTATAGTTAGAAGTAGAATAAAGACAGAGGAAAGTAAAGGACAAAGACAGGACATAATAAGGACCTTTACAAGAGTATAGATAGAGAGAGACAGTAGAAGGAGATAGAACTCCAAACCAGTGTGAGGACCAGACCTAGACAGGACACGCACGTGTCATAGCTAGGACAGGACGAGGACATACCGGGATTAACTCCCAGCTTAGGACAGAGTGCAGTAATCACGGGGACTACCCGTAAACCGACTGAACTCTAGTACAGCGACAGGCTACGAGGACTGGACCACTAAACTACGTGACAGGTGACCCAGCACGTGGAAAGTGCGGACAGCACGAGGACAGAGAGCGAACAGCTGGACTCGACCTGTGAATTCAGGCAGACCGGGACGGACAGTCAGAGCGACAGGACTATGTGTTTTTCCCTTGCCAGGATTGTAGTTTAGCGAGGGCATTAGTTATACGTAGTGAATATAGGGAATGCATTTGAGTGAATGTCAGTTTGTGTATGCTCGTAAGACGAGCCATGTAATGTAGAAATAAAGTGTGCATCTTCAGCTACCACTCTTACAAAGTCGTGTTTGTCATGATGCGATACGAGTGAAGGAACCAGCGTGCCTGTGGGTGAATCCAGGTTGTTGACAGACGGTTCGAGTTGGTGTACAGAAGTGGTCTTTGAACCTAGGCAAAACGTACAGAAGTGGTATTTAACCTACGCTAGATATACAATCGAATTGGTGTCAAACAGGGGTCTTAAACCTACGTAAAAGTGATTGTGTACGAATTGGATGTCAAAAAGTGATTTTTTATCCCACACGAGAATGAATTTTCAGGATTGAATGTTTCGAATTGTGGTCAAAAAGTAATCCTGAACCGACGTAAGATTAAATAAATGATTGAAGTAATATCAGACAATGGTCTGAATCTACGCTAGAATAGTCGAAAGTGTATCAGATAACAATCTAATGCTAGAGTGTGTTACATGTTTCGAAATGCAAAATTGATTGTATGAACGAACTAAGTGAGTTTTCGAATTAGAATCTGCAACATATGATATTGTATGTAACTGAGTGATCATGTGTAACGATGAATATAACATTTGAAAAATACCATTGCTCACTAAAGATTAACATTGTTCACAGTGACGTTTCAGTTGAAGTCGAACAGAGGTGAAGACACGACGACATTAACACGACAGACGACAGACAAAATTAAATATCTTATTTCGCATTTCAGCATCCCGTCGGAGCGAATTACTACATGTAAATTGTTTATAAATGATATCATCTTGTTGATTTCTTGTATTTTCAAAATATTAATTGTTGCTGCTCTATATAACAGAACGCAGTACAGAAGCACGTAAAACATCTGTGCAACCAGAAATAGAGAAGAACTCCTGATATGCCCAAGACATTTACAAGTTTTTCAGATAAGTATTGTCATATATTTTTGAAGGGAGTGGGAGATCACTGTAGTGCATGCCCCATTTCTAAACAAAGAAGTTGGGCCCCATCCTCTTCTACCTTCAATAACCCCAGAATATGACCCTCGAGTTATCTGCAGGCCTTGTCTTATTAATTTAGTCTAGGAAATATAGATTATGGCCCTGGTGAGAATAGTAATTACTAACTGGGAATCTGCCCCTTCTCCAAGGATTCTTTTAGCTATTGAACCCCCCTTTTCTGTTCATTCTGAGGAAAGTCTGGAGAATTTTCTCAACCTGATTTTTGTTAAGAAAGCATGGATGTTGAGCAGTTGATAGACCTTGAGTCTCTCCCAATTTAATTTTCCCTCATGAGTTAATTTGTTTTTAAACAATTAAACACATAATCAATCACAATAGATCTTGACAACATGGTGTACACACATAATATGGTGAATCACAGATAAGTTGAACTGACTAATCAACAAAAGATCAGTTAATGTTAATTATTTATTGACTGGGCCTGTGTCTTCTGGCCTGTTACATACATTTTCTATTGTGGTTTACACAAGATAAATTAGAAAAATGCATATAGGACCAATGTCACAGTCCATCAACAAATAGGCATCAATACACAAGATGTCAACAAGTATGGAAACATATTGTAAACATATGAATGTTGTACTTGTTAAGTGTGGAGATAATACATATACATTTATGTATCAGTTCTTGAGACTGAGTGTTGTGTGTTTTTTTTACGAGATATGTAACCTTGCGAGTGGAGGATTAGGATAAGCCTGGGTCCTTCGACTGATGGATCCACTTCTGTTCTGCCGTGTAGCTTCTCTGAAGGCTTCCCATACTCTGCTCTTGGCCAAGTCTTCCTCCATCTCAAGCGCGGTTCATCTCTTTCTCTCTGGTCTGGTTTGGTTGGTTGGCCAGTTGGTTGCCAGTTGGGTGCCAATTGGTCGCCAATGGGTTGCCACCAAGAATTCACTGTGTAAAATTCACATAAACATATACAATCTCACCAATACAATATTCTAGAAGTAGGTCGGAAGAAACCTAAATTCCTGAAGTAGGAACTAGTTCCCCCCCCCCCTTCTCTTCTTTTCTCTAATCTAGTGTTGGGTCAATTTGGGGTGGTCAGAGTTTATCACACTGTGTACTCCTGGTATCACTGGTTCCTGCTGTATGTAAGTTCTCATTGGACCTGGGGTCAGTGAGACGTGTACAGTAAGACAGTGACAAGAGTGAGGAGGTGTCAAGATGCATATGAATAAATGACATACATTTATAACATTTCTATCACTCCATTGGGTTTTGTAGTGTGTATAAATGGTTCTCTGTGTTTTCCCAATTAACCAACTTGTCCTTCTTCTTTGTATAATAACTCCTCTCTCATTACCTGTTGTTGTGGTGTTGTTGTGGGGTTGAGTGTTGAGTTGGGTGGTGTTGTGTTTTAAGTTATGTTGAGTAATGAGTTAAGTTCACTTCTGATGGTGGAGTTCCGCGAAGCACAACTTTTCTGATATAATGCAGTTCATGAGTGCCCTTATCTAAGTAAAATCTGACACAAATATAAATATTTATTCCATCAAACTCTAATTTATTCAATAGATGAAGCAGAAAGGGAAGATTTGATTTCTATTTCAGCTTTCTAGATTGAAATAGACATAGATAAGTATTGTTGTAAAACGAGGCACTTATTCTAGTACACGAACTGTCTGATTCGCTGTAGATAGTGATAGCATTTGAAGCAGTGTTTCTAATGAAATGCCCAAGATTGTCTCAGAATCATCACTTCGTACAGTTGTCCAGAATAGAATGTAGTATTATTATGCACTTCTTAAAGTTAATAACTATCTTTAAGAATATCAGAGATTGCAGTATTCGAAAAGAGTATTAGAGTGTCAGTTTGCCCGGGAATCGGCTCTGCGTCGTCAGAATCTACAGTCGAGCATTTTTCACTTCAGAGGTTTTAATTTATAATAATACATTTCAATTGACATTACAAACACTGGATACCATTCCTTGTCACTTGATACATCTGGTCATCAGTTTAATCAAAGGACTAACAAGCTTACCTCGGATCTAGACATTCTGCCGTCCCTATTTGAAAATGTGGTCACACCAGCTTTTACGTCTGTTCATCAGGCGGGTTGCAGTAGAAGTGCGCGATTAACATATTCTAAGCGGGTTTTCGAATGGAGGCATTGTCACGTATCTGTTCTTATACAATGATCTCCTGAGTTTGGGTTGATGAAATGTTTCCTAGAATTGACGTCATCTGTCACTTGTTCCAGTTTCAGTTTTGATGTTGCGTTAGTTTTTAAGTTTCGGTTTCAGTTTGCGTTGGTGCAGTCAATTGTTTTATATTTTCCCCTCTCTTTGGTGTGCATTCTTGTCAACTGAATAATTGTGGTTAGCGGTTATGCCACAAGTATACACATAGTTTGATAAGCATGCGTTAGATTAGCATCTTAATTTTGAATGCTGTAAACTATTAATATTATTATAGAAAAGTTAGTCGTGATTTGATTGTATACTGAACTATAATTACAAATATTAGCAAAAATGTCAACATTAGGAGAGTGTATACAAGCAGGTAAAGACCTGGGATTTACTGGTTATACATTAGAGCAATGGGCAAGTAATAAATATAGAGAATACACAGACAGGAAAGCAGCACTTGACAAAGAGGAAAGAGACAGGAAAGCAGCAATTGACAAAGAGGAAAGAGACAGGAAAGCAGCAATTGACAAAGAGGAAAGAGACAGGAAGGCAGCAATTGACAGAGAGGAACGAGCACAGAAACGCCAGCATCAAAAAGATCTTGCTGAACTGGCTGAGGCCACAAAATTAAAAGAGTTACAAATAAAAGAAAAACAACTAGAGATCGAGGCACAAACACAGGTAAAAAGGAAGGAGTTAGAGATCGAATCTCACGTACAGATTGCCACCACGAAATTAAAAAGTAAAGAAGAGGAGAATAAGTTCAACAAGTACAAAGGGCTGATCAAACCCTTCTGCCAAGGCGAAACCATCTCTGCATGGACTGAGAATGTGGAATTCTAGCTCAAATTCCAGGAAGTACCATTAGAACACTGGGCAATGATTTATATGAAGAATCTCTTTGGGGAGCCCTTAAAAGTGATAGAATATATCCCCCAAGAGCTTAGGAGTAATTATTATTATATTAAACAACGCATTATGCAACATTTTTTACTAGACGCCCCAGGGTACCAAATTCAATATTCCAAACCTAGACCTAAACCAAATGAAACGTTCATTGACTATATTTCTAACGTACAAAGTGTATTCAGCAAATGGCTAAGCGCTGCAAAGGTAGACAAGAGCTTTGAGAAACTCAAAAACTTGATGATAATGGATAAAATCATCTCCACTGTACCTTCTCCCTTTGCAAAGTTTCTGTAACAAGCTGACGTAGAGTCATTAGAACAATTAGAAAAACGGGGGTCCGCATATTTTTCCTCAAATCGAAATATTTTTAAATCATCAGCAGAAGAATCCGAAATAGTAGCTTTTGCCAAAAATAAACCTCAGAAACCATTTCAAATGAGGGATAAACCTAAATCAAAGCCACCTCAGTGTCCATATTGTCACTTAATGCATGAACAATTTTCTATGTGTGATAAAAATCCGGCATATCCGTCTCACCTAGAGATGATGATAAAGAAGCAACAGAACAAAAGAAACACGTAAGACGTGCAGTCAAATGCTACTTTTGTCAATCTTATGGTCATTTTAGCTCTACGTGTGTTGGACGTCAGAGATTGAGAGCCAGTAATGCTGTACTTGTCGATACTTCATCTGAGAGTGAAAGTGAACGTGAGAATGAAAGTGAGGAAGTTGTACCATACAGTGAGAATGTTGTAGCGGCTATTGATGTATTGAACTTCGAGAATTGTGTTATATGCCATCAATTCTATGAAGACGGAATGCTCAAATGCGGGCACACAGTACCATGCTCTACAGAGCATGCAAATGCAGTAACAGCCTCCAGAGGCGAATTAACATTTCATGAGGGAATGGTAAATAACAAGCCTTGTCAGTTTTTAGTAGACAGCGGCAGTACCTTTATTGGCATGAGGAAGGAATTGGCCAAGCCAGAAGATTATACGGGCGGCTTTGTAAAGTGCCATACATTCTCGGGTAACATAGAGGAATACCCATTGGCAAAAGCCCGTATAGACACTCCATTCATGTCCGGCACATTTACGTGCGCCATCCTACACAATCCGTGTACGGATTTAATAATTGGGTGCTTACCACAGTTAAAGAAGTGTACCGCAAAAGAAATGTTAGCATGGAGAGAAACCCATAAGGCTAATGCGGTAACAAGGTCGGAAACACAAAAACAGCAAGACGACCTGCAAGAAGAAATGTTACACATTAAAACACCAAGTGGTACATTAACTAACACCACCAAAGAAAGTTCCATAAAGGCGCAATGCGCCATTGCATCTACCTCATCTTGTTTAAGAGGTGTAATCCTAAACATGACAGAAAACACGTCATGCTACTTTCAGTCACATAAAGATAGTCTAATTGCAAAGTGCAAGAGAGACAACCACAAAACTCAGCAATCGTTACCACAAGGGAAACAACGACAAACAATCTCGCTAATCTCAGATGATTCGTTATTTGCTACTCATTTACACTATAACTATATAAGAGCCAGATCTTAGCCCATTTTGACTGGCAGGAATTTGTTAGAGATGTTACATATTTTTCTCCTCCATTTATTTTATATCATAACTCAGAAAGGAAGTGTAAATACGTTACAGCAGAGGACCAATCCACAACATTGGCCTCTAAACAGAGACATCAGACAGAAGACGAACACACCGCAATTACACCAATCAATAAGACATTTGACGAACACAATGCAACCACACCAGACAATAGCCAGACAGAAAAGAAACACAATGCAAATACACGCAGCAATCAGGCAGAAAACGAACTCAGCGCAACCACAATAGTGCATGAAAGAGAAGACGACAATAGAGAACAACCAGAACCAACAATAGAGTTAACTACAACAAGGGACAGCATACAGATAAAACCAAAACTGATAAACAACAGATGTGTACACACATCAGACTGGACAAAACACTTACAAATACTGAGACAAGTCTTCGAAAGGATAAGAATATTTGGACTTACAGTGAAGCGGACCAAAGTGGAGCTGGGCTTGCATAAAATAGACTTCCTAGGCCTTACTATATCAAAAGGCCATTTGGAAACTGATAGCAAAATTGTAACAAAGATTCTAAACCTCACTATGCCAGTTACCAAAAAACAAGTGAGGAGTTTACTTGGTTTGGTGAACTATTATAATAAGTTCATCCCCAATTTGGCAGAAATTACCAGTGTGTTTTCAAACCTATTAAAATTGAATAGCAAAATTGATGTGAAAGATGCTAGTCTAATAAATGCTATGTCGAAACTTAAACATTTTTTAGCGATGTCCCAATCCTTCGTTTGCCTAATCTTAACTTACAATACTTTCTAAGGACTGATGCCAGCACAGTATCCATAGCAGGTGTATTGGACCAAAAATACAACGACGTCCTACATCCTGTCATGTACGTAAGTCGTAAAATTACTCCAACTGAAGCCAAATATGGAGTATCTGAATTGGAAGCGTTAGCTATAGTATACTGTGTCTATAAACTGCACCGATGTTTGGCAGGGACACACTTTGTCATCGAAACTGACAACTCCCCGCTCACTGTCATAGAGACAGGGATCCACAAGAACAATCGAATATACAGATGGTCCCTGATATTGCAATATTACTCCTTCTCGGCCAGGCACATCAAAGGCAAAGATAATTTAATGACTGACATTTTGAGTAGGCCTACAAACTTTGATGTACCTGAATTGCGAGACGACGCAACACCATCATCGTCTCTGACATGGATAACAGAGTGTGATCAGACAGATGTGCCATCATTAGAGAAAACTGTCCACACAGATGAGTAACTTTCTACGTCGAGCAAA
Source organism: Cepaea nemoralis (assembly GCA_014155875.1). Lineage (NCBI taxonomy): Eukaryota > Metazoa > Mollusca > Gastropoda > Stylommatophora > Helicidae > Cepaea > Cepaea nemoralis. The sequence continues at coordinate 223,621 of JACEFZ010009729.1, read as the reverse complement.
GATATTGTTATCAATATTGTGACTTATACATTATGAAGACACTCCAGGAACATCGCGTGGAACATTGAACATTAATGTACAGATAAACTACGATATTAAGTGTACATATTCGTAAAGGAGAGGACGCGACATCTTCACCATGAAATGTATATATTATTATGTATATGAATATCAATGTATGTAATTGTAATGTATATATATATTTTTTATTGCAGTTTCATATAATAGTATAGATCATAGATTTAATTATCATAGGTGAACAAAACAACTTTAGGACGTGTAGATTATATAAACCTTTCCCAAATCCCAAGTAAATATACCTACAATTTGTCTTAAAAGTAAGTACCTTAGATTAATTAAATCCTATTACTCTCCTAATAAATTATCATCCCATAAAGTAATTAGACAATATTTAGAACGATCTGTTTAGTTAACACAGATAAATTTAAAAATATAACATCATTAACTATTACCATTTAGTTAAATTAAGGGAACCTACACATTTTACACCATTTCAATTAATTAGTATGATATCGCCTTATTTAGTGAATCTCAGCACACGAAATTACAGCTTAATTAAATATTAGTTAGTATAGGTAGAAGAAGGGCAAACATTTAATTTGTGAATATTGTAAATACATATATATATATAGTGCCAATATCCCGCACTACTATTCGGCTCAAAAGCTGTCTAAAAACTGAGCCAAAACTATTGTACATGTAATTTTTTCTTTCATTATTTTTTATTTTTTTTTGTTAATTTTATTTTCAGTATGTAATTTTCATTAATTTCAATGGTAAAATAATAGTGTAATGCTATAACATGATTTTTTTTAACATGGTTAGAACGAATGTGTGTGAGGAAGACGAGAGCAAGGAGAGTGAATGGATAAATACAAGGAGAGTAAACAGCGGGCGAATTTTTTTCCGCGCCAAGAGTTTTTATAATTTGTCTGCGTCTTAGATGTGACACATGTGTTTCTGTCATTTCTATGTGTAGTTGCCACTATGCATTATAGGTATAGCCAATTTTTAAGTTTCCTAGGTCGGCATCAGCACTGGTGAACATCAGCACATACAACAACATGTAAAAGGGTTGGAGAAACATTACATGAGAGCATGAATTTATATTCATGCATTGTGCCGTAAAACGTACAATCTGTACCGGGATGTCGGTTAAATCGACATTTTGAAAAGCAGGTCTGTAAAGACAATGGCTTTGGTCGTACTAGCTCTCATATATGTAATGTCAATGAGTATTCACTCTGGCCAACGACACAGTTGTGCAAGGACTGATTAATAAGCCAGTGGATAAAATACCGACAGTGTGACATCAGACGATTCGATGTTAGTGAGTATGCCCACGACATGAAAAGGTAACCCAACCCAGTACTTGACGAAATTAGACCCCAACTAATTTTCAAGGTTCGACAGATTGCGCCACACGCAGAAGCCAAACTTGGTGGCACAATACACCGGGGGGACGAGAGCATGTCATGATCCTGGTTAGGTATAGTTAGAAGTAGAATAAGGGACGGAGGAATAGTAAAGGACAGAAGACAGGACATAATAAGGACCTTTATAAGAGAATAGATAGAGAGAGAGACAGTAGACGGAGATAGAATTCCAAACCAGTGTGAGGACTAGACCTAGAAAAGGACTCGCATCGTGTCAGAGCTAGGAACATGACGAGGACATATCGGGATTAACTCCAGCTTAGGACAGAGTGCAGTCATCACGTGGACTACCCGTAAACCGACTGAACTCTAGTACAGCGAAAGGCTTACGAGGACTGGACCACTAACTACGTGACAGGTGACCCAGCCCGCGGAAAGTGCGACAGCACGAGGACAGAGAGCGACAGCTGGACTCGACCTGTTAATTCAGGCAGACGGGACAGGACAGTTCAGAGCGACAGGACTATGTGTTTTTTCCTTGCCAGGATTGTAGTTTAGCGAGGGCATGTTATACGTAGTGAATATAGGGAATGCATTTGAGTGAATGTCAGTTTGTGTATGCTCTTAAGACGAGCCATGTAATGTAGAAATAAAGTGTGCATCTTTAGCTACCACTCTTACAAAGTCGTGTTTGTCATGATGCGATACGAGTGAAGGAACCAGCGTGCCTGTGGGTGAGTCCAGGTTGTTGACAAGCTTGGATAACCGTTACCGATTTTGCAATCAATTTGTGGACTTATTTTCCTGACTGGGCGATGGTGTGAGTGTGAGCGTGGCGGCAAGTGACCATTTGGAGTGTAAGAAAGGTGGTGGTGTACTATATATATATTATATATATATTATATATATATATATATATATATATATATTATATATATATATATATATATATTATATATTATATATATATATATATATATATAGTAAGGGGGTACATGAGGGTAAGTTAATAAGTTAGTCACAAATGGCTGTAGAAAAATAACTAAATATGATAACAACTTGAAACCAGTTTATTTTTATACAGACATATTGTCCTTTATTTCTCAACATAATTTCCACTAACATTGATGCACTTATCCCATCGTTTTATCAGTACTCCTAACCAGCTGCATATAACTGCGTGCTTTGTTTTCATTTACCGGCCATACCACAGAACTGTTTGACTTAATTATTGACTCGCCCTCGTAACTTTTTCTACCCAGCTATGCACTACTTTACAGTACAAACATTTGTCAGCATAAACACTGACAGCCCACCTTGGCGGAAGACATTTCGCGAATGACGCTGAAGTTGACTGTGAAGTGAAAACGTGGTTTAGAAAACTGAGCACGCAGTTCTATGCGGCCGGTTTGGGAGGACTGATAAAACGATGGGATAAGTGCATCAATGATGGTGGAAATTATGTTGAGAAATAACGGGACAATGTATGTATAAATATAACATTCTTTGACACAGCCAGACTTTTCAATGTGAGTGTGTATATGGGGGTGATAGATTATATGTATTACCCAGAATTGTACTAATGTAGAAACTAGATAACCCATATTCTGATTATGTCTTCCAAACTCACAACTGGAGCCCAGGTTTTCCCTTGCAGTGACAACGAGGGGCCAGGTGGCGTTAAGACGGAACATTGTTACGAATACCAACCGGCTGTGATTATCTCAAATGTACCCCGGCTAACAGATTCAGACTGGATACAAGTAACATTAGAGTTATGTACATGCTTTTCATCATTTCACATACATGATTATTATATTACATAAACCTCTATAGTTTCACTATCATCATCTTGATAACCATAATATTTTTAATGATTAATTATAAACAATGACAGTGATTGTAGTTTGTTTTAACTCATAGTCCAGCCGTTATATTTTTTTTTCCAAGGGACGTAATTGCCTTACTTACCTTGGTGGGGGTCTTACTTATACACCCATGAGGGGAAACGTGTCAGGGGAGATAAACATGCACTGTCTAATAGTCCATCCGTAGACTTGATTGATTGATTGATTGATTGATTGATTTAGGAACCGATATCACAGCATTCAGGGCATTCCCATAAGCACTCCGTCCCCATCCTCAGCAGCCAGCGAAGAGTTCCAACACTATAGTACCAGTAGCAATCTGATTATAGTCCGTCTCGCCTTTCCTCTGAGCGTTGAGCGTCGGACAGATCCCCTCGTCACTTCTTACTATCTCATTCTTGCAAACCATGGTGATCCATTTGCTCCTCCGAGGTGTACACGTGCTCCCAAAGGCCGCAACCACGTCTGCCTTGTCATGCATCAATACTCCACCAAGTTTTGCAGAGCCAGCCAATCTGTCCGCCTGTTCATTCCCCAGCACACCGGCATGCCCCGGAGAAAAGATCCAGGCGATGCTTAGCCACCCGTGACCTCCGAAGCGAAGCAAGCCACTCTGCCCGAAGCTTGCCTGTCCTCACCTTCCTCAGCATGCTTTCATGAGTCAGTTACAATCACGATGTGTGTGTTATCGTATTCTCCATCCAGCGGAAAGCTGCACTGACCGCCTCCACCTCAATTCTTAAGCTAGATGTTGTGGTATCATATGCCAGGCTCTCCTGCACCAAACGTCGACCATTAGCTTTTGCTAAGAACCCCCCAGGCACTTCTCCTACCTCTCAACACCGACCCATCTGTGTAGATAATCACATCACCCGAAGCGAGCATTATCCTGAATTAGTTGCTGGATTTCCACTTCCGTGGCCCCTGCTGGCCACTCCTGCACTCCCGCTCAATGTGATTATAACTCTGCACAAGTCTGACTGCTCGCTGGCACTCTGACCCACTCCTCTCCTCGCCTAATGTTCTCCAAGAGGCACACCTGTCTGATCGTATCCTCCGCCTGAGCCATCCATGATTTCCCTCTTATCATTCGCTGACCCTTAACTGCGTCCAGCGCCTCGTGCAACGGGTGATCTGTGTCTGCAGCTACTCTGAGGTATGCCTTCGCCTGCATCACCTTGAGCCTACCAGCAACAGTCGGCAGACCAAGGATGTAACGCATACACACTACTGGGGTGTCTCTAGTGCATCCCAGAATGACCCGCATAGCTTCGTTCTGTATGCGCTCTAATTTCACCAGCTGACTCTTTGAGACAGTGAGCAGTCCTAGTCCATAATCAATCACTGAGAGGATCAAGTGCTGTATAGTGTGAAAAAGCATTCTCTGCTCTGTGTCCATTGCAGCCATAGTTTTAAGTGCAATTGAGTCCCTTTGAGACCTTGTCACAACCGTCTCCACATGGTCCTTGAAGGACAGGCTCCTGTCAAATGTGATTCCCAGATACTTCAGTTTGTTCTCTCTGTTGACGCTTCTACCATCCTATCGCGAAGCTTGGGGACATCATCTCTCACAATCCTGTTGTCCAGAGCACCACCAAAACAGCTGCCTTTTCCGGGTGATGGACAGAACTATTTCAGTGCACCAGACAATCACTTTGTCCTACTGTCGCTGTAGCAGCCCTGGCTGTTTGCTCCTACGCTTCCCTGCCTATACGGCAAGAATATCATCTGCAAATGTTAGTATCCTTCCAACCCCTGGTGCTTCTAGGTTTGCAATCTTGCTCGTATACACGTTAAAGAGCACCGGTGAGATTGCAGATCCCTGTGGTAGTCCCAGGGTTAAAATATGTGGCTCTGAGGCCCATACACCGAGACGGAGAGCAGCTCGACGAGAATGCAGGACAGCCGTTAATCCAGTTCACAACCAGGATTGACCCCTCCTCCATCAGTGCGGTCATCAAAATATCATATCTAACTCTATTGTACGCATCCTCGAGATCAAGCGCTGCTGCCATCGTTTCCGGTCTACTCTGGAACCCCTCATAAACATCAAAGGCAAAAGAGGCTGCATTTGATTAGGTATCATTGCCTGGCCTGTAGCTCCCCATGCCTCTTGGTAGAAGCTTCCCCCTTTCCAAAACCTCTTTCAGCTTCTGGGCTGTTTGATCCCTATTTCTCCTCTGCCTGTATGTAAGAATATCATCTGCAAATGTTAGAATCCTTCCAACCCCTGGTGCTTCTAGGTATACAATCTTGCTCGTATACACATTAAAGAGCACCGGTGAGATTGCCGATCCCTGTGGCAGTCCCGGGGTTAAAATATGTAGCCAGGAGCTACACACACACACACACACACACACACACACACACACACACACAAATCGATAACAACTGAACATGAAACCCACTGACAAAATGACAACCATAGAGACAATCAAAGAAGTTCCATAAATGCTCAAACTGACACAGCAGCAGACTGACACAACCAAAGAACCAACACGTGCCCATACCAACTGACCCACTTGCTTTAACAACTTGCCCAATGTCTCTCATAAAATGTCGACTTGCCGGAAGAACTTCCCCACTTGACCTAACAACTTACCCACTGACTCTCAAAACTTGTCTACTTGCCCTGACAATTTATCCACCTGCGCTCACAACTTGATTACTTGCTGTCACACCCTGTCGACTTGCCCCGTCAACTTTCATACCTACCTTTTCAACATCCCACTCCTCTAACAACTTGTCGAATTGACCAATAACTAACCCCTCGAATTGCCCTATCAACTTACCCACCTACCCTATCAATTTGGCAACTTCCCCTAACAACTTTCCCACTGGCTGTCACAAAGTTCCCACTTGCGCTCACAATTTCTCAACTTGCTATCACAACTTGTCGACTACCTCTCACAAATTACCCACTTACCCTAACAATTTCCAGACTTGTTCTCACAAATTCTCAACTAGCCCTAACAACTTGCCCACTTGTGTTCACTTCTCACCTGCACTATTAACTTACCCACTTTCGCTCTCAGCTTACCCACTTGAAAAACAACTTGTCGAATTGCCCTAACAACTTTCCCATTGCCTCTCACAACATTTCGACTTACCCCAACAACGTGCCCTCTTGTCCTAACGACTTACCAACAGACCCTCATAACTTGCCTACAGGCCCTGATAACTTGTCAACTTGTGTTCACATCTTAACCACTTGATATCACAACCTGTCTACTTACCCTATCAACTTGCACACTTACCCATCAACTTCCACGCTTGCTCTTACAAGCGTGTCCACTTGTGATTTCATGTCTTCCTCACCTGATACATAAGTATCCTTCATGGCGCACAGAAATGTCACCCACGTCATACAGAAGTGATCCTCGTGTCTTACAACTGTGTCCCTGTTTGATAAGTTCGTGTCTTCGTCACCACAAATCCAGGTGTTTGACATTTCATGTTTTGGTAAGTTCACTTCTTCAGCATCGGAATTTTTGTAAGTGCATGGCTTCATCACCCATTTATGTTGTTGTTGCTGTTTTAAGCCCACATGATCAGCAATTCATGTTTTAGCTAAGTTAATTTCTCCAGCATAAGGATTTTGTAAGTTCATGTCGTAATCGGCAATTTTTTTTGTAAGTTCATATCTTCGGTAATTCCTGCCATGTTCCAAAAGTGACATGAGTCAAAGTAGAACAAAATTAGGTGAATAATATCAACCACTAAGACAGGTAGAGAATGAGTTAAAAGAAAGCTGACTGGACAAAAACGGGTCAGCTGGATGAAATCAATTCACGGATTCACGAAGTAGCTACGGAAGTTAGCGACTGGAGTAGAGAAAGAATTCATTAGCACCGGGACAGCAGACTGGACACATCAACTATATTCTACAAAATCTTAAAGTTATTAAAATATCGACGTTTTCAACTTGTGAAGTCATACGACTTAGTCAACGCCAGACTCCACTCAAGAACGACATTCCAGTATTTAATATAACAGTGAGGGAAGTGAGGTAGCTTGTTAGTAGATCCAACAATCAACGACGTACTGTAAGTTGGCCATTTTAATAATAACTAGAAACTGTACTAATCTACGACTACATTCAGATCCATAACGATCAATAGCGACAACGCCAGCGTCGACGTGAAAAGTATCTAACCAAGTATTAAACAGTCATCAGCTTAGCGACGCACATGTAATATGCACAAGAAATGAGATGGAAACATTGTCGAACGTTGAGGCTGATGGTGTAATTTGACGATTAAAGTTTTGTGAGTTTCGGCAAGCATAAGAGAATGCCAGCCAAGTGAGTGCATCTGCCATCTTTGTTACCACAAGACAACGAGTTAAAATATTACGCAAGTAACATCATTGCATTCATCAGCAATTATTTGTATGTTTATGACAGTTCATGTTGTGGCAAGTTCATTTCTTCACCATAAGAGTTTTGTAAGTTCATGTCGTTATCAGAAATTTTATTATATGTTCATGTCTTCGGCAATTTATGTTTTTGTAAGTTAATTTCTTTAACATCAGATTTTTTTAAGTTCATGGCTTCATCACCATAAGTCCAGGTGTTCGGCAGTTCATGTTTGTGTAAGTTTATTTCTTCATCAGCCTTTTCTTGTGTAAGTCAGATGATCGGCAGTTCATGTTTGGTAAGTTCATTTCGTCAGCTTAAGATATTTGTAAATATTGTCATCACCAGAATTCTTTTTTTAAGTTCAGTCTTCAGCAGTTCATGTTTCGGTAAGTTCATGTCTTCAGCATCAAATCTGTATAAGTTTATTTCTTCATCAATATACAAGTAAGTCCAAGAGTTCGACAGTTCATGTTTTGTTCTGATACTTAAAGGTCTATTATCTATCTTCTGTAGTTTGAACTGTGAAACAAGTAATATTTTCTTTCTATATATCAACTTTGTCATCATTTGTTCAACTCTGACTTCGCTAGTTCTTCAAATGTGCATATTTTTTCGTGAAAAAGCAGAAGGTTTGCTGGTCCAAAATTCAAAATGATTGGTCAATAAGTCTTGGACAGCTATTCTTACCCATGTGCTAAAATTAAGACTATGACTTCCATTGAGTCCTGTCCTCTAATGTGCTTGATTTTTTAATCAAAGATTAAACAAATCAAGCACGTGTTAGTTTTAACACAACCAATTCAATTCCAATTCCAATTTTCAAAAACAAAATTCCAAATTCGTCCTCGTCTAACCTGCTTCATCAGCTGTGGTTATTGTTGAGGATCGTGGTTTTTGTGGGTTTAGTTCACCTAATTCTTGTCTTGTGAGTCCTATCTCGGACTGGTATGTAGCGTTTGTGTCTGTGACGTCAGCATCGGGATCGGTCGGCGGCTGTCCTTTGTGCATGTTAGCTCTTGTGGTTTTCTTTATTGGTGCAGGCTCCTGGCTCGTCTGGCTTGATTGGCTGCAGTCCTTTGAAGAACCTGTCTCCTCTGGTGGTGCTCGTAAGACGAGCCATCTTCAGCTACCACTCTTACAAAGTCGTGTTTGTCATGATGCGATACGAGTGAAGGAACCAGCGTGCCTGTGGGTGAATCCAGGTTGTTGACAGACGGTTCGAGTTGGTGTACAGAAGTGGTCTTTGAACCTAGGCAAAACAATCGAGTTGGTGTACAGAAGTGGTCTTTAAATCTGCGCTAGACAATCGAGTTGGTGTACAGAAGTGGTCTTTAAACCTACGCTAGACAATCGAATTGGTGTCAGATAAGGGTCTTAAACCTACATAAAAATGAATGTGTACGAATTGATGTCAAGAAGTGATTTGTTCGAATCTACACAAGAATGAATTTTCGGGATTGAATGTTTCAAACTGTGGTCAGAGAGTAATCCTGAACCGACGCAAGATTGAAGTAATGATTGAAGTAATATCAGACAATGGTCTGAATCTACGCTAGAATAGTCGAAAGTGTAACAGATAACAAGTTATCAATCCACGCTAGAGCGTGTTACATGTTTCGAAATGCAAAATTGATTGTATGAACAAACTGAGTGAGTTTTCGAAATGGAACCTATGACATATTGTATATAACTGAGTGATCATGTGTAACGATGAATATAACATTTGAAAAATACCGTTGCTCACTAAACATTGACATTGTTCACAGTGACGTTTCAGTTGAAGTCGAACAGAGGTGAAGACACGACGACATTGACGCGACAAACGACAGACAAAATTAAATATCTTATTTTGCATTTCAGCAATCCGTCGGAGCGAATTACTACATGTAAATTGTCTATACATGATATCATCTTGTTGATTTCTTGTATTTTCAAAATATTAATTGTTGCTGCTCTATATAACAGAACGCAGTACAGCAGCACTTAAAACATCTGTGCAACCAGAAATAGAGAAGAACTCCTGATATGCCCAAGACATTTACAAGTTTTTCAGATAAGTATTGTCATATATTTTTGAAGGGAGTGGGAGATCACTGTAGTGCATGCCCCATTTCTAAACAAAGAAGTTGGGCCCCATCCTCTTCTACCTTCAATAACCCCAGAATATGACCCTCGAGTTATCTGCAGGCCTTGTCTTATTAATTTAGTCTAGGAAATATAGATTATGGCCCTGGTGAGAATAGTAATTACTAACTGGGAATCTGCCCCTTCTCCAAGGATTCTTTTAGCTATTGAACCCCCCTTTTCTGTTCATTCTGAGGAAAGTCTGGAGAATTTTCTCAACCTGATTTTTGTTAGAAAGCATGGATGTTGAGCAGTTGATAGACCTTGAGTCTCTCCCAATTTAATTTTTCCCTCATGAGTTAATTTGTTTTTAAACAATTAAACACATAATCAATCACAATAGATCTTGACAACATGGTGTACACACATAATATGGTGAATCACAGATAAGTTGAACTGACTAATCAACAAAAAGATCAGTTAATGTTAATTATTTATTGACTGGGCCTGTGTCTTCTGGCCTGTTACATACATTTCTATTGTGGTGTACACAAGATAAATTAGAAAAATGCATATAGGACCAATGTCACAGCCATCAACAAATAGGCATCAATACACAAAGATGTCAACAAGTATGGAAACATATTGTAAACATATGAATGTTGTACTTGTTAAGTGTGGAGATAATACATATACTTTTATGTATCAGTTCTTGAGACTGAGTGTTGTGTGTTTTTTTTACGAGATATGTAACCTTGCGAGTGGAGGATTAGGATAAGCCTGGGTCCTTCGACTGATGGATCCACTTCTGTTCTGCCGTGTAGCTTCTCTGAAGGCTTCCCATACTCTGCTCTTGGCCAAGTCTTCCTCCACTCAAGCGCGGTTCATCTCTTTCTCTCTGGTCTGGTTTGGTTGGTTGGCCAGTTGGTTGCCAGTTGGGTGCCAATTGGTCGCCAATGGGTTGCACCAAGAATTCACTGTGTAAAATTCACATAAACATATACAATCTCACCAATACAATATTCTAGAAGTAGGTCGGAAGAAACCTAAATTCCTGAAGTAGGAACTAGTTCCCCCCCCCTTCTCTTCTTTTCTCTAATCTAGTGTTGGGTCAATTTGGGGTGGTCAGAGTTTATCACACTGTGTACTCCTGGTATCACTGGTTCCTGCTGTATGTAAGTTCTCATTGGACCGGGGGTCAGTGAGACGTGTACAGTAAGACAGTGACAAGAGTGAGGAGGTGTCAAGATGCATATGAATAAATGACATACATTTATAACATTTCTATCACTCCATTGGGTTTTGTAGTGGTATAAATGGTTCTCTGTGTTTTCCCAATTAACCAACTTGTCCTTCTTCTTTGTATAATAACTCCTCTCTCATTACCTGTTGTTGTGGTTTTTGTTGTGGGGTTGAGTGTTGAGTTGGGTGGTGTTGTGTTTTAAGTTATGTTGAGTAATGAGTTAAGTTCACTTCTGATGGTGGAGTTCCGCGAAGCACAACTTTTCTGATATAATGCAGTTCATGAGTGCCCTTATCTAAGTAAAATCTGACACAAATATAAATATTTATTCCATCAAACTCTATTTATTCAATAGATGAAGCAGAAAGGGAAGATTTGATTTCTATTTCAGCTTTCTAGATTGAAAATAGACATAGATAAGTATTGTTGTAAAACGAGGCACTTATTCTAGTACACGAACTGTCTGATTCGCTGTAGATAGTGATAGCATTTGAAGCAGTGTTTCTAATGAAATGCCCAAGATTGTCTCAGAATCATCACTTCGTACAGTTGTCCAGAATAGAATGTAGTATTATTATGCACTTCTTAAAGTTAATAACTATCTTTAAGAATATCAGAGATTGCAGTATTCGAAAAGAGTATTAGAGTGTCAGTTTGCCCGGGAATCGGCTCTGCGTCGTCAGAATCTACAGTCGAGCATTTTTCACTTCAGAGGTTTTAATTTATAATAATACATTTCAATTGACATTACAAACACTGGATACCATTCCTTGTCACTTGATACATCTGGTCATCAGTTTAATCAAAGGACTAACAAGCTTACCTCGGATCTAGACATTCTGCCGTCCCTATTTGAAAATGTGGTCACACCAGCTTTTACGTCTGTTCATCAGGCGGGTTGCAGTAGAAGTGCGCGATTAACATATTCTAAGCGGGTTTTCGAATGGAGGCATTGTCACGTATCTGTTCTTATACAATGATCTCCTGAGTTTGGGTTGATGAAAGTTTCCTAGAATTGACGTCATCTGTCACTTTTTCCCAGTTTCAGTTTTGATGTTGCGTTAGTTTTTAAGTTTCGGTTTCAGTTTGCGTTGGTGCAGTCAATTGTTTTATATTTTCCCCTCTCTTTGGTGTGCATTCTTGTCAACTGAATAATGTGGTTAGCGGTTATGCCACAAGTATACACATAGTTTGGATAAGCATGCGTTAGACTTGCATCTTAATTTTGAATGTTGTAAACTATTAATATTATTATATAAAAGTTATTTGTGATTTGATTGTATACTGAACTATAATTACAACACTAGCAAAGATGTCAACATTAGGAGAGTGTATACAAGCAGGTAAAGACCTGGGATTTACTGGGGATAAATTAGAACAGTGGGCAAGTAATACATATAGAGAATAAACAGACAGGAAGGCAGCACTTGACAAAGAGGAAAGAGACACGAAAGCAGCAAGTGACAGAGAAGAACGAGCACAGGAAACGCCAGCATTAAAAAGATCTTGCTGAATTGGCTGAGGCCACTAAATTAAAAGAAGTAGAAACTGGCTGAGGCCACTAAATTGAAAAGAGTTAGAAATAAAAGGAAAACCAACTAGAGATTGAGGCACAACCACAGGTAAAGATGAAGGAGTTAGAGATTGAATCTCACATGCAGATTGCCACCACGAAATTAAAGAGTAAAGAAGAGGAGAATAAGATTAACAAGTACAAAGAGCTAATCAAACCCTACTGCCAAGGCGATCCATCTCTGCATGGACTGAGAATGTAGAATTCCAGCTCAAATTCCAGGAAGTACCATTAGAACACTGGGCGATGATTTATATGAAGAATCTCTCGGGGGAGCCTATAAAAGTGATAGAATCTATTCCCCAAGAGCTTATGAGTAACTATGATTATACTAAACAACGCATTATGCAACATTTTTGGCTAGACGCCCCAAGGTACCAAATCCAGTACTCCAAACTTAGACCGAAACCTAATGAAACTTTCATTGACTATGTTTCTAACGTACAAAGTGTATTCAGCAAATGGCTAAACGCTGCAAAGGTAGACAAGAGCTTTGAGAAACTCGAAAACCTAATGATAATGGATAAAATCATTTCCACTGTACCTTCTCCCCTTGCAAAGTTTCTGCAACAAGCTGACGTTGAAACATTAGAGCAATAAGAAAAACGGTGTCCGCCTATTTTTCCTCGAATCGAGATATTTTTAAGTCAGCTGTAGAAGAATCTGAAATTGTAGCTTTTGTACAAAATAAACCTCAGAAACTATTCCAGATGAGGAATAAATCTAAATCAAAGCCACCTCAGTGCCCATATTGTCACTTAATGCATGAACAATTTCCTATGTGTGATAAGGATCCGGGATACCGTCTCACCTAGAAAGAATGATACAAAAGCAGCAGAACAAAAGAAACACGAACAGACGTGCAGTCAAATGCTACTTTTGCCAATCTTATGGCCATTTTAGCTCGAGGTGTGTTGGACGTCAAAGATTGAGAGCCAACAATGCTGTACTTGTCGATACTTCATCAGAGAGTGAAAGTGAATGTGAGAATGAAAGTGAGGAATTTGTACCATACAGTGAGAATGTGGTAGCAGCTCTTGATGTATTAAACTTTGAGAATTGTAGTATATGCCATCAATTCCATGAAGACGGAATGCTCAAATGCGGGCAAACAATACCATGCTCTACAGAGCATGCAAATGCAGTGACAGCCTCCAGAGGCAAATTAGTATTTTATGAAGGAATGGTAAATAACAAGCCCTGTTAGTATTTAGTAGACAGCGGTAGTACCCTTATTGGCCTGAGGAAGGAATTGGCCAAGCCAGAAGATTATACCGGCGGCTTTGTAAAGTGCCGTACATTCTCGGGTAACGTAGAGGAATACCCATTGGCAAAAGCCCGTATAGACACTCTATTCCTGTCCGGCACATTTACGTGCGCCATCCTAAACAACCCGTGTACGGATTTAATTATTGGGTGCCTACCACAGTTAAAGAATTGTACCGCAGAAGAAATATTAGCCTGGAGAGAAACCCATAAGGATAACGCGGGAAACAGGTCAGAAATACAAAAACAGCACAGCGACCTGCAAGAAGAAAGGCCACACCTAAAAACACCAGGTGGTATGATAACTAACACCACCAAACAAAATGTCATAGAGGCGCAACGCGCCAATACACCTATTTCATTCTATGTCGGATTTACAGATGAAAAATCAAATTTAAACACGACAGAAAACGTGTCATCGTATGCTCAACCACATAATGGTGATCTCAGCAAAAAATCGCAAGAGAGACAACCATGTAACGCAACAATCGTTGCCACCAAACAAACATCCACAAATATTCTCACGAATCCTAGACGATTCGTTATGTGCTACTCATTTAGATTATAATTATACTAGAGCCAGAACCTTAGCTTATTTTGACTGGCAGAAATTTTTTAAAGATGTCACATATTTTTCTCCTCCATGTAATTTATATCACAACTTAGAAACGAAGTGCAAATACTTTACAGCAGAGGACCAATCCACAACATTGGATTCTAAACAGAAACAGGAAACAAAAGACAAACACATTGCAATTACACCAATTAATAAGACATTAGACGAACACAATGCAACCACAACAGACAATAGTCAAACAAGAAATGAACACAATGCAACTAAACCTTGCAATCAGACAGAAAACATACTCAACGCAACCACACTATGGAATCAAACAGATAACAACAATATAGAACAACCAGAACCAAAAATAGAATTAACTAAAACAAGGGACAGCATACAGATAAAACCAAGACGGATAAACGACACATGTGTACACACATCAGACTAGACAAAACACTTGCACATACTGAGACAAGTCTTCGAAAGGTTCAGAACGATTTGGACTTACGGTGAAGCGAACCACAGTGGAGCTGGGCTTGGAGAAAATAGACTTCCTAGGCCATACTATTTCAAAAGGCCATTTGGAAACTGATAGCAAAATTGTAACAAAGATTCTAAACCTCACTATGCCAGTTACCAAGAAACAAGTGAGGAGTTTACTTGGTTTGGTAAACTATTATAATAAATTCATCCCCAATTTGGCAGGAATTACCAGTGTGTTTTCAAACCTATTAAAATTGAATCGCAAGATTGATGTGAAAGATGCTAGTCTAATAAGTGCTATGTCAGAACTTAAACATCTATTTAGTAATGTCCCAATCCTTCGTTTGCCTAATCTTAACTTACAATACTTTCTTAGGACTGATGCCAGCACAGTATCCATACCAGAGTGTATTGGGCCAAAAATACAACGACGTCCTTACATCCTGTCATGTACGTAAGTCGTAAAAATTACTCCAACTGAAGCCAAATATGGAGTCTCTGAATTGGAAGCATTAGCTATAGTATACTGTAGTCTATAAACTGCACCGATTTTTGGCAGGGACACACTTTGTCATCGAAACTGACAACTCCCCGCTCACTGTCATGGAGACAGGGGATCCACAAGAACAATCGCATATACAGACGGTCCCTAATATTGCAAAACTACTCGTTCTCGGTCAGGCACATCAAGGGCAAGAATAATTTATTGGCTGACATTTTGAGTAGGCCTACAAACTTTGACGTACCTGAGTTGCCAAACGATACATTACCATCATCGTCGCTAACAGTGATAACAGACTGTGATCAGACAGATGTGCCATCATCAGAGACAACTGTCCACACAGATGATTAACTTTTCACGTCGAGTAAGAATAATGTTATCGACAGTGTTACTTATTCATTATGAAGACACTCCAGGAACATCGCGTGGAACATTGAACATATAAATTATCACACTAAGTGTACATATTCCTAAAGGAGAGGACGCTACATCTTCACCATCCCTGGAGCGGAAGAGTTAATTAATTAGTTAGTTAGTTAGTTTAATAAATAGAAATGTATATACTAGTATGTATATGAACATGAATGTATGTAAATGTAATGTATAGATATATTTTTATTGCAGTTTCATATAATAGTATACATCATACATTTAATTATCAGAGAAGAACAAAATAACTTTAGGACGTGTAGATTAAATACCCCTTTCCCAAATCACAATTAAATATACCTACAATTAGTCTTAAAGAAAGTACTTTAGATTAAACAATTCCTATTAGTATTCCGATATAAAATCATCCCACAAAGTAAAAGATAATATTTAGAACGAACTATTTAATTAACACAGTTAAATTTAGGAATATAATATCAGTAATTATTACCATCTAGTTAATTAAGGAAACCAGCACATTTTACCCCATTTCATTTATTTATTTAGATTATCTTCCCTTAGTTAGTGAATCTCAGCACACGAAATTACAGCTTAATTAAATATTAGTTAGTATAGGTAGAAGAAGGGCAAACATTTAATTTGTGAATATTGTAAATACATATATATATATAGTGCCAATATCCCGCACTACTATTCGGCTCAAAAGCTGTCTAAAAACTGAGCCAAAACTATTGTACATGTAATTTTTTCTTTCATTATTTTTTATTTTTTTTTGTTAATTTTATTTTCAGTATGTAATTTTTCATTTAATTTCAATGGTAAAATAATAGTGTAATGCTATAACATGATTTTTTTTTAACATGGTAGAACGAATGTGTGTGAGGAAGACGAGAGCAAGGAGAGTGAATGGATTAAATACAAGGAGAGTAAACAGCGGGCGAATTTTTTTCCGCGCCCAAGAGTTTTTATAATTTGTCTGCGTCTTAGATGTGACACATGTGTTTCTGTCATTTCTATGTGT
The DNA here is from genome assembly GCA_014155875.1 of Cepaea nemoralis. Taxonomy (NCBI): domain Eukaryota; kingdom Metazoa; phylum Mollusca; class Gastropoda; order Stylommatophora; family Helicidae; genus Cepaea; species Cepaea nemoralis. Next base: position 206,892 of record JACEFZ010009729.1, on the reverse strand, counting down.
AGTTGCCACTATTGCATTATAGGTATAGCCAAATTTTTAAGTTTCCTAGGTCGGCATCAGCACTGGTGAACATCAGCACATACACAACATGTAGAAAGGGTTGGAGAAACATTACATGAGAGCATGAATTTATATTCATGCATTGTGCCGTAAAACGTACAATCTGTACCGGGATGTCGGTAAATCGACATTTTGAAAAGCAGGTCTGTAAGACAATGGCTTTGGGTCGATATAGCTCTCATATATGTAATGTGAATGAGTATTCACTTTGGCCAACAATACAATTGTGCAAGGCTGAACAATAAGCCAGTGGATAAATACGACAGTGTGACATCAGACGGTCAGATGTTAGTGAATATACCCAGGACATGAGAAGTTAACCCAACCAGTACTTGACGAAATTAGACCCAACAAATTTTGAGATGCTACGACAGATTGCGCCACACCCAGAAGCCAAATTTGGTGGCGCAATACACGGGGGGACGAGAGCGTGTCAAGGTCCTGGTTAGGTATAGTTAGAAGTAGAATAAAGACAGAGGAAAGTAAAGGACAAAGACAGGACATAATAAGGACCTTTACAAGAGTATAGATAGAGAGAGACAGTAGAAGGAGATAGAACTCCAAACCAGTGTGAGGACCAGACCTAGACAGGACACGCACGTGTCATAGCTAGGACAGGACGAGGACATACCGGGATTAACTCCCAGCTTAGGACAGAGTGCAGTAATCACGGGGACTACCCGTAAACCGACTGAACTCTAGTACAGCGACAGGCTACGAGGACTGGACCACTAAACTACGTGACAGGTGACCCAGCACGCGGAAAGTGCGGACAGCACGAGGACAGAGAGCGAACAGCTGGACTCGACCTGTGAATTCAGGCAGACCGGGACGGACAGTCAGAGCGACAGGACTATGTGTTTTTTCCTTGCCAGGAGTGTAGTTTAGCGAGGGCATTAGTTATACGTAGTGAATATAGGGAATGCATTTGAGTGAATGTCAGTTTGTGTATGCTCGTTAAGACGAGCCATGTAATGTAGAAATAAAGTGTGCATCTTTAGCTACCACTCTTACAAAGTCGTGTTTGTCATGATGCGATACGAGTGAAGGAACCAGCGTGCCTGTGGGTGAGTCCAGGTTGTTGACAAGCTTGGATAACCGTTACCGATTTTGCAATCAATTTGTGGACTTATTTTCCTGACTGGGCGATGGTGTGAGTGTGAGCGTGGCGGCCAAGTGACCATTTGGAGTGTAAGAAAGGTGGTGGGTGTACTATATATATATATATATATATATTATATATATATATATATATATATATATATATATATATATATATATATATATATATATATATATATATATATATATATAGTAAGGGGGTACATGAGGGTAAGTTAATAAGTTAGTCACAAATGGCTGTAGAAAAATAACTAAATATGATAACAACTTGAAACCAGTTTATTTTTATACAGACATATTGTCCCTTTATTTCTCAACATAATTTCCACTAACATTGATGCACTTATCCCATCGTTTTATCAGTACTCCTAAACCAGCTGCATATAACTGCGTGCTTTGTTTTCATTTACAGGCCATCCCACAGAACTGTGTGACTTAATTATTGACTCGCCCTCGTAACTTTTTTTACCCAGCTATGCACTGCTTTACAGTACAAAAATTTGTCAGCATAAACACTGACAGCCCACCTTGGCGGAAGACATTTCGCGAAAGACGCTGAAGTTGATTGTGAAGTGAAAACGTGGTTTAGAAAACAAAGCACGCAGTTATATGCAGCCGGTTTGGGAGGACTGATAAAACGATGGGATAAGTGCATCAATGATGGTGGAAATTATGTTGAGAAATAACGGGACAATGTATGTATAAATATAACATTCTTTGACACAGCCAGACTTTTCAATGTGAGTGTGTATATGGGGGTGATAGATTATATGTATTACCCAGAATTGTACTAATGTAGAACTAGATAACCCATATTCTTGATTATGTCTTCCAAACTCACAACTGGAGCCCAGGTTTTCCCTTGCAGTGACAACGAGGGGCCAGGTGGCGTTAAGACGGAACATTGTTACGAATACCAACCGGCTGTGATTATCTCAAATGTACCCCGGCTACAGATTCAGACTGGATACAAGTAACATTAGAGTTATGTACATGCTTTTCATCATTTCACATACATGATTATTATATTACATAAACCTCTATAGTTTCACTATCATCATCTTGATAACCATAATATTTTTAATGATTAATGATAGACAATGACAGTATTTGTAGTTTGTTATAACTCATAGTCCAGCCGTTAATTTTTTTTCCAAGGGACGTAATTGCCTTACTTACCTTGGTGGGGGTCTTACTTATACACCCATGAGGGGAAACGTGTCAGGGGAGATAAACATGCACTGTCTAATAGTCCATCCGTAGACTTGATTGATTGATTGATTGATTGATTGATTTAGGAACCGATATCACAGCATTCAGGGCATTCCCATAAGCACTCCGTCCCCATCCTCAGCAGCCAGCGAAGAGTTCCAACACTAATAGTACCAGTAGCAATCTGATTATATGTCCGTCTCGCCTTTCCTCTGAGCGTTGAGCGTCGGACAGATCCCCTCGTCACTCTTTACTATCTCATTCTTGCAAAACCATGGTGATCCATTTGCTCCTCCGAGGTGTACACGTGCTCCCACAAGGCCGCAACCACGTCTGCCTTGTCATGCATCAATACTCCACCAAGTTTTACAGAGCCAGCCAACATGTCCGCCTGTTCATTCCCAGCACACCGGCATGCCCCGGAGAAAAGTTCCAGGCGATGCTTACCACCCGTGACCTCCGAAGCAAAGCAAGCCACTCTGTCCAAAGCTTGCCTGTCCTCACCTTCCTCAGCATGCTTTACAATGAGTCAGTTACAATCACGATGTGTGTGTGTATCTATTCTCCATCCAGCGGAAAGCTGGACTGACCGCCATCCACCTCAATTCTTAAGCTAGATGTTGTGGTATCATATGCCAGACTCTCCTTCAGCAAACGTCGACCATTAGCTTTTGCTAAGAACCCCCCAGGCACTTCTCCTACCTCTCAACACCGACCCATCTGTGTAGATAATCACATCACCCGAGCGAGCATTATCCTGAATTAGTTGCTGGATTTCCACTTCCGTGGCTCCTGCTAGCCACTCCCTGCACTCCCGGCTCAATGTGATTATAACTCTGCACAAGTCTGACTGCTGCGCGGGCACTCTGCCCCACTCCTCCCTCCCCCTAATGTTCTCCAAGATGCACATGCAGATGTCTGATCGTATCCTCCGCCTGAGCCATTCATGATTTCAATCTTATCAATTGCTGACCCTTAACTGCTTCCAGCGCTTCGTGCAACGGGTGATCTGTGTCTGCAGCTACTCTGAGGTATGCCTTCGCCTGCACCACCTTGAGCCTACCAGCAACAGTAGGCAGACCAAGGATGTAACGCATACACACTACTGGGGTGTCCCTAGTGCATCCCAGAATGACCCGCATAGCTTCGTTCTGTATGCGCTCTAATTTCACCAGCTGACTCTTTGAGAACTGTGAGCAAGTCCTAGTCCATAATCAATCACTGAGAGATCAAGTGCTGGTATACTGTGAAACGCATTCTCTGCTCTGTGTCCATTGCAGCCATAGTTTTAATTGCATTGAGTCCCTTTTGAGATCTTGTCACAACCGTCTCCACATGGTCCTTGAAGGACAGGCTCCTGTCAAATGTGATTCCCAGATACTTCACTTTGTTCTCTCTGTTGACGCTTCTACCATCTATCGCGAAGGCTTGGGACACCAGCTCTCACAATCCTGTTGACCAGAGAGCACCACAAAACAGCTGCCTTTTCCGGGTTGATGACAGAACTTATTTCAGTGCACCAGACAATCACTTTGTCTACTGTCGCCTGTAGCTCCCTGGCTGTTTGCTCCCTACGCTTCCCTGCCTATACGCAAGAATATCATCTGCAAATGTTAGTATCCTTCCAACCCCTGGTGCTTCTAGGTTTGCAATCTTGCTCGTATACACGTTAAAGAGCACCGGTGAGATTGCAGATCCCTGTGGTAGTCCCAGGGTTAAAATATGTGGCTCTGAGGTCCATACACCGAGACGGAGAGCAGCTCGACGAGAATGCAGGACAGCCGTTAATCCAGTTCACCAACCAGGGATTGACCCCCTTCTCCATCAGTGCGGTCATCAAAATATCATATCTAACTCTATTGTACGCATCCTCGAGATCAAGCGCTGCTGCCTATCGTTTCCTGTCTACTCTGGAACCCCTTATAAACATCAAAGGCAAAAGTGGCTGCTTTTGATTAGGTATCATTGCCTGGCCTGTAGCTCCCCATGCCTCTTGGTAGAAGCTTCCCCCTTTCCAAAACCTCTTTCAGCTTCTGGGCTGTTTGATCCCTATTTCTCCTCTGCCTGTATGTAAGAATATCATCTGCAAATGTTAGAATCCTTCCAACCCCTGGTGCTTCTAGGTATACAATCTTGCTCGTATACACATTAAAGAGCACCGGTGAGATTGCAGATCCCTGTGGCAGTCCCGGGGTTAAAATATGTAGCCCAGGAGCTACACACACACACACACACACACACACACACACACACACACACAAATCGATAACAACTGAACATGAAAACCCACTGACAAAATGACAACCATAGAGACAATCAAAGAAGTTCCATAAATGCTCAAACTGACACAGCAGACTGACACAACCAAAGAAACCAACACGTGCCCATACCAACTGACCCACTTGCTTTAACAACTTGCCCAATGTCTCTCATAAAATGTCGACTTGCCGGAAAAACTTCCCCACTTGACCTAACAACTTACCCACTGACTCTCAAAACATGTCTACTTGCCCTGACAATGTATCCACCTGCGCTCACAACTTGATTACTTGCTGTCACACCCTGTCGACTTGCCCCGTCAACTTTCATACCTACCTTTTCAACATCTCCACTTCCTCTAACAACTTGTCGAATTGACCAATAAACTAACCCCTCGAATTGCCCTATCAACTTACCCACCTACCCTATCAATTTGGCAACTTCCCCTAACAACTTTCCCACTGGCTGTCACAAAGTTCCCACTTGCGCTCACAATTTCTCAACTTGCTATCACAACTTGTCGACTACCTCTCACAAATTACCCACTTACCCTAACAATTTCCAGACTTGTTCTCACAAATTCTCAACTAGCCCTAACAAATTGCCCACTTGTGATCACTTCTCGTCGACTTGCTCTATTAACTTACCCACTTTCGCTCTCAGCTTACCCACTTGAAAAACAACTTGTCAAAATGCCCTAACAACTTTCCCATTGCCTCTCACAACATTTCGACTTACCCCAACAACGTGCCCTCTTGTCCTAACGACTTACCAACAGACCCTCATAACTTGCCTACAGGCCCTGATAACTTGTCAACTTGTGTTCACATCTTAACCACTTGATATCACAACCTGTCTACTTACCCTATTAACTTGCACACTTACCCATCAACTTCCACGCTTGCTCTTACAAGCGTGTCCACTTGTGATTTCATGCCTTCCTTACCTGATACATAAGTATCCTTCATGGCGCACAGAAATGTCACCCACGTCATACAGAAGTGATCCTCGTGTCTTACAACTGTGTCCCTGTTTGATAAGTTCGTGTCTTCGTCACCACAAATCCAGGTGTTTGACATTTCATGTTTTGGTAAGTTCACTTCTTCAGCATCGGAATTTTTGTAAGTGCATGGCTTCATCACCCATTTATGTTGTTGTTGCTGTTTTAAGTCCACATGATCAGCAGTTCATGTTTAGGCTAAGTTAATTTCTCCAGCATAAGGATTTTGTAAGTTCATGTCGTAATCGGCAATTTGTTTTTGTAAGTTCATATCTTCGGTAATTTCTGCCATGTTCCAAAAGTGACATGAGTCAAAGTAGAACAAAATTAGGTGAATAATATCAACCAGTAAGACAGGTAGAGAATGAGTTAAAAGAAAGCTGACTGGACAAAAACGGGTCAGCTGGATGAAATCAATTCACGGATTCACGAAGTAGCTACGGAAGTTAGCGACTGGAGTAGAGAAAGAATTCATTAGCACCGGGACAGCAGACTGGACACATCAACTATATTGTACTAAATCTTAAAGTTATTATAATATCGACGTTTTCAACTTGTGAAGTCATACGACTTAGTCAACGCCAGACTCCACTCAAGAACGACATTCCAGTATTTAATATAACAGAGAGGGAAGTGAGGTAGCTTGTTAGTAGATCCAACAATCAACGACGTACTGTAAGTTGGCCATTTTAATAATAACTAGAAACTGTACTAACCTACGACTACATTCAGATCCATAACGAACAATAGCGACAACGCCAGCGTCGACGTGAAAAGTATCTAACCAAGTATTAAACAGTCATCAGCTTAGCGACGCACATGTAATATGCACAAGAAATGAGATGGAAACATTGTCGAACGTTGAGGCTGATGGTGTAATTTGACGATTAAAGTTTTGTGAGTTTCGGCAAGCATAAGAGAATGCCAGCCAGGTGAGTGCATCTGCCATCTTTGTTACCACAAGACAACGAGTTAAAACATTACGCAAGTAACATCATTGCATTCATCAGCAATTATTTGTATGTTTATGACAGTTCATGTTGTGGCAAGTTCATTTCTTCACCATACGAGTTTTGTAAGTTCATGTTATCAGAAATTTTATTATATGTTCATGTCTTCGGCAATTTATGTTTTTGTAAGTTAATTTCTTTAACATCAGATTTTTTTAAGTTCATGGCTTCATCAGCATAAGTCCAGGTGTTCGGCAGTTCATGTTTGTGTAAGTTTATTTCTTCATCAGCATTTTCTTGTGTAAGTCCAGATGATCGGCAGTTCATGTTTTGGTAAGTTCATTTCTTCAGCTTAAGATATTTGTAACTTATTGTCATCACCAGAATTTTTTTTGTAAGTTCAGTCTTCAGCAGTTCATGTTTCGGTAAGTTCATGTCTTCAGCATCAAATCTGTATAAGTTTATTTCTTCATCAATATACAAGTAAGTCCAAGAGTTCGACAGTTCATGTTTTGTTCTGATACTTAAAGGTCTATTATCTATCTTCTGTAGTTTGAACTGTGAAACAAGTAATATTTTCTTTCTATATATCAACTTTGTCATCATTTGTTCAATCTGACTTCGCTAGTTCTTCAAATGTGCATATTTTTTCGTGAAAAAGCAGAAGTTTGCTGGTCCAAAATTCAAAATGATTGGTCAATAAGTCTTTGGACAGCTATTCTTACCCATGTGCTAAAATTAAGACTATGAACTTCCATTGAGTCCTGTCCTCTAATGTGCTTGATTTTTTAAATCAAAGATTAAACAAATCAAGCACGTGTTAGTTTTAACACAACCAATTCCAATTCCAATTCCAATTTTCAAAAACAAAAATTCCAAATTCGTCCTCGTCTAACCTGCTTCATCAGCTGTGGTTATTGTTGAGGATCGTGGTTTTTGTGGGTTTGTTCACCCTAATTCTTGTCTTGTGAGTCCTATCTCGGACTGGTTATGTAGCGTTTGTGTCTGTGACGTCAGCAGTGGGATCGTTCGGCGGCTGTCCTTTGTGCATGTTAGCTCTTGTGGTTTTCTTTATTGGTGCAGGCTCCTGGCTCGTCTGGCTTGATTGGCTGCAGTCCTTTGAAGGAACCTGTCTCCTCTGGTGGTGCCTGTTGTTTGTGACGGCTGCTGGTTCCTCTGGCGTGAAGGTTGCAGTCCTTAAAAGGTCTTTTTATTTGTTTTGTTGCCTTCCTTTTTGTGTATTTTACGTAGGAGCTTCTCGGCGGTTTCCTTTTCTTGATTGCGCAATATCTCTTTCCTCTCCCTGTTGATTCTTTCGCGCCTCTTGTCCATTTCGAGTGATCTGCGTTCTTCTTGCCTGTCAAATTCTGCTAGCTGAGCTTTATTCATTCTGCCCAACGCTTGAAATTCCGCCCTTGTCATTGGAGCAGGGTACTCTGTGCCGCCGTCACTCTCCGACCCTATGATTTCTCCAGTGGTCTCATGGTATACTGGTTTCCTCTTCTCCACCCAGGTGGCCCGAATAACTCCTGCATCGGATCGGCCTTTTGTTGGGTTTTCTCTTGCGGCTGTTCTGTGATCGTTTCCTTGGCTTCAGCTGGTTTTCCTTGGGTTAGGTCACTTTTTAGCATTTCTCTCTCCACTTTGATGTTTCGTAGAATCTCTTCATTCTCCTTCTTAATCAGTGCCATATGTTCTACTTCTTGCTTGATGTTTTGCTGTATCTCCTTCATTTCCGCCAGTAGTTTTTCGTTGTCGTTATTCGGGGTTGGCGTTAGCAGTGCCTTGACTTGTCTCTTCAACTCGTCTATCTGTTTTTGAAGTTGATCTCTTTCGGCTTGTGCTATACCCGTGGCTGTCTCGCCCCTCTGCATTGCTTCCTTGAATGGTGTCTTTGTGATTATGGCGATTTTTAAGACGTCTCTGTGTCTCTGCAGGTACGGACAGCCCAGGTATCTTGCTCCATGTTTGCCCAGGCAGTTGGCGCACTTTCTTTTGTTGTTGGGTGCTCGGAAGTCCGTGTCCAGCTTGGCCAGCGGACACTCCTTGAAGGCGTGGTGATCGGCGCATTATCGGCATATTTCCGTCTTACTGCGACACGTAGCTCTACTGTGGCCGGCCTTCTGACATCTGGAACATTGCGTGATTCTTGGTATGAATCTCTCAGGTTGCTGCATTCTCTTGTTGAATGATGCTGTGTTCGGCATCTCGCTGCCCTCCGACGTCACTACTGCCAAGGTTGTAGGTATCTTGGAGTAGGTGAGAAGCCGCTCCGCCTTCAAGAATCGGATGTGAAGATTCTCTTCACGTAGCTGCTTCAGGATTTCTTCATCTGTCAGCTCCACAGGAATCCGCTTGACAACCCATCGGACTGTTTTTGAGTCGGTGTTTCCGACTCTGGTGTCTTTCTCCTCCTTCTTCTCTGCTGTCTTGGTTCTTGACTGTGTTGGGCTGTCAATCTTCTCCCTCGTAGTAGCTTCAGTAATGGCTGTAGTATCAGGCTCTTTGATGCAGCTAGCAGGTGGGCTCTCGACGTTCTTCTTCTTGTTGTCGGCTCCCACGCTGCACATCTTGGCAACAGCGTGTTTCTTGTTGGACTTTCCACGTGACATTTTCCCGCTGATCAGGCTTCTTGACAGAATAATGCGACTTGACTTGTTAGCGCTCGCAGTGCGAATGTGACGTTTAACACAACGGAAGTTCACCGTCTTAATATTGCTGAAGGTACTAGCGAAGTCAAATTGAAGAAGCGATGATAAAGTTGAGAGAGAGAGAGAGAGAGAGAGAGAGAGAGAGAGAGAGAGAGAGAGGAGAGAGAGAGAGAGAGAGAGAGAGACACACACACAGAGAGAGAGAGAGAGAGAGAGAGAGAGAGAGAGAGACACACAGAGAGAGAGAGAGAGAGAGAGAGAGAGAGAGAGAGAGAGAGAGAGAGAGAGAGACACACACACAGAGAGAGAGAGAGAGAGAGAGAGAGAGAGAGAGAGAGACACACACACACACAGAGAGAGAGAGAGAGAGAGAGAGAGAGAGAGAGAGAGAGAGAGAGATAAAGAAATTGCTTGTTTTGCTGTTCAAACTACAGAAGCTATATAACAGACCTTTAAGTATCAGGGGAAAAAATATGAACTGTCGAACACTTGGACTTAAGTTGATGAAGAAATGAACTTACAAACAACATCAAAATCTGATGCTGAAGGAATGAACTTACCAAACAATGAACTGCCGAACATCAGGACTTACAAAACATAACTGATGCTGAAGGAATGAACTTACCAAAACATGAACTGCCGAACATCAGGACTTACAAAAATATAACTGATGTTGAAGTAATAAACTTACCGAAACATGAAATGCTGAACATCAGGACTTACAAAAATATAACTGATGTTGAAGTAATAAACTTACCGAAACATGAAATGCTGAACATCAGGACTTACAAAAATATAACTGATGTTGAAGTAATAAACTTACCGAAACATGAAATGCTGAACATCAGGACTTACAAAAATATAACTGATGTTGAAGTAATAAACTTACCGAAACATGAAATGCTGAACATGTGGACTTACAAAAATATAACTGATGTTGAAGTAATAAACTTACCGAAACATGAAATGCTGAACATCAGGACTTACAAAAATATAACTGATGTTGAAGTAATAAACTTACCGAAACATGAAATGCTGAACATCAGGACTTACAAAAAATAACTGATGTTGAAGTAATAAACTTACCGAAACATGAAATGCTGAACATCAGGACTTACAAAAATATAACTGATGTTGAAGTAATGAAACTTACCGAAACATGAAATGCTGAACATCAGGACTTACAAAAATATAACTGATGTTGAAGTAATAAACTTACCGAAACATGAAATGCTGAACATCAGGACTTACACTGATGAAGTCATCTACTTACAATGATCAGATACGGAAGAATATGAATCTTACCGAAACATGAACTGCCATAGACATGCACTTACAAAAAACAAATGCTGATGACGACATGAACTTAATATGTTGCTGAAGAAATGAACTTACCACAACATGAACTGTCGAACACTTGGACTTATGTTGATGGAGAAATGAACTTATAAAAACATCTGATGCTGAAGAAATGAACTTACCAGAACATGAATTGCCGAACATCTGGACTTATGTTGATGACGCCATGAACTTACAAACCAAAATCCTATGCTGTAGACATTAACTTTCCAAAACATGGATTGTCGAAGATATGAACTTACAAAACATGGACTGTCAAAGATATGAACTTACAAAACATGGATTGTCGAAGATATGAACTTACAAAAAGATTGCTGATGACGACATGAACTTACAAAATAATCTTAAACTGAAGGGATGAACTTACCGAAACATGAACTGTCGAACACCTGGACATATGGGGATGAAAACATGAACTTATCAAAAAGGGGCACAGATTTAACACACAAGTGTTACTTCTGTATGGCGTGAAGGCACATGTCTGTGCACCATGAACAATACTTCTGTATGCGGTGAGGAAGACATGAAATAACAAGTGGACACCTTTGTAAGAGGAAATGTATAAGTTAGGATAAGTGTGCATGTGGATAGGGTAAGTAGACAAGTAAGTAGACAACCACAACTACAAGATCTACTGTCTGTTCTCCAAGCACTCATACACAACTAGCATCTACAACTACAAGATCTACTGTCTGTTCTCCAAGCACTCATACACAACTAGCATCTACAACTACAAGATCTACTGTCTGTTCTCCAAGCACTCATACACAACTAGCATCCACAACTACAAGATCTACTGTCTGTTCTCCAAGCACTCATACACAACTAGCATCCACAACTACAAGATCTACTGTCTGTTCTCCAATCACTCATGCTCAACTAGCATCCACAACTACAAGATCTACTGTCTGTTCTCCAAGCACTCATACACAACTAGCATCCACAACTACAAGATCTACTGTCTGTTCTCCAAGCACTCATACACAACTAGCATCTACAACTACAAGATCTACTGTCTGTTCTCCAAGCACTCATACACAACTAGCATCCACAACTACAAGATCTACTGTCTGTTCTCCAAGCACTCATACACAACTAGCATCACAACTACAAGATCTACTGTCTGTTCTCCAAGCACTCATACACAACTAGCATCCACAACTACAAGATCTACTGTCTGTTCTCCAAGCACTCATACCCAACTAGCATCTACAACTACAATATCTACTGTCTGTTCTCCAACCACTCATACACAACTAGCATCCACAACTACAAGATCTACTGTCCGTTCTCCAAGCACTCATGTCCAACTAGCATCTACAACTACAAGATCTACTGTCCGTTCTCCAAGCACTCATACACAACAAGTATCTACAACTACAAGATCTACTGTCTGTTCTCCAAGCACTCATACACAACTAGTATCTACAACTACAAGATCTACTGTCTGTTCTCCAAGCACTCATACACAACTAGTATCTACAACTACAAGATCTACTGTCTGTTCTCCAAGCACTCATACACAACTAGTATCTACAACTACAAGATCTACTGTCTGTTCTCCAAGCACTCATACACAACTAGCATCTACAACTACAAGATCTACTGTCTGTTCTCCAAGCACTCATACACAGCTAGCATCTACAACTACAAGATATACTGTCTGTTCTCCAAGCACTCATACACAACTAGCATCTACAACTACAAGATCTACTGTCTGTTCTCCAAGCACTCATACACAACTAGTATCTACAACTACAAGATCTACTGTCTGTTCTCCAAGCACTCATACACAACTAGCATCTACAACTACAAGATCTACTGTCTGTTCTCCAAGCACTCATACACAACTAGTATCTACAACTACAAGATCTACTGTCTGTTCTCCAAGCACTCATACACAACTAGCATCTACAACTACAAGATCTACTGTCTGTTCTCCAAGCACTCATACACAACTAGCATCTACAACTACAAGATCTACTGTCTGTTCTCCAAGCACTCATACACAACTAGCATCTACAACTACAAGATCTACTGTCTGTTCTCCAAGCACTCATACCCAACTAGCATCTACAACTACAAGATCTACTGTCTGTTCTCCAAGCACTCATACCCAACTAGCATCTACAACTACAAGATCTACTGTCTGTTCTCCAAGCACTCATACCCAACTAGCATCTACAACTACAAGATCTACTGTCTGTTCTCCAAGCACTCATTACCAACTAGCATCTACAACTACAAGATCTACTGTCTGTTCTCCAAGCACTCATACCAACTAGTCATCTACAACTACAAGATCTACTGTCTGTTCTCCAAGCACTCATACCCAACTAGCATCTACAACTACAAGATCTACTGTCTGTTCTCCAAGCACTCATACACAACTAGCATCTACAACTACAAGATCTACTGTCTGTTCTCCAAGCACTCATACCCAACTAGCATCTACAACTACAAGATCTACTGTCTGTTCTCCAAGCACTCATACACAACTAGCATCTACAACTACAAGATCTACTGTCTGTTCTCCAAGCACTCATACCCAACTAGCATCTACAACTACAAGATCTACTGTCTGTTCTCCAAGCACTCATACCCAACTAGCATCTACAACTACAAGATCTACTGTCTGTTCTCCAAGCACTCATACCCAACTAGCATCTACAACTACAAGATCTACTGTCTGTTCTCCAAGCACTCATACCAACTAGCATCTACAACTACAAGATCTACTGTCTGTTCTCCAAGCACTCATACCCAACTAGCATCTACAACTACAAGATCTACTGTCTGTTCTCCAAGCACTCATACCCAACTAGCATCTACAACTACAAGATCTACTGTCTGTTCTCCAAGCACTCATACCCAACTAGCATCTACAACTACAAGATCTACTGTCTGTTCTCCAAGCACTCATACCCAACTAGCATCTACAACTACAAGATCTACTGTCTGTTCTCCAAGCACTCATACCCAACTAGCATCTACAACTACAAGATCTACTGTCTGTTCTCCAAGCACTCATACACAACTAGCATCTACAACTACAAGATCTACTGTCTGTTCTCCAAGCACTCATACCCAACTAGCATCTACAACTACAAGATCTACTGTCTGTTCTCCAAGCACTCATACCCAACTAGCATCTACAACTACAAGATCTACTGTCTGTTCTCCAAGCACTCATACCCAACTAGCATCTACAACTACAAGATCTACTGTCTGTTCTCCAAGCACTCATACACAACTAGCATCTACAACTACAAGATCTACTGTCTGTTCTCCAAGCCACTCATACCAACTAACATCTACAACTACAAGATCTACTGTCTGTTCTCCAAGCACTCATACCCAACTAGCATCTACAACTACAAGATCTACTGTCTGTTCTCCAAGCACTCATACCCAACTAGCATCTACAACTACAAGATCTACTGTCTGTTCTCCAAGCACTCATTACCCAACTATCATCTACAACTACAAGATCTACTGTCTGTTCTCCAAGCACTCATACCCAACTATCATCTACAACTACAAGATCTACTGTCTGTTCTCCAAGCACTCATACACAACTAGCATCTACAACTACAAGATCTACTGTCTGTTCTCCAAGCACTCATACCCAACTAGCATCTACAACTACAAGATCTACTGTCTGTTCTCCAAGCACTCATACCATACTAGCATCTACAACTACAAGATCTACTGTCTGTTCTCCAAGCACTCATACCCAACTAGCATCTACAACTACAAGATCTACTGTCTGTTCTCCAAGCACTCATACCCAACTAGCATCTACAACTACAAGATCTACTGTCTGTTCTCCAACCACTCATTCCCAACTAGCATCAAGAACTACAAGATCTACTGTCTGTTCTCCAAGCACTCATGTCCAACTAGCATCTACAACTACAAGATCTACTGTCTGTTCTCCAAGCACTCATGCCCAACTAACATCTACAACTACAAGATCTACTGTCTGTTCTCCAACCACTCATGCCCAACTAACATCTACAACTACAAGATCTACTGTCTGTTCTCCAACCACTCATACCCAACTAACATCTACAACTACAAGATCTACTGTCTGTTCTCCAACCACTCATACCCAACTAACATCTACAACTACAAGATCTACTGTCTGTTCTCCAACCACTCATACCCAACTAACATCTACAACTACAAGATCTACTGTCTGTTCTCCAACCACTCATACCCAACTAGCATCTACAACTACAAGATCTACTGTCTGTTCTCCAACCACTCATACCCAACTAGCATCTACAACTACAAGATCTACTGTCTGTTCTCCAACCACTCATACCCAACTAGCATCTACAACTACAAGATCTACTGTCTGTTCTCCAAGCACTCATACCCAACTAACATCTACAACTACAAGATCTACTGTCTGTTCTCCAACCACTCATACCCAACTAGCATCTACAACTACAAGATCTACTGTCTGTTCTCCTAGAACTCATACCCAACTAGCATCTACAACTACAAGATCTACTGTCTGTTCTCCAAGCACTCATATCCAACTAACATCTACAACTACAAGATCTACTGTCTGTTCTCCAAGCACTCATACCCAACTATCATCTACAACTACAAGATCTACTGTCTGTTCTCCAAGCACTCATACCCAACTAGCATCTACAACTACAAGATCTACTGTCTGTTCTCCAAGCACTCATACCCAACTATCATCTACAACTACAAGATCTACTGTCTGTTCTCCAACCACTCATACACAACTATCATCTACAACTACAAGATCTACTGTCTGTTCTCCAAGCACTCATACCCAACTAGCATCTACAACTACAAGATCTACTGTCTGTTCTCCAAGCACTCATACCCAACTAGCATCTACAACTACAAGATCTACTGTCTGTTCTCCAAGCACTCATACCCACTATCATCTACAACTACAAGATCTACTGTCTGTTCTCCAAGCACTCATACCCAACTATCATCTACAACTACAAGATCTACTGTCTGTTCTCCAACCACTCATACCCAACTATCATCTACAACTACAAGATCTACTGTCTGTTCTCCAAGCACTCATACCCAACTATCATCTACAACTACAAGATCTACTGTCTGTTCTCCAAGCACTCATACCCAACTATCATCTACAACTACAAGATCTACTGTCTGTTCTCCAACCACTCATACCCAACTATCATCTACAACTACAAGATCTACTGTCTGTTCTCCAACCACTCATACCCAACTATCATCTACAACTACAAGATCTACTGTCTGTTCTCCAACCACTCATACCCAACTATCATCTACAACTACAAGATCTACTGTCTGTTCTCCAACCACTCATACCCAACTATCATCTACAACTACAAGATCTACTGTCTGTTCTCCAACCACTCATACCCAACTATCATCTACAACTACAAGATCTACTGTCTGTTCTCCAACACTCATACCCAACTAATCATCTACAACTACAAGATCTACTGTCTGTTCTCCAACCACTCATACCCAACTATCATCTACAACTACAAGATCTACTGTCTGTTCTCCAACCACTCATACCCAACTATCATCTACAACTACAAGATCTACTGTCTGTTCTCCAACCACTCATACCCAACTAACATCTACAACTACAAGATCTACTGTCTGTTCTCCAACCACTCATACCCAACTATCATCTACAACTACAAGATCTACTGTCTGTTCTCCAACCACTCATACCCAACTAACATCTACAACTACAAGATCTACTGTCTGTTCTCCAACCACTCATACCCAACTATCATCTACAACTACAAGATCTACTGTCTGTTCTCCAAGCACTCATACCCAACTAGCATCTACAACTACAAGATCTACTGTCTGTTCTCCAACCACTCATACCCAACTATCATCTACAACTACAAGATCTACTGTCTGTTCTCCAACCACTCATACCCAACTAGCATCTACAACTACAAGATCTACTGTCTGTTCTCCAACCACTCATACCCAACTAGCATCTACAACTACAAGATCTACTGTCTGTTCTCCAACCACTCATACCCAACTATCATCTACAACTACAAGATCTACTGTCTGTTCTCCAACCACTCATACCCAACTATCATCTACAACTACAAGATCTACTGTCTGTTCTCCAACCACTCATACCCAACTAACATCTACAACTACAAGATCTACTGTCTGTTCTCCAACCACTCATACACAACTAGCATCTACAACTACAAGATCTACTGTCTGTTCTCCAACCACTCATACCCAACTAACATCTACAACTACAAGATCTACTGTCTGTTCTCCAAGCACTCATACCCAACTATCATCTACAACTACAAGATCTACTGTCTGTTCTCCAAGCACTCATACCCAACTAACATCTATAACTACAAGATCTACTGTCTGTTCTCCAAGCACTCATACCCAACTAACATCTACAACTACAAGATCTACTGTCTGTTCTCCAAGCACTCATACCCATCTAACATCTACAACTACAAGATCTACTGTCTGTTCTCCAACCACTCATGCCCATCTAACATCTACAACTACAAGATCTACTGTCTGTTCTCCAACCACTCATGCCCAACTATCATCTACAACTACAAGATCTACTGTCTGTTCTCCAACCACTCATGCCCATCTAACATCTACAACTACAAGATCTACTGTCTGTTCTCCAACCACTCATGCCCATCTAACATCTACAACTATAAGATCTACTGTCTGTTCTCCAACCACTCATGCCCATCTAACATCTACAACTATAAGATCTACTGTCTGTTCTCCAACCACTCATGCCCATCTAACATCTACAACTATAAGATCTACTGTCTGTTCTCCAACCACTCATGCCAACTAACATCTACAACTACAAGATCTACTGTCTGTTCTCCAACCACTCATGCCCATCTAACATCTACAACTACAAGATCTACTGTCTGTTCTCCAACCACTCATGCCCATCTAACATCTACAACTACAAGATCTACTGTCTGTTCTCCAACCACTCATACCCATCTAACATCTACAACTACAAGATCTACTGTCTGTTCTCCAACCACTCATTCCCAACTAACATCTACAACTACAAGATCTACTGTCTGTTCTCCAAGCACTCATACCCAACTAGCATCTACAACTACAAGATCTACTGTCTGTTCTCCAACCACTCATTACCCAACTAGCATCTACAACTACAAGATCTACTGTCTGTTCTCCAAGCACTCATACCCAACTAGCATCTACAACTACAAGATCTACTGTCTGTTCTCCAAGCCACTCATACCCAACTAGCATCTACAACTACAAGATCTACTGTCTGTTCTCCAAGCACTCATACCCAACTAGCATCTACAACTACAAGATCTACTGTCTGTTCTCCAAGCACTCATACCCAACTAGCATCTACAACTACAAGATCTATTGACTGTTCTCCAAGCCACTCATACCCAACTAGCATCTACAACTACAAGATCTACTGTCTGTTCTCCAACCACTCATACCCAACTAAGCATCTACAACTACAAGATCTACTGTCTGTTCTCCAACACTCATACCCAACTAGCATCTACAACTACAAGATCTACTGTCTGTTCTCCAACACTCATACCCAACTAGCATCTACAACTACAAGATCTACTGTCTGTTCTCCAACCACTCATACCCAACTAGCATCTACAACTACAAGATCTACTGTCTGTTCTCCAAGCACTCATACCCAACTAGCATCTACAACTACAAGATCTACTGTCTGTTCTCCAAGCACTCATACCCAACTAGCATCTACAACTACAAGATCTACTGTCTGTTCTCCAACCACTCATACCCAACTAGCATCTACAACTACAAGATCTACTGTCTGTTCTCCAAGCACTCATACCCAACTAGCATCTACAACTACAAGATCTACTGTCTGTTCTCCAAACACTCATACCCAACTATCATCTACAACTACAAGATCTACTGTCTGTTCTCCAAGCACTCATGTCCAACTATCATCTACAACTACAAGATATACTGTCTGTTCTCCAACCACTCATACCAACTAGCATCTACAACTACAAGATCTACTGTCTGTTCTCCAACCACTCATACCCAACTAGCATCTACAACTACAAGATCTACTGTCTGTTCTCCAACCACTCATACCCAACTAGCATCTACAACTACAAGATCTACTGTCTGTTCTCCAACCACTCATACCCAACTATCATCTACAACTACAAGATCTACTGTCTGTTCTCCAACCACTCATACCCAACTAGCATCTACAACTACAAGATCTACTGTCTGTTCTCCAACCACTCATACCCAACTAAGCATCTACAACTACAAGATCTACTGTCTGTTCTCCAAGCACTCATACCAACTAATCATCTACAACTATAAGATCTACTGTCTGTTCTCCAACCACTCATACCCAACTAACATCTACAACTACAAGATCTACTGTCTGTTCTCCAACCACTCATACCCAACTAACATCTACAACTACAAGATCTACTGTCTGTTCTCCAAGCACTCATACCCAACTAGCATCTACAACTACAAGATCTACTGTCTGTTCTCCAACCACTCATACCCAACTAGCATCTACAACTACAAGATCTACTGTCTGTTCTCCAACCACTCATACCCAACTAGCATCTACAACTACAAGATCTACTGTCTGTTCTCCAACCACTCATACCCAACTAGCATCTACAACTACAAGATCTACTGTCTGTTCTCCAACCACTCATACCCAACTATCATCTACAACTACAAGATCTACTGTCTGTTCTCCAACCACTCATACCCAACTAGCATCTACAACTACAAGATCTACTGTCTGTTCTCCAACCACTCATACCCAACTAGCATCTACAACTACAAGATCTACTGTCTGTTCTCCAACCACTCATACCCAACTAATCATCTACAACTACAAGATCTACTGTCTGTTCTCCAACCACTCATACCCAACTAAGCATCTACAACTACAAGATCTACTGTCTGTTCTCCAACCACTCATACCCAACTATCATCTACAACTACAAGATCTACTGTCTGTTCTCCAACCACTCATACCCAACTAGCATCTACAACTACAAGATCTACTGTCTGTTCTCCAACCACTCATACCCAACTAATCATCTACAACTACAAGATCTACTGTCTGTTCTCCAACCACTCATACCCAACTAAGCATCTACAACTACAAGATCTACTGTCTGTTCTCCAACCACTCATACCCAACTATCATCTACAACTACAAGATCTACTGTCTGTTCTCCAACCACTCATACCCAACTATCATCTACAACTACAAGATCTACTGTCTGTTCTCCAACCACTCATACCAACTATCATCTACAACTACAAGATCTACTGTCTGTTCTCCAACCACTCATACCCAACTAACATCTACAACTACAAGATCTACTGTCTGTTCTCCAACCACTCATACCCAACTAACATCTACAACTACAAGATCTACTGTCTGTTCTCCAACCACTCATACCCAACTAGCATCTACAACTACAAGATCTACTGTCTGTTCTCCAACCACTCATACCCAACTAACATCTACAACTACAAGATCTACTGTCTGTTCTCCAACCACTCATACCCAACTATCATCTACAACTACAAGATCTACTGTCTGTTCTCCAACCACTCATACCCAACTAACATCTACAACTACAAGATCTACTGTCTGTTCTCCAACCACTCATACCCAACTATCATCTACAACTACAAGATCTACTGTCTGTTCTCCAACCACTCATACCCAACTATCATCTACAACTACAAGATCTACTGTCTGTTCTCCAACCACTCATACCCAACTAATCATCTACAACTACAAGATCTACTGTCTGTTCTCCAACCACTCATACCCAACTATCATCTACAACTACAAGATCTACTGTCTGTTCTCCAACCACTCATACCCAACTATCATCTACAACTACAAGATCTACTGTCTGTTCTCCAACCACTCATACCCAACTATCATCTACAACTACAAGATCTACTGTCTGTTCTCCAACCACTCATACCCAACTAACATCTACAACTACAAGATCTACTGTCTGTTCTCCAACCACTCATACCAACTAGCATCTACAACTACAAGATCTACTGTCTGTTCTCCAACCACTCATACCCAACTATCATCTACAACTACAAGATCTACTGTCTGTTCTCCAAGCCACTCATACCAACTATCATCTACAACTACAAGATCTACTGTCTGTTCTCCAACCACTCATACCCAACTATCATCTACAACTACAAGATCTACTGTCTGTTCTCCAAGCACTCATACCCAACTATCATCTACAACTACAAGATCTACTGTCTGTTCTCCAACCACTCATACCCAACTATCATCTACAACTACAAGATCTACTGTCTGTTCTCCAAGCACTCATACCCAACTATCATCTACAACTACAAGATCTACTGTCTGTTCTCCAACCACTCATACCCAACTATCATCTACAACTACAAGATCTACTGTCTGTTCTCCAAGCTCTCATACACAACTATCATCTACAACTACAAGATCTACTGTCTGTTCTCCAAGCACTCATACCCAACTATCATCTACAACTACAAGATCTACTGTCTGTTCTCCAAGCACTCATGTCCAACTATCATCTACAACTACAAGATCTACTGTCTGTTCTCCAAGCACTCATACCCAACTAGCATCTACAACTACAAGATCTACTGTCTGTTCTCCAAGCACTCATACCCAACTAGCATCTACAACTACAAGCATCTACTGTCTGTTCTCCAAGACTCATGCTATACTATCATCCACAACTACAAGATTTACTGTCTGTTCTCCAAGCACTCATACCCAACTAGCATCTACAACTACAAGATCTACTGTCTGTTCTCCAAGCACTCATACCCAACTAGCATCTACAACTACAAGATCTACTGTCTGTTCTCCAAGCACTCATACCCAACTAGCATCTACAACTACAAGATCTACTGTCTGTTCTCCAAGCACTCATACACAACTAGCATCTACAACTACAAGATCTACTGTCTGTTCTCCAAGCACTCATTACCCAACTAGCATCTACAACTACAAGATCTACTGTCTGTTCTCCAAGCACTCATACCCAACTAGCATCTACAACTACAAGATCTACTGTCTGTTCTCCAAGCACTCATACCAACTAGCATCTACAACTACAAGATCTACTGTCTGTTCTCCAAGCACTCATACCCAACTAGCATCTACAACTACAAGATCTACTGTCTGTTCTCCAAGCACTCATACCCAACTAGCATCTACAACTACAAGATCTACTGTCTGTTCTCCAAGCACTCATACCCAACTAGCATCTACAACTACAAGATCTACTGTCTGTTCTCCAAGCACTCATACCCAACTAGCATCTACAACTACAAGATCTACTGTCTGTTCTCCAAGCACTCATACCCAACTAGCATCTACAACTACAAGATCTACTGTCTGTTCTCCAAGCACTCATACCCAACTAGCATCTACAACTACAAGATCTACTGTCTGTTCTCCAAGCACTCATACCAACTAGCATCTACAACTACAAGGATCTACTGTCTGTTCTCCAAGCACTCATACCCACTAGCATCTACAACTACAAGATCTACTGTCTGTTCTCCAAGCACTCATACCCAACTAGCATCTACAACTACAAGATCTACTGTCTGTTCTCCAAGCACTCATACCAACTAGCATCTACAACTACAAGGTCTACTGTCTGTTCTCCAAGAATCCATACCCAACTAGCATCCACAACTACAAGATCTACTGTCTGTTCTCCAAGCACTCATACACAACTAGCATCTACAACTACAAGATCTACTGTCTGTTCTCCAAGCACTCATACACAACTAGCATCTACAACTACAAGATCTACTGTCTGTTCTCCAAGCACTCATACCCAACTAGCATCTACAACTACAAGATCTACTGTCTGTTCTCCAAGCACTCATACCCACTATCATCTACAACTACAAGATATACTGTCTGTTCTCCAGCACTCATAACACAACTAGCATCCACAACTACAAGATCTACTGTCTGTTCTCCAAGCTCTCATACACAACTAGTATCTACAACTACAAGATCTACTGTCTGTTCTCCAAGCACTCATACACAACTAG
Organism: Cepaea nemoralis; assembly: GCA_014155875.1. Classification (NCBI taxonomy): domain Eukaryota; kingdom Metazoa; phylum Mollusca; class Gastropoda; order Stylommatophora; family Helicidae; genus Cepaea; species Cepaea nemoralis. The sequence goes on along the minus strand of JACEFZ010009729.1, from coordinate 184,111 downwards.
CATCTACAACTACAATATCTACTGTCTGTTCTCCAAGCTCTCATACACAACTAGCATCTACAACTACAAGATCTACTGTCTGTTCTCCAAGCACTCATACACAACTATCATCTACAACTACAAGATCTACTGTCTGTTCTCCAAGCACTCATGTCCAACTATCATCTACAACTACAAGATCTACTGTCTGTTCTCCAAGCACTCATACACAACTAGTATCTACAACTACAAGATCTACTGTGTGTTCTCCAAGCACTCATACACAACTAGTATCTACAACTACAAGATCTACTGTGTGTTCTCCAAGCACTCATACACAACTAGTATCTACAACTACAAGATCTACTGTGTGTTCTCCAAGCACTCATACACAACTAGTATCTACAACTACAAGATCTACTGTCTGTTCTCCAAGCACTCATACCCAACTAGTATCTACAACTACAAGATCTACTGTGTGTTCTCCAAGCACTCATACACAACTAGTATCTACAACTACAAGATCTACTGTGTGTTCTCCAAGCACTCATACACAACTATCATCTACAACTACAAGATATACTGTCTGTTCTCCAAGCACTCATACCCAACTAGCATCTACAACTACAAGATCTACTGTCTGTTCTCCAAGCACTCATGTCCAACTATCATCTACAACTACAAGATCTACTGTCTGTTCTCCAAGCACTCATGTCCAACTATCATCTACAACTACAAGATATACTGTCTGTTCTCCAAGCACTCATGTCCAACTATCATCTACAACTACAAGATCTACTGTCTGTTCTCCAAGCACTCATGTCCAACTATCATCTACAACTACAAGATCTACTGTCTGTTCTCCAAGCACTCATACACAACTAGTATCTACAACTACAAGATCTACTGTCTGTTCTCCAAGCACTCATGTCCAACTATCATCTACAACTACAAGATCTACTGTCTGTTCTCCAAGCACTCATACACAACTAGCATCTACAACTACAAGATATACTGTCTGTTCTCCAAGCTCTCATGTCCAACTATCATCTACAACTACAAGATCTACTGTCTGTTCTCCAAGCACTCATACACAACTATCATCTACAACTACAAGATCTACTGTCTGTTCTCCAAGCACTCATACACAACTAGTATCTACAACTACAAGATATACTGTCTGTTCTCCAAGCACTCATACACAACTAGTATCTACAACTACAAGATATACTGTCTGTTCTCCAAGCACTCATACACAACTATCATCTACAACTACAAGATCTACTGTCTGTTCTCCAAGCACTCATACACAACTATCATCTACAACTACAAGATATACTGTCTGTTCTCCAAGCACTCATACACAACTATCATCTACAACTACAAGATATACTGTCTGTTCTCCAAGCACTCATACACAACTATCATCTACAACTACAAGATATACTGTCTGTTCTCCAAGCTCTCATACACAACTAGCATCTACAACTACAAGATCTACTGTCTGTTCTCCAAGCACTCATACACAACTATCATCTACAACTACAAGATATACTGTCTGTTCTCCAAGCACTCATACACAACTAGCATCTACAACTACAAGATATACTGTCTGTTCTCCAAGCACTCATACACAACTATCATCTACAACTACAAGATATACTGTCTGTTCTCCAAGCACTCATACACAACTATCATCTACAACTACAAGATCTACTGTCTGTTCTCCAAGCACTCATACACAACTATCATCTACAACTACAAGATCTACTGTCTGTTCTCCAAGCACTCATACACAACTATCATCTACAACTACAAGATATACTGTCTGTTCTCCAAACACTCATACCCAACTAGCATCTACAACTACAAGATCTACTGCCCCAACCATGTCAATGATGTAGAACTATTCTGCAGTGAATGTTACCCCATTAAGTTTACTAGGAACTCTGAGGGAAGCTCAATGAACAGATTGTCAGGTTTTCTTTCACCAAAAGGAATGAAAACATATCAAATAAAAACACTTAGATAGTCAGCTGTTCAACAACAGGATGACTACCATGTCTTGTACAAGATATCGACACTTACTATCTTTTGTTTCAGAACAGGACACAACAGATTCAATAGTCGCGTGTACACAAAGCTAAAGATGTATTCTACCGCAATTGTATATTGGGGAAACACCCCAACATGTGGGACAAAAGAAACAACATTTTACTAAACACAACTCAGAAATGTCTACTCTATATCTGTGTAATGTCTCCAGACCTGTTTTCCCTGTACAGTGAAAGTATTTTCAGAAATATTGAAGATATGGAAGGAATCAACATTGGGGGACGATGCATCAATAACATTAGATATGCAGATCATACAGTCTTGATTGCAGACAATGAACAGGACCTGCAAAATTTAGTAGATGCGATTGTTACACACAGTGAACAACTAGGGTTAGAATTAAATTGTAAAAAGACACAGATTATGGTCGTCACTAGGAAGGACGAAATACCACAATGTAATATACAAGTAAATGGGAATATTCTTCAACAAGTGAGCAGGATACAATTATCTCGGAACAGTAATAACATCTGATGGGAGATGCCTTGAAGAGATTAGAACAAGAATCGCCATGGCAAAAGTAGCCTTTAGCAAGATGAAAAACATATTGATCAATAAAAAGATGTCAATTGAAACGAGAAAAAGAGTGTTGAGATGCTACATTGAACCTGTACTTTTATATGGATGTGAAGCGTGGGCAATGAGCAGTCAGGCTGAAAAACATCTGATGGCTGTAGAGATGTGGTTTCTGAGGAAAATGCAAAGAATACCATGGACAGCCAGAAAGACCAATGAACAAGTCCTTCAAGAAACAAATGAAGATCGTAAATTGATTAGAGAAATTAGACGTAGACAGTCAAAATTTTTTGGACATGTTATGAGAAGAAATGGATTGGAGAATTTGGTGACAACTGGTAAGATCGAGGGGAACAGACCAAGGGGAAGACCTAGAAGCAAGTACCTGGATGGCTTGGCTTTGTGGCATGGTCGAGACAGAAACACGGAGCTGATCCACGACTCTGGTGATCGAGTGAGATGGCAGAACATGACCGCCCACGCTTACCGGCATGGCACATGATGGATGGATGGATATCTGTATGAAGTAACTGTAGATGTCAAACTCTACGGGAACATGTGTATACGAGCAAGATTGCATACCTAGAAGCACCAGGGGTTGGAAGGATTCTAACATTTGCAGATGATATTCTTGCATACAGGCAGGGGAGAAATAGGGATCAAACAGCCCAGGAGCTACAGGTGACAGTGGACAAAGTGATTGACTGGTGCACTGAAATGAGTGCTGTCATCAACCCGGAAAAGGCGGCGGTGTTGTGGTGCTCTCTGGACAATAGGATTGTGAGAGATGATACCCCAAGCCTCACGATAGATGGTAGAAGCGTCAACAGAGAGAACAAACTGAAGTATCTAGGAATCACATTTGACAGGAGTCTGTCCTTCAAGGACCATGTGGAGACGGTTGTGACAAGATCGCAAAAGGGACTCAATGCACTTAAAACTATGGCTGCAATGGACATAGAGCAGAGAATGCTCTTCACACTATACCAGCACTTGATCCTCTCAGTGATTGATTATGGACTAGGAATGCTTACTGTCTCAAAGAGTCAGCTGGTGAAATTAGAGCGCATACAGAATGAAGCGATGCGGGTCATTCTGGGATGCACTAGAGACACTCCAGTAGTGTGTATGCGTTACATCCTTGGTCTTCCTACTGTTGCTAGTAGGCACAAGGTGATGCAAGCGAAGGCATACCTCAGAGTAGCTGCAGACACAGATCACCCGTTGCATGAGGCGCTGGACGTAGTTAAGGGTCAGAGACTGATAAGAGGGAAATCATGGATGGCTCAGGCGGAGGATACGATCAGACAGGTGTGCCCCTTGGAGAACATCAGGCGAGGAGAGGAGTGGGTCAGAGTGCCAGCCGTGCAGTCAGACTTGTGCAGAGTTGTAATAACATTGAACCGGGAGTGCAGGGAGTGGCCAGCAGGGGCCACGGAAGTGGAAATTCAGCAACTAATTCATGAAAATTCTCGCCCGGGTGATGTGATTATCTACACGGATGGGTCAGTGTTGAGAGGTAGGAGAAGTGCCTGGGGGTTCTTGGCAAAAACTAATGGTCGGCGTTTGGTGCAGGAGAGCCTGGCGTATGATAACACTACATCTAGCTTAAGAATGGAGGTGGAGGCGGTCAGTGCAGCTTTCCGCTGGATAGAAAACACGATACATACACACATTGTGATTGTAACTGACTCAGAAAGCATGCTGAGAAGGGTGAGAACAGGTAGGCTTCGTGCAGAGTGGCTTGCTTCGCTTCGGAGGTAGTAAGCATCACCTGGATCTTTTCTCCTGGGCATGCCGGTGTGCTGGGGAATGAACAGGCGGACAGATTGGCTGGCTCGGCAAAATTTGGTGGAGTATTGATGCAGGACAAGGCAGACGTGGTTGCGGCCTTGTGGGAGCACGTGTACACCTCGGAGGAGCAGATGGAGCACCATGGTCTGGTAAGAATGAGACAACGTGGTGTGACGAGGGGTTCTGGCCGACGCTCGGCGCTCGGAGGAAAGGCGAGACGGACATATAATCAGATTGCTACTGGAACTATTAGTGTTGGAACTCTTCGCTGGCTGCTGAGGATGGAGACGGAGCGCTTATGGGAATGTCCCGAATGCTGTGATGTCGGTTCCTAGATCAATCAATCAATCAATCAATCAGCACAATTCATGCAGGAAGCAAAATTACAGGTGTTGATTGATTCAAAGCCAATGCAAATACCAGACTTACCCACACCATTTTGTTTATCTCTAACTATGCCATCCAGATGATGTGTTTTTATGTAAACTGGCTTATTTCATGTATACACAAAAATGTGTGTACTTGTGTACATATCTAAACAGCGTATACTGACCTATGTTTGAGCGACAAAAGTTGAGGCCGAGTTGTAGGGCAGAAGACCCACAATGAACGCCATCTAAAAGGGACGTAGCTCCACTCGAGCGTCCATCCACTTGTGGGTCTGCAAACGCTGGCAATGCACACACCGAAGCTCCACTAGATCCTGGACACGTGGCCGTATTGTACAGGAAGGAAACGATGACACTGCTTAATATGTCCGCATTTATCCAGCGACCTACGCTGACCTGTTTGCTACATCCGTGAGGGTGGGACACTATAAACAACAATGGCTGCCTGTCTAGATCATCCCGTCCCAGTTTATACTTAGAAATCGGAGGTACATTGTAGAAGTTTGACTGTAGTTTAAACATTCGTATAAGGGTCTGCTGAAGCCTGCGTGCCAGACCCAGGTCATGGGAAATGTATTGAATTTGACACACGTCGTTAATATTATCCCTAGAAAACATAAATGTGTCTGTGAAAGTGTACGACACCGCTACACTGTGTCCGGTGTAGTTTCCTCTATCAAAGAACAGATGGCATGTGGTGTGTTCTCCATCATGGTCCTCAAAGGCAACGTGAGATGCTGTCTTGATGCTAATTGTGGCATAGTCCATTACCTGTGTAGAAGAATTCCGACACTCCTTACATTTACAAGGGCCGTCCTCGGAGTTATTCGACATCACCACACTGGAAACACACCCCGTCCCTATCATCATCCTTCGGCGGGCCCTGACACTGTAACCCGCATCAGGTTTGCAACTTTTGGGAATAGTATCTGGTCTTCTGTCACTGACATTCTTGACTGTCACACGAACTGTCAGCTCTGACAATGCCCGGATATAGTCGAACACATCGTTGTGACGGTAATCTTCTGGGAGATCTTTGATACTGAACTTGTCTACAGGTATAAAGTTCTTGTGGCCTGGATTCTTGTCACAGTTGACATACTGTCCATGAAGGTCAGCCTCTCCCCCGTAACTGTACTCAACCTCCCAAGGACCTAATAGACAGATACAGGACATCTTGTGTGAGACAATATCACATCATCAATGTATGGAGCTGGCAGATAGATACAGGACATCCTGTGTGAGACAATATTACATCATCAATAGACCTGATAGAAGAATGGAGGACATAGTTTAATTGAGAATATAACGTAATTAATGCACGAAGCTGAAAAATAGACACAGGACATCTAATCTTCAACAATGTTAACAGTGTAAGACACTGATAGATAGACACAAGACATCTTATCTTGAACAATGTTAACAGTCTAAGAAACTGGTAGGTAGACACAAGAAATGTGATCATCAAAGTAAGACACTGGTAGATAGACACAAGACATGTGATCATGGACAACGTTATCAATGTAAGACACTGTTAGATAGACACAAGACATGTAATCATGGACAACGTTATCAATGTAAGACACTGGTAGATAGACACAAGACATGTGATCATGGGCAACGTTATGAATGTAAGACACTGTTAGATAGATACAAGACCTGTGATCATGAACAACGTTATCAATGTAAGACACTGGCAGATAGACACAAGACATGTGATCATGAACAACGTTATCAATGTAAGACACTGGCAGATAGACACAAGACATGTGATCATGGACAACGTTATCAATGTAAGACACTGTTAGATAGACACAAGACCTGTGATCATGGACAACGTTATCAATGTAAGACACTGGTAGATAGACACAAGACATGTGATCATGGACAACGTTATCAATGTAAGACACTGTTAGATAGACACAAGACATGTGATAATGGACAACGTTATCAATATAAGACACTGTTAGATAGACACAAGACCTGTGATCATGGACAACGTTATCAATGTAAGACACTGTTAGATAGACACAAGACCTGTAATCATGGACAACGTTATCAATGTAAGACACTGTTAGATAGACACAAGACATGTAATCATGGACAAAGTTATCAATGTAAGACACTGTTAGATAGACACAAGACATGTGATCATGAACAATGTTATCAATGTAAGACACTGGCAGATAGACACAAGACATGTGATCATGGACAATGTTATTAATGTAAGACACTGTTAGATAGACACAAGACATGTGATCATGAACAACGTTATCAATGTAAGACACTGGCAGATAGACACAAGACATGTGATCATGGACAACGTTATCAATGTAAGACACTGTTAGATAGACACAAGACATGTGATCATGGACAACTTTAAAAATGTAAGACACTGGTAGATAGACACAAGACATGTGATCATGGACAATGTTATCAATGTAAGACACTGTTAGATAGACACAAGACATGTGATCATGGACAACGTTATCAATGTAAGACACTGTTAGATAGACACAAGACATGTGATCATGGACAACGTTATCAATGTAAGACACTGTTTGATAGACACAAGACATGTGATCATGGACAACGTTATCAATGTAAGACACTGGTAGATAGACACAAGACATGTGATCATGGACAATGTTATCAATGTAAGACACTGTTAGATAGACACAAGACATGTAATCATGGACAACGTTATCAATGTAAGACACTGGCAGATAGACACGAGACATGTGATTTTGAACAACGGTAACAAAGTAAGACACTGGTAGATAGACACAAGACATCTTATCGTGAACAACTTTATCAATGTAAGAGACAGCATACGTTTCAAAAATTGCATTATTGACACTTTCATATGCTCGTTATATGAGCATTGATGTCATATTCCCCGTCTGCAGTTATTATAGACATATGATTATGTGGTCAAATGTTGAAATACTGGATCTATGTCTATATTTAATAACACTCGTGAGAGTAGCAATGTGGGCGTGTCAGTGTGAGAGTGACAATGTGAGAATGATAGTATGAGAGTGACAATGTGAGAACGACAGTAAGAAAGTGGCAATATAACAATACTACTATAAGAAAGGCCGGTCTCTCTGGCTGAGGGGTTACAACACTTTCTCCGTAATCCCGTTTATCACGCAGTCTCGTAGCGGGAGAGAAATGGGAGCGGTTCGACCCCCGCTGGTGACTTGCGGGATACTGAGCCGGCCCGCTCAGAAAGCAATGGCAAACTACTGAGCATAATCTTGCCAAGAAATCAACAGACGCGAAAGATGCTGCTGTTGACAGCGATGTCCTGTAAAGGATATGCAAAAAAAAAAAAAAAAAAAAAAAACTATTAGAGAGGCAATGTGATAGTGGCACTGTGAGAGTGACAATGTGAGAATGATATTATGAGAGTGACAATATGATAATGGCAATATAAAATGCTAGTGTAAGAGTGGCTAGTGATAGTGGCACTGTGAGTGTGACAATGTGATAGTGGCAATGTCAGAGTGACAATGTGAGAACGACAGTATGAGAGTGGCAATATAACAATGCTAGTATAAGAGTCACAATGTAACACTGTCACTGTGAGAGTGGCACCGTAAAAGTGACAGTGTGATAGTGGCACTGTGAGAGGGACAATGTGATAATGGCACTGTGAGAGTGACAATGTGATAGTGGCAGTGTGAGAGTGACAATGTGATAGTGGCACTGTGAGAGTGACAATGTGATAGTGGTTGTGTGAGAGTGACAATGTGATAGTGGCACTGTGAGAGTGACAATGTGATAGTGGCACTGTGAGAGTGACAATGTGATAGTGGCACAGTAAGAGTAACAATGGTATCAACCGCAGCCAGTAACATCAATACGCATACTTTAATGCGCCGGGTTAGGTACCATTTGACTGACACCTCTCTTTACCTCCAGTCGGAGTTTCGTAGGAAACACTATATTAATTAATAATACTACAATCTACAGAGAATTATAAACTTCCCACACTGTCTTAATACAGTCTGCATAGAATTATAAACTTCATTCACTGTCATGATACTGTTTACGGAGAATTATAACCTACATGCACTGTCATGATACAGCCTACAGAGAATTATAAACTTCATAGACTGTCATGATACAGCCTACAGAGAATTATAAACTGCATGCACTGTCATGATACAGTCTACAGAGAATTATAAACTTCATACACTGTCATGATACAGTCTACAGAGAATTATAAACTTCATACACTGTCATGATACAGTCTACAGAGAATTATAAACTTCATACACTGTCATGATACAGTCTACAGAGAATTATAAACTTCATACACTGTCATGATACAGTCTACAGAGAATTATAAACTGCATACACTGTCATGATACAGTCTACAGAGAATTATAAACTGCATACACTGTCATGATACAATCTACAGAGAATTATAAACTGCATACACTGTCATGATACAACCGACAGAGAATTATAACCTTCATGCACTGTCATGATACAGTCTACAGAGAATTATAAACTTCACACCCTGTGATGTGAAATCGCCAGAAAAGCAAATGCCATTCCTCGTGATTAAAGTAGATGATGCGCATCCACGTCATTTACAACCAGAGTGCAGAGTTCGCTAGTATACCGGAATGTCATCAGATTCTATCAGCTGGCACTAATGTCAACAATTCAATATGAATGGATTAGTCAACAAACCAACAATGAAGAGCAATTTTCCACAAGGGAATAATGAGAATTACTAGTCAACAGCTCGCTCCATGACAGCATTCTACGTTTTAGTACTAGCGGAGTTCGCCCTTTGTTATGTCTGCAAATGCATGGAACATGTATAAAATGGGTACAATCATGAACAGTATTCATCAACAATATATGACCATTGCTACTGCTACAATATTGCATATAAATGTAAGTGAAACAAGAACCAACCTTGATTTTCCCTGTCAATCCTGGCTAGGCTCAGAGTATCGATGATCGTGTTGTCATCACTGGCTACGGTCGGGGTGTCGGATGTGTTGTCCAAGCTGGCGAAGGTCAGTTTGTCGTATGCTATGTCCATATCTGGATAAAATATACAATGAAACTTTGTAATATGATTATTATAAATAGTTATTATATTAAAATGACATCGACTGCTTCGAGAAATGTAATCGAAAGCCTGTGACAAATACTGACGTACGGTTGTGAAATGTTAATCCTCACATATACTAATTAACAGCGTAGTAAGTTGGAGTAACCAGCTAACACCCTAGCCAGGCTCTATATTGAATATGAGACAATCATAATCAGTACAGGTGTATATCAGACAATCATAATCAGTGCAGATTTGTGTTTCTAACATCAGTACCAAGAATCTCACCTTCTACACCAGACTAATTACCTCCATGACCTGCCACTGTCTCAGACCTGCTGCCTACCAAACAAGATTGACTTTTTTTTTTTTTAAATTGGTGTAGCGACCATCATTCACTTGTTGACATAGCAACCACACAATAAACTAAAGAATCTAGCAATGCAAAGCCATCTTAGCTGATTACAAGAGCGCAATGACAGTTCCATTACATTTGTATAGTTATGCTACTGGCATAGCAGCAATAGTGAATGTAGTACGCTTCGACAACACGTATCGTCTTCAGTCTCCAGCCTCACATATATCAACATTTATTTACTGGCATGTAAGAAATAGGATCTCCAAAGGTTACCGCTAAATCATCTACTCTTTCTTTTTCAAACTGTCCATGTTTCTCTCACATTCACTCTATCTATTTCAACCTCTCACAGTGTTTCTCATATTTACTCTTATCTATTTCAGCCTCTCTCAGAATCTCTCATATTTACTCTATCTATTTTAGTCTCTCCCAGTGTCTCTGACATTCACACCTCGCATATGTTTACTCACATTTCATTTCATATTCTCGTGTGCCCTAGTCTCTCTTACTTAATCTTTCCATCCAAACCCATTTTGATTCTTTCTAATCTTATCACTCTATCCATAACTTGTCGTGTGCCACTCGTATTTCATTTATCTCAAGATCTAATTTTTCGCTTGCATCTCGCTACTGTTACTTACCATCTAATGTTCAAATCTGTCATAATCAATGAGTGTATCCACAACAGAATTATCCATTCTCTGTACACATCAAGAGTTAAGTACTCACTCTCTGCATCCGCTGCTGCACTCTCGCGTGTTGTGTCTGTATTCATGTTTTGGCTGCCAGTAAATTGAGATGTTCTCTCACAATGTTCCCCTGTCGACATCTTCCCACGGACTAGTTTCTACAAGATATTCTGTCACAATGTTCCCCTGTCAACATCTTCCCGCTGACTAGTTCCTACAAGATGTTCTGTCACAATGTTTCCCTGTCGACATCTTCCCACTGACTAGTTCCTACAAGATGTTCTGTCACAATGTTTCCCCTGTCGACTTCTTCCCGTGGACTAGTTCCTGCAAGATGTTCTGTCACAATGTTCCCTTGTCAACATCCTCCCATGGACTAGTTCCTACAAGATGTTCTGTCACAATGTTCCCTTGTCAACATCCTCCCATGGACTAGTTCCTACAGGATGTTTTGTACATTTTTGGGAGTATCAACATCTTCAAAATGTTAGGTCCAATGTTCTAGTGGAGCAGAGAATACATTCATGGGGGTATCATCATCCTCAAAATGTCAGCTCTAATGTTCTAGTGGAGTGGAAAATATATTCCTGGGAGTATCATCATCTTCAACAGGTTAGCTCTAATGTTCTAGTGGAGGAGATAATGCATGCACGGGGGTATCAACATCTTCAATAGGTTAGCTTTAATATTTTAGTGGAGGAAAGAATACATTCAAAGGGGTATCAACATCTTCAACAGGTTAGATCTGATGTTCTAGTGGAGGAGAGAATACAGTCATGGGGGTATCAGAACCATCTGGTCTAGAGAGACGAAAGTGGAAGATGGACCGCTAGGTTAACTAAAAAAGACAGTTAAATTTATACAAGAGACAACAATGCAGTTATAGACATATTTCAAGCGAACGAAAGAAGAAGAAGAATGGGGGTATCAACATCTTTAAGAGAGTAGCTCTAATGTTCTAGTGGAGGAGAGAATACATTCATGGGGGTATCGTCACTTTCAACAAGTTAGTTCTAATGTTCTAGTGGAGGAGAGAGTACATTCATGGAGGTATCGTCACTTTCAACAGGTTAGTTCTAATGTTCTAGTGGAGGAGAGAGTACATTCATGGAGGTATCGTCACTTTCAACAGGTTAGTTCTAATGTTCTAGTGGAGGAGAGAGTACATTCATGGAGGTATCGTCACTTTCAACAAGTTAGTTCTAATGTTCTAGTGGAGGAGAGAATACATTCATGGAGGTATCGTCACTTTCAACTGGTTAGTTCTAATGTTCTAGTGGAGGAGAGAATGCATGCACGGGGGTACCATTATCTTCAACAGGTTGGCTCTAATGTTCTAGTATAGGAAAGAAAACATTCATTGGGGTATTGTCATCTTCATCACACGGATTGATGTCCAGTTTGTCAGTTTCACTCTTGTCAGCACGTCATACTTGTTGATAGAAATATATATATATATATATATATGTGTGTGTGTGTGTGTGTGTTTGTGTGTGTGTGTGTGACAGAGAGAGTGTGTGTGTGCTTGTGTGTGAGTGTGTGTGTGTTTTTTTTTCTTTTTTTTTCTATATAACAGTACATCGATACGGTAGTTAGATTCTACTTTCCATATAACAATAAGTAGATATAGTATAGTAGATAAGATAGCGTAGATATATATTAGTTTCTACGTAACAATAAGTAGAGAGATATGGTAGATAGATTCTACTTTCTATGTTACAGTGAGTAGATAGATACCGGTCTCCCTGGCGAAGGTGTTAGCAACGTTGTTCATAATCCCGTATAACCACGTTGGGGAAGACAGCTAGTAACTTACAGAGGCATGTGAGCCGGTCGTTCAGAAAGCAATGGCAAACTACTGAACGTAAAACTTCAATAGTACATCAACAGCAGCTGTAAAATGCTGGTGTTGACTGCAACGTCCTGTAAGAGATATGCAACTTTTAAAAATAAGATAGATATAGCAGATAGATATTAGTTTCTTTGTAAAAATAAGCAGATAGATCGATTCAACTTGTTAACATAACAATAAGTAGCCTTGTATGGTAAATACATTCTACTTTCTACGAGGGTAAGTTAATGAGTAAGTCACAAATGGCTTTAGAAAAATAACTAAAGATAATAACAACTTGAAACCAGTTTAGTTTTATAGATACACTGTCCCTTTATTTTTCAACATAATTTCCACCAACATTGATGCACTTATCCCATCGTTTTATCAGTCCTCTCAAACCGGCTGCATTGAACTGCGAAACTATCTATTGTTTAAAACATCCAACATATTTGGTCACATGCAGTGGTTGCATTACTGTGTAAAGAGGTAATGTCTAGTTACATTACTGCTTACAATAACAATTATTTTTAAATATTATTAATAATAATAATAGTGCACGATACTAATTAATTGAAAAATTTCATTGAATTCTTATGTTTGTAAATCGACAGCAGACATTTTAATAAGTGACGCATTGTCAGGTTGCAATTAGCAAAATGTCTTACCTTGTGATATAAGAAAACAATCCGTCCTACAACCAAGTGTTCTATGGAGATGTGTAACTTTGTATAATGTTTTCTTGTAGAGTTCTTCATCCAGCAGATAATACATATGATCGGGAATTCCCATTGTTTAGTGACGTTGGAATTTCACCTCAGGTATAAATAAACTTTCATCATATTTATTTGCATTCTGCTGTTGCTTCTTCATTCTTTCTTGGTGCCTATGGTAGCCTGACTGTAGAGAGATGCGTTGTATGAGTCAGGCCCTCGATGTACATAGAAAATACTTTAGAATACATGGTTACTTGTGTACTCATTCGATTTCAAACTCACTTCATATTGTCACAAATAATGCTTATAGTATGCCCTATCTAAATATATCTTTATGGGAATTCCCATATTTTACTTATAGTCCATGCCGTTTGGCGTTGGTGATCATGTATGTTCACAGCCTTCTGTCTCGTGTACTAGCAAACATTTCTATTACTGACGTTCCTCCATGCCAAGATGTGAAACTATTCAGCATTAACACTAAGAATGAATGTACATGAATAGAGATTTATAATTTATTTTTGTGCTTTATTGACTGTATTAAGGCACTTGATAAAGTGAAACGCGAAGAAATAATTACAGTATTGGAAATGTTAAACATTGGCGGTAAATATCAAAGAATAATAAAGAACATGCATTTGCAACAAAGAGCAGACATAAGAACTGACAACTAATCGGGAAATTGTAAACAAATTAAACCAGGCGATAGAGACGGTTGTGTATTATCACCTGATCTGTTCAATTTGTACAGCGAAATATATGGACCCATACAAGACATACAAGTACCTAGGAAGTATAATATCATCAAATGGCAGACCAGAAGACGAGATCTAAAATAGATGCAATAAGGCAATTCAACTCATTGGACACATGGCACCAATACTAAAGAACAAACATGTATCAATAACTACTAAGAAAGCACTTTACAACACAATCTTCCTACCAACTCTATGCTACCAATGCCAAACCTGGACAATGACAGAAAAAGAGAAAAGAAAAATGACAACAACAGAAATGAGATTCCTGAGAAGAATACTCAACGTATCAAGAAGAGATAAGATCAGAAATGAAGAAATCAGGACTAAAGTGGGGGTTAAAGCTGCACTAGATTTTATTAGAAAGCAGCAAGTCAAATGGTTTGGCCATGCAAGTAGGTTACCAGTCAACAGCATACCACAACAAGTAATGATGTACAGACCAGATGGAAACAGAGGAAGAGGCCGACCACGTAACGTTGGACGGAGGGAATAGCAGAGTCCATGGGAATGTCGATACATGAAGCCCATAATCGGGCACTCTCACAATGTTTATACTTCACCTCGACACCGCAAGGTACAAGAGGAACATGATGAGATGAGATGAGATACAAGACATGCCAGAATATCAATTAGATGAGATGAGATACAGACATGCCAGAAATATCAGGTAGTGATCATAATATAAACGACGTGGTTTTGTTCGCTGAAAAAGAAACGCAGTTACAAAAATTGATGGATATAATAGCAACGGAAAGTCACAACAAAGGACTTAGTCCGAACAACTGAAAAAAAGAAATAATGATTATTAGTATTACAAAGTAAAATGGTATACCTAAATGCAACATTAAAATGGAACTAATGTGAAACCAATCAATGTAATTAAGTAATTGGGTACTTTAATAGCAACAGATGGAAGATGTATTTAGGAAGCTAAATGTAGAATAGATCAAACAAAGGCAACATTTCACATGATGGAGAATGTTCTCTGCAATCTATCTGTGTCAGTCGTGGTAAGGCCAATATATTTTAAGATCTATATTGTACGGTAGGCAATGATGGACAATTAATGTACGGTAGCCAATGATGGCCAATTAGCAGAAAAGTGAGAATTTATGTGGAACATGGAAAGATGTGGTTATATAGACTAATTGTGAGAACCTCTTGGATGAATAGACAGACCAATGGCGACATGTAGAAAGCGGTTAACTATAGAGAGAACTGGTTACTGGCATCAGAAGACAATCATCATTCTGTGAGCATGTCTTGAGAATGGCAACGTTGGAGTATGTCTTCACCACGGGGAGGTTGGAGGGGAAAGCTGGAGTATGTCTTCACCACAGAGAGATTGGAGGGGAGAGCTGGAATATGTCTTCACCACGGGTAGGTTGGAGGGAGAGCTGGAGTATGTCTTCACCACGGGGAGGTTGGAGGGGAAAGCTGGAGTATGTCTTCACCACAGAGAGATTGGAGGGGAGAGCTGGAGTATGTCTTCACCACGGGTAGGTTGGAGGGGAGAGCTGGAGTATGTCTTCACCACGGGGAGGTTGGAGGGGAAAGCTGGAGTATGTCTTCACCACGGGGAGGTTTGATGGGAGAGCTGGAGTATGTCCTCACCACGGGGAGGTTGGAGGGGGGAGCTGGAGTATGTCTTCACCACGGGGAGAGCTGGAGTATGTCTTCATCACGGGGAGGTTGGAGGGAGAGCTGGAGTATGTCTTCACTACGGGGAGGTTGGAGGGGAGAGCTGGAGTATGTCTTCACCACGGGGAGGTTGGAGGGGAGAGCTGGAGTATGTCTTCACCACGGGGAGGTTGGAGGGGAAAGCTGGAGTATGTCTTCATCACGGGGAGGTTGGAGGGGAGAGCTGGAGTATGTCTTCACCACGGGGAGGTTGGAGGGGAAAGCTGGAGTATGTCTTCACCACAGAGAGATTGGAGGGGAGAGCTGGAGTATGTCTTCACCACGGGGAGGTTGGAGGGGAGAGCTGGAGTATGTCTTCACCACGGGGAGGTTGGAGGGGAAAGCTGGAGTATGTCTTCACCACAGAGAGATTGGAGGGGAGAGCTGGAGTATGTCTTCACCACGGGTAGGTTGGAGGGAGAGCTGGAGTATGTCTTCACCACGGGGAGGTTGGAGGGGAAAGCTGGAGTATGTCTTCACCACAGAGAGATTGGAGGGGAGAGCTGGAGTATGTCTTCACCACGGGTAGGTTGGAGGGAGAGCTGGAGTATGTCTTCACCACGGGGAGGTTGGAGGGGAAAGCTGGAGTATGTCTTCACCACAGAGAGATTGGAGGGGAGAGCTGGAGTATGTCTTCACCACGGGTAGGTTGGAGGGGAGAGCTGGAGTATGTCTTCACCACGGGGAGGTTGGAGGGGAAAGCTGGAGTATGTCTTCACCACGGGGAGGTTTGATGGGAGAGCTGGAGTATGTCCTCACCACGGGGAGGTTGGAGGGGGGAGCTGGAGTATGTCTTCACCACGGGGAGAGCTGGAGTATGTCTTCATCACGGGGAGGTTGGAGGGAGAGCTGGAGTATGTCTTCACTACGGGGAGGTTGGAGGGGAGAGCTGGAGTATGTCTTCACCACGGGGAGGTTGGAGGGGAGAGCTGGAGTATGTCTTCACCACGGGGAGGTTGGAGGGGAAAGCTGGAGTATGTCTTCATCACGGGGAGGTTGGAGGGGAGAGCTGGAGTATGTCTTCACCACGGGGAGGTTGGAGGGGAAAGCTGGAGTATGTCTTCACCACAGAGAGATTGGAGGGGAGAGCTGGAGTATGTCTTCACCACGGGGAGGTTGGAGGGGAGAGCTGGAGTATGTCTTCACCACGGGGAGGTTGGAGGGGAAAGCTGGAGTATGTCTTCACCACAGAGAGATTGGAGGGGAGAGCTGGAGTATGTCTTCACCACGGGTAGGTTGGAGGGAGAGCTGGAGTATGTCTTCACCACGGGGAGGTTGGAGGGGAAAGCTGGAGTATGTCTTCACCACAGAGAGATTGGAGTGGAGAGCTGGAGTATGTCTTCACCACGGGTAGGTTGGAGGGAGAGCTGGAGTATGTCTTCACCACGGGGAGGTTGTAGGGAGAGCTGGAGTATGTCTTCACCACGGGGAGGTTGGAGGGGAAAGCTGGAGTATGTCTTCACTACGGGGAGGTTTGATGGGAGAGCTGGAGTATGTCTTCACCACGGGGAGGTTGGAGGGGGGAGCTGGAGTATGTCTTCACCACGGGGAGAGCTGGAGTATGTCTTCATCACGGGGAGGTTGGAGGGAGAGCTGGAGTATGTCTTCACTACGGGGAGGTTGGAGGGGAAAGCTGGAGTATGTCTTCACCCCAGAGAGATTGGAGGGGAGAGCTGGAGTATGTCTTCACCACGGGGAGGTTGGAGGGGAAACCTGGAGTATGTCTTCACCACGGGGAGGTTGTAGGGAGAGCTGGAGTATGTCTTCACCACGGGGAGGTTGGAGGGGAAAGCTGGAGTATGTCTTCACCACGGGGAGGTTTGATGGGAGAGCTGGAGTATGTCTTCACTACGGGGAGGTTGGAGGGGGGAGCTGGAGTATGTCTTCACCACGGGGAGAGCTGGAGTATGTCTTCATCACGGGGAGGTTGGAGGGAGAGCTGGAGTATGTCTTCACCACGGGGAGGTTGGAAGTGATAGAAGGGCAGGGGTAGAACACGAGAGAAGATGCTGGACAGTTAGACATGATGACATGGGGAAACGTCGGTATCAGAAATTATTCTCAGTACAAGAGACACCAATGCCACACGGCATGGACTATAAGAAGAATGAGAAGAAGATTTCATTTTTTTGTAATACTTTCTGTCTCTCTGCTTGCTTTTAAAAAATTTTTGATTATTTTATTTTAAAGCTTCACACATGTAGACATTTGCGGGACGCACGCGCACACAGACGCTTGTTTGTCTATAGACGTGCAGCCCTTCTCCTCAGTGAAACGACATGTCTAGATACGTGTCGTCTATGAACATGTCTTGTGTCTCTCAGATTTATGTGCTTCATTAATTGTATCTCTGTTTGTGAAAAGATCTTTGCCAATCAAAGAGTAGGTTTGGACCAAGCAAATATGACAGACGGAAAATGGGACGTAGGGGTATGTTAAATTTATGCCTTTAAAAGTTGTTAATCTGATAGCGGTCATGCTGTAGTATAATGGATGCCATTTCGGCGATATTTAAGCCCATGGCAGATATGGGATGTAGCTTAAGACGATTAATCACCCTATGACACTTAATCAGTTAACCTGTCTTATGTCGACAAACCCATATGTCTATGCTCTCCGTCTATTTTGGAATGGCTAACATGATATGTTCGATGTCCGAATCTGACTAGTGAAAGCATTCATCGGTTTGCTATATGTTTTATTTAGATCTGCAGTTTACACCCGACGAGATATAGCGATATGTGTAGTCTGTTGTTTGTGTGTTTTCTATTCAAAGTTAAAGCGTGAAATCATAGCTTTGATTTTGGAAAAGTTCATAATGTATTAAACTTTTGCTCGTAGATGAAGTAGTTGAAATGTACAGTGTCCGCCTCATGGCTCATGTTTATGGTTGGAGGCGGAAAAGCTTAGATATGTGATGTCCGTCTCTAACTCTCCTGTGACTGCTAGACACAGTCAGGTTTACGGTGGAAGGTGGCGTAGCTAAGATACATGTGTCTGCCTCTGTCTGAAGTTTACAGTGGAAGGTGAAGTGGCTTACATACAGTATGTCTGTATCACGCTCAAGTTGACGGTGGAAGGTGGAGAGGTTTAGATATATGGTGTCCTCCTCTTATTCAAGGTAATGGGAAAGGTGGAGTGGCTTAGATATATGGTGTCCTTTGACTCAAGTTTACGGTGGGAGGTGGAGATGTTTAGATATATGGTGTCCTCCTTTGACTCAAGTTTACGGTGGGAGGCGTAGATGTTTAGATATATGGTGTCCTCCTTTGACTCAAGTTTACGGTGGTAGGCGAAGAGGTTTAGATACATGATGTCTGCCTCAGATTCAAGGTAATGGGAACGGCGGAGCTGCTTAGAAATAAGGTGTCCTCTGTCTCAAATGTATGATGAATGATGGCGTGGTTATATATTTTGGAGTCCGCATCTCACTCAGTTTTCTGGTGAATGGTGGAGTGGCTTACATATAGTGTGTCTGTCTGTGACCCAAGTTTACGGTACAAGATGGAGTGGCTTAGACACATGGTGCCGACTCTGACTCAAGGTTAAGGTACGAAGGTTGAATGGCGTTTATGTACGGTGTCCACTTCTGTTTCAAATGTTTAGTTAAAGAAATTTAAGAAGCACGTGAACTTTTTAAATTACAGTAATACACGTCAACATTTTAAAACTGTCAGCAATCATAATTAATACTTTTGAAGAATGACAAAAACTGCGCTGGAGGAGAGGGCCGTTGTGAAGTTTTCCGAGTGCTCTGCATGTTACTGGAGAACCGTTCAACTTGACAGAGTGCACTATGTTTGGTTTTGAGTTGCTGCCACACCCCGCTGAGGCCATTTTTGTCACTCACTTTGGAGGCCTTGAAAGGATTCCGAGCAGCATTCTTCTGCACTCTAATTTCTTCGATAAGATGCAGTCGTCCGCTCGTCAGCGGACTGGCTGTTTTCTTCCTCCCACTGCCGCCAAATATACACAGACGCTGGAGATACAGAACCTCATCGATCTGTCAGACACTGGAGATACACAATCTCATCGATCTGTCGAAAAGTGGAGATACACAATCTCATCCATCTGTCAGACAGTGGAGATACACAATCTCATCGATCTGTCAGACAGTGGAGATACACAATCTCATCGATCTGTCAGACAGTGGAGATACATAATCTCATCGATCTGTCAGACACTGGAGATACACAATCTCATCGATCTGTCAGACAGTGGAGATACACAATCTCATCGATCTGTCACACAGTGGAGATACACAATCTCATCGATCTGTCAGACAGTGGAGATACACAATCTCATCGATCTGTCAGACAGTGGAGATACACAATCTCATCCATCTGTCAGACAGTGGAGATACACAATCTTATCGATCTGTCAGACAGTGGAGATACACAATCTCATCCATCTGTCAGACACTGGAGATACACAATCTCATCGATCTGTCAGACAGTGGAGATACACAATCTCATCGATCTGTCAGACAGTGGAGATACATAATCTCATCGATCTGTCAGACACTGGAGATACACAATCTCATCGATCTGTCAGACAGTGGAGATACACAATCTCATCGATCTGTCACACAGTGGAGATACACAATCTCATCGATCTGTCAGACAGTGGAGATACACAATCTCATCGATCTGTCAGACAGTGGAGATACACAATCTCAGCGATTTGTCAGTCACTGGAGATACACAATCTCATCGATCTGTCAGACAGTGGAGATACACAATCTCATCGATCTGTCAGACAGTGGAGATACAGAATCTCATCGATCTGTCAGACAGTAGAGATACACAATCTTATCCATCTGTCAGGCAGTGGACATACACAATCTCATCGATCTGTCAGACAGTAGAGATACACAATCTCATCCATCTGTCAGACAGTGGAGATACACAATCTTATCGATCTGTCAGACAGTGGAGATACACAATCTTATCGATCTGTCAGACATTGGAGATACACAATCTCATCCATCTGTCAGACAGTGGAGATACATAATCTTATCGATCTGTCAGACAGTGGAGATACACAATCCCATCGATCTGTCAGACAGTGGAGATACATAATCTCAGCGATATGTAAGACAATGGAGATACATAATCTCAGCGATCTGTCAGACAGTGGAGATACACAATCTCATCGATCTGTCAGTCAGTGGAGATACACAATCTCATCGATCTGTCAGACAGTGGAGATACACAATATCATCGATCTGTCAGACAGTGGAGATACATAATCTCATCGATCTGTCAGACACTGGAGATACACAATCTCATCGATCTGTCAGACAGTGGAGATACACAATCTCATCGATCTGTCACACAGTGGAGATACACAATCTCATCGATCTGACAGACACTGGAGATACACAATCTCATATATCTGTCAGACAGTGGAGATACACAATCTCATATATCTGTCAGACAGTGGAGATACACAATCTCATCGATCTGTCAGACACTGGAGATACACAATCTCATCGATCTGACAGACAGTGGAGATACACAATCTCATATATCTGTCAGACAGTGGAGATACACAATCTCATATATCTGTCAGACAGTGGTGATAGACAATCTCATCGATCTGTCAGACAGTGGTGATAGACAATCTCATCGATCTGTCAGACAATAGAGATACACAATCTCATATATCTGTCAGACAGTGGAGAAACACAATCTCATCGATCTGTCAGACAATAGAGATAGACAGCCTCATCGATCTGTCAGACAGTGGAGATACATGTAACAGAGCCCCATCTCTGTTAGAGGGTAAATAGGTGGTGTGCAAGGATTAGGCACGTTTAAGCATCCCGTTGAAAGGTAACTAGGGACGCTCAAGCCGTGACGTGGGGTTGGAGATAGAGACAGTTACCATCAGAGTTTGCAGCCATCAACACCTCATTGTGTACGATCACTGGTCACTTGATATCCTACGATGTATTTAATTAAATAAACAATTGGAACTCCATTTAATGACTCGTCTCTGCTATTTATTGTGCCAACACTGTTATATAGCAGATTTGGTGCTGTTATCCCAGGATTTTGGACTTGGTTGTTGCAGACACAAAGTGAAGTATTACGAAAATATGCGGTACAGCGGAGGACTTTTGTTGAACGCCTTTTCTCAAGTTGCTTTGTCTTGCTACAACAAATACGTTCCACAACAGATGTTTTGCTGGCCATATCGAGTTTTGCCGACTGAGTGAATCTTTGCGCAATCAAGTGATCCAGGTCTTGTCAAAGGTTGCAACCCATATTTTCACAACCGCAAGTCGTTTTATCATGAATTGCTGGATGGAGATACCATCGTAGGCTGTTTGTCGGAGTTGCCATCATCCTGTCCTGGAGTAACCTGGCCGTTGTCCTTGGGCGCTACTATGCTGTAAGTCTTGACCTGCTGTTAATTGACCTTGGCTGCCTGAAGGAGGTCACTTACTGGAGCTGTCCCAGTCTGAAGAAATTTTGCTGCTTTCGAAACCAAAACAGCCGCAACTAACCTGAACTTTGGGAAAAATCATAGCTCATCAAGATGTCTGTCATGAAGAATAAGATTACTTGCTTTGGTCTTTTCGGACGCGGGTGGGCATAATGGGTTGCCGTCCTACTGAAGAAGAGAACCTATTGTAATCGTTTTTGAGCTTGAGCCGTTTCAAATCCAGACGTGCCCTTTTTCGGGTGAAGTCCAGACGTGCCCTTTTTCGGGTGAAAAGAAGCCACAAATCCGAGGTGCCCGCCAATGGGTGAAATGAAGAGTCCAGAAGTTTTCCTTTCTCTATGATGGAATCGAGGAACACAACATGCTCGTTATTTTTCCTGTGAAGCCTACAATTGTCAAGCATAATCGTCAATCGGCATATTTGGACTTTCCTTTTGGACTCGTGGAAGATATATCCTTGAACGGTATTTAAGTGAAATTGATTTAACTAATATAATATAACATTGTCTGTTAAGTAAAATTAATTAGTTAATTAGAACACTTGATTTTTATAGGACGAAAAACAAATGCTTACGTCCCTTGTCTAGTTCAAATACGCCTCCAGTTGCGGTATATATATTGATAACTATTAACTATATTATAATTCTGAATTTGTTTATATAAGTTGTATAACAAAACTATTGTAGAATGGCAGAAGAACAAGTTTCGTTAACACAGGTTTTAACTGGAGTGGGCACGGCAATAGGCAGACTCAATACAGTGATAAAGCAACAATGAGTAGGAGCAGAAATTGACAAATATAGTGGGCAGGCGAGAGATTTCAAGATATGGATAACCTCGGTAGAGAAACAGGTATTTTTGGTAGCAGCGAAGGACGAGGAGAAGGTGAAAATTGCTTACCAGGCCACGGTAGCACCGGTTTCGGATTACATTAGAAGAAAATTAGAAGCTAGAGTAGGTGAGACGTGGGAGCAGTTTAATTATGACTTAGCCCACAAGTATGCTGAGATCACAGACCCTCAGCATGCGTTTTCGGTGTTAAGACAATCCAAGCAGAACACTGGAGAAACTGTACAACTATTTAGTGATAGGTTGATTAAACTGGCTGAAGAAGCATTTATCGGACAGAACGTACGAGGGGAAGAGGTAGAAAGGATGTTGGTCGGCATTTTTGTAGACGGTATAAAGTCGGATGGACTGAAGTTTAAGTTAATGAGAGAAAATCCTGAGAGATTATCACAAGCTGTGGATATAGCTGTATAAGAAGAGAATTTGAGTCGAAGATTTAGACTGAGGGTAGGACGAGAAGTAGGAACTAATCGGGAGGATAGAATTGAAGAGCCCATGGAGATCGGACAAGCAAGGTACGGATGGAATAGAAGAGGAGAAATACAGACGTTACAGGGAGGTAATGAAAATGCTTACGATAGAAGAAGACATATGAGAAATCCTAATAGAGAGACGGTAGGTAACACAAATATAGTCTGTTGGGATTGCGGTCAACATGGACACATTTTTAGATGCTGTGGTAACAGGCGTCTTCAGTTGAATACACAAAATAGAAATGGGAATAGCAGACCAAACAGAAATTTGGAAGACAGACAGAGGAATTTTACAAACCCAAGAATGCAGGAAAACCGGCGTCCCACTTACTGACTAGGACCTGCGGTAGGAGGGAAGATAACAAGGTCCCAAGAATTAAAGAATATTTTAATTACAAGTATAGGAGGAGGAATAGAAAGTGGTCTCAACTGGGTGAAATAAAACAGTTTTCAATAAATAAAACTGACCCCAGTTCATGCATAATAGAAATAGGGAAACATAGAATTCGAACATTAATTGATTCGGGAGCCCAAGTCAGTGTAATCAAGGAAAATTTTTTGTACAAAATAATAAAAAATTGCAAAATATTCAGGAGTCATGACACTCTTCACTCTGTTACCGGATAAAATTTAGACGTAGTTGGCCAAACAATAATAAATCTCAAGTTAGGATGAATCAATGTAAGACACCTTTGTCACGTGGTCAAGGAGTTAAGTAGGAACATGCTTATAGGTAGGGACTTCTTACTGAAAAATGGTGTAAGACTTTTTTTTGATCTGCACAAGTTAAGATTCCAGGACGTGTATGTAGATTTAGAAGAGGATATGCACATATCAGCACTGGTTAGAGATAAAACGTCCACGACTTTGAAACCACAGACGGTTAATCTGATACAGGCGAAAGTGAAAAGAAATCCGTATTATTTAACAGGACATACAGTTAGAATAACAGAGTTGCAAAGGGAGGTAATAGATGAACCTGGTCTAGAAGTTCCATATGGAATAATGACATTAGACAAACACTTAACTTTTCCAGTAATGATTATTAACAACACAGGCAAGGAAATTAAATTGTACAGAGGATGTGTAATCGCCAAAGTAGAACATGATCATAACAGCATTTTAACAACAGACAGAGTAGAAATGCCGAGAATTAATTATTCAGAAACCCCTATAGAAAGAAGCAATACCAGAAATAGACGTGGAAGAAGATGGAACGTGCGGAATGATGAATTGATCCATCCATTCAGAAAACATACATTTCAAATCTATTCAGTAGACAAAACAACAAGAGAACAAGAATTATTAGCACAGGTAAAAGCTCCACCGGAAAACAAGGAAATATTAGAAAAACTTGTAAAAGAGAATCAAGATGTTTTTGCAATTAACGACTTGGAATTGAGAAAGACCAAAAAGTTACTATGGAAATAGATACTGGAAATCACCCACCAATTAGTTTGAAACCGTATAGACCTCCCTTAAGAAATAGAGAAATTGCAGGTGATTGACGATATTTTAGTGCTACTTAATGGGTCTACCTTCTTCACTACATTGGACGGAAGGTCAGGATTTTGGTGTATCACTATGTCACCAGATGCTCAAAAGATTAGTGCTTTCTGTACACACGCAGGTTCTTACGAATTTTTACGAATGCCTTTTGGCGTAAAAACTGCGCCTTCTCACTATATGTTGTTAATAAATCAAGTATTAGAGGGCATGCAAAAGTTCGCATTAGCATATATAGATGACATTGTAATCTACACAGCAGGAGACGCGCAGGACCACATGAAACACGTAAAATTGGTATTTGACAGGTTAAGATTACATGACGTTAAACTGAAACTCAGTAAATGCGAATTTTTAAAAACAGAAACAAAGTATTTGGGGTACATCATTGATAGGGACGGAATTAAACCAGATCAGAATAAAGTAAAGGTTATTAGAGAATTACCTGCTCCGACCAACATAAGAGAAGTTCGTGCTTTTATCGGTATGTGCTAGTTATTATCGTCGTTTTATTCCAAATTTCTCAAAAAATAGCAGAACCCATCACTAACCTGACTGGCAAATACGCTAGATTCAAGTGGAATTATGAGTGTCAAAGAGCGTTTGAGTTTTTAAAAAATAGTCTAACAGTAGTACCATTATTAGTGCATCCAGATTTACACAAACAATTAATTTTATATACTGATGCTTCAGATAATGCCATAGGAGCATGCCTCACCCAACCATATGAAGGAGAAAACTCAGGAATTCCAGGAGTTAAGAATGAAAGACCAATTTATTTTCTGTCACACAAACTTAGTAAATCTCAGAAGAAACGGCCATCAATAGAAAAAGAGGCATATGCTATTCACTATGCTCTTCAGAAACTTAATTATTATTTACACAACGCCAATTTCATTATTAGAACTGACCACATGCCTTTAAAATCTTTACTAGAAGCTCCAGTACAGAACAGTAAAATACAGACATGGGCGTTGAATTTACAGGGATACAACGCGAAGATAGAGTATATATCCGGTAAGGACAACACCTGTGCAGATTTATTGTCCAGAATCCCGTATCCCAGAGACCTCAGGGAACACTGAGGATGAGGGCGAACCCGAAATAGATGATCGAAACTGGCAAGTAAATATATTAGATTCTGCCATATTAAGTAGAGAAGATTTTAGGAATTCACTGTCGGATCAAGAATCTGAACCTATAGCGGAAGACCCACATTTAATGCAATTTAATATGAAAGAAGAACAAGAATTGGATCCGAAAGTTATAGAAATAAAACAGAAATTGAACGAGACGGATGAAAACACTTGTAATAAAAATTTTCTAGTCTTGCAGGATGACGATCAGCTATATTACGTGAATGAAAGAAGCGAACAGTTGAGAAAATACATTCCGAAACATTTGGAAATTGAGATACTAAAGGCATATCATGATGGGAATGGTCATCTTGGTCGCGACAAGTTAGTAAAAGCCCTCACGATTAAATATTATTGGCCGAATTTATTTAAAACTGCTTGTAAATATGTCGATGCGTGTGAGAAGTGTAAGTTAAGAAATATGAAAACGATCAAATGTCCTTTACAAGATACTGACATTCCTCAGTTTCCAATGCAGAAAGTGAGCTTGGATATATCAGGTCCTCACCCTAGAACACTATCAGGGAATGTATATCTACTTCATATTGTAGATTGCTATAGCCTTTGGCCGGAGGTCTATGCGATTCCAGATAAGAGCGCAAATACCATCATTAATATGTTTTTACAGGAGTACATACCAAGATTTAGTTGCCCACAGATCGTACTCACAGATAATGGTAAGGAGTTTGTGAACAAGAAGTTCGAGAAGTTATTACAGGATTTGAATATAAGCCACATAAAAACTTCTTATTATAGACCTTCTTCAAATACAAAGAATGAGAGACAACATCGAACATTGTATAACATAATAGCAAAAATTGTGGAGGAACATGAAAAAGATTGGGACCTTTATTTAGGACCTGCATTGAGCGCGATACGCACAAATCAAAATGAGGGGACAGGTTTTTCACCATTTTACTTATTACACGGAAGAGAGCCTATACTCCCAATTGACAATCTGTTAAAACCAAGACGTAAATATATGGGGGAGGATATTCAGGAAGTTATTATACAAGAAATGCACAAAGCGCATGTAAGGTTAAGAAACAATATAATTAAAGCCAGAGAAAGACAGAAAAAGTACGCAAACAAAAAATACACAACTACAGGAATTTAAAGTAGGTGATAGAGTTTACTATAAGAAACACAGAAGAAACTCTAAATTTGATGCCCATTGGATTCCAGGTTATTATATTTTAGAAAAGTTGGGTCCAGTCTCATACAGTATTAAGAACCAAATCACAGGACAGCTGGCACGGGCACACGTAGAGCATTTAAGAAGAGATAATGAAGATAAGAGAGACAATAACGATAATAATAATTATTATTCAGACGGGTTATACTCAGATGGACAACTCGTCAGAAGAGTTAAACATACAATATCCCCAGGTTTTGGGAAAGATCCGGTACAAAGTCAAGTAATAACAACACCAGTTTACGGTGATACTCACGGACACGCAGAAACAATACCGAAAACTTTGATGAAGGAAGAAAATAATACGTATGATGCTTATAATAGTGTTGAATCTATGGAGGAACAGGTAACCGCTCCATTTAAAAATACCAGACAAGCAGCGAAAAGAAGGATAGAAAGACAAAGAGATAGAGAAGTTAAAAGACAGAGGAGAATTAGGGAAAATTCATCAAGCGACGAAGACATGCCACTACTCGAAAGATCGTTAAGAAACTATGATAGACAGATTAGATTAGATATAGAAAGAAAGAAATTAGCGGCTGCTAGCAACAGACATACAGATGAAGAGGAGGGAATGGATGAAAATTCAGAATCTAATGGAGATAGTAGCATGAAGGAAGATGTTTCTCTACGGGAAAATGAAGACATTGATGTGGAGATGGCACTTATACAGAAATATCTAGAATTACTGAAGAAATGGAGATATACTAAATAGTTTGATAGAAAATGCTGCAGATAGCAGGATGAAAATTTTGTGGTTTAAAGAGGAAATTGGTAATTGATGAAATACGGCGGCTGTGAATTACAGATGTCACTATAGGATAGCCTGGTTAAGAGATGTTTTAATAAGTTGTCATGATATTGTATATTTTTTAAAATAATTTATGGGTGTCAATTCTTGTTTGTTTTTGGGGATGTATGCTTTATTACCATTTGATTTTGAGGTTTGACTTGTTGAGTTTTCTTAATAGATAAATAATTTATTATTAGTCCAAAAAGGAGACTAATAATGGATAGGAATTATTTCTTTTGTTTCATCATGTATGTCATACTATTTTGAATAATGTCTTTCTTTGAACTGCTTGATTACCTTTATTTAATATGAGGGGAATGAAAATTGTCTTCAAAACGTTGGGGGGTATGATATCCTGTCTTTGACTTCGTTTCGGTTTGCTTATGAATTCTGATTTTAGTTGAATGGTCTTGTGTATTGAATAGTATTTATCCTTGTTTACAAATAAGTTGATACTTGTTAAAATTTTGTTCACAAGCAGTTATTGTTTTGTTTAGAATAAAGAGTAATAAGACGGGACCTTATTTAAAGCCCTTCGTTCAGAAAATAGTTAATAAACGACTGAGGACTAGAAGAGAGACACATTCTCCTTGTGAGTAGTAAGTGGTAGGAAACATGAGTACCAAAAACTTTGGCCTTGTGCTAGTAAGAAGGCTGCTGCGCCAGTCAGAGCTAATATTTGGAAATAGGGGGGTCAATTACATAGTGGCTATGAAATTTGGAAACACATGCCATGCTTAGATGACGGGGTTTTATAATGGATCCTACTCAAAGTTAGTTTTGGTTCTGGGGAGTTTAAATAGGAGCTGCATTAAGGTCAGCATTGATTAAAAATATATGGATTAGATGCCATGTTGTGTTGAAAAAGAAATTGGCGTGACTAACGTCTATAGGTGGTATAAAGAGAAGCTGCGTTGGTCAGCATCAATGGGAATATAAGGAGCTAGTTAATTGAGAATGGGGCTGTGGATGGCGGTACATATGGTTTAGTACAAAGTTAGATACGCTCATAAACAAGGATGGTTATAATGGGATGTGAGGGGGTAAATATAGGAGATGTGATAAGCAGCGTTAATTGGTTTAAAGTATGAAATGAACATTGTCAATATTATTTATGCTTTTATGATTGAACATGAGCCAGGTGAAATATAATGATTGTGAATGGCAGCATAAAGATTAATATTGGGTATATAAGGAAGAAATTTTGGATCGACTTAATTTATGACAAACAGAAACATATGTTCATAGATCATAAGATGCCGTTTTTAGAAAAACTTTATTTATAAAGTTTTTGTGTTTGCAAGGGAGGTAAATGTGATTACTTTCTGACTACTTCTTTATATCTTTATAACTGGGTGCGCACCCCATCTTTTCTGTCTATCCTGTGTTGTTTTGTTGATGTTGAATGAAAATGAGAACTTGCATAACGCATGATAAGTTTCTGTTTATATACCAACGATTTTGATGAAAATATGTGATTCCTTATGAACGGTTGTTTTTGACAATGAAACATTGTAGGCTCATATACAGAAACGTAAGAAGAAATATAACAGAACATAGCGGTTGGCTATAGGAAATAAGTAGAGAAAGGGACTCGAAGGAGTAGAAAGGGTAAGAAATAATGCTCACTGATTAAGAGGGGGTTGGTTTAAGATGGGTTAGAAAAGTAACATTGGAGCTAAGAATTTAGTGAGGGAAAGAATAAGTAGAATAAGTAGATTAGGGATTGAGACTTTTCGGGAAATGTCTTGTTAAAGATAGGGAGGAATGAAACAGAGCACCATCTCTGTTAATGGGTAAATAGGTGGTATGCAAGGATTAGGCACGGTTGAGCATCCCGTTGAAAGGTAAGCTAGGGACGCTCAAGCCGTGACGCGGGGTTGGAGATAGAGACAGTTACCATCAGAGATTGCAGCCATCAACACCTCATTTTGTACGATCACTGGTCACTTGATATCCTACGATGTATTTAATTAAATAAACAATTGGAACTCCAGTTAATGACTCGTCTCTGCTATTTATTGTACCAACACTGTTATATACACAATCTCATCGATCTGTCAGACAGTAGAGATACACAATCTCATCGATCTGTCAGACAGTGGAGATACACAATCTCATCGATCTGTAAGACAATGGAGATACACAATCTCATCGATCTGTAAGACAATGGAGATACACAATCTCATCGATCTGTCAGACAGTGGAGATACACAATCTCATCGATCTGTCAGTCAGTGGAGATACACAATCTCATCGATCTGTCAGACAGTGGAGATACACAATCTCATCGATCTGTCAGACAGTGGAGATACATAATCTCATCAATCTGTCAGACAGTGGAGATACACAATCTCATGGATCTGTCAGACAGTGGAGATACACAATCTTATCGATCTGTCAGACAGTGGAGATACACAATCTTATCGATCTGTCAGACAGTGGAGATACACAATCTTATCGATCTGTCAGACAGTGGAGATACACAATCTCAGCGATCTGTCAGACACTGGAGATACACAATCTCATCGATCTGTCAGTCACTGGAGATACACAATCTCATCGATCTGTCAGACAGTGGAGATACACAATTCTCATCGATCTGTCAGGCACTGGAGATACATAATCTCATCGATCTGTCAGACAGTGGAGATACACAATCTCATCGATCTGTCAGACAGTGGAGATACACAATCTCATCGATCTGTCAGACAGTGGAGATACACAATCTCATCGATCTGTCAGACAGTGGAGATACACAATCTCATCGATCTGTCAGACAGTGGAGATACACAATCTCATCGATCTGTCAGACAGTGGAGATACACAATCTCATCGATCTGTCAGTCACTGGAGATACACAATCTCATCGATCTGTCAGACAGTGGAGATACACAATCTCATCGATCTGTCAGTCACTGGAGATACATAATCTCATCGATCTGTCAGACAGTGGAGATACACAATCTCATTGATCTGTCAGACAGTAGAGATACACAATCTCATCGATCTGTCAGACAGTAGAGATACACAATCTCATCGATCTGTCAGATAGTAGAGATACACAATCTCATCGATCTGTCAGACAGTGGAGATACACAATCTCATCGATCTGTCAGACAGTAGAGATATACAATCTCATCGATCTGTCAGACAGTAGAGATACACAATCTCATCGATCTGTCAGACAGTAGAGATACATAATCTCATCGATCTGTCAGACAGTGGAGATACAAAATCTCATCGATCTGTCAGACAGTGGAGATACACAATCTCATTGATCTGTCAGACAGTGGAGATACAGAATCCCATCCATCTGACCTATGTTCTGGTCCAGCGGTATCTGTTTCAGGTCGTTCTCTTATATGTGGGACAAAACGCTATCCTGTTTTCCCATCCCGACTTGTTTCATTACATCTCAACTATGTACAAAAACAAGTACATATCACATCTATCTAATAGGAGGTTAGAACCATCAACATAAATCTAATTAACTTTGGCTGTGACACCACTAATTTTTACAATACAATTACAACAAACAAACAAACAAACACAAAAATAAAAAACATACAGAAAACGTTGCGGTGCAAAGCTTTAATCAGCAAACAGCAATAAGAAAACACAACAATGTTCAAACAACAAAATTAAATCAGTCATTACATTAATCATAGCCTGTGGAATCATTATTAAAAAAAAAACATATAACCAGAATGAAATAAAATATGGAGACTCCAAATATGCTTGCTGCTTGCTTGCTTGTGTTCGTTGGCTTGAGCTCCAACGCGAAGTTCTGTATGTCGGATGAAGGCATCCTGTTGTCCAACATCAGTGTGATGTCATACAGGACCTGAGGTTTGCGTGAGTATCCGTTGTCCCATGTCTGGCTTATTGATGTGCAGACTGGTGGTTCCTCGCCATACAGGCAGACACTCTCCGACTTCGGAGGAATCGGCGATCCTATTGACTTTAGCCAGGACCCCGAAGGGACCTGTTGCCCAGGACGCTCGACGTGGACGCGTCAATAGGTCTTGGCCAGTATATAACCCGGCCCTGGTGCCTTGGAAACACCTCTGCGTCCCACTCCAAATATGAAACAGGGTAAATTCTGAGAGAAGGCATAATACAATTCAGACAGTCAGAGAACGCACATTCATATGTGGACTGAGGGGTGGAAGTGGTCCAGAGAGGACGGCAAGAAAATCAGCATATAAGAGTGTGGAATAGCACAGGAGAAGTTGACAAAGTATGTATCTGGGAGTTTATGGTGGATGTAAGTGTAACAGTGCAGGCCGGTTATGGTGTAGTAGATACTGATGGCTAATGTACATTAATGTAGGATTGTAATAATTGTATAAGAGTAAACAGACACAGAACGAGATATAATAATAATAATAATAATAATAATAATAAATAATAATAATAATAAATAATAATAATAATAATAATAATAATAATAATAAATAATAACAATAATAATAAAAGCAGTTTCATTGAGTACAACAACACTCTCTATTATATTGGTCGCACAGATTATAGGGTGTGTTTTTAAGTAAACAATTTCACATCTGTTGTTTATTGTTTGTAACTGTGGTTTGAAACCTGCCCTATACTTCACCTTTGATTAAATTATTAACAGACAAGTAACAATGTATTATTATTTGATGCCATGTCTGTCTACAAGAACATCCAATCATATTCTGCTCCAACCCATGGGGACATATTGGATGTTGTAATTCATCAATTGCTCAAGTTCAGGGGATGATGTACAATGATGTTGAATTAATTTATTTCATGTGTAACGAGTTCACCTAGGGTAGTGAGAGTGAACCACACCCGAGGTGTCTCTGGCACTCCCGTGTATTCTAGCCCCAGGGGTTGGACGAGCAGATACACATTTTTCCTCTGTGGTTGATCTCCAATTGAGTTGATTACGTCTACAAGCCCCTCCAGATTCTAGACCCCCACTAACTACCTACATCTGTGGAACAATGAACATTTAGGCATCGTCCGAGACCACACTCAATCATTATACAAAGAGCAAGTCAACTTACATAAAGTTTATTCTACCCTTGAGAATATAGAACTGAAATGAACATCCTGATAGAATAATCTATTTACACAAATAGAAGATAGAGTAGAGACAGATTCAGAGATGTAGGTATCTTCATCGAGTTGAGAAGTAGATTGGATGCAGATGTCCCGTCCAGTCGGTCCGCCACTCACCCGGCTTCCTTCCAGTGAGATGACTAGAACCTTGGAGACCACTCTGTCTCCAGAGCGTGGATCCACAACACTAGATTCACTGCTGGACCACACTTCACTGGACCAACTGCATCTATATCACTCCCACGGAGTCACTGTTAAGACAGTTCTCGAACAATACCGGTTGGGAGACAATCCTCCTGGACTTGACTCCAAGTATTAGTCACTTCGATGAACTTAATGAATCACTGACCAAGCTAATGGTCTGTCACTCATAACACAGTCCCACTGCAGAACAGCTATGGCATTGACCAATTCAATGGTCCCTTCGTCACAGCACCGGAACATGGATGGAAAAATGTCACGGACCAATCCAATGGTCTCTTACAGTTACACTTCTTGTAGTATCAGATATGGCTACTGAAAATGTTACTGAGTCCTTCTAGAACACAGTTGATAATTGTCTTACTGAGACAGTACATCCATAGAATCAGACATCTATTTCACGGAAACAATTCAGGTTGGACTATAACCCCATAGTCCCTTCCACCGGGTTACACTTGACACACGTCAATAACTAGTGTAGTTCTTCTCAAGACCTGCCACTAGAGCTGTCCAAAGAACCATTCAAGTGTCTGAAGATCAGTTACTTCTGCGTTTAGACAGAACCCCCGTCAAACTAGACGGACCGGTGTTCCCTGTCGTTGAGCATAATTACTCAACATGCTGAAATGTTCCTGGCAAAAACAGAGTGTCGTCTATTTATCAAAACGATCGCAAACCATCACATCCCACACGTGCACCTTCAGGGTGGTGGTATTTCTTGAAGCAAACTTCACTCATGGTGCAGCACATTGGGTATCTGGTGTGGTTGAGTCTGGCGTGATAAGTAAAGAACTGAACCCTTCGCTCTGTCACACGAAGTGGTTTCCTGCCAACAACATTATAGTTGACTGGTTCCTCAACAGGCAAACTCCTGAAAAGGAAGAGCGACCGGTGAGAGTATACTGGCCCAAACATTAGTCCACATGCATCCTACCAATAACTACTCAACCCTCAGTCATGCTACTTAGTTATGCATATAACTAAAGCATTATCTCTATATGGAGAGTAGTAAAGCATGGGTTTGCAAATGTCAGCTGGCCTCACAGAACAGCCCGTCAAACAGAGCAAGAAGTTAGAATGACGAGTCTGATCTATTGGTCTCACCTATCCCTAATCATCTACCAGTCGTCGCTAACGTCAGTAATGATACAAGGCTGTTATTATAGTTCTAATTTAATCGAACTAAACATAGGTAAAGAGTCCCTGGACTCGTTCCTAACATCATCAATGTACATTAAGAAACATAAGCTTGATCAATATCCCATCCCTCGGGATATAGGAATAGGATATGATCACATCCCATATGTACACAAGCCTGTTTGCTGGTGGGACCACCTGCCCCTGCCATAGCAAACTCTTCTTGTCAGACTCTGCCTTAGAGTCAAGAAGCCTTCTTGAGAATACATGTTCCCCACATGTTCCAAGGGTAATGTTCCAGTTCTGTCCTCCCCAAGTGGGTTAGCCTTGGCATGGACTGAACTTCATCGTTGGCTTGGCCTACCAACACATACTTTCATAACTTGCTTTTACATCCCCCATATCCTATATTTCCCCAGTCTCATACAGCCTCCTTGCATCCTTCCATACTTCCAGCACCTTAGCATTCACTCGCACTAGCGCCAGTATGAAAGAAACAGGATAGCTCAGACAAGATTTCAGAACGCATATTTATATCGCGACGGCACGCAGTGTTATCTCGCGACGAGCTATTCGGCGTTCGGAATCACCCCAGGAAGTATCACATGCCATGACCCAATATATATACACACCATGTCAGATCATATATATATATATAGATATAGCACCCAAGCAATTTACCTGTCCACAGAAATCCGCTGTTCCACACAATGAATTCACTATTAAGTTATTACACAATAGTTACATCATTCCTGGTGGCACAGAACTAAGTTCTTCCTTTACTTAGTAACTAAGCACAATTTTGTCTGAAACTCCACCTACCAACTTACCTGGTTTTCTAACCGTTCTTCTGGCTTCAGCAACTGACTGACATAATCTAAGTTTCCATCCAGCACAAGTAACTAGGTTTTATTCTAACACAGCAACCTAATAGATGCAACGATTGGCAAAATATGGTACATATATTTGGAACCCAAATCGCCCACATCACACTACGGCGTTCCTAACAGCTGATTCGCGAGCACACGGTAAACAAACACGATTCGCCGTCAACTGCGTTATCGATCGGTTTGCTAATTAGTATGCAAGGACATCCGCATAGGTAATGAGGTTAGAACAATGGCGTGTGGAACACACGTACAAAGTTAAATGATTTAAACAAATATCTACCTAAATGATGGAACCAGATCTCCAGTCAGCTTCCGAACTGTTCAAGGGCTTCTCATCTTCCTTGACATAACAGTCAGCCGAATTATGGTTGAGGTGAGACGCAACACAACAAAATTGGCTCACATCTGGCCTGCGTCCGTTCTGTTCCAACGACAGTAAGTGAATGACTGATTTAGCCACATTCCCACTTCGTGCCAACTCAATGCGCACTAGAATCGAGTGCTTCTTGAGAAAAGATACTTTCTCGGGAAACCGTCATTTCCCGCCTAGAGTTTCTAGATCTCTCTGCACGGGAATTTAGAGCGATACCCAGCATCACGGGTTCCTCGAATTCCGGTGTTTTCGAGAATATTCTAGATCGTAAGTCCTTCATCGGCTTCCCTCAGTCTATTTTTAGCTGGGAAAGTCCCCGATGACGCGCCAAAATAGTGCGGGATCTTGACGACCCAAGACAGATAATCGCGTTTCGTCACATAGGCCCCCACTTTAAGAGGATCGACCCCGTCGTTCCACTTCTACGCAGAAGCTGTCTATGTCGTTCGTTCTTCTTTCTTAGAGACCGGATGGCGGGTGAGGAAGTCTAACCCGTCAATATTGTATCGAATACTTTTACCACCTTAGGTAGGGTGACAAGCTATTCAGTATCACGGGTGATCAACGCCTACTCCGCTACTGCGATTGGGCATCTCGCAGTATCTTGCGGACTAGAGCTCCCGTCTCGATCTGATTTAACGATCGTTCCTGCCAGAGTTCACTGGACTTCTGCAATTCCAGCTTCCCCTTTCGAGGACCCAGCTGGACTGCAGTCGGTCGGATTGAGGGACCAAGGGTCTGTGTCTGTTCTGACACAACCCACCTTGTAGTATCAGATATGGCTACTGAAAATGTTACTGAGTCCTTCTAGAACACAGTTGATAATCTTGAGATTGGGACAGTACATTAATAGAATCAGACATCTCTTTCACGGAAACAATTCAGGGTGGACTATAACCCCATAGTCCCTTCCACCGGGTTACACTTGACACACGTCAATACTGGTGTCGTTCTTCTCAAGACCTGCCACTAGAGCTGTCTAAAGAACCATTCAAGTGTCTGAAGATCAGTTACTTCTGCGTTTAGGCAGAACCCCCGTCAAACTAGACGGACCGGTGTTCCCTGTCGTTGAGCATGCTTACTCAAATTGCTGAAATGTTCCTAGTTAGAAACAGAGTGTCTTCTATTATCAAACGATCACAAACCATCATTTCCCACACGGGCACCTTCAGGGTGGTGGTATTTCTTGAAGCAAACTTCACTCATGGTGCGGCACATTGGGTATCTGGTGTGGTTGAGTCTGGCGTGATAAGTAAAGAACTGAACCCTTCGCTCTGTCACACGAAGTGGTTTCCTGCCAACAACAATTATAGTTGACTGGTTCCTCAACAGGCAAACTCCTGAAAAGGAAGAGCGACCGGTGAGAGTATACTGGCCCAAACATTAGTCCACATGCATCCTACCAATAACTACTCAACCCTCAGTCATGCTACTTAGTTATGCATATAACTAAAGCATTATCTCTATATGGAGAGTAGTAACGAGTTCACCTTGGGTAGTGAGAGTGAACCACACCCGAGGTGTCTCTGGCACTCCCGTGTATTCTAGCCCCAGGGGTTGGACGAGCAGATACACATTTTTCCTCTGTGGTTGATCTCCAATTTAGTTAATTACGTCTACAAGCCCCTCCAGATTCTAGACCCCCACTAACTACCTACATCTGTGGAACAATGAACATTTAGGCATCGTCCGAGACCACACTCAATCATTATACAAAGAGCAAGTCAACTTACATAAAGTTTATTCTACCCTTGAGAATATAGAACTCAAATGAACATCCTGATAGAAGAATCTATTTACACAAATAGAAGATAGAGTAGCGACAGATTCAGAGATGTAGGTATCTTCATCCAGTTGAGAAGTAGATTGGATGCAGATGTCCCGTCCAGTCGGTCCGCCACTCACCCGGCTTCCTTCCAGGGAGATGACTAGAACCTTGGAGACCACTCTGTCTCCAGAGCGTGGATCCACAACACTAGATTCACTGCTGGACCACACTTCACTGGACCAACTGCATCTATATCACTCCCACGGAGTCACTGTTAAGACAGTTCTCGAACAATACCGGTTGGGAGACAATCCTCCTGGACTTGACTCCAAGTATTAGTCACTTCGATGAACTCAAACAATCACTGACCAATCTAATGGTCTGTCACTCATAACACAGTCCCACTGCAGAACAGCTATGGCATTGACCAATTCAATGGTCCCTTCGTCACAGCACCGGAACATGGATGGAAAAATGTCACGGACCAATCCAATGGTCTCTTACAGTTACACTGCTTGTAGTATCAGATATGGCTACTGAAAATGTTACTGAGTCCTTCTAGAACACAGTTGATAATCTTGAGATTGGGACAGTACATTAATAGAATCAGACATCTCTTTCACGGAAACAATTCAGGTTGGACTATAACCCCATAGTCCCTTCCACCGGGTTACACTTGACACACGTCAATAACTGGTGTAGTTCTTCTCAAGACCTGCCACTAGAGCTGTCCAAAGAACCATTCAAGTGTCTGAAGATCAGTTACTTCTGCGTTTAGGCAGAACCCCCGTCAAACTAGACGGACCGGTGTTCCCTGTCGTTGAGCATAATTACTCAACATGCTGAAATGTTCCTGGCAAAAACAGAGTGTCGTCTATTTATCAAAACGATCACAAACCATCACATCCCACACGTGCACCTTCAGGGTGGTGGTATTTCTTGAAGCAAACTTCACTCATGGTGCAACACATTGGGTATCTGGTGTGGTTGAGTCTGGCGTGATAAGTAAAGAACTGAACCCTTCGCTCTGTCACACGAAGTGGTTTCCTGCCAACAACAATTATAGTTGACTGGTTCCTCAACAGGCAAACTCCTGAAAAGGAAGAGCAACCGGTGAGAGTATACTGGCCCAAACATTAGTCCACATGCATCCTACCAATAACTACTCAACCCTCAGTCATGCTACTTAGTTATACATATAACTAAAGCATTATCTCTATATGGTGAGTAGTAAAGCATGGGTTCGCAAATGTCAGCTGGCCTCACAGAACAGCCCGTCAAACAGAGCAAGAAATCAGAATGACGAGTCTGATCTTTGGTCTCACCTATCCCTAATCATCTACCAGTCGTCGCTAACGTCAGTAGTGATACAAGGCTGTTATTATAGTTCTAATTTAATCGAACTAAACATAGGTAAAGAGTCCCTGGACTCGTTCCTAACATCATCAATGTACATTAAGAAACATAAGCTTGATCAATATCCCATCCCTCGGGATATAGGAATAGGACATGATCACATCCACTTTGTACACAAGCCTGTTTGCTGGTGGGACCACCTGCCCCTGCCATAGCAAACTCTTCTTATCAGACTCTGCCTTAGAGTCAAGAAGCCTTCTTGAGAATACATGTTCCCCACATGTTCCAAGGGTAATGTTCCAGTTCTGTCCTCCCCAAGTGGGTTAGCCTTGGCATGGACTGAACTTCATCGTTGGCTTGGCCTACCAACCCATACTTTCATAACTTGCTTTCACTTCCCCCATATCCTATATTTCCCCAGTCTCATACAGCCTCCTTGCATCCTTCCATACTTCCAGCACCTTAGCATTCACTCGCACTAGCGCCAGTATGAAAGAAACAGGATAGCTCAGACAAGATTTCAGAACGCATATTTATATCGCGACGGCACACAGTGTTATCTCGCGACGAGCTATTCGGCGTTCGGAATCACCCCAGGAAGTATCACATGCCATGACCCAATATATATACACACCATATCAGATCATATATATATATATATATATATATATATATAGATATAGCACCAAAGCAACTTACCTGTCCACAGAAATCCGCTGTTCCACACAATGAATTCACTATTAAGTTATTACACAATAGTTACATCATTCCTGGTGGCACAGAACTAAGTTCTTCCTTTAC
Organism: Cepaea nemoralis; assembly: GCA_014155875.1. Lineage (NCBI taxonomy): Eukaryota > Metazoa > Mollusca > Gastropoda > Stylommatophora > Helicidae > Cepaea > Cepaea nemoralis. Next base: position 144,166 of record JACEFZ010009729.1, on the reverse strand, counting down.
TTAGTAACTAAGCACAATTTTGTCTGAAACTCCACCTACCAACTTACCTGGTTTTCTAACCGTTCTTCTGGCTTCAGCAACTGACTGACATAATCTAAGTTTCCATCCAGCACAAGTAACTAGGTTTTATTCTAACACAGCAACCTAATAGATGCAACGATTGGCAAAATATGGTACATATATTTGGAACCCAAATCGCCCACATCACAATACGGTGTTCATAACAGCTGATTCGCGAGCACACGGTAAACAAACACGATTCGCCGTCAACTGCGTTATCGATCGGTTTGCTAATTAGTATGCAAGGACATCCGCATAGGTAATGAGGTTAGAACAATGGCGTGTGGAACACACGTCCAAAGTTAAATGATTTAAACCAATATCTACCTGCATTGGCGAACCAGATCTCCAGTCAGCTCCGAACTGTTCAAGGGCTTCTCATCTTCCTTGACATAACAGTCAGCCGAATTATGGTTGAGGTAAGACGCAACACAACAAAATTGGCTCACGTCTGGCCCGCGTCCGTTCCGTTCCAACGACAGTAAGTGAATGACTGATTTAGCCACATTCCCGCTTCGTGCCAACTCAATGCGCACTAGAAACGAGTGCTTCTTGAGAAAAGATACTTTCTCGGGAAACCGTCATTCCCCGCCTAGAGTTTCTAGATCTCTCTGCACGAGAATTTAGAGCGATACCCAGCATCACGGGTTACTCGAATTTCAGTGTTTCGAGAATATTCTAGATCGTAAGTCCTTCATCGGCTTCCCTCAGTCTATTTTTAGCTGGGAAAGTCCCCGATGACGCGCCAAAATAGTGCGGAATCTTGACGACCCAAGACAGATAATCGCGTTTCGTCACATAGGCCCCCACTTTAAGAGGATCGACCCCGTCGTTCCACTTCTAGAGACCGGATGGCGGGTGAGGAAGTCTAACCCGTCAATATTCTATAGAATACTTTTACCACATTAGGTAGGGTGACAAGCTATTCAGTATCACGGGTGATCAACGCCTACTCCGCTACTGCGATCGGGCATCTCGCAGTGTCTTGCGGACCAGAGCTCCCGTCTCGATCTGAATTAACGATCGTTCCTGCCAGAGTTTACTGGACTTCTGCAACTCCAGCTTCCCCTTTCGAGGACCCAGCTGGATTGCAGTCGGTCGGATTGAGGGACCAGGGGTCTGTGTATGTTCTGACACAACCCACCTCTTCCGACCACGGTTCTGAGTGTTGCTAGCACTGCGGGTGTTCCTTTGGCCGGTCATGTTCCCCCGAGCACCGGGCTGAACCGAAGAAGGTACCTGCAGATACATATAGGACTTCCTATGGTCTGACAGGCTTTCCGCTACCTGACCTGAACCCCGAACCGTTCTTTCAGCGAATCTCTGCGCCCTTGGGCTGGTGGACTTATCATCGGGCTTCCCCTCATAGCGCATGAGGAGACTGGAATGGAAAGTAGTAGACTTTCCCAGGATCACCACTCCATAGTGCTTGTGGAGCCCCACTTTATCCACTAGGAATGGGCCCTGCCACCCGATTTCGAATTCGTTCCCCTCGATTGGGAGGAGTACTAGAACTCGGTCTCCAACCTCTAAGGATATCTTCGTCTTCGTCCGTTTCTCAAGTGTGCATTTACGGCACTCAGGACAAGACCTAATATACCTGCGCACGTCGCCTGTCATTCCCGGCCACCAAAAGTACCGGGATAGACATTTACTGGTTGTCCCTACAGTCAGATGTCCGGTTGGGGACCTGACATGTACCGTTCGCAGCAGATTAGCTCTGAAGCTCTCAGGAACCAACTTACGTTCCCTCTGCCTGTTCTCTGTTCCAGTCTGAATTAACGGTGACTGGTTATCAGAGTTGAACTTACCCTGAATTAACGGGTTTTCATTGTTGGGCAACCGTTCTGAACAAGGACACTCCGTCGCATCCTTGCTCCGAGCATTACTCATTCCATCCGGGTGAGTATTTCGGAGACTTACCTTTTCGAGACCCTCTTCCTCTGTATCTCTGACCTGCCTAGACTTATGGATGCTAGGGTGTTCTGGTTCACCCAGAAACACGTACTTCCGGCCGAGAATTAAGGGATAGAGAGGATCCGGTACGACGGCCGCCTGAATTCGTCCAGTAACGTACTTGCTCCGAATCTCCACATTGGCAATCGGGCACCGTAACGCCACAGCACTCCTACTGGCGGGCTGTATCTCCGTCATCTCCCCGGTGAGTTGCTCTGGGCCTGTCAGGTGGGATGCAATTACAGCTGAAAATTGCAATCCAGTGTCGTAGAGGCACATCACCTGTTGCCCATTCACTTCTACTCTCTCAACCACTGGAGGTCGCTCTGGTTCTCCATTCCCATCAACCAACTTCACTCTCCTGCAAGGTCTATCCCTAACCTCTGCAAGACAAGCAAAGTGAAAGTCCTTGGGCTTACTCTTACACTCACTCGTATTGTGAGTGCTGGACTTGCAGAATTTGCACCATCGTTCACTCCACTTCCTCTTTGGAGAACTAGGTGGGCTATTCTTACCTTGGTTGACGTTAGAGATTTTCTCTAAAGAGTTTACCTGTTTCTTTGGTTCATCAGAACCTTTGGTCTTTTTGGCCTTCTTGGACTTACCTTGATCCTTATCTTTCGATCTCGGATCTGTTGGACTGGTGTCCCCATTCTCGCCATAGACTTCAACGTATCTTTCGGCTAACTTGGTGACTATATCCAATCTCTCAGCCCCATTCTCACCTAAGAAGTTTCGCAAGGGTTTAGACATTTGCATTCGCATCTGATCTACAATCATCAACTCACGCAAACTTTCATACTCCTCATTAAATCCGGCCAAGGCCATCCATTTAAGAAGGTATGAGTTCAATCTCACACTGTATGCTGAAAACAGTTCACCAGGTTCCCGCTTCGCAGTTCGAAACTTCCTTCGGTATGAGTGCGCTGTGATCTCGAATCTCTTCAAGAGGGCCGCTTTCAGTGCCGGGTAATCATTCTGTAGACCCGGTGGCAAGCGTACATACACTTCATAACCTTCGGCACGGAGTCCCTGGGAGAGTTTTAAACACCATTTCTGTTTGTCTAATCCCATTGCAATAGCCATGGCCTCATACTTCACTAAGTATTGGTCTATCCGTTCCTTCTCGGGTTCGAACGGCTGTAAAGGCCATTTCATAGCCTGGTAGTCACGTCTACTGGTTGACTCTGAGCCAGGAGGAACACCTCCTCCCATAGCTCCATCAGTTACACCTGTAGCAGGCACTTGTGCCTCAAGTAGCTTCATTCGATACTCATGGTCACGTTTTTCTTTCTCGGCTTCCAACTCAAGCCGTTTCATTTCAGTATCAGCCGCTATCCTCTTTTCCTCCAGAGCCACTTTACTGGCTTCCAGTTCTCTTTCTGCTCTCCTCCTCTCTCTGTCCTCTTTGCGAAAATTTCTTTCCACCTCTTGCACATAGGATTTCAAAGCATCTCCTTCAAGACCAGACTTACGTCCAGTTTCCCGAACTTTGTCTAAGTCTAACTCTTGGGTAGACATGTTGACTTATGATAGGTGGGTACTCAAGTATGTGTGGGTGAAGCAATACAATGAATCAATATTCAATAGTACTAACTATTCACCACAACACAAATGTCCGTCAGACAGTTAGGAGATAGGTAGAAGTAGTAGAATCTTCTGTAGACTGAAGTAGAGGATAAAGACTAAGTCCCTATCCCTATGTGAGAGGTCTACAACACACAGAGATGGTGGAATAATCCCGGACGAGCCCCCACTCTGTATGGAGTGTAACGAGGTCACCTTGGGTAGTGAGAGTGAACCACACCCGAGGTGTCTCTGGCACTCCCGTGTATTCTAGCCCCAGGGGTTGGACGAGCAGATACACATTTTTCCTCTGTGGTTGATCTCCAATTTAGTTAATTACGTCTACAAGCCCCTCCAGATTCTAGACCCCCACTAACTACCTACATCTGTGGAACAATGAACATTTAGGCATCGTCCGAGACCACACTCAATCATTATACAAAGAGCAAGTCAACTTACATAAAGTTTATTCTACCCTTGAGAATATAGAACTCAAATGAACATCCTGATAGAAGAATCTATTTACACAAATAGAAGATAGAGTAGCGACAGATTCAGAGATGTAGGTATCTTCATCGAGTTGAGAAGTAGATTGGATGCAGATGTCCCGTCCAGTCGGTCCGCCACTCACCCGGCTTCCTTCCAGGGAGATGACTAGAACCTTGGAGACCACTCTGTCTCCAGAGCGTGGATCCACAACACTAGATTCACTGCTGGACCACACTTCACTGGACCAACTGCATCTATATCACTCCCACGGAGTCACTGTTAAGACAGTTCTCGAACAATACCGGTTGGGAGACAATCCTCCTGGACTTGACTCCAAGTATTAGTCACTTCGATGAACTCAAACAATCACTGACCAATCTAATGGTCTGTCACTCATAACACAGTCCCACTGCAGAACAGCTATGGCATTGACCAATTCAATGGTCCCTTCGTCACAGCACCGGAACATGGATGGAAAAATGTCACGGACCAATCCAATGGTCTCTTACAGTTACACTGCTTGTAGTATCAGATATGGCTACTGAAAATGTTACTGAGTCCTTCTAGAACACAGTTGATAATCTTGAGATTGGGACAGTACATTAATAGAATCAGACATCTCTTTCACGGAAACAATTCAGGGTGGACTATAACCCCATAGTCCCTTCCACCGGGTTACACTTGACACACGTCAATAACTGGTGTAGTTCTTCTCAAGACCTGCCACTAGAGCTGTCCAAAGAACCATTTAAGTGTCTGAAGATCAGTTACTTCTGCGTTTAGGCAGAACCCCCGTCAAACTAGACGGACCGGTGTTCCCTGTCGTTGAGCATAATTACTCAACATGCTGAAATGTTCCTGGCAAAAACAGAGTGTCGTCTATTTATCAAAACGATCACAAACCATCACATCCCACACGTGCACCTTCAGGGTGGTGGTATTTCTTGAAGCAAACTTCACTCATGGTGCAGCACATTGGGTATCTGGTGTGGTTGAGTCTGGCGTGATAAGTAAAGAACTGAACCCTTCGCTCTGTCACACGAAGTGGTTTCCTGCCAACAACAATTATAGTTGACTGGTTCCTCAACAGGCAAACTCCTGAAAAGGAAGAGCAACCGGTGAGAGTATACTGGCCCAAACATTAGTCCACATGCATCCTACCAATAACTACTCAACCCTCAGTCATGCTACTTAGTTATACATATAACTAAAGCATTATCTCTATATGGTGAGTAGTAAAGCATGGGTTCGCAAATGTCAGCTGGCCTCACAGAACAGCCCGTCAAACAGAGCAAGAAATCAGAATGACGAGTCTGATCTTTGGTCTCACCTATCCCTAATCATCTACCAGTCGTCGCTAACGTCAGTAGTGATACAAGGCTGTTATTATAGTTCTAATTTAATCGAACTAAACATAGGTAAAGAGTCCCTGGACTCGTTCCTAACATCATCAATGTACATTAAGAAACATAAGCTTGATCAATATCCCATCCCTCGGGATATAGGAATAGGACATGATCACATCCACTTTGTACACAAGCCTGTTTGCTGGTGGGACCACCTGCCCCTGCCATAGCAAACTCTTCTTATCAGACTCTGCCTTAGAGTCAAGAAGCCTTCTTGAGAATACATGTTCCCCACCTGTTCCAAGGGTAATGTTCCAGTTCTGTCCTCCCCAAGTGGGTTAGCCTTGGCATGGACTGAACTTCATCGTTGGCTTGGCCTACCAACCCATACTTTCATAACTTGCTTTCACTTCCCCCATATCCTATATTTCCCCAGTCTCATACAGCCTCCTTGCATCCTTCCATACTTCCAGCACCTTAGCATTCACTCGCACTAGCGCCAGTATGAAAGAAACAGGATAGCTCAGACAAGATTTCAGAACGCATATTTATATCGCGACGGCACGCAGTGTTATCTCGCGACGAGCTATTCGGCGTTCGGAATCACCCCAGGAAGTATCACATGCCATGACCCAATATATATACACACCATATCAGATCATATATATATATATATATATAGATATAGCACCAAAGCAACTTACCTGTCCACAGAAATCCGCTGTTCCACACAATGAATTCACTATTAAGTTATTACACAATAGTTACATCATTCCTGGTGGCACAGAACTAAGTTCTTCCTTTACTTAGTAACTAAGCACAATTTTGTCTGAAACTCCACCTACCAACTTACCTGGTTTTCTAACCGTTCTTCTGGCTTCAGCAACTGACTGACATAATCTAAGTTTCCATCCAGCACAAGTAACTAGGTTTTATTCTAACACAGCAACCTAATAGATGCAACGATTGGCAAAATATGGTACATATATTTGGAACCCAAATCGCCCACATCACAATACGGTGTTCATAACAGCTGATTCGCGAGCACACGGTAAACAAACACGATTCGCCGTCAACTGCGTTATCGATCGGTTTGCTAATTAGTATGCAAGGACATCCGCATAGGTAATGAGGTTAGAACAATGGCGTGTGGAACACACGTCCAAAGTTAAATGATTTAAACCAATATCTACCTGCATTGGCGAACCAGATCTCCAGTCAGCTCCGAACTGTTCAAGGGCTTCTCATCTTCCTTGACATAACAGTCAGCCGAATTATGGTTGAGGTAAGATGCAACACAACAAAATTGGCTCACATCTGGCCTGCGTCCGTTCCGTTCCAACGACAGTAAGTGAATGACTGATTTAGCCACATTCCCGCTTCGTGCCAACTCAATGCGCACTAGAAACGAGTGCTTCTTGAGAAAAGATACTTTCTCGGGAAACCGTCATTCCCCGCCTAGAGTTTCTAGATCTCTCTGCACGAGAATTTAGAGCGATACCCAGCATCACGGGTTACTCGAATTTCAGTGTTTCGAGAATATTCTAGATCGTAAGTCCTTCATCGGCTTCCCTCAGTCTATTTTTAGCTGGGAAAGTCCCCGATGACGCGCCAAAATAGTGCGGAATCTTGACGACCCAAGACAGATAATCGCGTTTCGTCACACGTTCCGAAAGTAATGGGTATGTTTCTGAAAAATTGGCATCCGTGGCGGAATTATTAGACACAATAGACTACATCATAAACACATGACATTCATGGTGGAATTATTAGACACAATAGACTACATCATAAACACATGACATTCATGGTGGAATTATTAGACACAATAGACTACATCATAAACACATGACATTCATGGTGGAATTATTAGACACAATAGACTACATCATAAACACATGACATTCATGGTGGAATTATTAGACACAATAGACTACATCATAAACACATGACATTCATGGTGGAATTATTAGATGCAATAGACTACATCATAAACGCATGACATTCATGGTGGAATTATTATTTGCAATAGACTACATCATAAACACATGACATTCATGATGGAATTATTAGACACACTAGACTACATCATAAACACATGACATTCATGGTGGAATTATTAGATGCAATAGACCTACATCATAAACACATGACATCCATGGTCAAATTATTAGAAACAATAGACTACATCATAAACACATGACATTCATGATGGAATTATTAGACACACTAGACTACATCATAAACACATGACATTCATGGTGGAATTATTAGATGCAATAGACCTACATCATAAACACATGACATCCATGGTCAAATTATTAGAAACAATAGACTACATCATAAACACATGACAACCATGGTCGAATTATTAGACACAATAGGCCAACATCATAAACACATGACATTCACGGTGGACTTATTAGACGCAATAGACTATATCATAAACACACGACCTTCATGGCGGAATTGTTTGACACTATCACGAAGTTCTTTATGATAAGTGCGATGTTCTTGATGATCTTTGCGTGATATGGTCGTTGTCTAGGTACCGATACTCCTGGTGTGTCAATTGAGCTATCTAACTGTCTTACACTATAACTCACCCCCGCAGTGCACATTCATCAGTCAGTAAACAAGATTCAGTTGGCGCACATAATCCTTTAATACAGAAATAACACAGATCCACGGAACCCATTTATATATCCAGAAACAAGATAATCCATAGAATATCCATATCCTCCTCACATCATTAACACGTACACATCACTGTCTTCTCACGGCCTGTTAATCTCAAATTCACAAGACAGGTAATCCAGCTCCTATCCACCGCTGGACCTCACACAATACACCCACACCCTGGGTCTAGTCTCCACTAACTATATCACCCACTCTGGGTTCAGGCCTCCATTAACTATCCAACCCCCACTGGGTTTTAGGCCTGCATTCACAACTGGGAGAACAACACAACACAGGAACTGACCCACAGTCAGTCTAAACTCCCACGTCCTGGACAACCGATCCGTTCGGCCCCAAAACATCAACTGTCCTGAAGTCCCTTGACTTCACACAGAACTAAACTGTCCTTCCCCCATCCACCCTGGGGGTCTCCACTCACACCAGCCCCATTATTTCTCAGGGTTGATTGTTTTTCTCGTAGTCTCGATACTGGGGTCGCTCACCTCAATGTCAATGACCCAGGCATATGTCAGACACAATTGACCTAAATCATAAACACATGTCATTTATGGCGGAAATATTAGACGCAATAGGCCTACATCATAAACACATGATATTCATGGTGGGATTATTAGACACAATGGTATTATGGAATATTACACACAAATGATCAACACACAAGAGGCAACATCTAGAGACTCGAGGTGCCGAGTCTTCCATGAGCGAAAACTAACAGTGAGACCTTTACTATTGTAACTGACTATAGACTGGATTATGAAGCAACAAAAAGCACGGTCAGAAATGGCGTCTAATGGATTTCCGTGACAAAGCAGCTGGATGATCTTGACTTTGGTGAATTTCCCCGCCCCCCTCCCCTTTTCCCCCTCCGTCTTACACACGAAATCTGATATCTATCAACATTTGATGGGGGGACACAACAATTATTTGTCAGGGAAAAGCTACAGTGACCTCCCTTGGGAAAACTAGACTTCAACCTGGCCTAGGGGTTAGCGTCTTTCTCCGTAATCCCGCATATCCACGTGATGAACGTAACCTGCGCCAGAATCGGTAGCGGTTCTCACAGCGTTGGTAACTTACGGGGTATGTGAGCCGGTCGCTCAGAAAGCGCTGACAAACTACTACTTGCCTTGTACATCAACAACAGCTGAAAAATGCTGGTGTTGAGACTGCAACGTCCTGTAAGGGATATGCAAAATTAAACTTAAAAAAATCATACACCTGCTTAGATAACAATGTAGACAAAGGAGTGGAACAAATACAGATATCAGAGTAAGAACATAGAAGGCTAGGGGAGCTGTTATAGCTCTAGAACATTCGTAGAAGTTAAAAGAAAATGCTTAGAATATTCAATCTAATGTTAAATCAGTTCAATTGCATGGATCAGAAACACGGGGAACAACTAATACAACGATTACAAATAAACTTCAAACATTCACTAACTGGTGCCTGAGAAAACTAGAAGGAATAAAATGGTATGATAGAACCTCAACATGGAGCTCATGGAGAGATCTAGACAAATACCAGTGAACCAAGATGTGAAGAAACGACGCTGGCGCTGGATAAACCATATATTTAAAAAAAAAAAAAAATTAAAATAGTATAACTAGAAAATCCTTAGTCTGAAATCCACAGGGCCAAATAAATACAGGAAGAACTCAGAACACACGGAGAAGAGGAGAAGACACAGACATGAATAACATGGGAGGACATGGACAGATCTGTGTGGGAGAGCTAGTGGTAGTACACATTGGGGGTGAGTTGGTTGTGGGACTATGCTTGAGGAGAGCTGCCAATTTAACCAGCGGAGACCGAGTAAGACTTGATGTTGTCAGATAGTGGGATCAAAACCTTGTGCCACATATACTGAAAGGTATAAGATCAAATGGTTCGACCATCTCGTTACAACACCATCAACTACCAGCACTAGCGCTACACCAAAGAAGATCGGATATGAGAGCAAGAGACCGTTCAGTGGGAGAAGATACAGAGGCGGATGGAGAACACTGAAGCTGGATGGACTGGGTCGTTAGTATGGAGGAAAATCTACAGTTGAACTGTGGGGGAATATGGAGAACATTGATGCTGGATGGACTGGGACGTTTGTATGGAGAGATATAATCAGCTGAACTGATTCAGAACACCGAAGACCAACATCTGTGGGGGAACATGGAAAACATTGATGCTAGATTGACTGGGGCGTTTGTATGGAGAGATATAATCAGCTGAACTGATTCAGAACACCGAGGACCAACATCTGTGGGGGAACATGGAGAGCATTGATGCTGGATGGACTGGGACGTTTGTATGGAGAGATATAATCAGCTTAACTGATTCAGAACACCGAGGACCAACATCTGTGGGGGCACATGGAGAACATTGATGCTGGGTGGACTGGGACGTTTGTACGGAGAGATATAATCAGCTTAACTGATTCAGAACACCGAGGACCAACATCTGTGGGGGCACATGGAGAACATTGATGCTGGATGGACTGGGACGTTTGTATCTAGAGATATAATCAGCTTAACTGATTCAGAACACCGAGGACCAACATCTGTGGGGGGACAAGGAGAACATTGATGCTGGATGGATTGGGAGAACAATATCATAAGTCAAACTGATTCGGAATACCGAGGACCGTCTTTCGAGGTACATGGACGCCTTTGCCACGTGTTATCGATTGTCATTTTCATGTTAGTATTGGTAACATGATGGGCACTTGCAGCACAGAAATGTCTTCAACACCCAGTAATACCAGTATATTGGCAATTACAAGTGTTGTTTACATAATGGGCACCTCAATCAATCAATCATGTGCCATGCCGGAAAGCGTGGGCGGTCATGACTCGCCATTTCACTCGATCACCAGTGTCGTGGATCAGCTCAATGTTCCTGTCTCGTCCATGCCATGTGGCCAAGCCATCCAGGTATTTTCCTCTCGGTCTTCCTCTTGGTCTTGGGCACCTACAGCACATAAATTTCTACCACCCACAGAAGGAAAAGGTAGTCTTGTCAATCACAAGCGTTGGTTACATGATGGGCACCTACAGCACAGAAATGTCTTTTACCACCCACAGTAGGACAAGGTAGTCATGACAATTACACGTGTTGATTACGATTACATATTGGGTACCTACAGCACAGCAATCTCTGGTGTGATCCATAAAAGAAAAAGAGACCTGGACAATTACACGTGCATTTTACTGGAGAACACATACATAACGTGGCACCACACGCCCACATACTCATATGTACATATATGCAATGTGTATGCGCACTGCTGTTGTTAAATATGACTTTATTCAAAACATGGATAAAATAATCGCCGAAATGGCACAAACACAGGTGCCCCGCTGGAACCTGGACAAACTATGTCCCCAATTGAACACTGACCCTCTCCTGTGCCATCGTTACCTGGGATATCACAGTAACCTATGCTGACCTGTTTGGCACATCCGTGAGGGTGGGAGACCACAATAGTCAGGAGCGTTTCTAGTTTAGTCTTCCCTCCACCCTTGTGTTTGACAGATTCCGTGGATTTGACATCATCACACGCGAATGGTGGACGAAAGTCAGATCTGTACCTGGCTGTCATACGCTGGAGTCTCGATGCAAGATGCATGTCATGAGTGCAATATTGAATTGTGCAAGAATCAAGCTCTGTCCTTTTATTGAATGTAAACATATCTGTAAGTGTGACGGCATCTTTACAGACATCAGGCGTGTCTCCACAATCAAAAAACACATCACAAGTTGTGCCTTCTGCCTCCAGTTTATCATAAACAAGATGAGCTGCTGTATTTATAGTAATAAAAGCAAACTGTCGCCGAGGTGTTAGAGAATTCAGACATTCTTTACAAGGGCAATCTTGGCCAGTGTAATCAACACGAAGTCCACAGCAATCTAGAGTATCTTTCCCCACGCTGTCAACCCAGCCACTACCTACTCTCATCAAGTTACTGCCCCGCTTACTGAACCACGGGTAAGGGATGTCAGTACCTGGGACAGTATCAGGTCGTTCCTCACTGACATAATTGACTGTCACACGGACAGTTAGATCTGACATAAGTTTAATATACTTCACTATCTCATCTCTTCCATTGACAGACGGGAGATTGTCCACACCGAACTTGCCAAGAGGACAAAAATTATGATGTCCAGGATTCCTCTTACAGGCAGCGTAATGTTTGTTTGTGTCACCGTCCTCCATTAAACAGCAGAAATCCTCCAATGGCCCTGTGGGACAGATATAGATATAACCAATAATAATAACACTCATAATTGTTTTATTTTGCATGTCCTTTGTAGGACGTCGCTAGCAACCTCGGGTTGCTAGTATAGGAAATTTTACTCTCAGTAGCTTGCCATTGCTTTCTATACGTTGACGTATAATAACAAAATAATAATAATAATAATTATTATTATTATTATTAATATTATTATCACAGATAAACATGATGGTAACGCTTTAATTCAGGTGACATTCTTTCATATTGTATTAATTAAACACTTTAAAAAAAATATAACATAATTGTTTTCTGTCTATACTAATTTTGTGGTTGCTTGGTTCATGAAACCTCTGAAAGACGGAGCTTTGACTCTTATACCCGAATCGTTTGCGTTCAGGCGGTTTGAATCCTTTTATTGGAGTGAATGAACGAGTGAAGAAACGAACAAGCTTTATTTTCAAAGGGTGATAAATTGAACACACACATCCATCTTAAATTATGATTTGCCAAAATGTCATATTTCACACATCATTCAAATATTGAGATCAGGAGACAGCGATGATGTCAATGACCAAGTCTTGGCATCAAATTTAACATACAGGAGTGCACAACGGACCCACATAGATCACCATCTGACCTGGTGTCAAGGTTCTTACACTAATACAAGAAAGTGCCAATCCATTGACCTCTGTGGGTTGTATTTTTTGTTTAATCAGGTCAGTTATCACAAAGACACAAGTATCCTTATATCACCATCAACAACAACACGAGGGAAGTGTCTGACACAGTTCATGTTTTCTATATCATCAGATGGAAGTGTCTGACACAGTTCATGCTTGCTATATCGACTTATGGAAGTGTCTGACACAGTTCACACTTGCTGTATCGACTTATGGAAGTGTCTGACACAGTTCACACTTGCTGTATCGACTTATGGAAGTATCTGACACAGTTCATGCTTGCTATATCGACTTATGGAAGTATCTGACACAGTTCATGCTTGCTATATCGACTTATGGAAGTGTCTGACACAGTTCACACTTGCTGTATCGACTTATGGAAGTGTCTGACACAGTTCATGTGCTATATCGTCTTATGAAAGTGTCTAAACGAACGAACGAATGAACGGACATCTTTATTTTCAAAGGGTTAAAAATTGGGCATTCAGGCACGTCTGACATTCTGCCCTTCTTCTCTATTTCCAATCATACATTCTTTCATTCAACATCTCTTATGAAGCAAATTTTTGACAACAAAAGAACAATAAGCATTAAAACGCATTAACAATAATCAATAACAAATGACTCACTGAGACAATATTTAACATGGGCAATATAAATACCTAAGGAAGGTGTAACGTGTCATACATACGGGAATGTTTTTTTGGCTAGTTGTCGTTTGAGATAATTTACTATTATTATTGTCTTTTTGTTTTTGTTTTTGTTTATGGGGGTATGTAGTCTGTGCTGAGGTAGTGTTCAAAAAGGTTACGAATGAATGTATAATGATTGGTGGTGCTTTGATGTATTGTGGAAGATTGTTCCACAACTGAGCGGCAGAGTATGCTAAGCTTGTTTTATATAAGTCTTTCTGTTTTTTTTTTCTTGATAAGTCATCCACTGCATAATAAAATTATGAAGGTGAAGGGCAGCAGGTTAAAAAGAGGACGGTCGTGGATGGGTCAAGCCGAAGACATTCTTCAACAGGTGTGTTCACTTGAGGATTTAGAACCTGGCGAGGAGTGGGTACAAGTGCCAATAGATTTCTGCACATCCTTTTCAGTTTGCATCCAACTTGACAGAAAATGCAGACAAGAAAATCCGGCTGCTGTGGAGGCTGAAGTACAAGCGTTGATTTTTCGAGAATTCGCTAGACAGTGATGCTGTCATTTACACAGATGGGTCGGTCGTCCGACATGTGATAAGCTCATGGGTCTATACGGCTCGGGCCGGAGGGAGAATTGTGAAGGAGGACTCTGGTGCTTTTGCTGAGACCACAAGTAGCCTGACTATGGAAGTCATGGCAGTAAGTAAAGCAATAACATGGCTCGAGACACAGACATTGACTAGAGCATGTTTCCTTAGCGACTCAATGAACATGCTCCAGAGGATAGAGATTGGGGGGGGGGATCCGAAGAGAATGGTTGCTGTCTCTGGAGCGGTCTCGGCTGGCAAAGATTAGTTTCATCTTCGTGCCAGGGCATGCGGAAATATAAGGATATTAGCAGGCCGACAAGCTCGCAGGTGAGGCTACGGTGGAGGGCGGACGCGCCATGGATCAGGCTGACATTCTGAATTCTCTAAGAGAAGTAAGACTTTTGCGAGAACCAAGTGATGACTGTGAATCTACAACCATGGCCAGCAAATTAAAAGAGGGGTGGCCAAACAATAACTGTACGCAGGAAGCCAAAGAAGACTGAGATACCAACACAGAACTGGTGTCGTTAGCCGCTACACGCTACGGGATTTGCTGAGGAGGGGATCCGAGCACTTATGGACTGAATGGTTCGATGTGAAATGAGGATGATCTGTCCACTAACAAACTAACTATATAAGTCTATCCTAGGTTTAGGGACATGAAGTATATTTAGTCGTTCGCCATGTCTTGCATTATATTTAAACAATGGCCAAAGGTAGCTTGGAGCATTTTGAAATATGATGTTGTGAATTACTTTAGCCTTATTAAAAAAGTAGGCGTTGTGGAGTGGCAGTAACCGAAGACGTTTATGTAGGTTAGAATTGTCGATAAGCTTGTCACCATTAATTAAACGTACTGTCCTTTTCTGAAGTGAATAAAGGCGTTTTGTTATTGATTTGGAGCATCCATCCCAGATTGTGGAGCAATAATCAATATGTTTGTATATGGGAAGTATAGAATATCTTTCTTGTGTTTTCGTCAAGGAAATTTTCATTTTAAAATTTTTTTTATTTTGGCAAGTTGGTATTTTTTTTGGCTATTTGTTTAACGAGAGCATGAACATGGGAGTTAAAGGTTAGATTTTGATCAACGATGAGACCCAGTGCCTTGTGCTCGGTTACACTTTCTATAGGCATGCTACCAATGTGCAGCTGTAGAGTTCTCTGCGAGTTTAGCGTGTGAAGTCTTTGCCTGGTCAATATTAACATAGACTTTGTTTTAGAAATGTTAATTTGCATGCGGTTTGCATGACTCCAGTTAACTACACTATTTATTTCCTGTCGCAAGGATAATTCTAGCACATTACGATCAATAGCTGTTTGTATATACTGTGCAGTCATCTGCAAATAGATCGCAGGACGACGACAGATATAAGGGAAGATCATTTATATAAATGGCAAATAACTGAGGGTCAATAATAGACCCTGGGGTACTCCAATATTAATGGTAATGACTTGAGATAAAGAGTTATTGTGTGATACTACTTGTTTTCTGTCTAATAAAAATGATTTTTATTAATGTCACTATATTAAAGCTTACTTTCATTGTTTCTAGTTTTTTAATTAGAATAGTATGATCTATCATATCGAATGCTTTTCTAAAGCATATAAACACCGCTCCACATAGAGTATTGTTGTTATTATTGTGATGCCAGTTTTCTATCACTATTTGTTAGAGCCGTATAACAAGATTATTTTGGCCGAAATCCTGACTGGTGTCAACTATTAGTTTATGGTGACCATATACAGGTCATGCTATCTGTATCATCTTATGGAAGAGTCTGACACAGTTCATGCTTGTTATATCGTCAGATGGAAGTTTCCGACACAGTTCATGCTTGTTATATCGTCAGATGGAAGTTTCTGACACAGTCCATGCTTGTTATATCGTCAGATGGAAGTTTCTGACACAGTTCATGCTTGCTATATCGTCTTATTTATTTATTTATTTATTGCAATCCTAAAGAAATCAGGAGCCTGAGAATGTGATCAACAACGAACAATTATCAATTAGTATAACGAATATTTGGCTAAGAATTATCATGCAAAGAGTTAGGAGGAAAATACAACCTGAAATAGGAGAACAACACTGTGGGTTTATAGAAGGCAAGGGTACAGTAAATGCTGTGTATATACTGAGAACCGTAATCGAACGTTCTATAGAAGTAAACAAAGATCTACACCTTTGCTTTATTGACTATACAAAGGCTTTAGATAAAGTGAGACATGTCGACATGATAAGGATGCTTGAAGATCTACAAATTGATGGAAAAGACCTTAGACTTGTAAAAAACATATTTTCATGTCCCTGAAACATCAGAAAAAGTGGAAGGTTTCCACTCAGGCACTGAAACCGTTGCTGCAGCGATTGATCTTGAGGACGCATACAACAGAGTACCACTGGATTTTTTAATGTTTCAGCTTCTTGAACTAAACGTAAGTCCATTCCTCCTTAGTTGGATCGCTGCAGCCCTCTTCCAACGGAAAGTAGTTTTTAGATGTGGCAGTTGGACTTCGGAACCAACAACAATATATCCTGGCCTACCACAGGGATCACCATTATCTCCGGTACTGTTCAACGCCTACACAGTGAGAATCACCAGTGAGCAGATCACTGGACCTGGCAGGACATTGTCATATGCCGATGATGTTTTAGTGTATCGTCAGGGTAAGGATAGAGAGGAGGTTGCTGTGGAACTACAAACCGAACTTAATCGCATAAGTACTTGGTGTGATGAAGCTGGGGCAATGGTCAACCCAACAAAGGCAACAGTGACTTGGTTCTCGTTGAATAATCATATTGTCAACAATCCAACACCAACTGTAATGTTGTGTTCAGAGACGGTGGAAAGAACGCAGGCAATGAATTACCTGGGGATACGGTTTGATCGAAGCCTCGCTTATAATGTGCACATAGACCAGGTGATAACAAAGGCCAAGCGGGGTTTGGCAGCGATGCGGGTGATGGCGGCAGCAAACTGTGAGCAGCGCCATCTATGTCTTCTGTACGAGGGGCTGGTCATGTCTGTTTTGGAGTATGCAATGGCAATCCTGACTGTCAGCCATAAGCAGATAGAAAGGATGGAAAGGATACAGAATGAAGCTATGCGCATTATTCTTGGATGTACAAGAGATACAGCATGCAGGGCGATGCGCTACCTTCTTGATTTTCCAACCATTGAAGACAGAATGCAAGTTTGCAGGGCACGCGCCTACCTCAGAATTAACGCAAACACACACCATCCACTGCATAGTGAAATTAGGAAGGTGAAGGGCAGCAGGTTAAAAAGAGGACGGTCGTGGATGGGTCAAGCCGAAGACATTCTTCAACAGGTGTGTTCACTGGAGGACTTAGAACCTGGCGAGGAGTGGGTGCAAGTGCCAACAGACTTCTGCACATCCTTTTCAGTTTGCATCCAACTAGATAGAAAATGCAGACAAGGAAATCCGGCTGCTGTGGAGGCTGAAGTACAAGCGTTGATTTTCGAGAATTCGCTAGACAGTGACGCGGTCATCTACAAAGATGGGTCGGTTGTCCGACATGTGAGAAGCTCATGGGCCTTACAGCTCCGGCCGGAGGGAGAATTGTGAAGGAGGACTCTGGTGCTTTCACTGAAACCACAAGTAGCCTGACCATGGAAGTCATGGCAGTAAGTAAAGCAATAACATGGCTCGAGACACAGACATTCACTAGGGCTTGTTTCCTTAGCGACTCAATGAACATAATCAAGAGGATAGAGGAGGGGTCGATCCGAAGAGAATGGTTGCTGCCTCTGGAGCGGTCTCGGCTGGCAAAGATTAGTTTCATCTTCGTGCCAGGGCATGCGGGAGTACAAGGAAATAAGCGGGCTGACAAGCTCGCAGGTGAGGCTACTGTGGAGGGCGGACGCGCCATGGACCAGGCTGACATTCTGAATGCTCTACGAGAAGTGAGACTTTTGCAAGAACCAAGTGATGACTGTGAATCTACAACAATGGCCAGACTGCGAGAGCAGCAAATTAAAAGAGGGGTGGCCAAACAAGAACACTACGCAGGAAGCCACAGAAGATTGATAAACCAATACAGAACTGGCGTCGTTAGCCGCTACACGCTGCTGGATTTGCTGAGGAGGGGATCCGAGCACTTATGGACTGAATGGTCCAATGTGCAACGAGGATGATCTGTCGACTAACTAACTAACTAACTAAAAAACATATTTTGGAAACAGCAAGCTGTCATAAGAGTTGATAATGAAGTAGGTCAATATCAGCCTATTAAGAGAGGTGTGATACATGAGTGTGTAATGTCTCCAGATCTGTTTTCCCTGTATAGTGAAAATATTTTCAAAAATATTGAAGATATGGAAGGAATCAACATTGGGGGACGATGCATCAATAACATTAGATATGCAGATGATACAGTCTTGATTGAATACAATGAACAGGATCTGCAACATTTAGTAGATGCGGTTGTTACACACAGTGGACAACTAGGGTTAGAATTAAATTGTAAAAAGACACAGATTATGGTCGTCACTAGGAAGAACGAAATACCACAATGTAATATACAAGTAAATGGGCATATTCTTCAACAGCTGAATAGGTACAATTATCTCGGAACAGTAATAACATCTGATGGGAGATGTCTTGAAGAGATTAGAACAAGAATCGCCATGGGAAACGTAGCCTTTAGCAAGATGAAAAACATACTGAACAATAAAAAAAAATGTCAATTGAAACGAAAAAAGAGTATTGAGGTGCTACATAGAACCTGTACTTTTATATGGATGTGAAGCATGGACGATGAGCAGCCAAGCTGAAAAACATTTGATGGCAGTAGAAATGTGGTTTCTGAGGAAAATGCAAAACATACCATGGATAGCCAGAAAGACCAATGAACAAGTCCTTCAAGAAACAAATGAAGATCGTAAACTGATTAGAGACAATAGACGTAGACAGTCGAAATTTGTTGGGCATGTTATTGCCATGTAGCTAGGAGCAGGCAAACAGTACCAGCACTAGGTACTAATAGAAGGCATACGGTACAGCTAGCGGTTAACAAGAATACAGTAGAGTTAACAATCACCCTAAAACCGTGTTGAGTGATAGTAAGGTTATCACGAGAGAAGGGAGATCACTCAAGACTCCATGAATTTGGAGAGGACGGAAGTGGGGTCACAGCGAAGAAGGATGAACCGTCAGTTATGTTGGAACTGTGGTGTTGGCTGGTTACACTACACTACTATTAATTATTATGAGGTGAAAAAGGAAGTAGGTAAAGTTTTGTGTGATGGTCTACAAATCAGACCGCACAGTTTAATTATAAATGAAAGAGGGCAAAAAATGTCTCCACTTGGGAGATAAAAGAAAAATGGATTAATGTTAATTTCTGGCTACTACAGCAAACAAAGCTGTTTCATGTGCTCTTGAATCATAGAAGCACAGCAAAGCATTCGGTGGTGGGTTGAAGTCAGATTGATGGTTTGCAACTCAGCTCATATCCATAGCTCCCATGATAGTTGTCTGCAGCTTTCCTCTCGGGTCCATCAGCTCTCACGTGATGATGACGGCAAAGTGAACTGTACTACTTTGACTCAGGCAACAAATAGTTATGTGTGAACTCGCTGATGCTGATTGATGATGAGGGTGCCGCTTGAGGGTGCACCACAACAACTCTAGTTCCAGAATCAGATTCTCACTACCGGTCGGGGCGTTTATTCAATTTAACAACAGTTCGGTAGACTTACTGCTGTTATTAAATACTTTTTAAAATGTCTACCTTCCGAACCACTAAATTTGCCCCGACCGTCGCCTGCGATTCCTAGCAGAATAGTGAGACCGGATATGGAACTAGGATACGCAAGTGGTCGTTTTCGGGCCCATTTGTCGGTTGGTTTGAAGTTGGCCAGGATAAGTCAGACAAATTAAATTACTCTATAAACCGTAAATATAATGTGATCGTAACATTTATATAACATTTCTAATTATTATTTATCATACACTGAATAATAAGCAAGAGGGGAGGGTGCAGCCAGGCTTTCGCCACAGCCAGGAGAATCAATGCACAGACTTTAATGCGCCGGGGTTAGGTACCATCTGATTGACATCTCTCATTACCTCCAGTCATGCCATGACAGCTTTCTACGTTTTAGTACTAGTGAAGTGTGCTCTTTTTCACTTGTGGACTGCTTGGAGCATGTACAAAATGGGTACATTCATGAACAGTACTCACCAAAAATATATGACCATTGCTACTGCTACAATATTGAAAATACATGTAGGGGAAATAAGAACCAACCTTGATTGTTCCTGTCTAGTTTGGCTAGTGCCAGAGTATCCGATGTGTTGTCAACACTGGCTAGTGCCAAAGTGTCGGATGTGTTGTCAACACTGGCTAGTGCCAAAGTGTCGGATGTGTTGTCCACGCTGGTGAAGGTCAGCTTGTCGAACGCTATGTCCATATCTGGAGGAAATATACGATGAAACTTTGTATTGTGATTATTACAAATAGTTTTATTTTCATGACATCGACTACTTCAAGAAAGGTAATCGTCAGTCCATGACAGCTACTGTCGTACGGTTGTGAAATATTATATCGTCACTTATACTAATTAACAGTAGTATGTTGGAGTAATCAGCTGACATCCTTGCCAGACTCCACAATTAATATCAGTCAATCATAATCAGTACAGGTTTGTTTTTCCAACATCAGAGCCTATAACCTCACCTCCTACACCAGACTACGTACCTCCATGACCTGACACTGTCTCAGACTCCGAGGTGTGCACGTGCTCCCACAAGGCCGCAACCACATCTGTCTTGTCATGTATCAATACTCCACCAAGTTTTGCCGAGCCAGCCAATTTGTCCGCCTGTTCATTCCCCAGCACACCGGCATGCACAGGAGAAAAGTTCCAGGTGATGCTTGCTACCCGTGACCTCCGAAGCTAAGCAAGCCACTCTGCACGAAGCTTGCCTGTTCTCACCCTTCTCAGCATGCTTTCTGAGTCAGTTACAATCACAATATGTGTATGTATCGTGTTTTCTATCCAGCGGAAAGCTGCACTGACCGCCTCCACCTCCATTCTTAAGCTAGATGTAGTGTCATCATACGCCAGGCTCTCCTGCACCAAACGCCGACCATTAGTTTTTGCCAAGAACCTCCAGGCACTTCTCCTACCTCTCAACACTGACCCATCCGTATAAATAATCACATCACCCTGGCGAGAATTTTCCTGAATTAGTTGCTGAATTTCCACTTCCGTGGCCCCTGCAGGCCACTCCCTGCACTCCCGGCTCAATGTTATTACAACTCTGCACAAGTCTGACTGCACGGCTGGCACTCTGACCCACTCCTCTCCTCGCCTGATGTTCAACAAGGGGCACACCTGTCTGATCGTATCCTCCGCCTGAGCCATCCATGATTTCCCTCCTATCAGTCGCTGACCCTTAACTGCGTCCAGCGCCTCATGCAGTGGGTGGTCTGTGTCTGCAGCTACTCTGAGGTATGCCTTCGCTTGCATCACCTTGTGCCTACCAGCAACAGTAGGCAGACCAAGGATGTAACGCATACACACTACTGGAGTGTCTCAGGCATTTGTTTACATCGTAACAATACAATCAACAAACAAATCCAGCAATGCAAAGCCATCTTATCTGTTTACATAAGCGCAATGACTGTTCTATTACATCTGTATAATTAAACTACGGGTGTAGCAGTTATAATGAAACAAGTACAGCTAGTCGTCGACTTACGACCTATGCAACTTACGACCATTCGACTTTACGACTACAATCACTAGCCATATTATTAACTCGAGTCTAGTGCTTCCACATTGACGTGGTTAGGTCTTAGGTTCATACCAGAGTGCGATCAACGTTGCCAGTAGTGGGTTGTGCTCAATATTTAAAGATTTTTTTCTGCCTCAATTATCAGTCGAACGGCGTTGTCTGCAAAGATCAGGTTGTGTGACGGTTTATTCCATGATCAGTCTTCGTAGACTTAGATGGATAACCTGATTTTTGCAGATGATGCTGCAGTTACGACCCACTCTGAGGAAGAATTACAATGTCTACTATCAGCATTCTCCAATGCTTGTTCAGAATTTGGTTTAACAATTAGCAAACAGAAGACACAGCTTGCTTAGAAATCTATCTCCCTCTAGATCTAATTTCTCGCTTACATCTCGCTACTTTTACTTAACATCTAATGTTTAAATCTGTCAGAATCAATAATTGTATCCACAACAGAATTAACCATTCTCTGCACATAACGGTTTGAGTACCCACTCTCTGCATCAGCTGCTGCACTCTCGCGTGTTGTGTCTGTACTTATGTTTTGGCTGCCTGTGTCTGGGGATGTTCTCTCACAATGTTCCCCTTGTTGACATCTTCCCCCGGACTAGTTCCTACAAGATGTTCTCTCACAATGTTCCCCTGTGACATCTTCCCCCGGACTAGTTCCTACAAGATGTTCTCTCACAATGTTCCCCTGTGACATCTTCCCCCGGACTAGTTCCTACAAGATGTTCTCTCACAATGTTCCCCTGTGACATCTTCCCCCGGATTAGTTCCTACAAGATGTTCTCCCACAATGTTTCCTCTTCGACATCTTCTCCCGAACTATTTCCTACGAGGTGTTCTCTCACAATGTTCCCTCATCGACATCTTCCCCCGGACTAGTCCCTACATGATGTTCTCTATCTGCTGACCCTATGATAACATGACGCGGTGATGTTGACTACGGCAGGTTAGCTCTGGTGTTCTAGTGGAAGAAAGAATACATTCATGGAGGTATCATCGTCTTTAACACACGGATTGATGTCTAGAGTGTCAATTTCACTTTATTCCACGTGTGACATCATATTTGTTCATAGAAATATGTACATTTGTGTCTGTGTGTGTGTTCTATTTTCCATATAGCAGTAAATAGATAGATACGGTAGTTTGATTCTACTTTCTATATAAGAATAAGTAGACAGATGTAATAAATATATACTAGTTTCTGCGTAAAAAATAAGTAGACAGACATGGTAAATATATTCTACTTTCTATATTACAGTGAGTAGGTAGATATAGGCCGGCTTCGTGGCTTAGAGATTATGACTGTTCTCCGTAATCTCGTATACTCTCGTCGGTGACGTGATGACGGTGAGAATCAGCAGTGGTTCGAATCGCATCCGTAACTTACGGGGTATGTGAGCCGGCCGCTAAGAAAAAAAAGGTAGATATAGCATATAGATAATAGCTTCTGTGCAACAATAAGCAGACACATATATGGTAGATAGATTATAATTTCTAAGTAACAATAAGTAGACAGATATGGTAAAAAAGATTCTATTTTCTATTTAACAATAACTAGATCCGTATGCTTGATTGATTCTACTTTCTATATGACATTAAATAGATAGATGTGATCCCAACAGAGCCCGTTAAAACTAATATCAACATCTGAATTGAATTACCGCACACATTATTTAGCAGAGTCTGGGAGACTGAAAGAGTGCAGAAAAGTCTAGAGAGAAGGATATCTTGAAGCTGCCACAGAAAGGCGACCTACAGGTGTGTTAAAATTGTACAGAGATACTGTTGCTGTCAGTGCCAATGAAAATATTCAACTGGATCATTCTGGAGAAACTAAGAGATACCACTGACAAACAACTATGGGATGAACAGGCAGGCCCTTGACCATACAGATCCGCCATTGACCAGATAGTCACATTATGCATAATAATAGAGCAAAGCATCGACATGACATCACTACTTGATATTGGATTATTGGACTGCAGAAAGGTCTATGACAGAACTGATTGGGAATCTCTGTGGAAACTGCTGAGCCACTACGGGATCATATAGAAAATTGTAACTTAGAAAGGCAACATAGAGAGCCATTAGATGCAGAGTTCTCCGTGAGAGAAATCAGAGACATCCGAAATAAGAACAAGTAACAGACAGTGAACTTGGTGACAGCTGGCAAGATCGAGGGGAACAGACCAAGAGGAAGACCGAGAGGAAAATACCTGGATGGCTTGGCCACATGGCATGGACGAGACAGGAACACTGAGCTGATCCACGACTCTGGTGATCGAGTGAAATGGCGAATCATGACCGCCCACGCTTTCCGGCATGGCACATGATTGATTGATTGAACAGACAGTGATACCCACGTCACTGGTTATATACTGGGTAATGAAGACAATAACAATTACCGGAGAATTGGAATTAAGCCATTCCTCTGATAAATAAGTTCTTAGACCTGAGTTTGTGTATGTTTTTATATGTACATCAAACTGATTGCAAAAGTGAGCAAGATAGGGCTGGATTATCTACTCATGTATGTTCAACATATGTGCAGAACATGTTTATGAGAAAGGTTAACATTGAAGAGAGCAGGTCAGTTAAGATCCAATGGAAGAAATCTAGTTCCAGAACTGAGATATGCAGATGACACAGTGCTCCTCTCAAATAGTGCTAAAGGATTACAAGAGCTGATCCTTTCTGCCAAGAGACACAGTGAAAATCAAAATCTGTTTCTGAACTGAAACAAAACAAACATAATTCATGTGATTATATAGTTGTTTCGGGATTTGAAATTTAAATATTGAGCACATTGTGTGCCGCGTGGTTACACACCCGCTTCACATGCGTGATCCGGGACTGTTTCCGGATCCGGTCAGGGATATGCACTATTGACGAGCTCAAATGAGGGCGAAACTCGAGTATAGTGCTTCCATATTGACGTGGATAGGCCTTAGGTTCATACCAGAATGCGATCGGCGTTGCCAGTAGTGGGTTGTGCTCAATATTTATAATTCATGTGGACGAAACTAAGTACCCACCATAGATCACAAACAACAATGAACAAATTGAAAATGTCACAAACTGTGAACATCCTGGCTCCATAATCAACAACAATGAACAAAAAGAGTTCTGGATCTGGACGTTAGACACAGGCTGGCCATGACTCTGCAGAGTTTAAACGGTGTTCAGGACATGGAAGTTAGACATTGCTGGCCATGACACTAAGAGTTTAAACGGTGTTCAGGATCTAGGGCTGGCCATGACACTGCATAGTTTAACCGGTGGTCATAATCTGGAAGTTAGACACGGGCTGGCCATGACACTGCAGAGTTTAAACGGTGTTCAGAATCTGGGGCAGAACACCAGCAAACAAGTCGACTCAACATTGTTTAGAACATGCATCTTTCCTGTGGCAACATGTGCATGTGAGTCATGGACTATTTCGCAATCACTAAAGAAGAAAACTGGGAGAATTTCGGGCCCAAATGTTACAGAACAGTTCTTACAATATCGTGGATCGAGAAGAAGACAAACACAGAAACTCTACCAGATCTGAACATGGAAGACAACAGGTTCATAAACAGCGTCCTGTCCCGGAGACTGAAATACTTTGGCCATGTTAAACGTGACAGAGAGGACAGGGATGGGAGGCGAGGATCTTGGTAGAAGAGGCTGGGGTCTACCAGCACGGAGATGAATAGGGGCATGGCAGACAGCTTGGGTATGATGGTGCATGAGGCAGGGGAAATGGCCGGGGTTCATGAGGGTGCATGAGGCAGGGGAATGGCCAGCGATCGTTAGGGTGCATGAG
This sequence comes from Cepaea nemoralis, assembly GCA_014155875.1. Lineage (NCBI taxonomy): Eukaryota > Metazoa > Mollusca > Gastropoda > Stylommatophora > Helicidae > Cepaea > Cepaea nemoralis. The sequence goes on along the minus strand of JACEFZ010009729.1, from coordinate 118,314 downwards.
GCAGGGGAATATCCAGGGATCGTGAGGGCGATGACAGCGCCGTTCTGCAATGGTCCTCCTAGGTGACCGTACGTGACGTATGCAATGTTTGTCCAGTATGTTAGAGTATTGGAATATCAATTCACAATGTGAGTGTGTGCATACACGTGTTTTAATATCTATGGGTTTAAAACGTCCAACATTGTTCACATGCAGTGGTTGCATTACTGTGTAAAGTGTTAATTTCAATGTATTACTGGTTACAATAATAATTATTAATCATAATAATACACAATACCAATTAATTGAAAATGACATTAAATTATGTTTGTAAATCGGAAGCAGACATTCTAATAAGTGACACATCGTCAGGTTTCAGAAACAAAATGTCTTACCTTGTGATCTAACAACACAGTCTGTTCCTACAACCAAGTTTTCTATGGAAATATGCAACTTTGAATGATGCGCTCTTGTAGTTTTTCATCTACTCTGTCAACACATATGGGCGAGAATTCCCGTTGAGGGGTGACGTCAGGCTTTCACCTCAGATAGTATTAAGCTTTCAATACTTTCATCATATTTATTTGCAGTCTGCTGTTGCTTCTTCATTCCTGCTTGGTGTCCATTGTAGCCTGGCTGTAGAGAGGCGCGTTGTATGAGTCAGGCCCTAGATGTACATATAAAGTACTTTAGAATTCACGATTTCTTGTGTACTCGTTCGATTTCAAACACACTTCAGATTTTCCCGAATAATACTTATACTATGCTCGATCTAAATATATCTTTATGGGAATTCCCATATCTTACTAATAGTCCATGCCGTCTGGCGTTGGTGATCATGCCTGATGGAGTCTTCTATCTCGTGTACTAGTAACCAAGCATTTCTATTACTCATGATCCTCCATGTCATGATGTGAAACTATCCAGCATCTTTTCTTTTCATATTAGATGTGTTAAACCACATTAACGGAACATTAACAGAAATAATGAATGACATGAATCGATATTTTTAATTTATATTTGTGCTTTGCGGGGCTCCCTGGCTGAGAGTTTGGCAGCTTTCTCCGTAATCCCGAATACTCTCGTGGTTGACGTGAGCGCACGAGAATTGGGAGCGGTTCGATGCGCGCCAGTGACTTACTAGAGTATAGAGCCGGTCGCTCAGAAAGCAATGGCAAACAACTAAGCGTAATCTTGCCAAGAAATCAACATACAGCTGAAAGATGTTGGTGTTGACATCGATGTCCTGTAAAGGATATGCAAAACATTTGTATTTGTGCTTTATTGAATTGACTACATTAAGACACGTGATCAAGTGAAACGAGAAGAAATAATTACAGTATTGGAAATGTAAAATATTGACGGTAAAGATCAAAGAATAATAACGAACATTTATTGGCAACAAGGAGCAGCATAAGAACTGACAACTAATTGGGAACTTTTTAACAAATTAAACAAGGCATTAAGACACGTGGTCTGTTCAATTTGTACAGCAAAATATATGGGATCCATACAAGACATGCCAGGAATATCGGTTAGTGGACAAAATATAAACGACATGGTGTTGTTCGTTGGAAATAAAGCGCAGTTACAAAAAAACAAAACAAAAAAACGATGGATATAATTTGAATAACGAAGACACAAACAATAGATTGCACGATTTATTGCCTGGCATATTTCGCTGCATCTCGTCAGGTACATACTGCAGAAATCACACAACTTACGTGAATTAATTAGATAAATCCTTCAAACTGAAATATACACATGTTCGCACAGTAATGTCGATTGTCTACCACGGTAATTTTAAACTGACTAACATGTCTTTCTGCTTGCACAAGGACGGCTTACGAAGGTTGATTATTATAGCTTCAGCAAACTTTAACAATCGACTACTTTGTGTGTTGAACAACACACGGAAGGCACTGTTTGCTGACGTCATATTCATCACGGGAAAACATTGTTTTGAATGGATATAATAGCAACGGAAAGTAACAACAAAGGACCTATTCCGAATAATAGAAAAACAGAATTAATGGTTATTACAAAGGAAAATAATATACCCGAATACAAATAACAATGGAACTAATATGAAATAAATCAATACATGGAAGTAATTGGGTACTTTAATAACAACAGAAGATGTATTAAGGAAGTTAAATGTAGAATAGATCAAACAAAGGTTGTATTAAGGACGTTAAATCTAGAGTATATCAAACAACGGTTGTATTAAGGACGTTAAATCTAGAGTATATCAAACAACGGTTGTATTAAGGAAGTTAAATCTAGAGTATATCAAACAACGGTTGTATTAAGGAAGTTAAATCTAGAGTATATCAAACAACGGTTGTATTAAGGAAGTTAAATCTAGAGTATATCAAACAACGGTTGTATTAAGGACGTTAAATCTAGAGTATATCAAACAACGGTTGTATTAAGGACGTTAAATCTAGAGTATATCAAACAACGGTTGTATTAAGGACGTTAAATCTAGAGTATATCAAACAACGGTTGTATTAAGGAAGTTAAATCTAGAGTATATCAAACAACGGTTGTATTAAGGAAGTTAAATCTAGAGTATATCAAACAACGGTTGTATTAAGGAAGTTAAATCTAGAGTATATCAAACAACGGTTGTATTAAGGACGTTAAATCTAGAGTATATCAAACAACGGTTGTATTAAGGACGTTAAATCTAGAGTATATCAAACAACGGTTGTATTAAGGACGTTAAATCTAGAGTATATCAAACAACGGTTGTATTAAGGAAGTTAAATCTAGAGTATATCAAACAACGGTTGTATTAAGGACGTTAAATGTAGAATAGATTAAACAAACTTTGTATTAAGGCAGTATTTCACAAAATGAAGAATATTCTCTGTAGTCTATTTAAAAAAAAAATAAAGATAAGGAAAAGAAGAACTATTTAGTTTAGTTTAGTTTAGTTTACGGATCAACATCTCGCCACACGGGTTGTCGAGTTTTCCGCGTGCTCTGCCTGTTAATGGATAACCGTTCAACTTGACAGAGAGCACTATGTGTTGTTTTGATGTGCTGCCACACCTCGCTCAGGCCATTTTCTCACTCTCATCAGAGGTTATGAACCGATTCAGCATTCGTCTACACTCTCATTTCTAAGGGGGAGGGGGGGGGGGGGTTCTTTATTATCTTTTGGGGGCTGAGTTGTCTAGAGGTATGATTTCCTCAATGAGTGCTGGAGGTCCTGGGTTCAAGCCTCGGTGAGGACCGGGATTTTATCACGGGGACTTCTAGTAACAAATACAGCACACCGGCATGCCCCGGAGAAAAGATCCAGGCGATGTTTGCCATCAGTGAACTCCGAAGCGAAGCAAGCTACTCTGCCCGAAGCTTGCCTGTCCTCACCTTCCTCGGCATTCTGAGTCAGTTACAGTCACGATATGTGTGTGTGTGTGTGTGTTTGTGTTTGTGTGTGTGTGTGTGTGTGTGTCGTATTCTCGATCCAGCGGAAAGCTGCACTGACACACTCGAGATACACAATCTTATCGATAAAAACAAGTACATATCACATCTATCTAACAGGAGGTCAGTACCATCAACATAAAACTAATTAACTTTGGGTGTGGCACCACCAATTATTCTAATACAATTACAACAACAACAAAGAAAACAGTAAAACAGAGAACGTTGCGGTGCAGAGTTTTAATCAGCAAACAGCAATAGGAAAATACAAATCTGTTCAAACAACAAAATTAAATCACAGCCATTACATTAATCATAATCTGTGAAATCATGAGAAATAACATATAAGCAGAATGAAATAAATTGTGGAAGCTCCAATAATGAAACAGGGGGAATTCTGAGAGAGGGCATAGTACAAATCAGACAGTCAGAGAACTCACAGTCATGATTACTTGTGTGATTCACAGTGTGGGAAAATGGAAGACAAAGTGTGTATCTGGGAGTTCATGGTGGATGTGTGTGTGTAACAGTGCAGGCCGGTCATGGTCTAATGTATATTAATGTAGGATTGTAATAACAGTATAAGAGTAAAGAGACACAGAACGATGGGTAATGTACATTAATGTAGTATTGTAATAACAGTATAAGAGTAAAGAGGCACAGCAGGACGGCTGATGTGTATTTATAGAAGATTGTAATAATAGTAGATGAGTAAAGAGTCACAGAAAGAGAAATGGTAATAATAATAGTAATAATAATAATAATAATAATAATAATAATAATAACAGCAATGTCATTGAGAACAACAACACTCTCTATCATATTGCTCGCACAGATTAGATGGTTATGCAGGTAAACAGTTTCATTTCTGTTGTCTGTTGATTGTAACTGTTTTTTAAACCTGCCCTACACTTCATCTCTGATTAAATTTTATTAACATAAAAGTAGCAATACATTATTATTGGATGACATGTCTGTCTACAAGAACATCCAATCGTATTCTGCTACAACCCCTGAGGGCATATTGGATGTTATAATTCATCAATTGCGTGATTAAGGTTTTAAGGTGATGATGTACTATGATGTTGCAATAACTTATGTCATGTCTCTCCGGAAGTTATGGGAACCTTGCATGTTTGAATTATGAGACTCAATGGACCTAAATCATAAACACATGACATTCATGGTGGAATTATTAGACACAATAGACCTATATCATAAACACATGACATTCATGGTGGAATTATTAGACACAATATACCTACATCATAAACACATGGCATTAACAGTTGATTTATTAGACGCAATGGCATTATGGAATACCACACACAAATTATCAACTTACAAGAGGCAAGATCTAGAGACACGGAGTGCCGAGTTCTCCATGAGTGAAAACTAACAGAGGCATTCGAAATAAGAACAGCAGTGAGACCTCTACTATTCTAACTGACTATAGACTGGATTATGAAGCAACAAAAAGCAGAGTCAGAAATGGAGTTTAATGGATTTCTGTGACAATGATGATCTGAACTTTGCTGACGTCATTGCTCTCCTGTCTCACTCTCGAAATCAGATGCATCAGATGCAGAGTAAACTAACAACATTGGATAGGTGGTCACAACAATTATTTTGTTTTATTCATAGGGAAAAGCTAAAGTGACCTCCCTTGAGGAAACCACGCTTTAAGAGACAGAATCATGCCCCTGCTGATGTAGCAATTTAGATAAAGGTGGTGGAACAGATACAGATATCTGAATAAGAATACAGAAGGCTAGGGGAGCTTTTACAGCGCTAGGACATTCGTAGAAGTTAAAAGAAAATAAACTTAGCACCGAACATAGAATGTTCAATTCTAACGGTAAATCAGTACTACACAGAGAACAACAAAAACGTTTAAAAATAAACTACAAACATTCACTAATTGGTGCCTGTGCAAAATAAAAGTGATAAAATAGTGTGTCAGAATCACAATGTGGAGCTCATGGAGAGAACTGGACAAATACCAGTGAGCCAAGAGGTGAAGAAAAGACGCTGGCAATGGATAGAACATACACCTTTAAATAACATGAAAATAGTATAGCTAGAACAGCCTTAGCCTGGAATCCACAGGGCCAAATAAATAGAGGAAGAACTAGGAACACACGGAGAAGAGGAGTAGACACAGACATGAATAACATGGGAGGACATGGACAGAGCTGTGTGGGGTAGCTAGTGGTAGTACACATTGGGAGTGAGTTGGTTGAGGGTCTGTGCTTGAGAAGAGCTGCCAATTTAACCAGTGGAGACATGATGTTATCAGACAGTGGGATCAAAACCTTGTGCCACATATATTGAATGGCAGAAGATCAAATGGTTTGGCCATCTCGTTAGAATGCAACATCATCAACAACCAGCACTGGTACTACATCAAAGCAGATTGGATACGAGAGCAAGAGAGTGCCCGAGATTAAAATGGATTGACGACATCAAAGACGTTGTACAATACACGGATTGACACTATCTAGTGTCACCCATTGGGCGCTGGAACGACGCTTGACGGCAAAAGTGGAAGATTCTTTTTCTTCTTCTTCTTCTTCTTCTTCTTCTTCTTCTTCTTCTTCTTCTTCTTCTTCTGCGTTCATCCGGATTTTTTTTTCGGATGTGACTGCGTTGTGCCTGTTTACAGCAGAGCTACGTTCTTGCGCCGTTAGGCCGACACATCCGACTTCTGCGGGCATTTGTTGACCGGGATGATGATGATGATGATGATGATGATGATGATGATGATGATGATGATGATGATGATGATGGCACATTACGAACACTAAAAGAGAGATCAATAGAGACACAGAAAGACAAAGTTATGCTCTACAGAATATACCAATGAATGAATTAAACTCAAACACAATGCAATGATCAAATTATTTAATCATGTTAACATTACTGGGAAAGATCTCATAATAACAAATAATATTTATTGGAAACAAATAGCAGCAATTACAATGCGAAATAAAAGAAGCAGACATGAACAGATAAAGCAAGGTACAAGACAATGATGAGTTTTGTCTCTGGATTTCTCCTCTCGCTACAGCGCAGTAATAATTCAAATGGAAATCAAAGAGAGACCAGGTTATAGGTTATAGTATAAACAATCAACACTATACAGATAATACGTTATTGATAGCTGAACACGAGAAATAACTGAAACTGTTGGACATTATCGTAAAAGACTGTAGAAAAGGAGGATTTCTCTTAAATATTAATAAAACACATACAATGGATAACAAGATAACACTAACATGTGATATAATAACAGAAGGGGAAATTATTAACCAAGCTATTAAATGTAGATAGCTTGGGACAATGTAATCATCAGCCGGAAGATGCCTAACAGAGATTATACTCGCGCAATGACAGACAATAGTTTGTGACATAGTGCTTCAATAAAAAAAAGACATAATAACCACAACAAATAGCGAGGACCAGAGATGGAGTTATACATCTCCATGGCACAAAGCTTGGGCATAACAAAGATTACGAGGCAATTAAAGTAGAACATTACATACAAATATAAGGTGGAGCCTAATGAATGTAGAACATCATACACAAATATAAAGTGGAGCCTAATGAAAGTAGAACATTATACACAAATATCAGCATCACCCTCCAAACAATTATCGAAGATCAAAGCCTGTACTTCCGCCTTCACAGCATCCGGATTTTCTTGTCTGCATTTTCTGTCTAGTTGGATGCAAACTGAACAGGATGTACATACATCTGTTGGCACTTGTATCCACCAATCGGCAGAAAGGACCAGACACTTGTAAAGAGGTCATAGATGGCGCTGACAGATTTGGCAGCAGGCCGTGTCGCGCTTGTTTTAGTAGTAGGCCTCTTTCAGTCCTGAAGGACTATAGAGTTGTGCCGCTTGGGAGGTGCCTGGCAGCACCGCTGGTGACTGTATAGTCCAATTCGAGAATGACAATCTCTGTCACAGTTTCCGCATCTGTGAGACGAGGCAAGTCCCGCAGTAAGTGACTGCTCTTTGAGCCTGTGCCGTCTGTCCTCAGTTTTTTGGATCTGATTGCGCTCAAAGAGCACCAGTCCGTTTCGTACATCTCTTCTCCAGGAGCATCTGTCTGTTGCAACTCTCTCCCACGTGTCTGGATCTATTCCAATGGTTTTCATATCTTGTTTACACACATCCCTATATCGCATTTGGGGTCTTCCGGTTGGCCTCTTTCCTGTGGCTAGTTCTCCGTAAAGGAGATCTTTGGGAATACGTTCGTCCTCCATTCGAGATACGTGGCCCAACCACCGGAGGCGTCTCTGCTTGAGGAGGGTGTGCACTGTGGTAATATCTGCTCTTTCAAGCACCTGTTTGTTTGTTATGTGGTCTTTCCATGTTATGCCCAGGATACGTCTCAGACATCTTATGTGGAAGGAATTCAACTTCCTTTCCTGTCTTGAGTACAGGGTCCAGGATTCAGACCCGTAGAGTAGTGTGCTAACAACACAAGCTTTATATACTTGAGCTTTTGTACGCTCTGTTAGTCTATTATTCACCCAAACTCTTTTAGCTAGCCTGGAAAATGTTGTGGCTGCCTTTCCAATGCGTCTGTCGATTTCTGTCTCTAATGAAAGATTATCTGATATTGTCGATCCCAGATACACAAAATCGTGGACGACTTTCAATTCATAATTAGAGATTTTGATTGACGGAGGCGCATCAGCATCTTGTTCCATCACCTGTGTTTTATTTAGGCTAATGGGGAGCCCAAAGTCTTTGCAGGCAGCTGCAAAACGATCTATGAGCCTTTGGAGATCTTCTGCTGTATGAGTAGTCAGTGCTGCATCATCTGCAAAAAGTAGTTCTCTTACGCATCTTGGTCTTATTTTGGTCTTTGCCTTGAGTCTTGATGGGTTAAAAAGTTTGCCATCAGATCTTGTGTGGAGGTATATGCCTTCAGTGGCAGTCCCAAATGCTTGCCTTAAGAGAACAGCAAAGAAGATACCAAAGAGTGTAGGAGCAAGCACGCATCCCTGCTTTACTCCGCTGCTGATGCTGAATGACTGGGATGTTGAGCCGTCAAATAAAATGGTCCCCTGCATGTTTTCGTGGAATGATTTCACGAGACTAAGAAGGGTGGGTGGACATCCAACCTTTTCAAGGACCTTAAAAAGGCCGCTTCTGCTCACGAGGTCAAATGCCTTTGTGAGGTCGATGAAGGCTATATATAATGGCTTCCTCTGTTCTCTGCACTTCTCTTGGAGCTGCCGGAGTGAGAAAATCATATCGATGGTGGACCTGTTGGGTCTAAATCCGCACTGCGATTCGGGGTAGATTCTTTCAGCAAGAGTGTGTAATCTTTTAAGGATTACTCTGGCAAAAATCTTGCCTGTAATGCTGAGAAGGGAAATGCCTCGATAGTTGTTGCAGTCGCTTCTGTCGCCTTTGTTTTTATAAAGGGTAACGATGTTTGCGTCTTTCATATCTTGTGGTATTGATTTTTCTCTCCAGCAGAGCTGTAATATTGCATACAGTTCTGGGATGATTGTTTCTTTGCTACATTTTAAAATTTCAGGTGGAATACTATCTTTTCCAGGTGCCTTGCCGGATTTGAGAGAGTCTAGTGCTTCGCTGATTTCTGTGAGGCAAGGTTCGTTATCCAAGGCATGCATGGCGGACTGTTGATCGATGGCTTCCAGAGCTTCTTCGCTGACAGTGTTATCCACTGAGTATAGCTCTGAGTAGTGTTCTACCCAGCGATCCATTTGTTTCGCTCGATCTTTTATGATTACCCCCTCAGTTGATCGTAAAGGGGCCATCTTATTTTTTGATGGACCGACAGCTTGCTTGATGCCCTCATACATTCCTCTTATATTTCCAGTGTCTGCACAAGTTTGAATTTGAGCAGAGAGCTGTAGCCAGTACCTGTTCGCACATCTTCTTGCCATCTGTTGTACTCTATTTCTGGCCGTTCGCAATGCCTGCAGTGTTTTCTCTGAAGGTGATGTTTTATACATCGAGAATGCATGTCTCTTTATCTCCAGGACTGGGAGCATCTCTTCAGAGTGTGCTTCAAACCAGTAGGTTGACTTAGTTTGCTTCTTGCCAAATGTTGATAGTGCTGTATTGTAGATGGTGTCGCGAAAATGACTCCATCTCTCGGTGGAATCTCCGTCTGTGGGGCCGGGCAGAGTATCCGCTAGAGCCTGCATGAATTTGTTGACCTTCTCTTTATTTTGGGTGCCACTGGTGTCAATGCGTGGTCTTCCTTCTGTTCGGCTTCTGTAGATTCTCTTGGGCTTTATCTTCACCTTGCTGGAGACGAGTGAATGGTCGGTGTCGCAGTCAGCACCATGATAGCTGCGAGTCATCCGTACATTGCGGAGGTTGCTGCGTTTAGTGAGCACCAGGTCGAGTTGGTGCCAGTTCTTTGATCTGGGGTGCCTCCATGACACCTTGTGTTGAGGTTTCGTGTCAAAGAAGGTGTTGGTCACGCACAGATTATGGTGGCTGCAGAATTCCAAGAGACGTTGTCCATTGTCATTGATCTTCCCAACGCCAAACTGTCCTAGACATGAAGGCCAAGATTCGTGGTCGGAGCCAACCCTGGCATTGAAATCCCCCAGGATAAAAAGATGTTGTTTCTCTGGTGTTTCACTGACTTCTTTGCTAAGGTCGTCATAGAACTTGTCTTTAGATTCTGATGCTGCAGTTAGTGTTGGGGCGTAAACGCTTATAATACTAACTGGGCCTGCCTCTGTCTGGAGTTGGAGCTTCAATATTCTTTCAGTGCCATCACTTGGTGGTATGATGGAATTGAGCAGCTTGTTTCTGATAGCGAAGCCAACTCCATGCTCCCTGGTCTCTCCGCACGGCTTGCCATGCCAGTAGAAAGTGAAGTCCCTCTCCTTGATGCTTCCAGATTCTTGGAGTCTGGTCTCTTGCAGGGCGACAATGTCTATCCCCAGTCTTAGCAGTTCGTTGTTTATCACTGCAGTTTTGCGGGCATCCACAATCTCATTTAGATCGTCTGAGATGCCAGGGGTCATGGTTCTTACGTTCCATGTTCCCAGCCTTAGGGCCGGTTGTTTTGTTTTTTCCTTGCTGTTAGGTGTATAGATTGCGGTCCATGTGTCAGGATTTCCCCCTAAGCTCCACACACCCTCAGGAGCAGATGAACCGTGGCGAGACAACACCTTATTGACTGGGGGCTGCCCAGCTTAGGCGGGCGGTAGCTGTCTAGTGAAATACGATGATCTCTCCCACCGTCGGAAGTAGCCCCTGGCGCCTTGCTCTACGCCAATCGAGCATTCAGACTTATAACCGGCAAATGCTACTTCCCGTGTTGTGTCACCGCTTTACGCGGTGCTGAAGTGACCTCTTCAGGGCACAAGCCTGGGCAATGGAAATCGGAGAACCAGCTGTTGCCCAGTAGCAGGTTCCTCCTCTCCACGTCGCCGATGTTGACCAAGGGAAAGGCAGTAGCCAATGCAACTTGGCATCGGTGCCATCGCAGGAGTTGCCAGAACTATGTTGTTTACGCGCTTGTTTTAACGTGTTGGTATGGGGGAGGTTTTTCAGAAATCAATGGCAAACTACTGAATATAAATCTTGCCAAGTCATCAACAACGGCTGTAAAATTCTGATGTTGACTGCGACGTCCTATATAGGATCTGCAACTTTTAAAAAATGTAGAACATTATACACAAATACAAGAAAGAGGCTAATGAAAGTAGAACATTATACACAAATACAAGAAAGAGGCTAATGACAGTAGAACATTATACACAAATATAAGGAATGGGTTAATGAAAGTAGAACATTATACACAAATACAAGAATGAGGCTAATGAAAGTAGAACATTATACACAAATACAAGAATGAGGCTAATGACAGTAGAACATTATACACAAATACAAGAAAGAGGCTAATGAAAGTAGAACATTATACACAAATACAAGAATGAGGCTAATGAAAGTAGAACATTATACACACATATTAGGAAGAGGCTAATCAAAGTAGAACATTATACACAAATACAAGAAAGAGGCTAATGAAAGTAGAACATTATACACACATATTAGGAAGAGGCTAATCAAAATAGAACATTATACACACACATAAGAATGAGGCTAATGACAGTGGAATAGTATACACACATATAAGGAAGAGGTTAATCAAAGTAGAACATTATACACAAATACAAGAATGAGGCTAATGAAAGTAGAACATTATACACACATATAAGGAGGAGGCTAATGAAAATAGAACATTACACAAACATATAAATAAGAAGTAAACACTGTTCTGGGATTGTGTAATGAGATGGCAGGCTTGGAGAGCGTGAGGACCGGCAAGATCCGTGGGAGAAGATGAAGAAGCAGAAGGAGATCATTGATGCTGGATGGACTTGGACGTTTGTATGGAGGAATATCATCAGTTGAACTGTGGGGGAACATGGAGATCATTGATGTTGGATGGATTGGGGCGTTTGTATGGAGGAATATCATCAGTTGAACTGTGGGGGAACATGGAGATCATTGATGCTGGATGGACTGGGATGTTTGTATGGAGGAATATCATCAGTTGAACTGTGGGGGAACATGGAGATCATTGATGCTGGATGGACTGGGACGTTTGTATGGAGGAATATCATCAGTTGAACTGTGGGGGAACATGGAGATCATTGATGCTGGATGGATTGGGGCGTTTTTATGGAGGAATATCATCAGTTGAACTATGGGGGAACATGGAGATCATTGATGCTGGATGGACTGGGATGTTTGTATGGAGGAATATCATCAGTTGAACTGTGGGGGGTACATGGAGAACATTGGTGGATGGACTGGGACGTTTGTGTGGAGGAGTATCATCTGTGGAGGTACATGGGCGCCTGTGCCACATGACAGAGCACATGACGATGATGAGTAGGATATTTACTGTTATTGATTGCCGGTGTCAAGTTAGGGTTGGTTACATAATGGGCACCTACAGCACATGAATGTCTTCTACCACCCACAGAAGGACAAGGTAGTCTTGACAATTACAAGTGTTGGTTACATGATGGGCACATATAGCACAGAAATGTCTTCTACCACCCACAAAAGGAAAAGGTTATCATGACAATCACAAGTTCTATTTACATGATGGGCACCTACAGCACAGAAATGTCTTCTACCACCCACAGAAGGACAAGGTAATCATGACAATTACACTTGTTGGTTACATGAAGGGCACATACAGTACAAAAATCTCTGGTACCACCCTCAGAAGTACAAGAATGTCATGGCAATTATGAGTGTTGGTTTCATGATGTACACATACAGCACATAAATCTGAGGTGCCACCCACAGAAGTACAAAGAATGTCATGGCAACTACACGTGTTGGTTTCATGATGGACATCTACAGCACATAAATCTCTGGTACCACCCACCGAAGGACAAGGTAGTCATGGCAATTATGAGTGTTGGTTACATGATGGACACCTACAGCACATAAATCTCTGGTACCACCCACCGAAGGACAAGGTAGTCATGGCAATTACAAGTGTTGGTTACATGATGGACACCTACAGCACATAAATCTCTGCTACCACCCACAGAAGGACAAGGTAGTCATGGCAATTACAAGTGTTGGTTACATGACGAACAACACAGAAGGACAAGGTAGTCATGGCAATTACATGTGTTGTTTACAAGATGGGCACCTGCAACACAGCAATCTCTTGTCGGATCCATAGAAGAACAAGAGAGTCAGAACAATTGCACGCGTTAATTTGCCAGAGAACACATGCATAACGTGGCAGCACACATCCACATACTCAAATATACATATATGCAATGTGTATGTGCATGGTTGTTGTTAAATATGACTTTATTCACAGACATGGATATAATAATCGCCGAGACAAGCACCACCACAGGCGCCCCGCTGGAACCTGGACAAACTATGTCCCCAATAGACCACTGACCCGCTTCTGTGCCAGCGTAACACGGGATATTACAATGACCTATGCTGACCTGTTTGGCACATCCGTGAGGGTGGGAGACCACACTAATTAGGGGCGTTTCTAGTTTAGTCTTTCCTCCACCGGTTTGTTTGACGGATTCCGAGGATTTGACATAACCACACCTGTTCGGTGCACGAAAGTCAGTAATGTACCTGATTATCATACATTTAAGTCTACTGACAAGATCCATGTCATGAGTGCAATACTCAATTGTGCAAGCATCAATCTCGGTGCTTTTATTGAATGTATACATATCTGTAAGTGTGACGACATCTTTACAGACATCAGGTGTTTCTCCAGAATCAAAAAACAGATCACAGGTTGTGCTTTCTGCCTCCAGTTTATCATAAACAAGATGAGCTGCTGTATTTATCCTAATACAAGCAAACTGTCGCTGAGGTGTTAGAGAATTCTGACATTCTTTACAACGGCAGTCTTGGTTAGTACGTTTCTCTACATTGTCAACCCAGCCATTACCTACTCTCATCAAGTTACTGCCCCGGCTACTGAACCACGGGTAGGGGATGTCAGTACCTGAGACAGTTTCCGGTCGTTTCTCACTGACATAACTGACTGTCACACGGACAGTTAGATCTGACACAAGTTTAAGACACTTCACTATCTCATCTCTTCTATAGACAGGCGGGAAATTGTCCATATTGAGCTTCTCAAGAAGAAAGAAATTCCGATGTCCAGGATTTCTCTTACAGGCAGCGTAATGTTTACTTGTGTCATCGTCCTCCATTAAACAGCAGAAATGATCTTTCCATGATTCTGTAAGACATATATATCCGATAATAATAATAATAATAATAATAATAATAATAATAATAATAATAATAATAATAATAATAATAATAAACAGATGAACATGATGGTACCTTTTTATTTCAGGTTACATAATGTATTCATATTCACTTAGGTAAAAGTACATCATCATTGTGTTCTGTTTATACTCATTGTTTGTTTGGTTCATGAAACCTCTAAAAGATTGAGCTTTGACTCTGACGTCTGAAGCTTTTGCAATCAGGCCGTTTGAGTAGTTCTATTGGAGTGAACGAACGGGGGAAAAAAAGAACAAGTTTTATTTTCAAAGGGTGATAAATTGAACATGCAGGTATATCTTACATTACGACTTGCCAGCGGCTAATCTTTCACACATCAATTATAAGTTATATATTATGCACATATTGACATCAGTGTCGCGTGATCAGCTACTGTAGAGAGAAGTTCCACAGATACAGTTGAAGACAATGAGACTAACCATTAGGACTGTCTCCCCACTGAAGAAGAAGCAGACAAATGGCTTGTAAAACTAGAGAATGACTACCGGTCCCCGAAGAAGTCTACTAGTCTTACAGTGGCACAGGCAACTGCAGATCGAGTTGTACAGCTATACACACAAAGATGACAGCAGACTTAGTTAGCAGCGACACGATGATCCTATGGAGAAAAAAAATGTATCCCACATATTTGATTTGAGCTATGCAAACTGGAAAGATCGAGGGGAAGAGAGGCAGAGGCAGACCAAGAGAAATGATGCTGGACGGATTGAGACGGTGGCATGGAGGAATATCATCAGCAGAGTTGATCCAGAACACCAAAGACCGAGATCTGTGGAGAGCCATGAACGCCTACGCCAGCCGGCATGGCACTTGATGATGATGATGAGCACAAAGAAGTCGATACAGATGAAGATTCAACTTTCGCCTACTCTCACACTTGTGTAATCTAATTAAATGTTGGATTATGGAAACAATACCTGCAATTATTTATTTAGCAATAAGCGACCACAAGAACAAGAATCGCCATGGCGAAAGTAGCCTTTAGCAAGATGAAAAACATTCTGACCAATAAAAAGATGTCAATTGAAACGAGAAAAAGAGTGTTGAGGGGATACATAGAGCCTGTTCTTTTGTATGGATGTGAAACTTGGACAATGAGCAGTCAAGATGAAAAGCATCTGATGGCTGCAGAAATGTGGTTTCTGAGGAAAATGCAAAGAATACCATGGACAGACAGAAAAACCAATGACCAAGTACTACAGGAGACAAATGAACATCGTAAACTGATTAGAGAAATTAGACGTAGACAGTCAACATTTTTTGGACATGTTATGAGAAGAAATGGATTGGAGAACTTGGTGACAACTGGCAAGATCGAAGGGAACAGACCAAGAGGAAGACCGAGAGGAAAATACCTGGATGGCTTGGCCACATGGCATGGACGAGACAGGAACACTGAGCTGATCCACGACACTGGTGATCGAGTGAAATTGCGAGTCATGACCGCCCACGCTTTCCGGCATGGCACATGATTGATTGATTGATTCGCTTATTACTGGTTTAATATTTAACTAGGAGTTAGGAAAGGCTCCCACAGGGTGAAAACAAAATATGCTCATTAAGAGAAATTAAATCTGTAAACTTAATATGTATTCAAGAGTCCTGGCGGTTCCATATGCTTGATAATATTAATTAGTCTATAATCACTAGACCGAGATTTAGATGTAGCAATATGGTGTGGGTAGCTCCAGGAGGGTGGGTGACTACTCTGATGAATTAGGCGTTTCCAACGGTGAAACTGGTAGTTTCTCCGTCGTTCCTTTCCAGGTCACCTTAAGTTCTAGCCGTAGAATTATACAACACGTGGTTGATGCAGATGTCGCTGGTTTGCAACACAGTGTAGATGATGATGGTGGTGCTGGTTTACACCACAATGTTGATGCTGCTGGTGAGTTGTTCATGTTCTCGGAGATATCACTGTTGTAATGTCCCTGGGGTGAGGGGAGCTATTACTACACTGTATACCGTGGACTCAGTTCTAAGTATAGGGTACTTGGGTTTCTGTCTACCAACCCCACCGGACTCTGGACAACCCCCTCTTTCAATCTTTCTTTCAAGGGACGTTAACCCTCAGTGCTCCATCCAGATCAATTGACTCAACTCTGGTTTGAAACAAACATAAGATATGCATGTATTATACACCAGGATGTCAGAGTAGATAGATATAGATAGAGGTAGGCAATAGACGGATAGAGACAAGATCAGCAGTGTAGGATCACGGCTCTCATCCTAGAGCCGTCCATGGATGAGTCCACTCAGTATGCTGTCGAAGGACTCTCACCCGGCTGCTGCCGATCCTCATCACGAATGAAGTAGACCAGTGGTTCTCAACCTTTTTTGGCCCATTCCCCCCTTCACCATATTTTCAGAACGTCATTCCCCCCCCCCCCTTTCCAACTTTCCAAAATTGTCAGCCTCAAAAGGTGCATTAAAAAAAACATGCCTATAATAGTGAAAATACTTATTTTCTTCCATAGTTGTACATAACCTTCACATGTAAAGATACATTTTATAGTGTAGTTTTCTACAGTTAATAGCAAATGAATATGCTGATGGATATTAAAACTTAAATAGAAGCATTTTTACATTCGCAATATTTTATTTAAACAGCACATTAATCATACTACAATAAACAAACAGTTAAAATGTCAACTTAATATACGACACCAGGATGCCAGAAAATTGTGCTTCATCAAACAAAACGCTCATTACAATACCTGGATATTGTACATTCGTAATTTAAATGAAAATTGTAATCAATGAGAACACTGTGATTGTTTTTCCCGCAGCAATTCTGAAATACGCGGAGGAGTGCTTGAAAGGGCACAACGGAGATCGTTTTCAACATCTAATCTGTTGCGTCGAGGGGTTAGCAGCTTTCTCCGCTAACCCCGAATACTCTCGTCGCGTCACGCGACGAGAATTAGCAGTGGTTCGAATCGCAAAAGTGACTTATGAGAGTATGGAGCCGGTCGCTCAGAAAGTCGTGGCGTGCTGATGAGCGTAATCTAGCCCAGGAATCAACATACAGCTGAAAGATGCTGGTGTTGACCGCAATATCCTGAAACAGGATGGAAACGCGGAAAAAAAAATATCTGTTGCGTCGTTTCGTTTTAATTTCTAGCAGAGCTGAAAAGCCTGACTCACAAAGATATGTTAACGCAAATGGAAGCAATGCACGGATTGCTTTTTCTGCCACTTTTGGGTATGAACCGCACATTAAAGGCCAAACTTCCGTGATTGGTTTCTCACTGAAAACATCCCTTGCCCCCGAATCATTTTTCAGCTTCAGAAATTCATCTTGACAATCATCAGACAGACCAGATTCAGAAAATTTAGGAACTCTTTACTCCTGATGAAACAACTGACCCACAGGGAATACATGAACTTCTATTTGCAGATGATCAGTGCCTGTTTTACAGCGGCGAGGGCAGACTACAAAATCATATTACTAATCTGAGTTCAACCTGCAGCAGATACAATATGAGTATAAACACAGCCAAAACCGAAGTAATGCAAGTTAGCAGATCGCCAGGCCCACTAAGTATACAGATAAATAACACACCTCTGAAACAAGTTAAAGAATTCAAATACCTTGAAAGTATGATCACAGAAGATGGCAGATTAGACAGAGAAATTGAAATCAGATGTCAAAAACCTAGTGCACTTACATATCAACTGTCACCCTTACTGAAACATCCAAACATACCCATGTCCGCAAAACGACAGATAATAAACAGCATATTCACACCAACCCTATGCTACCAATCTCAAACCTGGACTTTATCCAAATTACACCTTCGCAAAATCAACACCTGCGAAATGAGATGCCTGAGGAGAGCTGCCAACTTAACAATCCGAGACCGAGTAAGAAATGTTACTATCAGACAGACTGTGGGATCAACACCTTGTGCCACATTTATTGAAAGACAGAAGATCAAGTGGTTTGGCCATGTTGTTAGAATGCAACATCAGCAACTACCATCACTGGCCTTACATCAAAGATCATCTGCGACGAGACCACGAGGACGTCCAAGAAGAAAATGGATTGACGACATCAGAGACATTGTACAACAACACGGAATGACACTATCCAGTGCCGTCCACCGGGCGCTGGAACAAAAATTATTCCTCCCCACGACGCTTGACGGCAGAAGTGGAAGATGATGATGAATCATCAGAAACTTTTTCAACTGATAATTTGAATGGGTTTCGCACCAAATCCAGCTCATCATCACTAAGTTCAGGAAAATATCGCTCAAATTCATTTTCTAGCGCTGTCAAATGTACTTGGAAGTACTTGGTCTTTACCATCAACTACGAGAACGGATGACAGCTTCTCAAACATTGCAACATTTGTCATATTGACCTTCTTTTCCCGTTTTCCAGCTTGCTCATAAAAGCTCTCAAGGCATCCACAAATTGTATGATTTTTGTATTCCTTCCTTGCATCTGAAGATTGAGTTTATTCAACTGCTCAAAAATATCAACTAAATAGGCAAGGCGCATGATCCATTCCTCATCATCCAGCCAGGCGAAAAAGTCCATTTTACCCTGAACTTCAAAACATAATTTGAGCTCGTCTCTCAGCTCATATACTCGCGCAGTTACATTTTCTCTTGACAGCCATCGAACATTTGTGTGGAAAAGAAGCAAATGGTGGCCTGCATCCATGTCAACGCATAACTGCTTAAAAAGCCGTGAGTTGAGAGCTCCTCCTTTGATAAAATTCACTATCTGAACGGTTTGATCCAAAACCTTCCCCAAAGGAGCTGGAAGTGTTTTGGAGGCCAGTGCTTGACGATGGATCATGCAATGAATGCCTTTCACTTTTGGGGCACATTTCTTCACACTAACTTGAAATCCTGATTTGGTCCCTAACATAGCTGGTGCTCCATCTGTACAGCACCCACACATATTATCCCATAAAAGATTTTCTGATTCAAGAAAGATGAAACCTTTCCCAAAATATCAGAGGCCATGGTAGTTGTTTCAAGAGGAGAACAAAAAAGAAGTTCTTCTTTAAATGATCCTGAATGCACATACCTTGCAAACACTATCAACTGAGAACACGATTGCCACATCAGTCGATTCATCAATTTGAATTGAATAGAGCCCAAATGCTGCAGACTTGATCTCTTGCACAACTTGATCCTTGATGTCATTGGCCATATCGCTGATCCTCCTTTGAACAGTGTCGTTTGATAGTGAAACCGCTGCAAGTTTTTTCTCTGATTCATTTCCCAACACAATTTCCACCATCTTGAGACAACAAGGTTTGATCAAAGATTCCCCGATTGTATGTGGTTTTTTCTGCTTCGCTATCTCCAGTGCTACGACATAGGAAGCTTCAGTAACCTTTTGGTTTGTTTCTTGGAATATCCCTGTTAAATCACGTCTCATCCTTTTGACAGCATTCCCAAGACGTTCAAAATAGGTTTTGTCCTTGTCCTTGTATTGAGGATGAACATTCTTCTTCTTCTTCGTTCATCCGGAGTTTTTTTTCGGACGTGATTGCGTTGTGCCTGTTTACAGCAGAGCTGCGTTCTTGCGCCGTTAGGCCGACACATCCGACTTCTGCGGGCATTTGTTGACCGGGTTAACCTTCCCGGGGATGAACATTCAACAAATGATTCCTCAACTGTGTCGGTTTCACAGAATCATTTGACAAACTTTTACTACAAATAACACACTGAGGTCGTTCTTCTCCGTCAATCCATAATTCAAATAAGACAGGTCATACTTTCGTTTCTTGACACTCATCATGGGATTCAGATTCTATAAATATAAAACGATAAAGTCAAGATCAACACACATAAACACCCACAGACATGTATACACACCCACACGCACATATATACGTACACACACACACACACACACACACACACACACACACAATAATATTGCATATCCTATTTACAGTACATCGTTGTCAACACCAGCATTTTACTGCTGTTGTTGATGTCTGGGCAAGTTTTACGTTCAGTAGTTTGTCATTGATTTCTGAACGACCGGCTCCAATACCAACATGCTAAAACCCCAGCACGATGTGGTCAGCTGTTAAATCGGTCACCGCTGGCAAGCCTTTAGGCCACGGAGACGGTGGTGTATATATATATATATATATATATATATATATATATATATATATATATATATATGAGTGTGCGTGTGTTTGTATATATATATATATATATATATATATATATATATATATATATATATATATATATATATATATATATGCCAGTCTCCCTGATGAAGGTGTTAAGGACGCTGTTCGTAATCCCGTATACCCAGGTATGAAACACAGCTGCGCGAGATTCGCCAGCGGATCGCGTTGCATCAGTTTCTTATGGAAAAGTATCTGAGCCGGACGTTCAGAAATCGGTAATCGGTTTCTGTTTTAATGCGATCTTGAAATAATCGGATGAGTACTCTAAACCTCATTAAAACGGAGATGCAATAACAAAAAAACGTAACTTACCGCAAATAAAATCGCTGTTAAAATACGGCAACCTAAATCATAGAGGCTAGGTAGAAGGAAAAGAACCGTATATTATGGAGGGAAAACAATATGAAGTAATTGGTTCTTGTATTAACCCGATCTTGAAATAATTGGGGGATTTAACGTCACGAGTACGCTTAATATCCCGATCATATTTTGTGTGGTCCTGAAGCCAATTTGACAATGTCTTCATTCCCCCCCCCCCCCCTGGAAACCCTCAAATTCCCCCCTGGGGGGGAATTCCCCACCGGTTGAGAACCACTGAAGTAGACCGGCGTAGAAGCAGAGCTAGGTTGTTGCCCCTGGGAATGTGCTGATATCTCCCGGCAATCCCCTCTTTGGACGTCAACTAGGTCTATGCTGCCGTAGTTGGCGAGTTCATTAACAAACAGGAAGGGATAGTCCGAAGCCTCCATGGTAGCCCTTCTTTGTATAACAAAGTTCATGAAACTGTCCGATAGGGCACCTGGAAGAACACACTCCATGGGAACACTGCGTAGAAACACACAGTTCATTCTGTCGTTTCACATAAGACTGGTATCTGAAGTCTAGTACAATATTAATGCTGGTTACTGCTCGGGGCCGTATACATTAGGCCAAGTAAAGTCATTAGACCGTGTTGTCAGACCCCACTCAAGTCAATAGACCGTGTTGTCAGACCCCACTCAAGTCATTAGACCGTGTTGACAGACCCTACTCTGGGCCGCCGAGGTCGAATATGACTGCTGACGGTACATCGTTACCTGAATGACATCATGGATGTATGGTAGCTGGCTGTTCATGTATGGTACTGGTGAGTGGCTGACTTGCAAAACTCATAGGCTACCCGAACTCTTTCCCTTTCTGGAGCAACTGGGCGCTACCTCAGCACAGGGAAGCTTACGCCCACAGTCTTGTCGGTTTGCTCCAATTTGCTGGTTCTCTGACCGGGTCTTTGTTAGTCTTGAACTCACACCCATGGCAGATTATGCAATGAAACACCCTTGTGAGGTCCACTGGTAACAGCTATCAGGGTAATATAACATAGGGGTGGAGCTCTCAGCGTAAAGGATACATTATATACATAAACTATAAATGATCCTGTACCCTTCCTCATCTGTGTGATCTGGACTGGGATGAACTTGGACTCTCATCTGTCAGACCACCCCATGAAGAGCATTGTCCCTAGAGAACTGTACGGCAGCTCGGACAGGTCCCGTTGGTTAGTCACAGTTGAGGTACAAGGGAAGCAAGTCAACTCATTGAGTCCCTCCTGCACGAATGTACACAGTAGGTTCCCTTTGACTGTAACAGTAGCGAGGCGAACCTCTAGTCATCTCGCTACAATTCCTCCGAAGTCGGAGAGTGTCTGCCTGCACGGCGAGGAACCACCAGTCTGTACACCAATAAGTCAGACATGGGACAACGGATACTCACGCAAACCTCAGGTCCTGTATGACATCACACTGATGTTGGACAACAGAATATCTTTATCCGACATACAGGACTTCACGCTGGAGATCATAGCCAGCGAACACAAGCAAGCAAGCAATTTCGCTACAATCACAACACTCAGAAACAGTAACACACAAAAACTAGTAAGTGGTGGTCTGGGATGAAATCTAATGTGCCTACCCTAGCCTGTCTTTCCCTTTGTCTTCATCCTGACTCTCACTTTGGTATCAATCCCTAACTGTGACTGTACTGTTGATTTGATAGGATTGGGAATGAAACACTAACCTGACAACCAAAACTAACGCTCCTTAGTGTACAAGAGTAGCAAGGGTGGAATGTAATGTAATGAAAATACTCTTGCTACGAAGGTGAATGAATATGCTCCTGAGCAGGTAACAAATACTAATATTCAAGAACGCACCATGATGTACTGTAGCGAAGTGCAATGATACTATTCAAGAAACAATACGTATGCCGCTACGCAGCGATATACCAATACTCGAGACATCCCTATGTTAACATAAGGAAATCCTTCTGAAACCACTCTAAGTCGTTACACAACAAGAGTCAAGAATGCAGTTGCTTATACTGTAAGGCAGTAAACTATCTATCATCAAGACCAGGCAACAGTTTATCAAATATAGTCATCAGGTCTGCCGTCGACCTTCAATGCGAAGCGCGTGGTGATTCTAACCTGGCGACGTCTAACAACTCCAAACACGACTAAATCACCTATAGAAAACCGAACGTTAATCGACATTGAATATTAGCATTACAAAGAATCGCTCAATCTAAAAAACAATAACCATCCTTCTTCATGACTTAGATTTTCGACAATGCCTGCTACTCGAATAATTGTCCGAAACAGTCAAAGTTGTAAAATAATATTAATCGCGCCGGTCCTACATCTAGGTCAAATGTATTACATGAATTCCCGCCTGTTGGGAAATGAATTTATAATGAACGCTATTCTTTACTAGTCCTCCTGACTGTGAGAATTTTAGATTTCTCGCCCCACGTTTTTCCCCAACGGGGAAACACACAAACAGTCAAACATATTATGTACATAACAATACATAAATAATAATCGTTTGGTCTTACCTAGTTCCAGAAGCAGCCGATCCTCACTACAACAGCCGAGGCGCTTTTTCAACTGAATAAAAGTTTGGTAGAAACTAGTACTGATTTCAGTACTATACTCTACAAATGTCTATCGTTCAAACTACTAACATGGCCACGACCGTTGGCTACGATTTTTCGCCGAAAAGTGAGACAGGAAGTGAAAATATGATTAGCAAGTGGCAGTTTCCGGGCCATTTGTCAGGTGGCTTGTAATTACGAACGAACGAACGAACGAACCGACTTTATTTTCAAAGGGTAACAAATTGGGCACGCAGGCCCGTCTTACATTCGGCCCTTCTAATCACTCATCTTTCTTTCATCAACAGTGCATAGGAAAAAACATTGTCACATGAATTTTGTAAACATAAACAATGCATATTACTATGTTATGAGACACATCCACCACCCACCCACACATCCCCCATTCACTCCAACTCCCTCACCCAACCACACACATAACCCACACACATTCCCCCACCCATCTACCACATCCCTACACCTACACATCTCCCCACCCACCCACACCTCTCACCCACCACACATCCCATCCATTCACACCCCAAGCAAACATACATTCAATAACCCACACATCCCCCACCTACACACATCTCCCCACCCACTCACATATCCTCTACGCGTCCCATTACCCACCAACAATCACTCACCCACATATCCTCCTCCAACCACACACCTCCAACCACCCAGCCAAACACACATTCCTCAGCCACATACACATCTCCCCGTCAACTCACATATTCCGCACCTACCCACACACAAATTCCGCACCCACCAACATAATCTCCCATCTCCCCCAGCCCACTCACAGATCCCGAGCCCACACCTACAAACATCCCCCACCATCTCCTAACCTGCACACACTCACCAACCCACATATCCTCTACCCACCCACACATCCTCTACCCACCCATCCCCCAACCAAACATCCCTTAACCATACACCCTTACTCATATACAATAACCCACCCACACATTCTCTACCCAACCACACATCCTCCATCCACCCATCCCCCAGCCAAACATCCCTTAACCACACACCCCTACCCATATACACACACATCCCCACCCACGCACATTCTCCCCACCCATACACACATCCCTCACACACATCCCCACCCACCAACACATCCCCCATTCACAAACACACACCTCCCATCCAAGCACACACAACCCACACACACATCCTCAATCCATACACTCATTCCCTCACACATCCCTAGACACACGTACTTATCCCTCAACCACTAACACCCACACATCCCATACCCACTCATCAACACATACATCTTCTATCTACCCACCCACACTCACACACCCCAACTACCCATCTAAGAACACATCCCCCACCCTCACACACATCCTTCAACCACCCGCAAACCCAACCACACCTTCACACACCCACACACACACATCATTTATCCACACCCAGCTCCCCTCCCACACAACACCACACCCACACACATCCCAAAGACACATCCCTCACCCACACACACACCTTCCCACACATCTCCTACCCATCCACATATCCCCCAACTAAAATTACCCTGACTACCCACACATACATCCCCCACCCAGCCAGACATATCCCACACACACATCTTCAAATCCATCACCCACACCCATCATGCACCCCTCCCCCAACACACACACATCCCCCACACACATTCACCCACACATCTCTCACCCACACACACTCCCCACCCATCCACCCAAACATCCCACACCCATACACATCCCTCACCCACACTCACATCCCCAAACCCACAACCACCCCTACCTGCACACATCTCCCACCAACCACATATCTCCACACCCACATCTCCCCACCCACACATATACCCCCAAAATCTCATAACCCACCATGAATCATCCACCAACATATCCTCCTCCACCCACTCACCCACAACCACCTAGCCAAACACACATCCCCACCCACACACACATCTCCCCGCCAACCCATACATCCCGCACGTACCCACACACAAATCCCCCACCCACCCACACAATACCACCCCGCCCACCCACACATCTTGAGTCCACCCACACACATCACGAATCCACCCACACACACATCCCCCATCCCCCAACCTACTATTATGATCAAACTCCCACACTTTGCACACACATACAGTGACGATTGTCGTGAGCATTGTCGCAAAATTGTAAAGAAAATGGAGAAAAATTGTACATATACATTTTGTAACTTAAAAATTAGTGATGCAATTCAACTCTCTCTCTCTCTGTCTCTGTCTCTCTCTCTCTCTCTCTCTCTCTCTCTCTCTCTCTCTCTCTCTCTCTCTCTCTCTCACTAAGCTCTCACTCACATTACAGTAATGTTATATTATACATGATAAAATCAAGTGTCATACATACAAAATGATAATGTAAAAGATGAAAATACACAATCAATATGGACTGGCATGTTACAGGACATGCGTGCATTCAATTCTCTCTCTCTCTCTCTCTCTCTCTCTCTCTCTCTCTCTCTCTCTCTCTCTCTCTCTCTCTCTCTCATCACGTCATTTCTATCCGACAGACAACAAGTCGTGTCCTTCAACAACTGTCTATAAAGACCCACACAGCTTAATATTGGTGTGCCACAGGGCTCAATACTAAGTCCGCTGCTTTTTGCAGTTTATATTAATGATCTTCCTTTATATATCAATACAACTTGTGATCTATTTGCAGACGACTGTACTATATATACTAGTCAAGAAAACCGTAGTGAATTAGAGAATTCTTTACAAAAGGAACTTGATAATCTTACTAGATGGAGCAATGAAAACCGCATGCAAATTAACATCGACAAAACTAAATCCATGTTAATAACGACCAGACAAAAACTACAGACACTAGCCATAACTGGAGCACCCCTCGAACTCCGCTTGGGCTCGTTACCTATAGTTAATGTGAACGAACATAAACCACTAGGTCTTTTAATTGACAGCCAATTGAGCTGGAGCTCTCATGTTCACGTTCTTACCAAGAAAATAGCACAAAAAGTTTACCAACTTGCTAAAATTCAGCACTTCCTGGACGAAAGCACACGAAAAATATTCTATACATGCTATATCCAATCACATCTCGACTACTGTTCCACAGTTTGGGATGGTTGCCCTAAATCTAATTTGAAACGACTATGTTCTCTACAAAACCGCGCTATTCGTCTGGTTTCTGGCAGAAAGCACGTTGAAAGTAATAATTTATACAGGCATCTAAGACTTCTACCACTTGGAAAGCGCTTCCTTTTTAACAAAGCCAAATTAGTGAATAAAATTTTATCTCAAAATACCCCAGTGTATCTTCTGCCGCTGATTCAATATAATGCAATGAACAGCAAGCGCCTAAATTTTTTACATGTCTCAAAGCCTAGATTAGGACCTATACAAAACATGTTTCAGCCTATTCTGGTGCTCACTTATGGAATGATCTTCCTCCAGATCTGAAAACTCCAATGAGTTCCCTACACATTTAACCGAAAACTCTTTCAATACTTAATCCATACCGACTATATGCCACCATAATTCATTTACTGGTATAATTGTTCAGTATAATTGTTTAACTATAATAGTTCACTATATATGTGTGTGCGAGAGAGAGAGAGAGAGAGAGAGAGAGAGAGAGAGAGAGAGAGAGAGAGAGAGAGAGAGAGAAAGTGGGTGTCAGAGAGAGAGAGAGTGAGTGAATGTTTGTGTGCGTACGTGCATGTGTGTGTGTGGAGAGAGTGATTGAGCGAGAAATGGTGAGGGAGTGTGTCAGTGCATGCATTCGTACGTGTATGTGTGAGAGTGAGTGAGGGAGTGTGTGCGTGCAATACGTATGTGTATGTGTGAGAGAGTGTGATTGAGAGAGTGAGTGTGTGTGTGTGTGAAGGATTGTGTGTGAGAGAGTGAGAGAGTAAGTGAGTGAATGAGTGAGGAGTGAATAAGTGAGAGAGTGAGTGTGTGTGAGTGAGTGAATGAGTGTTAGAGTATGTGTGTGTGAGTGTGTGTGTGAGAGAGAGAGAGAGAGAGAGAGAGAGAGAGAGAGAGAGAGAGAGAGAGTGTAAAAACAGTTAGTGAGTGCGCTAGGGTAAGTGAAACATTGAGTGATAGTGTGAGGGTGTGTGTCTGTCTGTGTGAGAGAGAGAGAGTAAGAGAGTTAGAGATAAAGCGAATGAAGATGGACAGAGTGAATGAATGGGGGAAATAGTGAATGTCAGAGAGAGAGAGAGAAAGAGAGAGAGAGAGAGCGAACGAGAGAGAGAGACAGTGAGACAGTGGGAGAATTGATGTGTTAGTGTGTGTGTGTGAGCGCGCGCATGCGTGTGAGTGTGTGTATATGAAAGAATACAGAGAGAGAGAGAGAGAGAGAGAGAGAGAGAGAGAGAGAGAGAGAGAGAGAGAGAGCTGAGCAGATGCATTTCATGCAATACGCATGTTATGTAACACGCGAATCCATATGTTTGTGTATTCTCATCTGTCATGTTATAAATTAAATACCATTTTATTTTATCATGTATAATGTAAACTCATGTACATTACTGTAGTTTGAGTGAGAGACAGAATAGGGGAGCGCGAGAGTGAATGTGTGTGTGTGTGTGAGAGTGAATGTGTGTGTGTGTGTGTGTGTGTGTGTGTGTGTGTGTGTGTGTGTGTGTGTGTGTGTGTGTGTGTGTGTGGGAGCATCACTATTTTTACTTCACACACTGTTTATGTACACATTTTTCTCCACGTTTTACATTTTTATGAGACTGCTCACGACAATTGTCAGTGTATATGTGTGAGTAAAGTGTGGGAGTTTGTTCATACTAGTTTCAATGCTCACGTGAGGCATTTTGTATGTGTCTAGATGTGAGGATGTGTGAGTGTGTGTGGAGGATGTGTGTGAGTGTGGGGATATGTGTGGGTGAGGATGTGTGGGTTGGGGATTGTGGTTGGAGGTATGCGTTTGGATGGGTTGAGGTGTGTGGGTGTTGGTGGGTAGTGATATTTGTGGGTGTTAGTGGGATGTGTGGATGGATGTGTGGGGTGAAAGAATGGGTGTGGGGGATGTGTGTATGGGTGGAGGATATGTTTATGGGACGAGTGCTGGGGATGTGTGTTTGGGTGGGGGATATGTGTGGTTGGGTGGAGATGTGTGGATGGTTTGGGGAAGTATGTGTTGGTGGCGGGGTTGTGTGGGTAGGGGATTGTGTGGGTGGATTGGGGATGTAAGGGCGGGTGGGGAGAAGTTTATGGTGTGTGGGTTTGGGATATGTGTGCGGTGTGTTGGTGGCGGATGTGCGGATAGTAGGTATGTTTGTAGTGGTTTGGGTGAGGATATGTTTGTGGGTGGGGGATAGTTTGTGGTGTGGGGGATGTGTGGTGGGTGCGGGGAATGTGTGTATGGGTGGGGGATATGTGTGGGTCAGTAGAGGGTATGTGTGGGTGGTGGGGGTGTGTGGGTGGGAGATGTGTGCGTGGATGGAGAATGTGTGGGTGGGGGTGTATGAGTGGCTTAGGGATGTGTAGGTGGGTGAGGGATGTGTATGTGTCGGGGTGGGATGCGTGAGTGGGTGGAGGATGTGAGTGGGTAGGGGTATTGTGATCGAGAGATGTTTGGTTGGGGGTGGGTGGGGGTGTGTGGGTGCGTAGTGGAGGATGTGTGCTTGAGTGAGTGAGTGTTGGTGGATGGGTGGGAAATGCATGTGTGGGTGGGGAGAGGTGCGTTGTGTGTTGGTTGGGGATATTGTGTGGGTGGGGTATGTGTTTGTGGGTGGTGGTATGTGGGGTGGATGGGTAAGGGTATCCGTGTAGGTGTGGGTGGGAATATTGTGTGGTATGTGGGTGGGGGATATGTGTGTGGTGTGTAGGTGGGGATGCATGGTGGTATGTGGGTGTGGGATGTGTTGGTGAGGGATATGTGTGCGGTGTGTGGGTTGGGAATATTGCGTGGTAGAGGATGTATGCGATGTGCGGGTGGGGGTGTGTGTGATGGGGGATTGGATTAGGGCATGTGTGGGTGGGTGGAGGATGTATGTGAGGGTGGTGGGGTGTGTATGAGTGGATTGGGGATGTATAGGTTATTAGGGAGGTGTGTGTGTGTCGGGGTAGGGAGATGTCAGTTGGTGGGAATGTGTGTGTATGGTTTGGGGATGTGTGAGTGGATTTTCGATGTGTGGGTTGGTGTGGGATGTGTGTGCGTGGGTGGGGAATATGTGGTAGATGGATATGTGGCTGGGAGATGGGTGGTTTTAGGTGTGGGTGGGGGAGAGGATGTGTGGGTTAGGATGTGTATGTGGGTTGGCGCGGGATGTGTGGGTTGGTGGGGGATGTATGTGAGTGGCGAATGTGTTTTGGTTGGGGGAACAGGTGAGGGCAGTGTGTGTGAGTGGGGGATGTGTAGGAGGGGGATGGGTTGGTTGGTGGGGTATGTTTGTGTCCTTGGGTGTGTGTATATGTGGGTAGGTGGGGTTGTATGTATGGGTGGGGTGATGTATGGGTAGGTGGGAGATGGGCCTCATAACATGGTAATTTGTCTTGATTATGTATTCAACATTCATTTCACAATGTTTATCTTTCTTCCTATGTAAATGTATAATACTCTTAATGAATGAAAGACGAGTGATTGGAAGGGCCGAATGTAAGACGGGCCTGCGTGCCCAATTTGTTACCCTTTTAAAATAAAGTTGATTTGATTTGATTTGATTTCTCTCTCTCTCTCTCTATCTCTCTCTCTCTCTCTCTCTCTCTCTCTCTCTCTCTCTCTCTCTCTCTCTTTATTACAAAGGCACACAAACACTCACACATTCACACTCATTAACTCTCTCTCTCTCTCTCTCTCTCTCTTTCTCTCTCTCTCTCTCTCTCTCTCTCATACTATCTAATTCTCTCACCCACTCTACAGTGATGTACATGTGTTCATGTTATAAATTATAACATCAGTTGGCATTCAAATGGTAATATGAACATGAGAATACACAACATATATGGAATAGCATGTTACATGATATGCGTGCGCTTAAATCTCTCTCTCTCTCTCTCTCTCTCTCTCTCTCTCTCTCTCTCTCTCTCTTCTCACCAACACACACCCATAGACACTCACAAACAATGCACGCACACATACACACATTAACAAATCCATTCATCCACTGTTGTCAAAGACTCAGTTATATAGGAATGAAGACCACCCTGAAAGAGTGGTCTACCTCAAGTAGAATAGAGGTAACCCAGTGCCCCTACATGAGGGCAGGGTAGGTGTAGGGAATAAATAAGAAGGGGAACTATTAAATAGTTCTCTCATGGGACACGGATGTGTCAACCAGAGAGTAAGCACTCTGGTCACGGCATAATCACGCCAACGTGATGGACACGGAGAACTAAACTGAAACTCAAGAGAGGCCACTACTCTAGCGTGCTGAATGAGGCCGCACGCAAAAGCCGTAGTGCGCCCCAAGTCCTTCCGCGTACTGTGTAAACAGCACGGGAGGAATGATCAGACGGGACACAGACTTCGTAGTGAACGCATCGCTTAGCGTCGATGCTTATTTCGTTAGCCGAGTAGATAGATTAGCAGTAGGGTTAGGAAACGACTAGTGATAGGCAATTCTGTGCATTTATTCTTGTGTGATTTGTTAGCGACTGTTTGTTGTACATTGATGTGATGCAAAGAGCCAGTGGCAATAAAATGTGTAATCAATTCCTCTCGTACGACTAACAAGTCTTTTTGTGTGGTGCGAGAGAAGTTATCCCGGAATTCCTGTGACATCGGTTGATGACAGGCTAGGATAAAGTGGTGTCAGAAGTGTAGCTTGGACAATTGTTCAAGCTAAAACACTCACCCATGGCTCTAAAATAGTATTACGGCTAGATAATCACAGGGTTTAATTTATGTTAGTGATAATGGCGTGTGCAGACAGAACAAGGTGCGAACTGTGACCATCGTGACCAAGTTATGTTTATTTATGCTTATTGAATTGTTTTGTGCTTATGAACATGTTTTCTTCTGATTTGTAAGTATTATTATTATAGTTTTGTATCATTTATTTCTACAATTACTTATTTATTTACTAGTATTTGTCAAATATGATTCACGGCGGAGCAATACACAAATATGAGCCGAGAACAAAAATCGATTTTTCCAATCTAAAATTAGCGCTGCGCCTGTGACGTATCGCGACTGACAAACAGCTGCGTTACGCCATTTGCAGTCAGCGACTGATTGTTTACAAATCGCAAAGCGGCTGCTCGCCTGAATCGTTGACTTATATCAAATATTATTTGTTTATATTAGTTATTTATTGAATATATTTATTTATTTGAACATTATTATTACCTTTATATTTATCTCAAAGCATTTATTTAATTATTTATAATCTTTTTCTATTTCTTACCGTTACGATGGCACTACTTTTGCTATGCAAATAAGACGCAGTCTGCACAACACTTCCATAAATTAAACAGCTAGAGTTAGGAAAGGCAAAATACGTTAGAACGAAGACAGGACAGTGACATTTATTATTAATTAAACCACATTGTATTGTCCTGGGGCATGTAATTGTACAAAATTGTCTAGAGTTATATATCGTTTAAAAGTGGTTAATTGTTGATGCTCTTGATAACCAGGGAGAACAACAGCTGGTCATAAGCATAACTCAAGCTGTGTGTGGTATTGCCAGACGATTGGACTTGAGGTGCCAAACGAGTGTACATGATTGATCTGGAATGTTAAGATGAGTATACCCAAATGATTTTGCATGCAATATGATTATAATGCATCTCTTTTTCAGGATGTGATCTATTAGCATATTTTTTGTGATCTGTTTTTCAGGTTATAATCTAAGAGTATATTTTTTGTACTCAGGGATTTAAAAACCTAACATATCTAATATAAATAAGTGAGTAAATATTTGAGTGCCTATCAACTCTATCTAATTACCCAACAACATGGCAACTTTGGCTGATTTCATAAAAGCAGGCAAGGAATTAGAATACACAGGAAAGGACTTAAAGCAATATGCTGATCAAAAATTTAGGGAAGCAAAAGAAGCTGAGAGAGATGAACGTGCACGAGAAAGACAACATCAAAAGGAGATTGTAGAACTAGCTGAGATAACAAAATAAAAGGAATTAGAGCTAAAACACAAAGAGGCACAAGTGGCTGAAGAAACTAAACAAAGACAATTAGAACAAGATAAAGAGATTAAGCAAAAACAATTAGAACAGGATAAGGAGATTAAACAAAAACAATTAGATCAAGATAAGGAAATTAAACAGAAGGAATTAGAAATTAAACAAAAAGAAGTAGAATTAAAACAAAAAGAGATAGATGAAATGGCAAGGGTGAAAGAAAAACAAATACAGGTGGAATCAGAGACACAGTTAAAGATGAAAGGTATGGATGTAGATTCACACTTAGAGATCTCCGCTACAAAACTAAAAAGTCAGCAAGAAGAGAATAAATTTAATAAGGACAAAAATATTATTAAGCCATTCTGTAAAGAAGATTCCATATCAGCCTGGACAGAAAATGTCGAGTATCAACTGAAATACCACCAAGTACCAATCGATATGTGGGCCATGATCTACATGAAGAACCTCAGTGGGGAGCCCCTTAAAGTAATAGAATCAATACCAACTGATCTTAGATCTAACTATCAGTACATCCACGATAGGATAATGCAACATTTCTTACTTGATGCCCCTGGGTATCAAGTACAGTTTTCCAATTTAAAACCAAAGCCAAGCGAGACCTTTATCGATTATGTCTCAAATGTCCAAAGCATACTAAATAGATGGCTTAGTGCATCAAAAATAGGAAAGGATTTTGAAAAACTTAACAATTTAATAGCCATGGATAAAGTCATATCCACAATACCATCTCCTTTCGCTAAATTCCTGCAGCAGTCAGACATTGAGACCATAGAACAATTTGAAAAGAAAGGATCTGCATATATTTCCTCAAATAGAGATATTTTTAAGACATCAAATAGCGACTCTGAAATAGTCTCTTTTGTTAAGGACCAAACTAAAAGCTATCAGAGCAATAAAAAACCATTTCATAGAGTCGACAAGAAAGATAAAAAAAATTGTCGAAATGTGTCTATTGCCAACTTTTTCATGATACTTATTCTATGTGTGATAAATCAACAAACTATCATACACATCTTGAGATGGTCAGTAAGAAACAACAAAACAAAAGAACTGCATACAGGCGTGCAGTCAAATGCTTCTTCTGTTCAAGCTACGGGCACTATTCCAATAAGTGCCTAGGCCGCCAAAGAATGAAGGCCAATAATGCAATTTTGATTGATACAATCTTCTGATAGTGGTAGTGAGACTGAGTGTGATGTCGAAAATGAATTACCTTTTAACCAATCTGAAGATGTTTGTTGTGTAAACGATATTTTAAGCTTTGACAATTGTGAGCGATGTCACCAATTTCATGCAGACGGCAAACTTACATGTGGACATATTGTAACATCCTCCTTGGAGAATGCAAATGCAGCTGTAGCCTCCAGAGGCAATCTATTGTTTCACTCTGCAATGGTCAATGAGAAGCCATGCCGATGTTTGCTTGACAGTGGAAGCTCTATTATTGGTGTTAAAAAGGAACTTATTAATCCAAAGGATTATACTGGTGACTCTGTAAAATGCCGTACTTTTTCTGGTAATATAGAAACCTATCCTCTGGCAAGAGCCCGTATAAACACCCCGTTCCTGTCTGGTACCTTTACATGCGCAATACTAGACAACCCTTGTACTGATTTAATTCTTGGATGTCTACCCCAGCTAAGGCACTGCACAGATGAAGAAATATCCGCCTGGGAGGAGGAAAATGGACTAACTCCAGTGAACGGTGCAGATATCCTCAAACATCACAGCCCCAACAAAGGTACTAGAACTATTAATCTTGAACCAGATCAAGACATACTGCTTTTACTTCCAGACAAACGGAATCTATTATTGACCTCATGGCAAGGGCCATTCAAAGTGATACGAAAAATTTCGGATGTCGATTATGAAATATCGATAAACGGGCACTTAAAGATATTTCATATCAACATGTTGAAACCCTACTTTTCACGACAAGAGACAGAATTAGAGACAGACGAACACAATGCACCCACACCTATGGATGAGACGACAGACGTACACAACGCAACTACACTAGTTATCGAGACTGGCAAATCCGACGAGATGCATACACTTAGTGAGTTTACAGAAAATGCAC
Organism: Cepaea nemoralis; assembly: GCA_014155875.1. NCBI lineage: Eukaryota > Metazoa > Mollusca > Gastropoda > Stylommatophora > Helicidae > Cepaea > Cepaea nemoralis. Next base: position 83,774 of record JACEFZ010009729.1, on the reverse strand, counting down.
TTAGCACAACAACCGTACTGAATCAGGTAGACGACGACGGGATGGAACTACCTGTTCCAATTGTAGACAAGACTGCTACATTAGATTGTATACGATTAGAAATGGGACTGACAGAAGAGCAACGACGACAGATAATAGAATTAGTGACTGAATATAAGGACATATTTTCCGACATTCAAGGTAGGACGGACAGGATCGAGCACTCCATCCTTCTTTCGGACTCGAAGCCTATCAAATGCAGGCCGTACTCTATCCCACTTAGCTATAGAGAAAGTCTAAATAAGGAAATTCTTAATTTAGAAGCTAGTGGAATCATTCAAAAATCTACATCTGAGTACTCCTTTCCAATCGTCCTGGTCAAGAAAAAAGACTCCACAATTCGTCTTTGTGTGGACTATAGAAAACTCAACAATGTCAATAAGATCGACGCAGAACCAATTCCTTCCTGCGAAGATCTTATTCTGGATATGTCCACCTCCAAAATCTTCTCTAAATTAGACCTTACTAAGGGATATTGGCAGGTCCCTATGCAGACTCAATCTATCCATCTTACTGCATTCTCAACACCTCTAGGTCTTTACGAGTGGCGATTTCTTCCTGTCGGACTTCGTAATGCTCCTGCCACTTTCGTACGCTTAACTAGAGATTTACTACATGGAGTGACGAATACGGTGACATATATAGATGATATTTGCGTCCATACAGATGACTGGACAACACACTTACTGAAACTCAGACATGTCTTCGATAGGTTGCGACTCTTCGGTCTCACTGTCAAACCGAGCAAAGTCGAATTGGGCCTACAAGAAATTGATTTTTTGTATCATGTCATTTCACAAGGACAACTGAAAACTGACAATAGAATTATTACAAAAATTATGAACCTGACCATGCCTACAACAAAGAAGCAGGTCAGGAGCCTTTTGGGTTTAGTAAACTATTATAGCAAGTTCATACCGAACTTAGCTGAAATTACAAGTGTATTTTCAAATGTTTTAAAAGCATCAGTACAATTGGATGTCAAAGATGCAATATTAATTTCTGCATTGTCAAAATTGAAAATCCTATTTAGTAATGTACCAATCCTCCGTTTGCCTAATCCTAGGCTCGTTTATTATCTTAGGACAGATGCCAGCAGGATTTCCATCGCTGCAGTACTAGGCCAATTTTATGATGGCATCTTCCATCCAATTTGCTACGTGAGCCGCAAGATCACACCGGCTGAGTCCAGATATTTCATATCAGAGTTGGAAGCCCTAAGCCTCATCTATTCGGTAAGGAAGTTGCATCGATTTCTAGCGGGTAATCACTTCGTAGTCCAGACTGACAACTCCCCAATCACGGTCATACAAAGTGGGGTACATCGCAATGACCGCATCTACAGGTGGTCATTAATATTACAGAATTATACTTTTAGTATAGAGCATATTAAGGGTAGGGACAACATTCTTGCTGATACCCTTAGTCGACCATCTGAGGTAGAGGTACCTGATATTCCACATGAATAGGTAGTGTAAGAAATGTTAATTTAGTACACTTAAAGTATCCTGTGTAGAATATACTATTGAATACATAGACATCAGGATCAGGACTGTGTGCTAAGAACAGTGAACTACCATGTGTCCGTAGACAACAGAATGACAACTGTGCGCCAAGAACAAGGAAATCACCGTGTGTACATAGACAGCTCATTACTTACTATGCTCCATTTGTGCTCCGGTGAATCACCTGTGTTAATCATATAAGAACAGTGTCAGAACATTGTAAAATAACAGACACGAAGATACTTGTCTACGACACCAGAGGACTCGACGAGTGGAAGAGTACCCATAAGACACAAGTATGACTGTGTATTGTAGTTAGTATACCCAGGATAATTGTGTATATATATATAAACTATGCCAACGAAAGCAATTTCTATACGTTATGGCAACCACTAACCTGAGGTAAATAGACATCATGTATATATATATATATTTATTGTGATATGTAATATAAAGGTTTTAAGATAGTGGTAAATTATAGTTAGGTTAGTTACGTTAATATAGAGTTAGATTAGATTTAGGGAATATAATAGATTTTTTTTTGTAGTTTAGATAAATCATTAATTTACCCACTTACTTAGCATAAAAATAGATTAGGATAGTACTTTAAACTTAATAACAGCGAATTAAAGATTAGTATAAAAAGCTTAAGATAGGAACAACACCATGTAGTCATTTAATTTCATTTTATTTCATTCCATTTTTATGAACACTTTAACAACCTTATCATTTAAGACTAAAATTAGGTTATACTTTATAGGATAAAAGGATTATACACATGAACATACATCATTTATACCATGTAGATTAAAAATATACATTAGATTTTTTCAGTTAAACATTATTTAGAATTTTTGTTACATTTCACTTTACCCATTTCATAAAGATACATAACTCATCTCACATCATTTTCATTTTTGTAGATAGTTAGATTACTTCCCTTAAATTAGATTAATTTTGTACAACAAAATAGAATATAGATAGTTAGAGAATTAGTATTAGTATGTCAATAGAATATAGTGTTTAATAATATCAGGGTACAATCTATCAACCCTATTTCATCCATGTAAATAATTTGTAAATACATGACTTGTGCAGTAAGTTACGCACAGTCATGAAGCTCAACTCTTTTCAAATTGAGCTAAACTTGTACAGTGTCACTTCAAGAGTCTTTAAATAATTGTGAGGATAAAAGATGTGTGACAGAAGTGTGAAAGTGAGAGAAAATGGTAAATATACAATGGAGAGTGAAGGCAGCCAGCGGATTTTTTCTGCCGCTCAGCGCGACTTTTTATTATTTGTCTGCGTCAAGCGTTTGCTTCCAATGTTGAAATGTGCTGTCTCAAATGTATTGTGTGTAGTTTAGAGTAAACCTTAGAGAAATTATTTTAAGTCTCATAAGACGGAAACGTAGTCACGAATTAGTGTTATACACTTGTTTGTGGCCGCATTTAACCGAATTATGGCACTTGAAAACTAACTTACATACATATGGATAGACAGACACACATGTTAGAAGTTAAATTATATTATTAGGTAGATTCAAACACGCAAACAACCAGGAAAACACACATGTAAAGCACATACAATTTTAGAATAAAGGGATATAACTCCGGGTCAGGGGACACAATAGACAACGAAACACTAACTTAACAGTGGAAGATAACTTTACACGCGGAAGCGAGATAGGTAAAGCCTGTCGCACACAGCTTGTGCAAGGGTTGTTTAATATTATATGGGGGACATGAAGCAATTCATGTGTTGACCCTAAGAAAGTCAACTTTGTATGGGTAGTGAGTTAATTTACTATTTGAGGGCAGGTCTTATAAGACAATGGTCCGGTTCAGACAAACCTCTAATTAATATAATATTGTGATTGAGAAGAGGGCTCACGCCAACCAGACAAGTTTGTGGCGATCACCAATAGCCAAGTAAAGTGATACGACACTGTGACAATAGTCAGTAGAAGTCTATTGAGGTACCCAGAACCAAGTTATCAGTAGTCTTTGACAAAAATTAGATACACTAATTTTTAGAAACCTCTTGCGTCACAACCATGAGTCAAAGTTTGTAACGCAACACAGGAGGGGAGGGTGTGTGTCAAAGACTCAGTTATATAGGAATGAAGACCACCCTGAAAGAGTGGTCTACCTCAAGTAGAATAGAGGTAACCCAGTGCCCCTACATGAGGGCAGGGTAGGTGTAGGGAATAAATAAGAAGGGGAACTATTAAATAGTTCTCTCATGGGACACGGAGGGGTCAACTAGAGAGTAAGCACTCTGGTCACGGCATAATCACGCCAACGTGATAGACACGGAGAACTAAACTGAAACTCAAGAGAGGCCACTACTCTAGCGTGCTGAATGAGGCCGCACGCAAAAGCCGTAGTGCGCCCCAAGTCCTTCCGCGTACTGTGTAAACAGCACGGGAGGAATGATCAGACGGGACACAGACTTCGTAGTGAACGCATCGCTTAGCGTCGATGCTTATTTCGTTAGCCGAGTAGATAGATTAGCAGTAGGGTTAGGAAACGACTAGTGATAGGCAATTCTGTGCATTTATTCTTGCGTGATTTGTTAGCGACTGTTTGTTGTACATTGATGTGATGCAAAGAGCCAGTGGCAATAAAATGTGTAATCAATTCCTCTCGTACGACTAACAAGTCTTTTTGTGTGGTGCGAGCGAAGTTATCCCGGAATGCCTGTGACATCGGTTGATGACAACTGTCTTCTCTCGTTTGCTCACTCTCCCCCTCTCTCTTTCTCTCTCTCTCTTTCTCTCTCTCTCTCTCTCTCTCTCTCTCTCTCTCGCAATCACTATTTCACCCATTAAGTCACTCTCTCCATCTTTCATTTACTCAATATCACACTCTCTTTCACTCTAACTCACACACAAACAGACACACACCCTCTCGCTATCAAATACATACTCCCTCGCATACGCACGAAAGCATATACACATACACACACGAGCATACACACAATATACACACGCAAATACACACATATCCCCACGCACACATACACACATCCACACCCATATACACATACTTACACACACACACACACAAATACACACACCCTCGCATACACTGCAAGCATGCACACATACACACAAACATGCACTCACATACACGAACATACATATATATATATGTATATACACACGCACATACACACATATATACACGCACATACATATAAACACACGTATACATGTACGCACACATAAACACATATAAACATACTTAAAAACACAAGCACACATACAAACACACATTTACACACACTTACACATACACACCCACATTCAGACGTGCACACACATACACACACATAAACACACGCATACACACATATGGACACACGTACACACTAACCCATCCACCCACACACTTACTCACATATACACGCTGCCTCACATAATCTCACCCTTTCACTCACTCATTTACTCTCTAAACCACACTAACTCACTCTCTGACTAGCACAGACAAGTACACAGACACACACACATTCACCCACTCTCTCTTTCTCACCCTTCAATCGCCTGCACATCCCACATCTCCCCACTTCTCACACATCTCCCCTCCCACTCAAAACTCCACCCATAAACACATTCCCCCCCGCCACACACACACACACATCCCCCACATACCTTCCCCATACACATCCCCGCGAACACATCTCCCCACCCACTCACACATCCTCCACCTACAAACATCCTCATCACCCACACATACATCCTCCACCCACTCACATTTACCCCATCCACACTCACACATTCCCACCCAGACAGACATATCCCATTCACAGACACTCCCACACTCATCCCCCACACCCATTACATACCCATCCCCCAATCCACACAATCTCCTACACACCCATACACCCACTCGAACACACACTCCCTACCCACACCCCCTCCCAACCCACCAACACCCACATACTTCCAGCTATCCTCTCAAATACCCCCCCCCCCACACACACACACACATATCCCTCACACACATACATCCACCACCGACTACACATCCCTTCACACATCCACACATCACCCATTAAAACATACACATCCCCCCACACACAACCCCTCCACACATACATTCCCCACACACACACACACACATATCCCTCACATACACACCCATACACACATTGTCACATCTAGACAAATACATGATGCCTCACATGATCACTGAAACTAATAAGAACAAACTCCCACACTTTACACACAATTGAGACACTGACGATTGTCGTGAGAATTCTCGCAGTTGCAAGAAGTGGAGAAAAAATTGTACATATACATTATGTAGCGTAAAAATTAGTGATGCAATTCAACTCTCTCTTTTTTTTTTCTCTCTCTCCCTCTCTCTCTCTCTCTCTCTCTCTCTCTCTCTCTCTCTCTCTCTCTCTCTCTCTCTGTCTCTCTGTCTCTCTCTCTCTCTCTGTCTCTCTGTCTCTCTCTCTCTCTCTTGATCTCTCTCTCTCTCTCTCTCTCTTGCTCTCTCTCTCTCTCTCTCTCTCTCTCTCTTGATCTCTCTCTCTCTCAATCACTCAATTGTAATTAGAAAGAATAAGTAGGCCAAATGTAAACCACATTAAACATGCATAAATACTAAGCAAACGTAAACAACTATTAATTATATTTCGAACAAATATTAGACTATAGGCAAGAGGAGTCGGCTTTGCAACGACTTTGCCACGATCAGGAGTTAGAGATGACTTTAACAACCTAGCCCTGGCATCCGGTGTTTAACTTTAACATCTAGGAACGCACAACGGTTCCACTTAAGTCACCATCTGACCCGGGGCCAAGTTTCTAACACTAACAAAAGAGAGTGCTAATCCATTGGCTAGTGTGGGTTGTATATTCTATTTAAGCAGGTCAGTTGTCACTAAGACAAAACTATCCTTACATCAGTATCAATAGTAACACAAGGGAAATGTCTGATACAGTTCATGCTTGTTACATCGTCTTATGGAAGCCGTGGCGGTTCAGTAGCTAGTGGTCATGGGTTCGAATTCGTTTTGTGAGAATTGATCTCGACTGCCGGGTCGACTAAGCCTTAGATGTCCACCAGGAAATGCCCCAGGAAGAAAGGATGTAGGTGTGATATTGACCACATCACCGCTTGAGGGTCAGCTGATATTGACCACATCACTGCTTGAGGGTCAGCTGATATTGACCACATCACCGCTTGAGGGTCAGTTGGTCTGTAAAAATATGGGTCTAGCACCATCTGCCCAATACGCCTCTCAGAGTGTAATCATAATACCTTGCACTGTTTACATCATCTTATAGTTTAATCCCTTGCACTGTTTACATCATCTTATAGTTTAATCCCTTGCACTGTTTACATCATCTTATAGTTTAATACCTTGCACTGTTTACATCATCTTATAGTTTAATACCTTGCACTGTTTACATCATCTTATAGTTTAATCCCTTGCACTGTTTACATCATCTTATAGTTTAATCTCTTGCACTGTTTACATCATCTTATAGTTTAATCTCTTGCACTGTTTACATCATCTTATAGTTTAATCTCTTGCACTGTTTACATCATCTTATAGTTTAATCTCTTGCACTGTTTACATCATCTTATAGTTTAATCTCTTGCACTGTTTACATCATCTTATAGTTTAATCTCTTGCACTGTTTACATCATCTTATAGTTTAATCTCTTGCACTGTTTACATCATCTTATAGTTTAATCCCTTGCACTGTTTACATCATCTTATAGTTTAATCCCTTGCACTGTTTACATCATCTTATAGTTTAATCCCTTGCACTGTTTACATCATCTTATAGTTTAATCCTTTGCACTGTTTACATCATCTTATAGTTTAATCCCTTGCTCTGTTTACATCATCTTATAGTTTAATCTTTTCCACAGTTTACATCATCTTATAGTTTAATCCTTTCCACAGTTTACATCATCTTATAGTATAATCCCTTGCACTGTTTACATAATCGTATATATTAATCCCTTCCACTGTTTACATCATCTTATATATTAATCCCTTGCACTGTTTACACCATCTTATAGTTTAATCATAATAACCAACCTTTATCCAGCGGCAGCATTTCCAGAGATATCAATGTAAGCTCTGGCAAACCTGGGTAGAAGAAACATTATAAACTGAACAGATTTGTGTCTTCTTAAGTGTTTCTGTCCTTCATCATGACATAGTATAGGGGATTGTAGTCATTATCATCACTATTATTATTATTGTTATGTTTCCTTTTCTCTCCTTCTGCCGCTGCTGCTCTTACTCCTTCTTCTCCTTCTGTTCTCAGTGAGCACCTCTCGCATCTGTATAGCCAACATCATTTAATCTGTTTCAATCATAGATGTTGGATCATTTTCGTCTTTTTAACATCAGCCTACTGGAGGATTCAACCTCACACCAATATTTATTGGGTATGTACATATAAACATCAATGGGCATAGCATGCTACATTAGCTTGAGAGGCTGCTGTGTTGTGTGTGTGTGTGTGTGTGTGTGTGTGGTGTGTGTGTGCGCGTGTGCGTGTGCGTGTGTGTCCCCTATTAACTACAGCTAAAGCTTGCATAAATCCAGAAAACATTCTATATCGAGTATGAATTCTAACTGAGCCCATCTTTTCTCTAATCACTCATACCCAACTAGCATCTACAACTGCAAGATCTAGTGTCACAAACATTTCAAAGACGTAGAACTATAGGATATCATCCTATTACAGTCTATTGGGAACTGATAGGGAAGTACAACGAACAGATTTTCAGGTTTTCTATCGCCAAAAGGAATACAACATATCTAATAAAAACACTTAGATAGTCAGCTGTCCAACAACAGGATGATTAGTATCTGCTGTACAAGATATCGACCCTTACTATCTTTTGTTTCAGAATAGGACACAACGGACTCAACTGTCACGTGTACACAAAGATAAAGATGTATTCTACAGCAAACGTATATGATGGGAAACACCTCAACCTGCAGGACAAAGCAACATTGTACTAAATCCGACTCAGAAATCTCTACTCTATGTCTGCATGAAGCAGCCGAAGATGCCAAATATTTCAGAAACATGCAAGATCTGCAGAAGACAGCACAATTCATGCAGGAAGCCAAATTACAGGTGTTGATTGATTCAAAGCCAATGAAAATACAAGACCTACCAACCACATTTTGTTTATCTATAACCATGCCATCTAGATCATGTGTAGGTATAATTGTTTATCTGTAAAGTGGCGTATTTCATGTGTACACAAAGTTTTTTTTATTTATTTATATATCTAAATAACGTATACTGACCTATGTCTGAATGACAAAAGTTGAGGTCACGTTGCAGGTCAGAAGACCCACAATGAACACCATCTAAAAGGGACATAATTCCACTTAAGCGTCCATCCATTAGAGGGTTTGCAACCGCTGACCATGCACACACTGAAGCTCCACTAGATCCTGGGCATGTTGCTGTAGTGTACTGGAAGGAAATGAAGACATTGCTAAACAATTCCGCACTTGTCCAGCGACCTATGCTGACCTGTTTGCTACATCCGTGAGGGTGGGACACTATAAACAACAATGGCTGCCTGTCTAGATCATCCAGCACCGGTTTGTACTTAGAGATCTGAGGGAATCTGAAGCGGACTGAATTGTGTTTCCATATTCGTTTAAGGGTCTGTTGAAGCCTTCGTGCCAGATCCATGTCATAGGTAATATGTTTGATGCTACAATAGTCTTTATTTCCATCCCTAGTCAACACGGATGTACCAGTGAGAGTGACGACACCGCTACAGTTGCCCGGTGTATTTCCCCTATCAAAGAACAGATGGCATGTGGTGTGTTCTCCATCATGGTCCTCACAGGCAACATGAGCTGCTGTCTGTATGTCAATTGTGGCATGGTCCATTACCTGTGTAGAATTCTTACACTCATTACATCTACAAGGGTGGTCTTCAGGGCTATTTGACATCAACACATTGAACACACGCCCCGTCCCTACTGCCATCCTTCCACTGACATTCTTGACTGTCACACGAACTGTCAGCTCTGACACTGCCCGGATATAGTCGAACACATCGTTGTCACGGTAATCTTCTGGGAGATCTTCGATACTGAACTTGTCTACAGGTATAAAGTTCTTGTGACCTGGATTCTTGTCACAGTTGATGTACTGTCCATGAAGGTCAGCCTCTCCCCCGTAACTGTACTCAGCCTCCCAAGGACCTGGTAGATATATAAAGGACATCATCTTTGGGACTTAGGCACCATCAATGTAAGGAGCTGGTAGATAGGTACATGACATTTTGTGTGTGACAATATTACATCATCAATGTATGGAGCTGGTAGATAGATACAGGACATCTTGTGTGTGGATTTATTACATCATCAATGTAAGGAGCAGTTAGATAGGTACATGACATTTTGTGTGTGACAATATTACATCATCAATGTATGGAGCTGGTAGATAGATACAGGACATCTTGTGTGTGGATTTATTACATCATCAATGTAAGGAGCAGTTAGATAGGTACATGACATTTTGTGTGTGACAATATTACATCATCAATGTATGGAGCTGGTAGATAGATACAGGACATCTTGTGTGTGGATTTATTACATCATCAATGTAAGGAGCAGTTAGATAGGTACATGACATTTTGTGTGCGACAATATTACATCATCAATGTTTGGAGCTGGTAGATAGATACAGGACATCTTGTGTGTGGATTTATTACATCATCAATGTAAGGAGCAGTTAGATAGGTACATGACATTTTGTGTGTGACAATATTACATCATCAATGTATACAGCTGGTAGATAGATACAGGACATCTTGTGTATGGATTTATTACATCATCAATGTAAGGAGCAGTTAGATAGGTACATGACATTTTGTGTGTGACAATATTACATCATCAATGTATGGAGCTGGTAGATAGATATTGGACATCTTGTGTGAGACAATATTACATCATCAATGTATGGAAGGAATCAACATTAGGGGAAGATACATCAATAACATTAGATATGCAGATGATACAGTCTTGATTGCAGGCAACGAACAGGACCTGCAACATGTAGTAGATGCAGTGAACAACTAACGTTAGAATTGATTAGTAAGAAGACACAGATTATGGTCGTCGCTGGGAAGAAGGAAATACCTCAATGTGATATACGAGTAAATGGGCATATTCTTAAGCAAGTTAATCGGTACAATTATCTCGGAACAGTCATAACATCTAACTTGAGATGCCTTGAAGAGATTAGAACAAGAATTGCTATTGCGAAGGTAGACTTTTTCAAGATGAAAAACATACTGACCAATAAAAAGATATCAACTGAAACGAGAAAAAGAGTGTTGAAGTGCTATATAGAACCTGTACTTATGTATGGATGTGAAGTGTGGACAATGAGCAGTCAAGCTGAAAAACAGCTGATGGCTGTGGAATTGTAGTTTCTGAGGAAAATGCCAAGAATACCATGGACAGACAGAAAAACCAATGAACAAGTCCTTCAAGAAACAAATGAAGATCGTAAACTGATAAGAGTCATTAGACTTAGTCAAAATTTTTTGGGCATGCTATGAGAAGACATGACTTAGAGAACTTGGTGACAACTGGCAAGATCGAAGGGAAGTGACCAAGGGGAAGAGCGAGAAGTAAATACCTGGATGGCCTGGCCACGTGGTATTTTCGAGACAGAAATACGGAGCTGATTCACGACTCTGGTGATCGAATGAGATGGCAAAACATGACCGCCCACGCTTATCGGCATGGCACATGATGGATGGATACAATCCAATCCATGTTTTGGTACGAGTACCTCCTTTCAGGCCATCGAGTTTTCGACTTGTCTATGTAAGGGTGTTTATGGTGTAGCTTGTAGTTTGTCTTTCGTACTTTGGGCTGCTTGTTGTCAACTTTCCGGCTTCTGATGGGTTGATTGCGTTCATTACTTTCTTGATGAGGTTTTTCATGTCTGGACAGAGTCGCGCACTTGTTGAGGCCCGGAGTAATTGTGGTCCCACCCCGTCTTATGGTGCTGTTTCCTTCAGGGAGCTTTACCAGTTGTCGTCTCTCCTGGTGTGCCTCCTATTTACCCGTCGTGAGTTGCCTTCGAATCTTCTCGGCGTTCGCCAGTCGGATCTTGGTGGTGATCGATATCGTCCTTCCTCTGTTGCTTCTTCTTCTGTCTGTGTTCTTGCATCTTCTGGTTCGAGTAAGGCTGCCTGGTTACTGATGTGATTTACTATCTCTTGTAGAGTATCTGATGTCCTTTCTTTCATATCTTGCATTTTTGATAGCTGTTCTTCATTCTCGGCCTTTATAGCATCCATTCGAGCGACATCATGCTCAATCTCCTGTTGGACTTGCTTCAGTTCATGCAGTGGTCCTATTTGTGCTCTTTCTTCTTGTATCTGCTTGAGAGTTTCTTCTGTCTTTTCTCTTTCGTCTTGGATTTTTGATAGTGTTTCGTCAGTTTCAGCTTTTATAGCAGTGTAAGACACAATGTAAGACACTGGTAGATAGACATAAGACATGTGATCATGAACAATGTTATCAATGTAAGACACTGGTAGATAGACACAAGACATCTAATCATGAACAATGTCATCAATGTAAGACACTGGTAGATAGACACAAGACATCTAATCATGAACAATGTTATCAATGTAAGACACTGGTAGATAGACACAAGACATCTAATCATGAACAATGTCATCAATGTAAGACACTGGTAGATAGACACAAGACATCTAACCATGAACAATGTCATCAATGTAAGACACTGGTAGATAGACACAAGACATCTAATCATGAACAATGTTATCAATGTAAGACACTGGTAGATAGACATAAGACATGTGATCATGAACAATGTTATCAATGTAAGACACTGGTAGATAGATACAAGACATCTAACCATGAACAATGTTATCAATGTAAGACACTGGTAGATAGACACAAGACATCTAACCATGAACAATGTCATCAATGTAAGACACTGGTAGATAGACACAAGACATCTAATCATGAACAATGTTATCAATGTAAGACACTGGTAGATAGACATAAGACATGTGATCATGAACAATGTCATCAATGTAAGACACTGGTAGATAGACACAAGACATCTAACCATGAACAATGTTATCAATGTAAGACACTGGTAGATAGATATAAGACATAAGGTCATGAACAATGTTATCAATGTAAGACACTGGTAGATAGACACAAGACATAAGGTCATGAACAATGTTATCAATGTAAGACACTGGTAGATAGACACAAGACATAAGGTCATGAACAATGTTATCAATGTAAGACACTGGTAGATAGACACAAGACATAAGGTCATGAACAATGTTATCAATGTAAGACACTGGTAGATAGACACAAGACATAAGGTCATGAACAATGTTATAAATGTAAGACACTGGTAGATAGACACAAGACATAAGGTCATGAACAATGTTATCAATGTAAGACACTGGTAGATAGATACAAGTCATCTAATCATGAACAATGTTATCAATGTAAGACACTGGTAGATAGACACAAGACATCTAATCATGAACAATGTCATCAATGTACGACACTGGTAGATAGACACAAGACATCTAATCATGAACAATGTTATCAATGTAAGACACTGGTAGATAGACACAAGACATCTAACCATGAACAATGTCATCAATGTAAGACACTGGTAGATAGACACAAGACATCTAATCATGAACAATGTCATCAATGTAAGACACTGGTAGATAGACATAAGACATGTAATCATGAACAATGTTATCAATGTAAGACACTGGTAGATAGACACAAGACATCTAATCATGAACAATGTCATCAATGTAAGACACTGGTAGATAGACACAAGACATCTAATCATGAACAATGTCATCATTGTAAGACACTGGTAGATAGACACAAGACATCTAATCATGAACAATGTCATCAATGTAAGACACTGGTAGATAGACACAAGACATCTAATCATGAACAATGTCATCAATGTAAGACACTGGTAGATAGACACAAGACATCTAACCATGAACAATGTCATCAATGTAAGACACTGGTAGATAGACACAAGACATGTAATCATGAACAATGTTATCAATGTAAGACACTGGTAGATAGACATAAGACATGTGATCATGAACAATGTTATCAATGTAAGACACTGGTAGATAGACACAAGACATCTAACCATGAACAATGTTATCAATGTAAGACACTGGTAGATAGACATAAGACATAAGGTCATGAACAATGTTATCAATGTAAGACACTGGTAGATAGACACAAGACATAAGGTCATGAACAATGTTATCAATGTAAGACACTGGTAGATAGACACAAGACATAAGGTCATGAACAATGTTATCAATGTAAGACACTGGTAGATAGACACAAGACATAAGGTCATGAACAATGTTATCAATGTAAGACACTGGTAGATAGATACAAGTCATCTAATCATGAACAATGTTATCAATGTAAGACACTGGTAGATAGACACAAGACATCTAATCATGAACAATGTCATCAATGTAAGACACTGGTAGATAGACACAAGACATCTAATCATGAACAATGTTATCAATGTAAGACACTGGTAGATAGACACAAGACATCTAACCATGAACAATGTCATCAATGTAAGACACTGGTAGATAGACACAAGACATCTAATCATGAACAATGTCATCAATGTAAGACACGGGTAGATAGACATAAGACATGTAATCATGAACAATGTTATCAATGTAAGACACTGGTAGATAGACACAAGACATCTAACCATGAACAATGTTATCAATGTAAGACACTGGTAGATAGACACAAGACATCTAATCATGAACAATGTTATCAATGTAAGACAATGGTAGATAGATACAAGACATCTAACCATGAACAATGTTATCAATGTAAGACACTGGTAGATAGACACAAGACATCTAATCATGAACAATGTTATCAATGTAAGACACTGGTAGATAGACACAAGACATATAATCATGAACAATGTTATCAATGTAAGACACTGGTAGATAGACACAAGACATATAATCATGAACAATGTTATCAATGTAAGACACTGGTAGATAGACACAAGACATCTAATCATGGACAACGTTATCAATGTAAGACACTGGTAGATAGACATAAGACATGTGATCATGAACAATGTTATCAATGTAAGACACTGGTAGATAGACACAAGACATAAGGTCATGAACAATGTTATCAATGTAAGACACTGGTAGATAGATATAAGACATAAGGTCATGAACAATGTTATCAATGTAAGACACTGGTAGATAGACACAAGACATAAGGTCATGAACAATGTTATCAATGTAAGACACTGGTAGATAGACACAAGACATCTAACCATGAACATTGTCTTCAATGTAAGACACTGGTAGATAGACACAAGACATCTAATCATGAACAATGTCATCAATGTAAGACACTGGTAGATAGACATAAGACATGTAATCATGAACAATGTTATCAATGTAAGACACTGGTAGATAGACACAAGACATCTAACCATGAACAATGTCATCAATGTAAGACACTGGTAGATAGACACAAGACATGTAATCATGAACAATGTTATCAATGTAAGACACTGGTAGATAGACACAAGACATCTAATCATGAACAATGTTATCAATGTAAGACAATGGTAGATAGACACAAGGCATAAGGTCATGAACAATGTTATCAATGTAAGACACTGGTAGATAGACACAAGACATCTAACCATGAACAATGTTATCAATGTAAGACACTGGTAGATAGACATAAGACATCTAACCATGAACAATGTTATCAATGTAAGACACTGGTAGATAGACACAAGACATGTAATCATGAACAATGTCATCAATGTAAGACACTGGTAGATAGACACAAGACATCTAACCATGAACAATGTCATCAATGTAAGACACTGGTAGATAGACACAAGACATCTAACCATGAACAATGTTATCAATGTAAGACACTGGTAGATAGACATAAGACATCTAACCATGAACAATGTTATCAATGTAAGACACTGGTAGATAGACACAAGACATCTAACCATGAACAATGTCATCAATGTAAGACACTGGTAGATAGACACAAGACATCTAACCATGAACAATGTCATCAATGTAAGACACTGGTAGATAGACACAAGACATCTAACCATGAACAATGTTATCAATGTAAGACACTGGTAGATAGACACAAGACATCTAACCATGAACAATGTCATCAATGTAAGACACTGGTAGATAGACACAAGACATCTAACCATGAACAATGTCATCAATGTAAGACACTGGTAGATAGACACAAGACATCTAACCATGAACAATGTCATCAATGTAAGACACTGGTAGATAGACACAAGACATCTAACCATGAACAATGTCATCAATGTAAGACACTGGTAGATAGACATAAGACATCTAACCATGAACAATGTCATCAATGTAAGACACTGGTAGATAGACACAAGACATCTAATCATGAACAATGTTATCAATCTAAGACACTGGTAGATAGACACAAGACATCTAACCATGAACAATGTCATCAATGTAAGACACTGGTAGATAGACACAAGACATCTAACCATGAACAATGTTATCAATGTAAGACACTGGTAGATAGACACAAGACATGTAATCATGAACAATGTCATCAATGTAAGACACTGGTAGATAGACACAAGTCATGTAATCATGAACAATGTTATCAATGTAAGACACTGGTAGATAGACACAAGACATATAATCATGAACAATGTTATCAATGTAAGACACTGGTAGATAGACACAAGACATCTAATCATGGACAACGTTATCAATGTAAGACACTGGTAGATAGACATAAGACATGTGATCATGAACAATGTTATCAATGTAAGACACTGGTAGATAGACACAAGACATAAGGTCATGAACAATGTTATCAATGTAAGACACTGGTAGATAGACACAAGACATCTAATCATGAACAATTTCATCAATGTAAGACACTGGTAGATAGACACAAGACATCTAATCATGAACAATGTTATCAATGTAAGACACTGGTAGATAGACACAAGACATCTAACCATGAACATTGTCTTCAATGTAAGACACTGGTAGATAGACACAAGACATCTAATCATGAACAATGTCATCAATGTAAGACACTGGTAGATAGACATAAGACATGTAATCATGAACAATGTTATCAATGTAAGACACTGGTAGATAGACACAAGACATCTAACCATGAACAATGTCATCAATGTAAGACACTGGTAGATAGACACAAGACATGTAATCATGAACAATGTTATCAATGTAAGACACTGGTAGATAGACACAAGACATCTAATCATGAACAATGTTATCAATGTAAGACAATGGTAGATAGACACAAGGCATAAGGTCATGAACAATGTTATCAATGTAAGACACTGGTAGATAGACACAAGACATCTAACCATGAACAATGTTATCAATGTAAGACACTGGTAGATAGACATAAGACATGTAACCATGAACAATGTTATCAATGTAAGACACTGGTAGATAGACACAAGACATGTAATCATGAACAATGTCATCAATGTAAGACACTGGTAGATAGACACAAGACATCTAACCATGAACAATGTCATCAATGTAAGACACTGGTAGATAGACACAAGACATCTAACCATGAACAATGTTATCAATGTAAGACACTGGTAGATAGACATAAGACATCTAACCATGAACAATGTTATCAATGTAAGACACTGGTAGATAGACATAAGACATCTAACCATGAACAATGTCATCAATGTAAGACACTGGTAGATAGACACAAGACATCTAACCATGAACAATGTCATCAATGTAAGACACTGGTAGATAGACACAAGACATCTAACCATGAACAATGTTATCAATGTAAGACACTTGTAGATAAACACAAGACATCTAACCATGAACAATGTCATCAATGTAAGACACTGGTAGATAGACACAAGACATCTAACCATGAACAATGTCATCAATGTAAGACACTGGTAGATAGACACAAGACATCTAACCATGAACAATGTCATCAATGTAAGACACTGGTAGATAGACACAAGACATCTAACCATGAACAATGTCATCAATGTAAGACACTGGTAGATAGACATAAGACATCTAACCATGAACAATGTCATCAATGTAAGACACTGGTAGATAGACACAAGACATCTAATCATGAACAATGTTATCAATCTAAGACACTGGTAGATAGACACAAGACATCTAACCATGAACAATGTCATCAATGTAAGACACTGGTAGATAGACACAAGACATCTAACCATGAACAATGTTATCAATGTAAGACACTGGTAGATAGACACAAGACATGTAATCATGAACAATGTCATCAATGTAAGACACTGGTAGATAGACACAAGTCATGTAATCATGAACAATGTCATCAATGTAAGACACTGGTAGATAGACACAAGACATCTAATCATGAACAATGTCATCAATGTAAGACACTGGTAGATAGACACAAGACATCTAATCATGAACAATGTCATCAATGTAAGACACTGGTAGATAGACACAAGACATCTAACCATGAACAATGTCATCAATGTAAGACACTGGTAGATAGACACAAGACATGTAATCATGAACAATGTTATCAATGTAAGACACTGGTAGATAGACATAAGACATGTGATCATGAACAATGTTATCAATGTAAGACACTAGTAGATAGACACAAGACATCTAACCATGAACAATGTTATCAATGTAAGACACTGGTAGATAGACATAAGACATAAGGTCATGAACAATGTTATCAATGTAAGACACTGGTAGATAGACACAAGACATAAGGTCATGAACAATGTTATCAATGTAAGACACTGGTAGATAGACACAAGACATAAGGTCATGAACAATGTTATCAATGTAAGACACTGGTAGATAGACACAAGACATAAGGTCATGAACAATGTTATCAATGTAAGACACTGGTAGATAGACACAAGACATAAGGTCATGAACAATGTTATCAATGTAAGACACTGGTAGATAGATACAAGTCATCTAATCATGAACAATGTTATCAATGTAAGACACTGGTAGACAGACACAAGACATCTAATCATGAACAATGTCATCAATGTAAGACACTGGTAGATAGACACAAGACATCTAATCATGAACAATGTTATCAATGTAAGACACTGGTAGATAGACACAAGACATCTAACCATGAACAATGTCATCAATGTAAGACACTGGTAGATAGACACAAGACATCTAATCATGAACAATGTCATCAATGTAAGACACTGGTAGATAGACACAAGACATGTAATCATGAACAATGTTATCAATGTAAGACACTGGTAGATAGACACAAGACATCTAACCATGAACAATGTTATCAATGTAAGACACTGGTAGATAGACACAAGACATCTAATCATGAACAATGTTATCAATGTAAGACAATGGTAGATAGATACAAGACATCTAACCATGAACAATGTTATCAATGTAAGACACTGGTAGATAGACACAAGACATCTAATCATGAACAATGTTATCAATGTAAGACACTGGTAGATAGACACAAGACATATAATCATGAACAATGTTATCAATGTAAGACACTGGTAGATAGACACAAGACATATAATCATGAACAATGTTATCAATGTAAGACACTGGTAGATAGACACAAGACATCTAATCATGGACAACGTTATCAATGTAAGACACTGGTAGATAGACATAAGACATGTGATCATGAACAATGTTATCAATGTAAGACACTGGTAGATAGACACAAGACATAAGGTCATGAACAATGTTATCAATGTAAGACACTGGTAGATAGACACAAGACATCTAATCATGAACAATTTCATCAATGTAAGACACTGGTAGATAGACACAAGACATCTAATCATGAACAATGTTATCAATGTAAGACACTGGTAGATAGACACAAGACATCTAACCATGAACATTGTCTTCAATGTAAGACACTGGTAGATAGACACAAGACATCTAATCATGAACAATGTCATCAATGTAAGACACTGGTAGATAGACATAAGACATGTAATCATGAACAATGTTATCAATGTAAGACACTGGTAGATAGACACAAGACATCTAACCATGAACAATGTCATCAATGTAAGACACTGGTAGATAGACACAAGACATGTAATCATGAACAATGTTATCAATGTAAGACACTGGTAGATAGACACAAGACATCTAATCATGAACAATGTTATCAATGTAAGACAATGGTAGATAGACACAAGGCATAAGGTCATGAACAATGTTATCAATGTAAGACACTGGTAGATAGACACAAGACATCTAACCATGAACAATGTTATCAATGTAAGACACTGGTAGATAGACATAAGACATCTAACCATGAACAATGTTATCAATGTAAGACACTGGTAGATAGACACAAGACATGTAATCATGAACAATGTCATCAATGTAAGACACTGGTAGATAGACACAAGACATCTAACCATGAACAATGTCATCAATGTAAGACACTGGTAGATAGACACAAGACATCTAACCATGAACAATGTTATCAATGTAAGACACTGGTAGATAGACATAAGACATCTAACCATGAACAATGTTATCAATGTAAGACACTGGTAGATAGACATAAGACATCTAACCATGAACAATGTCATCAATGTAAGACACTGGTAGATAGACACAAGACATCTAACCATGAACAATGTCATCAATGTAAGACACTGGTAGATAGACACAAGACATCTAACCATGAACAATGTTATCAATGTAAGACACTGGTAGATAGACACAAGACATCTAACCATGAACAATGTCATCAATGTAAGACACTGGTAGATAGACACAAGACATCTAACCATGAACAATGTCATCAATGTAAGACACTGGTAGATAGACACAAGACATCTAACCATGAACAATGTCATCAATGTAAGACACTGGTAGATAGACACAAGACATCTAACCATGAACAATGTCATTAATGTAAGACACTGGTAGATAGACATAAGACATCTAACCATGAACAATGTCATCAATGTAAGACACTGGTAGATAGACACAAGACATCTAATCATGAACAATGTTATCAATGCTAAGACACTGGTAGATAGACACAAGACATCTAACCATGAACAATGTCATCAATGTAAGACACTGGTAGATAGACACAAGACATCTAACCATGAACAATGTTATCAATGTAAGACACTGGTAGATAGACACAAGACATGTAATCATGAACAATGTCATCAATGTAAGACACTGGTAGATAGACACAAGTCATGTAATCATGAACAATGTCATCAATGTAAGACACTGGTAGATAGACACAAGACATCTAATCATGAACAATGTCATCAATGTAAGACACTGGTAGATAGACACAAGACATCTAACCATGAACAATGTCATCAATGTAAGACACTGGTAGATAGACACAAGACATCTAATCATGAACAATGTTATCAATGTAAGACACTGGTAGATAGACACAAGACATCTAACCATGAACAATGTTATCAATGTAAGACACTGGTAGATAGACACAAGACATCTAATCATGAACAATGTTATCAATGTAAGACACTGGTAGATAGACACAAGACATCTAACCATGAACAATGTTATCACTGTAGGACACTGGTAGATAATAACAGGACAGTTTCAAAAATTGCATTATTGACACTTCCATATGTTGACGATATGTGCATTGATTGTCATATCCACCGTCTGCAGTTATTATAGACATATGATTATGTTTTCATATGTCAAAGTAATTGATATATGTCTATATTTAATAACACACTTGAGAGTAGCAATGTGAACGTGACAATGCGAGAATGAAAATGTGAGAATGACAGTAGGAGAGTGACAATGTGAGAACGACAGTAAGAAAGTGACAATATAACAATATTACTATAAGAGTGGCAATGTGATAGTGGCACCGTGTGAGTGACAATGTGATAGGATAAATGCGAGAATGACAGTGGGAGAATGATATCATGAGAATGACAATATGACAGTGACAATATAAGAATGCCAGTATACGAGTGGCTATGTGATAGTGGCACTGTGAGAGTGACAATGTGAGAACGACAGTATTAGAGTGGCAATATAGCAATGCTAGTATAAGTGTCTGTCAGACGCCAGAAAAGCAAAGGCAATTCCAGGAGATTAAAGTAGATGATGCGCATCCACGCCATTTACAGCCCGAGTGGAGAGTTTGCTAGTATACACATTTACACGGGTAGATTGCCTACCGGGATATCATCCCTACACTCGGATTCTATCAGCTGGCACTGATTCAACAATTCAATACGAATGGATTAGTCAACAAACCAACAATGAAGAGCAATTGTCCACAAGGGAATAATGAGAATTACTCGGCCATGCCATGACAGCATTCTACGTTTTAGTACTAGTGAAGTTCGCTTTTTGTTATGTCTGCATATGCATGGAACATGTGTAAAATGAGTACAAGCATGAACAGCATTCACCTAAAGTATTTGATCATTGCTACTGCTACAATATTTTAAATACATGTTGGGGAAACGAGAACCAACCTTGATTTTCCCTGTCTAGTTTGGCTAGGGTCAGAGTGTCGGATGTGGTGTCCTCACTGACTACGGTCAGAGTGTCGGATGTGTTGTCCTCACTGGCTAGGGTCAGAGCGTCGGATGTGTTGTCCATGCTGGCGAAGGTCAGTTTGTCGAATGCTATGTTCATATCTGGAGAAAATATACAGTGTAGCTTTGTAATATAAATATTACACATAAGTTTTACCATAACATTAGCTAGTTGAAGCACGGTAATCGTAATTTCATGGTAAATATTGCCTAGAACTGTGTAGTGCCAGACCCTCACATGTATTAAGTAACAGCGTAGTAAGTTGGAATTGCCAGCTGCTGTCCGTGCAAGATATCAACATCAGACAATTATAATAGGTAAGGTTCGTGTCTTAACCCTCAGAGCCTAGCGCCACATCTTCTACACCAAATCACTTCCCTCCGTGACCTGACACCATCTCAGGCCTGTTTACTACCAAAAGATGACATCTTTCAAATTCGTGTAGCAACCAACATGCACTTTTTGACACAGCAACAGCTTCCGGTTCCCAACATGAAAGATAGGCATTTAAATGGTTAAGGCCTCTGAAGTGTGAATGCTTATGGCTACCGTTTGGAATGCTTGTGGCTACCGTTTGAATTCACATTTTCATCATGTTGGACTGGAAGTACATGGTTCCGTCGCCCTGCTACTGAGATGAGTGCATGGCGCGACACTGCGAGCTATGAATTTCTTGTGAAATTCTTTTACATCTGTCCGCGGTTGTTTGTAGCGTGAACTGCATGTTTGGAATAATGGCGGCCTACTTAGTCGC
Source organism: Cepaea nemoralis (assembly GCA_014155875.1). Taxonomy (NCBI): domain Eukaryota; kingdom Metazoa; phylum Mollusca; class Gastropoda; order Stylommatophora; family Helicidae; genus Cepaea; species Cepaea nemoralis. The sequence continues at coordinate 60,738 of JACEFZ010009729.1, read as the reverse complement.
AGAACTGACTGGTTTGCCTCATGCAGTAATGAGTGGCTACTGATTTTCTTGTGACTGCCGCTTCCATCGACGATGAACTGTATTTGTCTTGAAGGACTTTTGTGTTGACATTCTGGCGGCGGCATTATGCACAGTGTACCTGTGCCCACTGTTGGTTTTTCGAGACTCCTGTATTTTCAGTTTTCACATAGGGCAGCGAGGAGCATTTTGTGTGATAGTCACTTCCACTGGAACGAAGCATAATGGGAACGACCCGTTGCCGTGAAGTTTGAACCGCGAATAATGACCAATGACTAATTCAATCAATCAATCATGAGCCATGCCGGAAAGCGTGGGCGGTCATGACTCGCCATTTCACTTGATCACAAGTGTCATGGATCAGCTCAGTGTTCCTGTCTCGACCATGCCATGTGGCCAAGCCATCCGGATATTTATTTCTCGGTCTTCCCTTTGGTCTGTTTCCCTTCGATCTTGCCAGTTGTCACTAAGTTCTCCATTTCATTTCTTCTCATAATTTCTTCTTCTTCTTCTTCTTCTTCTTCTTCTTCTTCTTCTTCTTCTTCTTCTTCTTCTTCTTCTTCTTCTTCTTCTTCTTCTTCTAAACATTCCGAGACATTGAGGTTCTTTGCTGCAGATACAATCTGTCTCCATTCGTCTCTCTGGTTGAACTTCTCTTGCCAGTCGCTACAAGTGCTTGTAGGTCTGTATGTATATTATCTCTCCACCGTCTTCTTGGTCTACCTCGGGGTCTACGGTCATTTATGTATTTCTTTTCATAACATGTCCAAATAATTTTGACTGTCTACGTCTAATTTCTCTAATCAATTTATACAAATGGATTAGTCAACAAACCAACAATGAAGAGTCCAGAAGGGAAGAAGGCGAATTACTCGGCCATGCCATGACAGCTTTCTACGTTTCAGTACTATTGAAGTTCGCTCTTTCTCACATGTGCTCATAGTGGAGATGTATACAATGGATAAAATCATGAAGGTTATTCACCAACAATATATGACCATTGTTACTGCTAGAATATTGTAAATAAATGTAGGAGAAACAGGACCAACCTTGATTTTCTCTGTCAATCCTGGCTAGGGTCAATGTATCGGATGTGTTGTTCTCACTGGCGAAGGTCAGTTTGTCGAATGTTATGTCCGTATCTGGAGAAAATATACAGTGAAACTTTGTAATGTGATTATTAAAAATTGTTATTATAATACTATGACATCGACAGCTTCAAGAAATGTCATCGAAAGCCTGTGACAAATACTGTCGTATGGTTGTGAAATGTTATATCCTCACATATACTAATTACCAGCGTAGTAAGTTGGAGTGACCAGCTGACATCCTTGCCAGACTCCATAATGAATATCAGACAATCATAATCAGTACAGGTGTATATCAGACAATCATAATCAGTACAGGTGTATATCAGACAATCATAATCAGTACAGGTGTATATCAGACAATCATAATCAGTACAGGTTTGTGTTTCCAACATCAGTACCCACAACCTCACCTCCTACACCAGACTACTTACCTCCGTGACCTGACACTGTCTCAGACCTGTTGCCCACCAAACGATATTGATTTTTTGAAATTGGTGTAGCAACCATCATGCATTTGTTGACATAGTAACAAATCAATCAATAAACAAGTCAAACGATACACAGCCATCTTAGCTGTTTACAAAAGCGCAATGATTGTTCCATTACATTTGTATAATTAGGCTACGGACATAACAGAATAATAATGAAACAAGTAAATATAGTACGTTTCGACAACAAGAATCATCTTCAGTCTCCAACCTTACATCTATCGAACGCTATTTACTGGCCTGTAAGAAATAGGATCTCCAAAGGTTACCGCTAAATCATCTAGTCTTTCTTGTTTCAAACTGTCCATGTTTCTCTCACATTCACTCTATCTATTTCAACCTCTCACAGTGTCTCTCATATTTACTCATCTATTTCAACCTCTCACAGTGTCTCTCATATTCACTCTATCTATTTCAACCTCTCACAGTGTCTCTCATATTTACTCTATCTATTTCAACCTCTCACAGTGTCTCTCATATTTACTCTATCTATTTCAACCTCTCACAGTGTCTCTCATATTTACTCTATCTATTTCAGCCTCTCACAGAATCTCTCATATTTAATCTATCTATTTTAGTCTCTCCCAGTGTCTCTGACTTTCATACCTCTCATATGTTTACTCACATTCCATCTCATATTTCCGTGTGCTCAGGTCTCTCTTACTTAATCTTTCCAACCAAACCCATTTTTGATTCTTTATAATCTTATCACTCTATCCATAACTTGTCGTGTGCCACTCGTACTTCATTTATCTCCTTCTAGATCTAATTTCTCGCTTACATCTCGCTACTGCTACTTACCATCTAATGTCCAAATCTGTCATAATCAAAGATTGTATCCACAACAGAATTATCCATTCTCTGTACACATCAAGAGTTAAGTACTCACTCTCTGAATCCGCTGCTGCACTCTCGAGTGTTGTGTCTGTACTCATGTTTTGGCTGCCAGTATCTTGAGATGTTCTCTCACAATGTTCCCCTGTCAACATCTTCCCATGGACTAGTTCCTACAAGATGTTCTCTATCTGTTGACTTCGGCAGGTTAACTCTGATGTTCTAGTGGAGGAGAGAATACATTCAGGGGGTATTGTCATCTTCAACACACGGATTGATGTACAGTGTGTCAGTTTCACTCTTGTCCACGCGTCATACTTATTGATAGAAATATATATATATATATATATGTGTGTGTGTGTGTGTGTGTGTGGGTGTGTGTGTGTGTGTGTGTGTGTGTTCCTTTTTCTATATAACAGTACATCGATACGGTAGTTAGATTCTACTTTCCATATAACAATAAGTAGATATAGTATAGTAGATAAGAAACTACACACCGAAGCGACACAACAAGCGACTAACGACGACAACTGCTAAATTTCGACACACTTCAAATAGAAAAGAGATTTTTGCAACTTGGAATGTTACAGGTCTAGGATATAAGGAACCAGCTCTCGTAGAGTTTATGAAACAATCAAATATTCAATTATTAGGACTCGCAGACACTAGGAAAAAGGGGCAGAACACGAAACAAACACACGAAGGTTACGTCCTTATATGGAGTGGCGTCGACCAGCGAGCTACAGCTAAACATGGAGTGGGTTTTTTGTTACATCCAGACAAAGCGAAAGCAATTATCAACACTAAATTTATATCAGAAAGGATAATACTAGTACAGATCAAAGAAGGAAATAGAACAACAACTTTTATACAAACATACGCCCCATGTAATGACACTTACAGCGACGAAGACAAAGACGAATATTTTGATAAACTTGCAGACACGTTAAATAATGTCAAGGAGACAGATGAACTAGTTGTGATGGGTGATTTTAACGGACGAATAGGCACACGAAGAACACCGTGGGAGGATTGCATGGGGCCATTCAGCGACACAGAGACTGATTGTAACAGCAATGGTCAACATCTACTCAACATATGTTCGGAACATGGACTAATAATAACAAATAGTTTTTTTCAACATCGTCGTAGCCACACCAAAACCTGGTATAAATGGAATGACATAAACCAAGCATCCCAAATTGACTTTATTCTAATTAGGAAATCAGACAGAAGGCTACTATTAGATTCAAGAGCACTCCCAAATACAGATGTTGATACTGATCACAAGCCAGTCATAATAAAGAAGATTTCACCACACAGGAAAATAAGAAACAAAAAGGTAACAACACATGTCATCAATTATAGGAGGCTGCAGGAAAATACGGTTAAAGACGACTTCAATCAAGAAATCCAAAACCTACATAAGAACATCCCTGATAACCACTCAAGCGTAGATAAGGAATGGACATGTTTCAAGGCTGCCATGCTCGACACACTGGAAAATAAATGTGGAACAAAGAAAGTAGGGCAGGACAAAAGATTAAGAACAGCCTAGTGGAACAACGAAGTTAAAGATAGCATATTCAAAAAGAAGGTAGCATTCAAAAAGTGGATCACAACTAAATCTGAACAGGACTATATTACTTATAGAATAGCACGACGTAATGCCTAAACGAACAATTAGAGCATCTAAAGATGAATCCTGGAGAATATACGGTGAACAGATGGCGACCCTTAGCAAAGACTGCCCAAGAGAATTTTATAAACGTGTCACCACAATTAGAAACAGAGATGCATGTTACAACCCAACCACCATCATAAACAGCAAAAGAGGTATGCCAATATTTAATCCACAACAAAGACTAGCAAGGTGGGCAGAATACTTTCAAGAACTACTTAACCCCACAGATAACATAGGAAACCTCACTTTTGTGCCTAAACGCCAGGGACAGCAAGAACCAAATTTCATACCTGCAGAAGTCAAAGCAGTTATACAGAAAAGTCCTAAAAACAAATCACCAGGTCCAGATGGAATCACCACAGAAGCTATTCAGGCCTGTGGGGAAACAGGAGTTAAATGGCTAACAAGACTTTTTAATATAGCATGGGAAGAAAGAAAAGTCCCAGATGATTGGCAACAGGCAATAATATTACCAATATGGAAAAAGAAAGGCAATATGAGAGAGTGCGAAACATACAGAGGTATATCACTCCTGAGCCATATAGGGAAAATGTATGCAAAACTTTTGGAACAAAGAGCTAGACCAATAGTTGAACAACAGTTAAGCAAAGCACAATTCGGTTTTCGGAAAGGTAAAAGTTGCACTGATGCATTATTTACACTTAGACAAATTTGTGAAAAAACTATTGAATATAGTGACCAGCAGAATATTGTGTTTGTAGATCAGGAAAAGGCTTTTGATAGAGTAGACAGATACAAATTATGGACCATCCTTGAAGACTATGGGATAGAAGGGCAACTGCTAGAAAACATCATAGCCATGTACCACTCGAGCCAAAGTGCAGTAAGAACACAGGAAGGTATATCAGATATGTTCACAGTCAATACAGGAGTGAGACAGGGATGTGTGCTCTCTCCCCTGCTATTCAATATCTACATGGACAGAATTTCCAAAGAAGCAAGTCTCGACAGACCAGATTCAGAAAATTTAGAACTCTTTACTCCAGATGAAACAACTGACCCACAGGGAATAAATGAACTTCTATTTGCAGATGATCAGTGCCTGTTTTACAGCGACGAGGGCAGACTACAAAATCATATTACTAATCTGAGTTCAACCTGCAGCAGATACAATATGAGTATAAACACAGCCAAAACCGAAGTAATGCAAGTTAGCAGATCGCCAGGCCCACTAAGTATACAGATAAATAACACACCTCTGAAACAAGTTAAAGAATTCAAATACCTTGGAAGTATGATCACAGAAGATGGCAGATTAGACAGAGAAATTGAAATCAGATGTCAAAAAGCTAGTGCACTTACATATCAACTGTCACCCTTACTGAAACATCCAAACATACCCATGTCCGCAAAACGACAGATAATAAACAGCATATTCACACCAACCCTATGCTACCAATCTCAAACCTGGACTTTATCCAAATTACACCTTCGCAAAATCAACACCTGCGAAATGAGATGCCTGAGGAGAGCTGCCAACTTAACAATCCGAGACCGAGTAAGAAATGTTACTATCAGACAGACTGTGGGATCAACACCTTGTGCCACATTTATTGAAAGACAGAAGATCAAGTGGTTTGGCCATGTTGTTAGAATGCAACATCAGCAACTACCATCACTGGCCTTACATCAAAGATCATCTGCGACGAGACCACGAGGACGTCCAAGAAGAAAATGGATTGACGACATCAGAGACATTGTACAACCACACGGAATGACACTATCCAGTGCCGCCCACCGGGCGCTGGAACGCAAATTATTCCTCCCCACGACGCTTGACGGCAGAAGTGGAAGATGATGATGATGATGATGATGATAAGATAGCGTAGATATATATTAGTTTCTACGTAACAATAAGTAGAGAGATATGGTAGATAGATTCTACTTTCTATGTTACGGTGAGTAGATAGATACCGGTCTCCCTGGCGAAGGTGTTAGCAACGTTGTTCATAATCCCGTATAACCACGTGGGGGAAGACAGCTGGTAACTTACAGAGGTATGTGAGCCGGTCGTTCAGAAAGCAATAGCAAACTACTGAACGTAAAACTTGAATAGTACATCAACAGCAGCTGTAAAATGCTGGTGTTGACTGCAACGTCCTGTAAGGGATATGCAACTTTAAAAAAAAAAAAAGATAGATATAGCAGACAGATATTAGTTTATTTGTAACAATAAGCAGATAGAATGATTCAACTTGTTAACATAACAATAAGTAGTCTTGTATGGTAAATACATTCTACTTTATACAAGGGTAAGTCAATAAGTAAGTCACAAATGGCTGTGGAATAATAACTAAAAATGATAACAACTTGAAACCAGTTTATTTTTATACATAAACTATCTCTTTATTTCTCAACACAATTTCCACCAACATTGATGTACTAATGCCATCGTTTTATCAGTCCTCTCAAACCGGCTGCATTGAACTGCGAACTATCTATGTGTTTAAAACATCCAACATATTTGGCCACATGCAGTGGTTGCATTACTGTGTAAAGAAGTAATGTCTATACATTACTGCTTACAATAACAAATATTTTTTTTTGTTTAATATTAATAATACTAGTTCACGATGCTAATTAATTGAAAAATAACATTAAATTATTAATTATGTTTGTAAATCAAGAGCAGACATTCTAATAAGTGACGCATTGTCAGGATGCAATTAGTAAAATGTCTTACCTTGTGATATAAGAAAACAATCTGTCCTACAACCAAGTGTTCTATGGAGATGAGCAACTTTGTATAATGCTTTCTTGTAGAGTTCTTCATCCAGCAGATTATACATATGATCGGGAATTCCCACTGTTTAGTGACGTTGGGATTTCACCTCAGGTATAAATATACTTTAATCATATTTATTTGCATTCTGCTTTGCTTCTTCATTCTTTCTTGGTGTCTATGGTAGCCTGACTGTAGAGAGATGCGTTGTATGAGTCAGGCTCTCGATGTACATAGAAAGTACTTTAGAATACATGATTACTTCTGTACTCATTCGATTTCAAACTCACTTCAGATGTTCCCGGATAATACTGATACTATTCCCGATCTAAATATATATTTATGGGAATTCCCATATCTTACATATGGTCCATGACGTATGGCGTTGGTGATCATGTCTGTTCACAGCCTTCTGTCTCGTGTACTACCAAACATTTCTATTACGGACGTTCCTCCATGTCAAGATGTTAAACTATTCAGCATTAACAGAAAGAATGAATGACATGAATAGAGATTTATAATTTATATTTGTGCTGTATTGACTGCATTAAGGCACTTGATCAAGTGAAACGCGAAGAGATAATTGAAAGTATTGGAAATGTTAAACACTGACGGTAAATATCAAAGAATAATAAAGAACATGCATTTGCAACAAAGAGCAGTCATAAGAACTAACAACTAATCGGGAACTTGTGAACAAATTAAACCAGGCGATAGAGACGGTTGTGTATTATCACCTGATCTGTTCAATGTGTACAGCGAAATATATGGATCCATACAAGACATACAAGTACCTAGGAAGTATAATATCATCAAATGGCAGATCAGAAGACGAGATCGAAAATAGGTGCAATAAGGCAATTCAACTCATTGGACACATGGCACCAATACTAAAGAACAAACATGTATCAATAACTACTAAGAAAGCACTTTACAACACAATCTTCCTACCAACTCTATGCTACCAATGTCAAACCTGGACAATGACAGAAAAAGATAAAAGAAAAATCACAACAACAGAAATGAGATTCCTGAGAAGAATACTCAACGTATCAAGAATAGATAAGATCAAAAATGAAGAAATGAGGACTAAAGTGGGGGGTTAAAGCAGCACTAGATTTTATTAGAAAGCAGCAAGTCAAATGGTTTGGTCATGCAAGTAGGTTACCAACTAACAGTCTACCACAACAAGCAATGATGTACAGGCCAGATGCAAACAGGAAGAGGCCCACCACGTAAACGTTGGACGGAAGGAATAGCAGAGTTCATGGGAATATCGATATATGAAGCCCATAATCGGGCACTCTCACGATGTTTATACTTCACCTCGACACCGCAAGGTATAAGAGGAACATAATGAGATGAGATGAGATACAAGACATGACAGGAATATCAGGTAGTGAACATAATATAAACATGATGAGATGAGATGAGATACAAGACATGCCAGGAATATCAGGTAGTGGACATAATATAAACATGATGAGATGAGATGAGATACAAGACATGCCAGGAATATCAGTTAGTGGACATAATATAAACATGATGAGATGAGATGAGATGAGATACAAGATATGCCAGGAAAATCAGGTAATGAACATAATATAAACATGATGAGATGAGATGAGATACAAGACATGCCAGGAATATCAGGTAGTGGACATAATATAAACATGATGAGATGAGATGAGATACAAGACATGCCAGGAATATCGGTTAATGGACATAATATATAAATATATAAACGACATAGTTTTGTTCGCTGAAAAATGAACGCAGTTACAAACAATGATGGATATAATAGCAACGGAAAGTCAAAAGACATGGCTTGTCTGAATAACAAAAAAAGATAAGTAATGGTTATTTCACAGAACAATGATATACCCAAATATAAATCAAAATGGAACTAATCTGAAACAAATCAATGTATGTATGTAACTTGGGTACTTTAACAACAACAGGTGGAAGATGTGGTAATGAAGTTAAATGTAGTGTAGATCGAACAAAGGCAACAGTTCACAAGATGAAGAATGTTCTCTGCAATTTATCTTTGTCAGTCGAGTTGAGGACAAGAGCTATATATATTTTAAGAGCTATATTGTACGGTAGCCAATGATGGACAATTAGCAGACAGGTAGGAATTTATGTGGAAGATGCGGAGATGTGGTTACGTAGAAGAGAGATGAGAACACCATGGGTGGATAGAAATATCAATGAAGATATATTGAAAGATGTTAACTCAGAGAACTGGTTACTCGCAACAGAAGACAGTCTACATTCTTTGAGCACGTCTTGAGAAGGGCAACGCTTGATTATGTTTTCACCACGGGGATGTTGGAGGGGAGAGCTGGAGTATGTCTTCACCACGGGGATGTTGGAGGGGAGAGCTGGAGTATGTCTTCACCACGGGGAGGTTGGAGGGGAAAGCGGGCCATGGGAAGACCACGAGAGAAGATGCCGGACAGTTGGGCATGATGACACTGGGGAACTTGGGTAATAGAAATGATTGGCAGTACAAGAGATCATTTGTTAATGCTTTCTGTCTGTCTGTTTGCTTGCCTAGTCTTGTTATTGTGTTTATTGTTTGAAACTCTTAAACACGGACACACTTGCGGGACGCACGCTCAGACACACACAGTGTCTTAGTCTGTAGACGTGCAGCCCATCTCCTAGATATGTGTCGTCTATGAACGTGCCCTGTGTCTCTCAAATTTATTTGCTTCGTTAATTGCATTTCTGTGTTTATTAACAGATTCTGTGAGAAACAGAAAGTAGGTGTGGACCAATTAAAAAATGAAAGACGGAAAATAGAACGTAGGGGTGTGTCACAGTTATGGCGTACAAGTTGTTAATATAGAAGCAGCCATGTTGTATAATAATGGAATGACAACATTTCGGTGATATATAATCGTATGGCAGACACCGAAAGTAGCTTAAGACGATTAATCATCCCATGACAGTTAATCAGTTAACCTGTCTTCTGTTTTCCTCCATACTTGACAAGCCTGTATGTCCATGCTCTCCGTCTATTTTGGAATAGCTTAAATGCTCGGTGTTCGTGTCTGACTCGCGAAATGATTCGTCTGTTTGCTACATGTTTTTAGATCTGCTGTTTACACCTGATGAGATACGGCGATAAATGCCAAGCAATTCACCGCGTAGTCTGTTGTTTGTCTGTTTTCTGTTCACATTTACAGCGGGAGATCATAGTTTTGATTTTCGAATAATTCAAACTGTATTAAACTTCTGCTCGGAGGTGAAGTAACTTAAATGTACGGTGTCCGCCTCTGGCTTATGTTTATGTTAGGAGGCGGAGAGGCTTAGATATAAGATGTACGTCTCTCTCGTATGTGTGCACGCCTCTGATTCAATTTACTATATTTGTTTAAGTGCGAACGCGGTTTGCGAGCCCGTATACACGGGTTCGAAACACAGCGGTGAGAGTATTTTCGAAAAAAGGTATAGGTGCTGGTCGTTCAGAAAGCAATGGCAAACTACTGAACGCAAAATTTGCCAAGGAATCACGAACAGCGAAAATGCTGGAGTTGACTGCTACGTCCTGTGAAGGACGCAACTAAATTAAATGTGGGGTTATCCTCAAGCAGGTGGAGTGGCTAAGATACACGTGTCCGTCTCTGACTCAAGTTTACGGAGGGAGGTGGAATGGCTTATATACAGTGTGTCTGTATCAGGTTCAAGTTTACGGTGGGAGGTGGAGAGGCTTAAATATATGGTGTCCTCCTCTGACTCACGTATGTGTGAGAGACAGGGTGACTTAGATCAATTAGATATATGGTGTCGTCCTCTGATTCACGTTTGTGTGAGAGACAGGGTGACTTAGATCACTTAAATAAATGGTGACCACTGACTCACAAGTGTGTGTGAGACAGGGTGACTTACATCATTTAGATATATGGTGTCGTCCTCTGACTCACGTTTGTGAGGGGGGCTGCGTGGTCTCGAGGTATGGTGTCCGCCTCGAGTGCTGGAGGTCCCGGGTTCAAGCCCCGGTGATGCCGGGATTTTTTCTCGTGGACTTCTAGTAATAAATTTCCCCTGGTCTCTGGGTAGTGAGATCGGGCGCCCGTGTGTATTGTTGCGCACGTAAAAAATCCCTTGGCAGTTGCAAATCGAAAAAGAGTAGCCTAACGGCGCTGCCCGGGCAAAATTTCGAGTTAAAAATCTACCCAAAGTATTTCAGGATCCTCGGCGGTGCTACGGAGTTCGTTCACTGAGCTGAGTTTCTCCAGACTCAGGTTTGAGTTAGGAGGAGAACGGAGCACTTATGGGTTGCACCCGTGTGCCGTGATGTTGATCCATCTACTAAACTAAAACTAAACTACTAAACTAACTTGTGTGAGAGACAGGGTGACTTAGATCAGTTAGATATACGGTGTCTGCCTCTGATTCAAGGAAATTGGAACGGTGGAGCTGCTTAGATATATGGTGTCATCTGAATCAAATGGATGATGTATGGTGGAATGGTTTAGATATTTGGTGTCCACCTCTCACTAAAGTTTATGGTGGATGGTGAAGTGACTTACATACAGTGTGTCTGTCTGTGACCCAAGTTTAAGGTAAAAGATGGGGTGATTTAGATACATTGTTATGACTCAAGGTTATGGTGTGGAGTGTGAATGGTGTAGATGTACGGTGTCTAGCTCTGTTTCAAATTTTTATTTCAAGCATTTTAAAAAGCATGTGAACTTATTAAATTACAGTAATACATGTCAACATTTTAAAGCTGGTAGCAACCAAAATTAATAAGTTTTAAGATTTACGACTGTGGTGGAGGACAGGGCCGTTGTCGAGTTTTCCGAGTGCTCTGTCTGTAACTGGAGAACCGTTCAACTTGACAGAGAGCACTATGCGTGGTTTTGAGGTGCTGCCACACCTCGCTCAGGCCATTTTTCTCTCTCATTAGAGGTCTTGAACCGATTCGGCGCAGCATTCTTCTACAATCTCATTTCTAGGGGGGTTTCTTTCTCATCCTTTAGGAGGCTGAGTGGTCTAGAGGTATGGTGTCCGCCTCGAGTGCTGGAGGTCACAGGTTCAAGCCCCGGTGAGGACAGGGATTTTATCACGTGGACTTCTAGTAACAAATACAGCACACCGGCATGCCCCGGAGAAAAGATCCAGGCGATGCTTGCCACCCGTGACCTCCGAAGCGAAGCAAGCCACTCTGCCCGAAGCTTGCCTGTCCTCACCTTCCTCGGCATTCTGAGTCAGTTACAATCACGATGTGTGTGTGTGTATATCGTATCCTCCATCCAGCGGAAAGCTGCATTGACACACTGGAGATACATAATCTTATCGATCTGTCTCAGGTTCTTGTTCAGGTCGTTCTCTAATATGTGGGACAGAAACCTATCAAGTTTTCCCATCCCGACTTGTTTCAAGACATCTCAAATATTAATAAGAAACAAGTACATATCACATCTATCTAATAGGAGGTCAGTATCATCAACATAAAACTAATTAACTTATGGTGTGGCACACCAATTATTATTATACAATTACAACAACAAACCAACAACAATAAAACAGAGAACGTTGCGGTGCAGAGTTTTAATCATCAAACAGCAATAGGAAAACACAAATCTGTTCTAACAACAAAATTAAATCACAGCCATTACATTAATCATAATCTGTGAAATCATGAGAAATAACATATAACCAGAATGAAATAAATTGTGGAAGCTCCAATAATGAAACGGTGAATTCTGAGAGAAGGCATAGTACAAATCAGACAGTCAGAGAACTCACAGTCATGATTACTTGTGTGATTCACAGTGTGGGAAAATGGAAGACAAAGTGTGTATCTGGGAGTTCATGGTGGATGTCAGTGTGTAGCAGTGCAGGCGGGTCGCGGTGTCGTAGATACTGATGGCTAATGTACATTAACGTAGGATTGAACTAATAGTATAAGAGTAAAGAGACACAGAAAGATGGCTAATGTACATTAATGTAGGATTTTAATAACAGTATAAGAGTAAAGAGACACAGAACGATGGCTAATGTACATTAATGTAGGATTGTAATAATTGTATAAGAGTAAAGAGGCTAATGTACATTAATGTAGGATTTTAATAACAGTATAAGAGTAAAGAGACACAGAACGATGGCTAATGTACATTAATGTAGGATTGTAATAATTGTATAAGAGTAAAGAGGCACAGCAGGACGGCTAATGTGTATTTATATAGGATTGTAATAATAGTAGATGGGTAAAGAGTCACAGAAAGAGAAACGGTAATAATAATAATAACAACAATAATGATAATAACAACAGCAACTTCATTGAGAACAACCACACTCTCTACCATTTCTGTTGCCTGTTGTTTGTAACTGTGTGTTTGAAACCTGCCCTACACTTCACTTTTGATTAAATTGCATTAACATAAAAGTAACAATTCATTATTATTGGATGCCATGTCTGTCTACAAGAACATCCAGTCGTATTCTGCTACAACCTCTGAGAGCATATTGGATGTTATAATTCATCAATTGCGTGATTAAGGTATTAAGGTGATGATGTACTATGATGTTGCAATAACTTATGTCATGTCTCTCTGGAACCTTCCATGCTGGAATTATTAGACACAATGGACCCGAATTATAAACACATGACATTCATGGTGGAATTATTATGCACGATTGACCTAAATCATAAACACATGACATTCATGGTGGAATTATTAGGCACGATGGACCTAAATGGCACAGAGATTGAAGGCCAAGACCAAAATTAGGAGGGTACTGATCAGATAGTTGCTTTTTGCAGATGATGCTGCAGTTACGACCCACTCTGAGGAAGAATTGCAATGTCTACTATCTGCATTCTCCAATGCTTGTTCTGAATTTGGTTTAACAATTAGCAAAAAGACACAGACTATGTCACAAGGTGCACATGGGATACCATCAATCTTTATTGACGACGACGAACTAGAGATGGTAGACCATTTTACATATCTAGTATCAGTGGTAAATAGCAAATTATCCCTAGATCAGGAAATCAACATCCGGATTGGTAAGGCAGCAACAACAATGAACAGGTTAAGAAAAAGAGTCTGGGAGAACAGGAAGCTTAATGCCAAAACAAAAGTCCTTGTCTATCAAGCCTGTGTTCTTAGTACTCTTCTTTGTGGCAGTGAAACCTGGACAACATACTCACACTAATAGAAACGTTTAAACAGCTTTCATATGCGGTGTCTACGAAGAATTCTTGGTATTAAGTGGCAAAACAAAATAAAAAAATACTGAAGTATTGGAAAGATCAGGTTGTATGATGGTTTATTCCATGCTCAGTCTTCGTAGACTTGGATAGGACATGTTAGGAGGATGGATGATGGTAGAATACCAAAGGAAATCTTTTTTGGTGAATTACAGATGGGTAAGAGATCTCAGGGTCGGCTTCTACTACGATACAAAGATGTGTGTAAGCGGGACATGATTGATACAGGCATTGATAATGCACATTGGGAGCACGTCGCCACTGAACGTGTTGCATGGCGGGCAAACATAAGAAATGGAATAAAGACAAAGGAGAAAATTATCGCAGATAAGTCACACACCGAGCGTGTGAGACGTAAGATGGTGAATGCTGGTGGAAATGACCACGTGTTCACATACACCCACTGTGAATCAACATTCACAGCGTGAATTGGCCTTATCAGTCGCATTCGCTACCGCCATAGGTAAAAGTTATTATGCCTTTTTAAAGCACAAACTATCGTCTGTCAAGACGTCAAGGTGCCAATAGACCTAAATCATAAACACATGACATTCATGGTGGAATTATTAGACACAATATACCTACATAATAAACACATGGCATTATGGAATACCACACACAAATTATCAACTTACAAGAGGCAAGATCTAGAGACACAAGGTGCCGAGCTCTCCATGAGCGAAAACTAACAGAGGCATTCGAAATAAGAACACCAGTGAGACCTCTACTATTCTAACTGACTATAGACTGGATTATAAAGCAACAAAACGCAGAGTCAGAAATGGAGTTTAATGGATTTCCTGACAAAGCAGCTCGATGATCTGAACTTTGCTGACGTCATTGCTCTCCTGTCTCACACTCGAAATCAGATGCATCAGATGCAGAGTAAACTAACAACATTGGATGGGAGGTCACAACAATTATTTTGTTTTATTCATAGGGAAAAGCTAAAGTAGCCTCCCTTGGGGAAACCCCGCTTTAGGAGACAGAACCTGCCGAGGTAGCAATGTAGACAAAGGGGTGGAACAAATAAAGATATCAGAATAAGCATACAGAAGGCTAGGGGAGCTTTTACAGCGCTAGGACATTCGTAGAAGTTAAAAGAAAATAAACTTAGCACCAAACTTAGAATATTCAATTATAACGGTAAATCAGTTCTACTGCATGGACCAGAAATACAGAGAAGTGGTAGAAGACATTTCTGTGCTGCAAGTGCCCATCATGTAGCCAAGACTAACATGACAGTGGCAATCAATGAAATGTGGCAATGGCGTCCATGTACCTCCACAGACGTTGGTCTCCGGTATTCTTAATCAGTACAGTTGATGATATATTTCTCCATAAAAATATCCCAGTCCATCCAGCTTCAGTGCCTTCTGCCTCTGTATCGTTTCCCACTGATTTGTCTCTGGCTCTCATATCCGATCATCTTTGATATAGCGCTAATGCTGGTAGTTGATGGTGTTGCAAACTAAGGAGATTATTAAACTATTTGATCTTCTTTTTTTTTTTTTTAGCATATCCTTTTACAGGACTTAGCTGTCAACACCAGCATCTTTCAGCTGTATGTTGATCTCTTGGCAAGATTACGCTCAGTAGTTTGCCATTGCTTTCTGAGCGGCCGGCTCAGTATCCCGCAAGTCACGAGCGGGGGTCGAACCTACTCAGTTCTCGCTCCGCCACGAGACTCTGCGTGATAAACGGGATTACAGAGAGAAAGTGTTGTAGCCCCTCAGCCAGAGAGACCGGCATTTGATCTTCTACCTTTCAGTATATGTGGCACAAGGTTTTGATCCCACTGTCTGATAACATCATGTCTTACTCAGTCTCTGCTGGTTAAATTGGCAGCTCTTCTCAAGTATAGTTGTCAAAGAGCTACGTAAGAGCTAAGAGCTAAGAACAATATAAATAGAGCTAGAGAAGAGGAAAGTAACATAGCGATCTAGGAAACCAGACAGAAGGGACACAAGCACGAATGAGAACTATAAATAGTTCTCTAACTGGACACACTCGTGTCAACAAGGAGGTCATTGAGTATACGTAAGCTTGGGTTATCCAAGAGACTGGGAAACCCGCATCACGAGAAGTGACCATGCAACACTGGTTACTCTAACCAAGTGACCAGCGCGCTGGAACTCCAAGCACGCAAAGCAGCTAATACACGAAGAGTCAATTGCTCGTGGCTGAACACGCCACAGGGTGATTCGTCAGACTGGGACTCGACGGCGTAGGCGACGGACTGTATATCCGCTGTGAATACTTTATTGATAAGAAGGACAGTATCAATAGTTAGGACTTAAGCTTAGCTTCATTAGTTATTACCATCAACATCATCTTCTCATTACATCTTTATAACATACTATGATGTTTAATACCGATGTGGTATTCCGCTCGCGGAGCTCATGTACGATCAGCTTCAAATAAAATGTATCCTTTTGCACACAGTACGAGTTGTCATTTTCGTGTGGTGCAAAAGAAGGGAATCCTTGTATGCATGTCGCAATTGAGTTGTTGACAATAGTACCTCAACCAACTCACTCCAATGTGTACTACCACTAGCTCTCTGTCAAGATCTCACAGTTATGAGACAAGGGGCACAATAGAGGAAAAGATACCACACACAAAGAAGGGAGATAAGAACACTGTCCTTCAATATCTAGAACGTTCGAGAATAGAGGGTTCGAATTGCCTACTGCGCAATAGACCCAGGCGGAACCCGCCTAAAGCATGAGAGAGCAACTCCCACGGGTTGCACGAGATCGCTAGCACTCCGTGTCCGCCCGACGCAAGTCGAGAAGGCAGATGGCTACTGGACATTGAACTGGAAGGAGGGTCTAGCTTCTAAGGGACAGACACATAGAGTTTAGTTTAGAATCTATAGATTGGTTATGATAGACTAATGCTGTGATGTATAATGTGTATGATGCTTTGTCCATGTGTATGTAACATGTTATGAAAGAAGTGCGAAATGACTGTTCGCCAGATCTACATTATATTAAAGTAGATTAATATTGTTCGAACTTGGAGTTCTGTTAGATCTGTGATCGCCTGTCTGAATCCGAGTCTTCTAACCCTAGTTCTGAGACGCTGACACTCTCCCATGCAGCTCTGTCCATGTCCTCCCATTTTATTCATTTCTGTGTCTACTCCTCCTCTCCGTGTGTTCTTAGATCTTCCTTTATTTATTTGGCCCTGTGGATTCCAGGCTAAGGCTGTTCTAGCTATACTATTTTCATGTTATTCAAAGGTGTATGTTCTATCCATTGCCAGCGTCTTTTCTTCACATCGTGGTTCACTGGTGTTTGTCCAGTTCTCTCCATGAGCTTAACACTCGTGATTCTGACATACCACTTTATTCCTTTTATTTTGCGCAGGCACCAATTAGTAAATGTTTGTAGTTTATATTTAAACGGCAAGATGTGGTGAGTAAAATAAGACGTGACAAGCGCATAAAGTTTCAGGGCAGGAAAAAAAGCTGAGAGCAGCCACCGTGGTGGAGTTTCGAGGTGGAGAAGGCTTGGGTGGATAAGTGTAGTGCTGTAAGGAGATGGCAAAATGCCAAGAAGAACAGAGCCGGTCATCCTAGTCCCTGCATGCACTTAGAAAGAGAGATGAACACAAAAGTAAGCTATTTCAAGAAACTGGTCAAGGTGGTTAAAAGCGAAAAATGGGCAGAGGTGTGTCAAAGAGTAAGCACAGACAAGTCACTGAAATTGTTCTGGCGACTACATAAAAGCATGAGTGGTGTAGTCAAGAATAAGAGCATTTCTGACTTCCAAGGTGCTGACCTCATCTAGCAGAGGACTGACGAGCAAAGCCCTCTTTGAACGCTATCTTGAGCAGAGCAACCAGACAGACATGGGAGGCCGAAATCTGGCCAAGGAGGTCACCTCAGACCGATGCTAGGCCCAGAACACTTCGGATGAAGACACAGTGACAGTGAAGGAAATCAAGGCTGTACTTCGACGATCAAAGAAAAGCGCTCCAGGTCCTGATGGCATAAGATACGACGACATCAATAAGTGTACCGACAATGAGCTAGAGAAACTAGCAGATATGTACAACAACAGTATAGGGAGTGCTAGCATCAAGGAGGAATGGTTACACACCTATCTGATTCCCTTGCCGAAGCCTGACAAAGACCACACACAAATTCAGGGATATCGAATTATAACCATGCAGAATACAATAGGCAAGCTGCTGGAGAAGGTAATTGCCAGGAAAATATCAAGCCAGCTAGAGAGGCAAGGTGTTTTCCCACCTACCCTGGGTGGGTACCGTCCAAAAAGAGAAACCTGGACCAATGCAGCAGCCTTTGCCCATGATGTCTATGAAGGTTTCCACTCAGGCATTGAAACCTTTACTGCAGCAATTGATCTTGAGGACGCATACAACAGAGTACCATTGAATTTTGTAATGTTTCAGATTCTTGAACTAAAAGTAAGTCCATTCCTCCTTAGTTGGATCGCTGTAGCCCTCTTCCAACGGAAAGTAGTTTTTAGATGTGGCAGTTGGACTTCGGAACCAACAACAATATATTCTGGCCTACCACAGGGATCACCTTTATCTCCGGTACTGTCCAACACCTACACAGTGAGAATCACCAGTGAGCAGATCACTGGACCTGACAGGACATTGTCATATGCCGATGATGTTTTAATGTATCGTCAGGGTAAGGATAGAGAGCAGGTTGCTGTGGAACTACAAACCGAATTCAATCGCATAAGTACTTGGTGTGATGAAGCTGGGGCAATGGTAAACCCAACAAAGGCAACAGTGACTTGGTTCTCGTTGAATAATCACATTGTCAACACTTCAACACCAACTGTAATGCTGTGTTCAGAGATGGTGGAAAGAACGCAGGCAATGAATTACCTAGGGATACGGTTTGATCGAAGCCTTGCTTATAATGTGCACATAGACCAGGTGATAACAAAGGCCAAGCTGGTCATGTCTGTTTGGTCATGTCTGTCCTTCTCTTCCCACAACACCCTTGCCTGTACCCCAGGAACACAATGTTGTAAATAGCAACCCAAGCTCCAATCCAAATGTTGCTAAATATGATACTTTGTTTCCTACCTTGCCCGTAAAACAGTCTCCCTCTATGATGTCAAAGGGGACACCGTTAAACAATGGTGCTGTACCGTCGATGCCTGCTTCCAATGTAGGCACTTCCAGTGACACTCATAGCAATCCCTCGCTGGACGGTAATCTACAACCCTATGAGTGGAACCGTCAACTTCAGCAGCTAATGCGATACAATCCTGCAGCCCTGCACCAAGCATTCATGATATCACTCCAGCAAAGACATTTTCCTGCCCCCTCTAACAGCCTTAACTATTTCTAAATAAAGTTTCAAAATCCCTGCAATTTGTAAACCACAAGCGACATCTTCCTTTTAAATTGTAATGTTCGCTAATCACGATCAGTGGCTCAGCAAAAATCGTCTATATATAGGCCATCTCAACATCTTTCATCTGCTCAACAAATTACCTGAGCTCTCGGTAATACTGTCCAAACAGTTCCATGTGTTTGGAATCACAGAAAGTCGTCTTAACGACAAAATAACCGACTCCGAAATCTCACTTAAGGGGTTTAAAGTAATTCGGAAAGATGCAAATCAAAAATTAGAGGCAGGTATTGCTGTATACATTTCCAATTCTCTCAACTGGTCCCGTAGAAGTGATCTCGAGACAGTAGAGATAGAATGTGTTTGGTTAGAGGTGAAGCCAGCCAGCCAACAGCCGTTTCTCATTGGATACCTATATAGGAATCCTTGTGCCAGGTACAGTTGGTATGACTGCTTCATTACAATGATGGATAGAGTGTTTACAGCAGGTAGAGAAAATATGATACTAGGTGACTTCAACATAGATATTAGTAAATCCAACCAGACATGGGACGATATCATTCTTTCTTACAATTTCAAACAACTAATAAACCGTCCCACAAGGGTTACTGACACATCCTCAACTATAATTGATCATATATATGTTACTTGTCCAGATAATATTATTGAATGTTCTGTTCCTGTTTGTACAGTTAGTGACCACTACCCGGTATGTTGTACATGGTCAAGAATTGGGTTCAAACCTCTTAAACATAAACATGTAAGTATCAAATTTAGGAATTATAAAGCATTCAACCAAGATTTATTTTTGCAAGACTTAAGAAAAGCAGCCCTTGATCACGTTTACCAACTTCCTGACCCGGACGATGCATTAGCTTTCTGGACGAAGACAGTGTACAATGTGTTCGATAAACACGTGCCAATCAAAGAAGTTCGATTCAAAAATCAACATAAATCCCCATGGGTCACCAGAGAAGTGCTGGAAATCATGAGAGAGCGAGATACAGCACACAAAAATAAAGACTTCATCAATTACCGCAGACTAAGGAATAAAGTTAAATATGAAATTCGTAGGATAAAAAAAGATCATTTTAAAAATTTGATTGTAGATAATTCAAACAGTACAAATATATGGAAGGCTATTAACTTGCTAACCAATAAGAAACGCCCTACAGAATCAGCAATACCAAATTCTATAACATGCGATGAATTCAGTTGGTTCTTTCAATCAGAAATAGAGAATCTAAAGTCTTCAATACCAGACTCATGGTGTAATTTAAGTTCACTGGCATTATTCTGTGAGGAGAAGTGCGCCAGAAATATTCCCGCTGAGATTCCTTTAATGTCTGTTGCAGACGTTTATAAATATCTCTTGAACCTCAAATCAACAAACTCACACGGCCTAGATGGTATCAGTAATAGAATTCTTCGTTGTGCTGCACCAGTCATTAGTGAGTCCTTAACGTTCATATATAACCAGTGCCTGGCCAAAAACTACTTTCCATCTGCATTTAAAATTGCTAAAGTGTTTCCGCTTATTAAAAATGGCTCAATCGATAATAGCGTTTTGGGTAATTATAGACCTATTTCCTTACTATCGTCGCTATCAAAACCACTAGAAAAACACATTCATAAAATAACGTTACACCATTTAATTAACAATGATCTAATAATTAACAGTCAATCTGGGTTTCGACCTAAATATTCTTGCAATAGTGCTCTAACAAAAATGACCGATAACTGGCACTTAAACATCAACAACGGTAGAATTTGTGGAGCGGTGTTTGTAGACTTTAAAAAAGCTTGTGATATGGTAGATCACGATATTTTAATTAGAAAACTAAAGCAAATGAAGACAAGCACCAACATGGTGAACATAATTACGTCATTTCTATCCGACAGGCAACAAGTCGTGTCCTTCAACAACTGTCTGTCAAGACCTACACAGCTTAATATTGGTGTGCCTCAGGGCTCAATACTAGGTCCGCTGCTTTTTGCAGTTTATATTAATGATCTTCCTTTATATATCAATACAACTTGTGATCTATTCGCAGACGACTGTACTATATATACTAGTCAAGAAAACCGTAGTGAATTAGAGAATTCTTTACAAAAGGAACTTGATAATCTTACTAGATGGAGCAATGAAAACCGCATGCAAATTAACATCGACAAAACCAAATCCATGCTAATAACGACCAGACAAAAACTACAGACACTAGCCATAACTGGATCACCGCTCGAACTCCGCATGGGCACGTTACCTATAGTTAATGTGACTGAACATAAAACACTAGGGCTTTTAATAGACAGCCATTTGAACTGGAGCTCTCATGTTCATGCTCTTACCAAGAAAATAGCACAAAATGTTTACCAACTTGCTAAAATTCAGCACTTCCTGGACGAAAGCACACGAAAAATATTCTATACATGCTATATACAATCACATCTCGATTACTGTTCCACAGTTTGGGATGGTTGCCCTAAATCTAATTTAAAACGACTGTGTTCTCTACAAAACCGCGCTATTCATCTGGTTTCTGACATAAAGCACGTTGAAAGTAATAATTTGTACAGTCATCTAAGACTTCTACCACTACAAAAGCGCTTCCTTTTCAACAAAGCCAAATTAGTGAATAAAATTATATCTCAAAATACCCCAGAGTATCTTCTGCCGCTGATTCAATCTAATGCAATGAACAGCAAGCGCCTAAATTTGTTACATGTCTCAAAGCCTAGACTGGACCTATACAAAACATGTTTCGCCTATTCTGGTGCTCACTTATGGAATGATCTGCCTCCAGATCTGAAAACTCCAATGAGTCCCTACACATTTAACCGAAAACTCTTTCAATACTTAATCCATACCGACTATATGCCACCATAATTCATTTACTGGTATAATTGTTCAGTATAAATGTTCATTATAATTGTTTAACTATAATTGTTCACTATATATATGTGTGCGTGTGGGAGCGAGAGAGAGAGAGAGAGAGAGAGAGAGAGAGAGAGAGAGAGAGAGAGAGAGAGAGAGAGAGAGAGAAAGTGGGTGTCAGTGAGAGGGAGAGAGTGAATGCGTGTGTGCGCACGTGCATGCGTGTGTGTGGAGAGAGTGATTGAGCGAGAAATGGTGGGGGAATGTGTCAGTGCATGCATTCGTACGTGTATGTGTGAGAGTGAGTGAGGGAGTGTATGCGTGCGTGCATGCGTTTATGTGCATGCGTTCATGTGTACGTGTATGTGTGAGAGAGTGTGATTGAGAGAGTGAGTGTGTGTGTGTGTGTGTGTGTGAAGGATTGTGTGTTAGAGAGTGAGACAGTGGGAGAGTTGATGTGTTAGTGTGTGTGTGTGTGAGCGCGCGCATGCGTGTGAGTGTGTGTATATGAAAGAATACAGAGAGAGAGAGAGAGAGAGAGAGAGAGAGAGAGAGAGAGAGAGAGAGAGAGAGAGAGAGCTGAGCAGATGTCATGTAACACGCATGTTATGTAACACGCGAATCCATATGTTTGTGTATTCTCATCTGTCATATTATCAGTTAAATACCATTTGATTTTATCATGCATAATATAAACTCATGTTCATTACTGTAGTTTGAGTCAGTGAGTGTGAATGAGAGACAGAACGAGTGAGCGTGAGAGTGAATGAGTGAGCGGGAGAGTGAATGAGTGAACGGGAAAGTGAATGAGTGAGCGGGAGAGCGAATGAGTGAGCGTGAGAGTGAATGAGCGGGAGAGTGAATGCGTGAGAGTGAATGAATGAGCGGAAGAGTGAATGTGTGAGCGTGAGAGTGAATGTGTGTGTGGGTGTGTGTGTGAGAGAGAGAGAGAGAGAGAGAGAGAGAGAGAGACAGAGAGAGAGAGAGAGAGAGAGAGAGAGAGAGAGAGAGAGAGAGTATCACTATTTTTACGTCACATACATTTTATGTACACATTTTTCTCCATGTTTAACATTTTTATGACACTGCTCATGACAAGTGTCAGTGTATGTGTGTGAGTAAAGTGTGGGAGTTTGTTCATACTAGTTTCAATACTAACGTTAGACATTTTGTATGTGTCTAGATGTGAGGAAGTGTGAGTGTATGTGGAGGATGTGTGTGAGTGTGGGGATATGTGTGGGTGGGTGGGGGTATGCATTTGGATTGGTTGGGGTGTGTGGGTTTTGGTGGGTAGTGGTATTTGTGGGTGTTGGTGGGATGTGTGGATGGATGTGTGGGGGTGAAAGTAGGGGTGTTGGAATGGGTGTGGGGGATGTGTGTATGGGTGGAGGATATGTGTATGGGACGGATGCAGGGGATGTGTGTTTATGTGGATGGAGATGTGTGGATGGTTTGAGGAAGTATGTGTGGGAGGCGGGGTTGTGTGGGTAGGGGATTGCGATGGGTGGATTTGGGATGGAAAGGCGGGTTGGGAGAAGTGTATGGTGTGTGGGTTTGAGATATGTGTGCGGTGTGTTGGTTGGGGACGTGTGAATGATGTGTGGGTGGAGGGTATGTTTGTGGTGGTATGGGTGGAGGATAGTGTGTGGTGTGGGGGATGTGTGTGATGGGTGCGGGGAATGTGCGTATGGGTGGGGTATATGTGTGGGTGAGCAGGGGACTGTGGTGGTTGGGGGAAGTATGTGGGGGAGTGTGGGTGGGAGATGTGTGTGTGTGGGTGGGGGTGTGTGAGTGGCTTAGGGATGTG
Source organism: Cepaea nemoralis (assembly GCA_014155875.1). NCBI lineage: Eukaryota > Metazoa > Mollusca > Gastropoda > Stylommatophora > Helicidae > Cepaea > Cepaea nemoralis. The sequence goes on along the minus strand of JACEFZ010009729.1, from coordinate 36,614 downwards.
TAGGTGGGTGAGGGAGTTGTATGTGTCGGGGTGGGATGTGTGAGTGGGTGGAGGATGTGTGTGGGGGTAGGGGTATTGTGATCGAGAGATGTTTGGTTGGGAGTGGGTGGGTGGGGGTGTGTGGGTGCGTAGTGGAGGATGTATGCGTGAGTGAGTGTGTGTTGGTGGACGGGTAGGGAATGCGTGTGTGGGTGGGGAGAGGTGTGTGGTGTGTTGGTTGGTGATATTGTGTGGGTGAGGTATGTGTGTGTGGGTGGGGGATTTTTGTGGTGTGTGTGTAGGGGTATGTGGGGTGGATGGGTAAGGGTATCTTTGTGGGTGGGAATATTGTGTGGTATCTGGGTGGGGGATATGTGTGTGGTGTGTAAGTGGGGATGTGTTGGTGAGGGATATGTGTGTGTGTGTGGTGCGTGGGTTGGGAATAGTGGTGCTAGGAGGTGTATGTGATGTGCGGGTGAGGGATTGTGTGGTGGGGGATTAGGTTAAGGCATGTGTGGGTGGGTGAAAGTTGTATGTGTGGGTGGTGGGGTGTGTGTGAGTGGATTGGGGATGTATGGGTGGTTAGGGAGATGTGTGTGTGGGGGGTGGGGGGTAGGGACATATCAGTTGGTGGGGATGTGTGTGTATGGTTTGGGGATGTGTGAGTGGATGTGCGATGTGTGGGTTGGTGGGGGATTGTGTATGTGGGTGGGGAATAAGTTGTCGATGGAGATGTGGCTGGGGGATGGGTGGTTTGAGGTGTGGGTGGGGAGAGGATGTGTGGGGTAGGATGTGTATGTGGGATGTGTGGGTTGGTGGGGGAATGTTTGTGAGTGGCGAGTGTGTTTTGGTTGGGGGATCAGGTGAGGGCAGTGTGTGTGGATGGGGGATGTGCGGGAGAGGGATGGGTCGGTTGGTGGGGTATGTATGTGTCCCTTGGTGTGCGTGTGTGTCGGTAGGTGGGGGTATGTATGTGTCCCTTGGTGCGCGTGTGTGTGGGTAGCTGGGGGTGTTGTGTGGGTGTGGTGATGTATGGATAGGTGGGAGATGGGCTTCATAGCATGGTAATTAGCCTTGTTTATGTTTACAACATTCATTTCACAATGTTTATTTTTCTTCCTATGTAAATGTATAATGCTCTTGATGAACGAAAGACGAGCGATTGGAAGGGCCGAATGTAAGACGGGCCTGCGCGCCCAATTTGTGACCCTAATAAAGTTGATTTGATTTGATTTGATTTGTTTTGGAGTATGCAGTGGCAATCCTGACTCTCAGCCATAAGCAGATAGAGAGGATGGAAAGGATACAGAATGAAGCTATGCGCATTATTCTTGGATGTACAAGAGATACAGCATACAGGGCGATGCGCTACCTTCTTGATTTTCCAACCATTGAAGAGAGAATACAAATTTGCAGGGCACGCGCCTACCTCAGAGTTAACGCAAACACACAACATCCACTGTATAGTGAAATTAGGAAGGTGAAGTGCAGCAGGTTAAAAAGAGGACGGTCGTGGATGGGTCAAGCCGAAGACATTCTTCAACAGGTGTGTTCACTTGAGGACTTAGAACCTGGCGAGGAGTGGGTGCAAGTGCCAACAGACTTCTGCACATCCTTTTCAGTTTGCATCCGACTAGATAGGAAATGCAGACAAGAAAATCCGGCTGCTGTGGAGGCTGAAGTACAAGCGTTGATTTTCGAGAATTCGCTAGACGGTGACGCGGTCATCTACACAGATGGGTCGGTCGTCCGACATGTGAGAAGCTCATGGGCCTTTACAGCTCGGGCCGGAGGGAGAATTGTGAAGGAGGACTTCAAGTAGCCTGACCATGTAAGTCATGGCAGTAAGTAAAGCAATAACATGGCTCGAGACACAGACATTCACTAGGGCTTGTTTCCTTAGCGACTCAATTAACATGATCAAGAGGATAGAGGAGGGGTCGATCCGAAGAGAATGGATGCTGCCTCTGGAGCGGTCTCGGCTGGCAAAGATTAGTTTCATCTTCGTGCCAGGGCATGCGGGAGTACAAGGAAATGAGCGGGCTGACAAGCTCGCAGGTGAGGCTACGGTGGAGGGCGGACGCGCCATGGACCAGGCTGACATTCTCAATGCTCTACGAGAAGTAAGACTTTTGCGAGAACCAAGTGATGATTGTGAATCTACAACAATGGCCAGACTGCTAGAGCAGCAAATTAAAAGAGGGGTGGCCAAACAAGAACACTAAGCAGGAAGCCAAAGAAGATTGATAAACCAACACAGAACTGGCGTCGTTAGCCGCTACACGCTGCGGGATTTGCTGAGGCAGGGGATCCGAGCACTTATGGACTGAATGGTTCGATGTGCAATGAGGATGATCTGTCGACTAACTAACTAACCAATACACCTACACCATGATAACACACCTATACCATGATAACACAGCTATACCATGATAACACAGCTTCTCCATGATAGCACACCTACACTATGATAACACACTTACACCATGATAACACACCTACACCATGATAACACTGCTAGGCCATGATAACACACCTACACCATGATAACATACCTATACCATTATAACACACCTAATCCATGATAAATACTTACGCCATCATAACACACATAAGCCATGATAACACACATACACCATGATAACACACACCATGGTAACACACATACACCAGGATAACAAACCAAGGCCATGATAACACACCTAGGCCATGATAACACACCTATTGTAGCAGTAAGTGTATATGGGGTGGGCAAAACTACAGCACGCTTGAGCATCAGGGTAGAATGGGAAGAAAGATGCTCAAGTCGTGACGTAGTTTGTTGTTACGGGCAGTCAACATCTGGGCCTGAAACTAAGAAGACGCCATGTAGAAATTGTCATCAACAAGAAATAAAACTTGTTTATATAGAACCAACAGATCTCGTTAGTCCTGCTTTGTTATAGGACTAATTTGGTGCCCATGACACAGGATACGAACTTGGAGGGTCGCGGAATCACAATATGCTGTCCAGGTCGAACATCGAACTAAAGTCAAAGTTTTGAAGATCTCGTTCTGCTTACATCAAACACCCAGAGACAGAATGAATTACGGCACGGTTCTATACTTATCTTGAACGAAAAAGCGCAGTTGGAAAAATGGCCACTAAGTTGTCTGTGAGAATTACAGCAGCCAAAAGCCCGGCTAGGGGTGGTTGTCTGTGATTATTTTTTCAAGAGTCCTCGTTGCTATCAAGAATCCTAGATGTCACCTAAGTTATGAAAGCCGGCTTGCCAGACTGAGTTGCCGTACAGTGGTGATCATCTCGCTGAGCTGAAGAGAGAGAAAGACCAGCACGTTTTTTTCTGGATCGTTGAAATAAGAGGCTCAGGAAAAAGAAACCTTCAAGGCAAGTCGAATCAAGTAGAAACACTTTACTAACAGAATAGTTGTCTACTTCTCGTTAAGATAGATTGCCTGGAGCGAACTAAAAGTGGTACCTCGAAACTTTTTAAGGAATAAGAAGAAATGGAAAGCTCGTTAACAGCAGCGATACCGCTAAAGAACTCTCGGAAGTGGGGGAGGCAGACTGGGCTGCCGACCTACTGAAATTATCGCTTTCCTGAATTACACCGATTCTCAAGACGTCGCTTTGATGTGCCCTGTTATCGGGTGAAGAGAAGATGCAAGTCTGGTAGGGACCCAACCAGGGGTTGAAGTTACTGAGACGTTGAGAGGAAGAAACTCCCTAACTACCTGTAGTGCGTGATCGATTGGAGGAGCATTTCAACTGGCACAGACTCCTGGCGTTTGAATTCTACCTGATAACGAACATAGAAGAATCCGTCTTTCTTGGATCGGGAGCAAATTAGGGTAATTGGTGAACTTTAAATATTATTTTACGTACAATTGACTAATTGAACAATTCTGTTGTGTAAACTAAATACGATCCTATTGTTAATTTAGCTGGTTACAAGTGTGAAATTGATTGTATTGCTATATATAGAAATATTTCAGCATGACGGAACAAGATCCATTGGCACAAGTTTTAACAGGGGTAGGAACAGCGGTGGCTAGACTTCATACGGTTATAAAACAACAGCGAATGGCAACTGAAATTGTAAAGTTTAGTGGACAGGCCAGAGAGTTTAAGAAATGGATAACTTCCATAGAGAAATATGCATATTTGGTGTCTGCATCAGATGAAGAGAAAATGAGACTTGCTTATCAGGCGGCAACAGAACCGGTTTCGGATCATATCAGAAGAAAGTTAGAGGCTAGCGTAGATGAGACATGGGAACAGTTCAAAGATGACCTAGCACATAAGTACGCGGAAATAACGGATCCACAACATGCGTTTTCGGTGTTGAGACAGTCTAAACAAAACACTGGAGAGACGGTACAATTGTTCAGCGATAGGTTGATTAACCTGGCTGAAGAAGCATTCTTAGGACAGAATGTACGAGGAGAGGAGGTGGAGAGGATGTTAGTCGGGATTTTTGTAGATGGCATAAAATCCGATGGATTGAAACTTAAGCTAATGAGAGAAAACCCTGAGAGGTTATCAAAAGCTGTAGATATTGCGGTACAAGAAGAAAATTTGAGACGTAGATTTAGATTGAGAACAGGACGAGAAATAGGAACTAGTCGAGAAGACAGGATTGAGGAGCCTATGGAGATAGGACAAACAAGGTTCGGATGGAATAGGAGAGGAGGTATACAGACATTACAAGGTAGTAATAGAAGGGCTTATGATGAAAGAAGACAAATGAGGTATCCTACAAGTGAGACAGTAGGTAACACAAATAACACAAATATAGTCTGTTGGTTTTGTGGTCGACGCGGACATGTCTCTCGTTTTTGTGATAACAGGCGTGCCCAGTCAAATACACAAAGTAGAAATGGCAATAGCAGGTTGAATAGGAATGTGGAAGATAGACACTGGAATTTTACAGGTACAAGAACGCAGGAAAACCTGCGCCCTACCTATTAAATAGGACCTGTAGTAGGAGGGAAAATAATAAGGTCCCAAGGTTTAAAGAGTATGTTAATAACAGACATAGTAGGACGAGTAGAGAATACTTTCAACTAGATGAAATCAAACGGTTTACAGAAAATAAAACAGATCATAGCTCATGTATAATAGAAATAGGAAAATATAGAGTTCGTACATTAATTGATTCAGGAGCTCAGGTTAGTGTAATTAAAGAAAGTTTTTTATATAAAATAATGAGAAATTGTAGAATATTTAAGAGTCATAATAATCTTCACTCTGTGACAGGACAGAATTTACAAGTAATTGGACAGACAATAATCAATTTTAAATTAGGGGGGATCAACGTAAGACATCTTTTTCATGTAGTGAAAGATTTAAATAGAAACATGCTTATAGGAAGAGATTTTTTAATAAAAAACGGAGTAAGACTTCTCTTTGATTTACACAAATTAAAATTCAAGGACGTGTATGTAGATATGGAAGAAGACATGCATATATCGGCACTAGTTAGAATTAAAATGTCCACGACGTTAAAACCACAGTCGGTTAATTTGATACAAGCGAAGATAAAGAGAAACCCATATTATGTGGCAGGACACACAGTTAGAATCACTGAATTGCAAAAGGAAGTTATTGATGAGCCTGGTCTTGAAGTTCCGGATGGAATAATATCGTTAGACAAACACTTAACCTTTCCAGTGATGATTATTAACAACACAGGTAGAGAAATCAAATTATACAGAGGATGTGTAATAGCCAAACTAGAACATAACATGAGTGACATATTGGCAACGGATAGAGTAGAAATGTCGGGAACAAATTATTCAGAGGGCAAGATATAGGAGCTGTGAAAACCCAGCGTTAATTGAAATTAAAAATGTTCATGGAATATGAACATTGGCTCGTGGTTAAAGATGAGATATAGACAAGATTGTGGATGGCAATATAAATGTTGAATATATAAATACTAATGTCAACTTGATTTATAGAAAACTAGCTGACCCGGCCCGGCTTCGCCCAGTCCTTGGTGGGAAGCATCTCATTTAATTCATATAAGTAGTCATATAAGTTCCCGTTCCCGTTACCGTCTGTCTGTCTGTCTGTCTGTCTGTCTGTCTGTCTGTCTGTCTGTCTGTATGTCTGTCTGTCTGTATGTCTGTCTGTCTGTCTGACCCGGCCCGGCATCGCCCAGCTCCTGGTGTGGAGCATCTCATTTAATTCATATAAGTAGTCATATAAGCTCACGTTCCCGTTCCCGACTATCTATCTGTCTGTCTGTCTGTCTATCTGTCTGTCTATCTGTCTGATCCGGCCCGGCTTCGCCCAGCCCCTGATGGGGAGCATCTCATTTAATTCATATAAGTAGTCATATAAGTTCTCGTTCCCGTTACCGACTGTCTGTCTGTCTGTCTGTCTGTCTGTCTGTCTGTCTGTCTGTCTGTCTGTCTGTCTGTCTGTTTGTCTATCTATCTATCTCTGTCTGTCTGTCTGTCTGTCTGTCTGTCTGTCTGTCTAATAGACCCATCCCTCTGTCTGTCCCTCCGTCTATCCCTCCCTCCCTCCCTCCCTGTCTGTTTATCTATCTATCTATCTATCTATCTATCTATCTATCTATCTATCTATCTATCTATCTATCTATCTATCTATCTATCTATCTATCTATCTATCTATCTATCTGTCTGTCTGTCTGTCTGTCTGTCTGTCTGTCTGCCTGACCCGGCCCGGGTTCGCCCAGTCCCTGGTGTGGAGCATCTCATTTAATTCTGAGTAGGTAAGAATCCGCTCTGCCTTCAAAATGTTGACGTGAAGATTTTCTTCCTGCAGCTGCTTCTGTATTTGTTGATCAGTAAGCTCCATTTTTAACCGCTTGACCACCCATCTGACTGTGTTTGAATCAGTGTTTCTGATTCTGGTGTCTTGGTCCTCCTTCCTCTCACAAGTTTTTGTGTTCGTCTGTGGGTAGTCGTCGCTCTTCTTATTGGTAGTTTCATTGACTGTAGGTTCAGATACTTTATTACAGCTTGCATGCAGACTCTCCAAAGGCAGGTTCGTCTTCTTGATAGTCTGGTCGGTTTTCTCACTATGCATCTTGGAAGCTGCTTGTTTCTTTGTGCTATTACGACGTGCCATTTTCCCCCCGTATCAGGCTGCTTGAAATGTGTAAGGCGTCTTGGCTTGATAGCGCTGAGAAGTGCTGTCAAGCGAATCGTGTCGATATGATGGCGGAAAACACTAAAGATGCGATGATATTGTTCAACATCTTTTAGATAACTTCTTAAGTATAGAAAGATGAGTTACAATGTTATGCATTATGCATTATTTTTATGTAAACTTTGAAAATGCCTTAAAGATTGTATCATTATTTATTATAACTCATATGCCGGTACATAACTATAGACAAAGAGTTTATAAATCTTTGAAAACGATACAACAATATGACTATAAGTTATACAACAATGTTATTAAAAGTTATGCCCCTTGAAATAACTTTTTCTAGAGTTAAGTCCCTTCGCTATATATAAATTTTAATGAAAAATGAAAAATGAAATAATACTGAGTAAGCAGGCGATTTCACACTAAAAAAATATCACAGTTGGCAGCTCTGGAATGAAAGGAAGACGTGTAGAAAATTTCATCTCAATAGAATGGGCCGTTAGCGAAAAAATAAAGGACATACATATTTACATACATACACTTTGTTTTATATATATAGACAAAGATCTATTTCATAAGATGTATTTTAAAAAAAATTATTTAAAAAAATTTTTTTTTTATTGGCAAGGGAGGTAAATGTGATTGTGTTGACTATTCATTACTTTATGTAAATGTGATCATGTTGACTATTCATTCTTTATGCTTTTCACTGGGTGCGCACCCCTTCTTTGCTTTTCCTAACTACATTGTTGCTGTCCATCCTGTGTTGTGAAAGAGTGAAGAATTTCATAATGTCAAGTATACGATAACGATTTGTACGAGCTGTTCTTATGATATATATATTTTTTATTAGGAACCTCGAGGAGCCAAGAACGAACAAGAAATATATAGTGGATTACTATATGGCAGGGGAAAGAGTTACGAATAGATTGTTTTACTTAAAATAAAGTTGGTTTGGGGAAGATTAGACGAGCTGTGGGAAGTAAGGAAAGAGAGGGAATAGAGTAGGGGGATTGGGAGTAAAGACTTTTTAAGGGAAAAAGTCTTTAGAAAAACATACGAAGGTGTAGCAGTAAGTGTATATGGGGTGGGCAAAACTACAGCACGCTTGAGCATCAGGGTAGAATGGGAAGAAAGATGCTCAAGTCGTGACGTAGTTTGTTGTTACGGGCAGTCAACATCTGGGCCTGAAACTAAGAAGACGCCATGTAGAAATTGTCATCAACAAGAAATAAAACTTGTTTATATAGAACCAACAGATCTCGTTAGTCCTGCTTTGTTATAGATAACACACACCATGGTAACACACATACACCAGGATAACAAACCAAGGCCATGATAACACACCTAGGCCATGATAACACACCTACACCATGATAACACACCTACACCATGATAACACACCTACACCATGATAACACACCTACACCATGATAACACACCTACACCATGATAACACACCTACACCATGATAACACACCTACACCATGATAACACACCTACACCATGATAACACACATACACCATGATAACACACCTAGGCTATGATAACACACCTACACCATGATAACACACATACACCATTATAACACACCTACACCATGATAACACACATACACCATGATAACACACCTAGACTATGATAACACACCTACACCATGATAACACACATACACCATTATAACACACCTACACCATTATAACACACATACACCATGATAACACAGCTAGGCCATGATAACACACCTACACCATTATAACACACATACACCATGATAACACACCTAGGCAATGATAACACACCTAAACCATGATAACACACCTACACCATGATAACACACCTACACCATGATAACACACCTAGGCCATGATAACACACCTACACCATGATAACACACCTACACCATGATAACACACCTACACCATGATAACACACCTAGGCCATGATAACACACCTACACCATGATAGCACACCTACACCATTATAACACACCTACACCATTATAACACACATACACCATGATAACACAGCTAGGCCATGATAACACACCTACACCATGATAACACACCTACACCATGATAACACACATACACCATGATAACACACCTAGGCCATGATAACACACCTACACCATGATAGCACACCTACACCATTATAACACACCTACACCATTATAACACACATACACCATGATAACACAGCTAGGCCATGATAACACACCTACACCATGATAACACACATACGCCATGATAACACACAAAGGCCATGATAACGAACTGTCGCAATGATACCCACCGATGCCATGATACACACCAATGCCATGATACACACCGTTGACATGATATACACCTAACCCGTGATAACACATCTACGCCATGATACACATAATAAATAATCCATGATACATACATATGCCATGATATAAACCGATGGTATGATACAATAACTACGCTATGATATACAACTATGAAATGATGCCAACAGATGACATGATACACGACTATGCCATGATGCACACAGATGACATGATACACGACTATGCCATGATGCACACAGATGACATGATACACGACTATGCCATGATGCACACAGATGATATAATACACACTTACACCAGGATTTACGTCTACGTATGATACATACGTATGTCATGATACACACCCATGTAATGACACACACCTACGCCATGATACACAACTATGTCATGATGCACACCGTTGACATAATACATACCGATGTCATGATACACATCGATGCCATGATTCACTCCGATGCCATGATTCACTCCGATGCCATGATTCACTCCGATGCCATGATACACACCTATGCCATGATACACACCTATACCATGATACACACCGATGCCATGATACATACCGATGTCACGATATACGTCGATGTCATGATACACTCCGATGGCATGATACACACCATTGCCATTATACACGCCTATGCATTGACACATACCTACGCCATGTTACACACAGATACCACGATACACACTGATGCCATTATACAAATCTACGCCATGATACACCTATGAAATGATACATACATATGTCCTGATACACACCGATGCCATGGTACACACCGATGCTATGTTACACGCCGATGCCATGATTACACCTATGTCATGATACACACTGATGTCATGATACATACCTTGGTATGATACACATTTACGCTGTGATACATACCTATTATATGATACATATCTACACTATGATATATACTTACGCTTTGAAAAATACCTTTGCTATAATACTTACTGTCATCATGCTACATACCTACGCCATGATACACAGCCACACAATGACACACGCCGATGCCATATTATATATTCACGCTGGTGATATGATTCACGCTGATGACATGATTCACGCCGATTTCATATTTCACGCTGATGACATAATTCACACCGGCAACATAATTCACGTTAACGACATAATTCACACTGGTAGCATAATTCACGCTGAAGACATGATTCACACTGGTGACATAATTCACCATGACGACTTGATTCACGCTGATGATACAATTCACACCGGTAACATAATTCACCCTGACGACATGATTCACGCTGATGATATAATTCACACCGGTAACATAATTCACCCTGACGACATGATTCACGCTGATGATATAATTCACACCGGTAACATAATTCACCCTGACGACATGGTTCACGCTGATGATATAATTCACACCGGTAACATAATTCACCCTGACGACATGATTCACGCTGATGATATAATTCACACCGGTAACATAATTCACCCTGACGACATTGTTCACGCTGATGATATAATTCACACCGGTAACATAATTCACCCTGACGACATGATTACCGCTGGCGACATCATACTTCTTTATCAATTATAAAAATTATTAACACAAATTGATTGAATTAACATTTAAATATTGAGCACAACCCACTACTGGCAACGCCGATCGCATTCTGGTATGAACCTAAGGCCTATCCACGTCAATATGGAAGCACTATACTCGAGTTTCGCCCTCGTTTGAGCTCATCAGTAGTGCATACCCTCAAACGAGGGCGAAACTCGAGTATAGTGCTTCCATATTGACGTGGATAGGCCTTAGGTTCATACCGAAATGCGATCGGCGTTGCCAGTAGTGGGTTGTGCTCAATATTTAAATTTCAAATCCCGAAACAACCACATAATCAATGAATTAACATTGATAAGTTAAAATAAATGTTTTAGATGTATTTAAATGATTACAATGTGTTTGTTATATGAATTGATGTCATCAATAACTTCAGGACCTGTTGATGTAAAATGTGAAAACATTTTCAAATTCCATGCAAGAAATGAATAAGTGCTTATATTGATAGATGATATCTTGAAAGGACTCAAGAGAATAGTTTACTCGCATCAGAAGAAACCAGTCCAAAATGTTTGGACACATCACGAGGAAAGGAAAGCTGGAGTACTTCGCGGCAACTGGAAATTAGGAGAGGATGGGAATGGAGAGACTGAGACAGAAGATGCTGGACAGGTTGACATCAATGCACGTAGAAACATCTGTATAAGAAATAATTAGCAGCAAACGAGACAAAGGGCTAGAGATAGACAAGGTGATCTTTGCCACAAAGCATATAGTATAAGAGAAGAAAACTACATGACAGAAACTAGACATGGCGATGGTGAACATCGTGTACCACGTGACACAGAACCACGGAAGTCGTGACGTTATCGCACGGACATAAAGCTGACTGTATAAAGAGCAAACCAAATAGATCCTCCATTAGGCCTGAAGAAACAATATTGAGGAAACAGAATGAGGATGCTTGAGGATGTATAAACATCACTTCTATCTCATCTATAGGTGGGACATGTAGATGCCTGGGATAAAAAGGCGAGGATAAAAACAAGACAGTAATATAGACAGACGTTTATTGCGACATGCCTTTAAAGCTAACACAGTTATAAGTTCGTGCCACTGGTTGACATGTATAGAGATTGATGAATGTAAGCCATATTGTCTGGGCATTATGGAGTTTTATAGACCAGATATTATACACATGCTGACTATTACTGGGTGTAATTACAATGACGTTACTTTACGTTAGAAAATATAGCAGACTTTGCATCTCTGTCGTCAATATGTGTAATATACAGACGGTAATAATTGTGTGTTTGACAGACAATGTTTGAACTATTATAAGAATGTGTGATAACACACGTCTGTTTCCGGTGAGCATGCTATAGAGGTGTTGCGATTACTACAGTCTGGAGTCTGTATCAGTTTATTCACAGACATGGATACATTAATTGCCAAAGCTCAATCACAGGCGCCCCACTGGAACCTGGACACGCTATTGAAGCATGTGAACACGGTGGTTCCTTTGTGTCAGCGTTTCCTTGCTTACCACAGTAACCCAGGCTGACCTGTTTGGCGCATCCGTGAGGATGGGAGACGACAATTTTCAGGGGAGTTTCTTGTTTAGTATTTCCTCCACTATTTTGTTTGACGTATTTTGTAGAGCTGGTATAATTTCTATGCAGCTCACGAAACATATCTACGTACTGATTGAACATACTGGCTAGTTTGCTTGCAAGATCCAGGTTATGAGTACTATAACCAATTATGCAAGTATCGTCCTGGATGCCATTATAGAACGTACACACATCTGTTAGTGTTACAACATGTTTACAGACATCAGGTGTTTCCCCAGAATAAAAAAAAACAGATGACAAGATGTATGTTCTGCCTCCAGTTTATCATAAACAAGATGACGTGCCGTTATTATACTAATAGAAGCAAATTTTTGTTGTGGTGTTGTAGAATTCTTACATTCTTTGCAACGACAACCTAAACCTTGACGTACCACTACTCTGTCAATGAAACCACTACCTACTCTCATCAGATAACTGCCCCTGTTACTGGACCACGGGTATGGGATGTCAGCACCTGGAACAGTTTCAGGTCTCTTCTCACTGACATACTTGACTGACACACGGACAGTTAGATCTGACACTAGTTTCACAAACTTCATTAAGTCTTCTCTTCGGTAGGAAGGCGGGAGATTACTCATATTGAACGTCTCAATAGGAAAGAAACTCCGGTGTCCTGGATTCTTCTTACAGTCAGCGTAATGTTTGTTATGCCCGTTCTCCATTACACAGGAGAAGTTATATTCCCATGGCCCTGTAGGACAGATATGATACGACCAATGATAATAATGATATATGAACACTGATTATATTGTAATATGGGTAACTGTGACAGGAGAGTGATCACAAGCCCCGAGGTGTCCCTAGCACTCTCGTGTATTCTGACCCCAGGGGCTGGACAGGTAGATACACTGTAACTCTGCTGCTGACCTCGTTTAAGTTTAATGAGTCTACACGCCCCACCCAGATTCTAGACCTCTACTATCTACCTTCTACCTTGGGACAATGAACACTGAGGCATCGCCCGAGACCACATTCAATAACTGTAGATAAGAACATGTCAACGTAAACAAAGTTTATTCTACCCTAAAGACACAGGAAGGAATTGAACACCCTGATAGAATACAATCTATTTACAATGCAGAGGATAGAGTAGAGACAAAATCAGAGATGAGACCATTATGTTTATCAGGCTTGAGAGGCAGATTTGCTGTGTATGTTCCGTCCAGTCGGTCCGGCACTCACCCGGCTTCCTCCCAGTATGGTTGACTGGAACCTTGGAGACTACTCCGTCCCAATAGCTCGGATCGGCAATCAATGGAGTTAACCACTTGGACCACAGCTGACTAGAAGAAGTTACCTCAGCAATGTCAATGGGTCACTAGCTAATGACACAAAGACAGTTCTCATAATTCAGCCTGGCTGGGAGACCCTCTGCCCTGAGGTGTCCCCAGTTAATCAATCTTGGCATTCATAGTTGTAGCACAGGACCAACCCTATGGTCATGGACTATATTAGCCTACCCCTGGTTGGGTAATGTAAAGTCTCTGCAGTGAGTTCACACAGTAGACACGAATGTATATAAACTCTGTCAGATGATGGTAACACAGCTGTACAGTAACTATCGACCTGACTCACTCGGAGTCGAGTCGCACATAATCATCAGGATTAGCACAGTGGTGACTGAAACATAATACTGTTAATGTTTGGTGACTCTGCTGACACTGAAGTTCTGAAGCATACATTACTAACTGATATCAGCTCTGCCGTAGTTCAATGGATCAGTGATGAACTGAACCTAGTGTACATGTAACGTCGTCGTAACTATTAGACGCCCAACTGGTGTCGGTCAAGTGTTGATCTTTCACTCCTGTCGACGTAGTTACAGCACCCAGTCTGGGGCCGTCACGTACTACCTTGGGATTACCCGCGTTTAGGCGGATGTTGACCCATTCAATGGAACTGATGTGCTCCCAGAGCTATGACACTGCCCCACCTTTGCAAGTCTCCCTGGAACGAGCTGATCATCGTTCTTCCACTGTAGTTCAGTCTCTTAACCTACACAGGCATGATAGCTTCAGGTTGTGTAACCACCCTTATCAGAAATAGTGGTGCAGCCTAGTTCGATAACAAACCTCATGGAATACAATAAGGCATGATGGTACACGATTCAGGCTTGGTCGGTTCGTAAACAGTCACTCGCATCCTGGTTCTTCAACAGGCAACACCTGAACGAGTGAATAGACCACAAGTCAGCTACCAATACCGTCTGATGGCCACTCTGCCTCTTGGACTAACAGTACGCTGAAATTGGCAGTGCGTCCTTACACACCGAGAGTTCAAAAGTGAATGAGGTCTTACTACCGAATTTCATCCTACGTGCGTCTCAATTCGCACGGAGAAATAGTGCAACATGTTGCGTCTCAACTTCTCGAGAAACTTGGGTTCTCCGCACTGGAGAATATATTTTCTCCTAGCACAAGATAATCTTAGTGTACTCAGTAACATGGGTCACGCAAGACCAGGTGTTTCTCGAACATTCTCGTCGAGGAAACATCTTCGACTTTCCCCAGTCTATTTATAACTGGGGAAGTACCTGATGACGCGCCGGGTTCAAGCGGACCATCTTACGACACAGCACAGATCTTGCATCGTTTTGTCACATTAGGCCCCCTCTTAAGAGGATCGACCCAGTCGTTCCCCTTCTATGCAAGAAGCTGTCTGAGTTGTTCAATCTTCTCTTTCAGAGACCGGATGGCGGGAGAGGAAGTCCTCTCCGACATTCTCTTTCCCTGGGATATATCCTACCCTCAAGTGGTAGGGTTGCAAAAGCAACGACCGTCTCAACAGGCGTGGATTCAGTTTCTGGGATGAAGCCAGAAACGTAAGTGGCTGGTGATGAGATTACACTTTAAACTGCACCCCATACAGATAGGGCTGGAATTTCTGGACGGCCCAGACCAGAGAAAGACATTCCCGCTCCACCGTTGAGTAATTCCGTTCAGCGGGTAACAATTTCCGACTTGCGTACGCCACGGGGCATAAGATAGACGGATCTTCTCGCCCCTCTTGTAGTAGAGCCGCCCCGATTCCAATTTTACTGTCATCCGTTCGCAACATGAATGATTTTTCCAGGTTGGGTAATTGAAGCACAGGTTTGGTGGTTAAAACCTGTTTCAATTTACGGTATACCTCCTCACAAGCAGGAGTCCAGACAATTCTCTCAGGCTCCCCCTTTTTAAGAGTGTCGGTCAAGGGAGCAGCCACCATATTGAACCGCGGGATGAATTAATGATGGAACCCGCACAATGACACAAAGGATCTCACATCCTTTTTCGTCTGCGGTTGGGGCGCTTACTGAACTTTCTCAATGTTTTTGGCTTCGGGTACCATCTGCCCGGGAGTTATAGTGTGGCCCAGGAATTCTAAGGTCCGATACTCCACCATACACTTGGTTGGGCGGGCCGTGAGTCCCACTTCTCTTAACTTCCGAAAGATGCGGTCCAGAGAAGCGACATGATCCTCCAAACTGACCGAAGCAATGGGGATGTCATCCATGAAGGAGACGATCGATGGATCATGAAGGGGATTCGGAAGAAGCTGCATCATGCGCGTGAACACGCTCGGAGCATTATTCAGACCAAACGACATAACGTTAAACTCATAATGACCACTAAGGGTACTAAATGCTAAGAGTGGGCGTATTTCGGGCTTCACTGGTATTTGATAATATCCCCGACTCAAATCAATCTTGGAGAAATATTTGGCCTTGTGCAGTCGAGAGAACAGCTGGGTTGGATTAGGCAGTGGCTCTACCTGAAATTGAGTAGGGCTGTTCAACAGCCTGTAGTCGATTCACAATCGATGTTCCCCGCTGGGTTTCCGCAATAAGACAACCCCTGCATTGTAAGGGGATGTCAATGGCGAAATTATATCATCATCCAGAAGCTTCTGGATCTCGGCCTCCAGTGCTTTCTCTTTCGAGAAAGGGACTGGGTAGACCCGTTGCCGGATGGGGTCTGTACTAGTCAGGGTCATGTCAAACTCGACTAGCCCCGTCCGACCTGGTTTGTCAGTGAGTACATCACTATGGGACTCTAACAGACGGCTGATTTTCTTTTTATCCCCTGCCGAAAGATCAGGATTTACCTTAACGTCCTTATAGGTTTCCCTAGAGAGTAAAGGGTATTCCGTATCAGCGTCTGGCCCGGTCTCGGTTTCCATGGCGACGGCCATCGCCATGAGGTAGGAGGAGTCTTCTTCAGACGTCTCCTCGTATTTCTTGAGGAGATTAATGTGGAAAATCGTAGACTTTCCCCGGATCTTAATCCCATAGTTGGTACGGGATATCACCCGTTCCACTGGGAAAGGTCCCTGCCACCCGTTTTCAAGCTTGTTACCCCCGGTGGGGAGCAACAATAACACTTTGTCTCCCACCTGGAGAGGCCACTCTTTCGTGCGCCTATTGTAATAGGCGGCGTGTCTCTTCCATGCCTTCCGTAAGTTACTCGCGGCCAAAGCCCATCCATTCTTGAGTTTCTGTTTTAACTCTTTGACATACTTATACGAGGACACTACCTCCTCGGGAGTGTGATCCTCTGTCCAACACCTCAGCAAGGCTTCCAGAGGTCCCTTGATCAGCCGCCCAAACAGCAAGGTCGCCGGAGGCAGACCGGTTGACCCATGTGGAACTTCTCGATAAGCAAAGATAGCCGCCGGAATATACTCATCCCATCTCTCAGGCTTATCTTGGGCCAGCTTTCTGAGCATAGTCATGAGCGTCCCATTGAACCTCTCGACTAGCCCATTTGATTGAGGGTGGTATGGGCTGGTGTGAATGTGGTTGGTATGAAATATCCGGAAGACCTCTTCCATCAATTTCCCACAAAACTGGGACCCACTGTCCGTTAGGATCTGATTTGGGAAAACCAACCGCGTGAAGGCTTCCATGAGCGCGCTGGCCACCCTCTTTGAATCGATGGTGGCTGTGACGAAACGCGTTTATCTGTCTGTTGTCGTCAGGATCCCACACTATTTTGGCGCGTCATCGGGGGACTTTCCCAGCTATAAATAGACTGAGGGAATCCGATGGAGGAACTACCGTCTAGAATCTTCTCGGAGCACCTGAATTTGAGTGACCCGTGAGGCTGGGTATAGCACTAAATTCTCGTGCAGAGAGATCTAGAAATTCTAGGCGAGGAATGACTTTCCCGAGAAAGTGTCTTTACCCAAGAAGCACTAGCTCCTCGTGCGCATGAGTTGGCACGAGTGGGGAAATTGGCTAAACCATTCATTCACTTCATGATACTCGAAGAGAGCAGACGCAGGCCTGTGTTGAGCCATTTTGTGTTGCGTCTCACCTCAACCATGTTTCGGCTGACTGTTATAGAAAGGAGGCTAAGGAGCGCTTGAACAGTTCTGAAAGCTGACTGGAGTCTGGTTCTGAAGATTCAGGTACTTATTTGTTTAAGTCACTTAACTTTGTAATTGTGTACAAAACGTCATCGTTCTAACCTCATTACATATGCGGATGTCCTTGCATAAATAATGAGCAAACCGATCCATAACGCTGTTGAAGGCTTGGTCGTGTGTTTGTTTACCAACGTGTGTTCGCGAATCCGCTGTTGGGAATGCAGGCATGCGATGTGGGCGATTTGGGTTTAAATTATATTTACCATGTATCGCAAATCGTTGCATCTATTAGGTTGCTGTGTTAGAATAGAACATAGTTAATAGGGCCTGATAGAAACCTAGATTTATGTCAGTCAGGTGCTGAAGCAAGGAGAACGGTTAGAAAACCAGGTAAGTTGGTAGGTGGAGATTCAGACAAAACTGTGCTTAGTTACTTAGTAAAGAAAGAACTTAGTTCTGTGCCACCAGGAATGATGTAACTATTGTGTAGTAACTTAATAGTGAATTCATTGAGTGGAAAACGGGATTTCTGTGTGATGGTAAGTCTGCATATATATATAAATATATCTATATATGATGTGGCATTGTATATATATATATATATATATATATATATATATATATATATATATATATATATATATATATATATATATATATATATATATATATATATATATATATATATATATATTAGGTCATGGCATGTGATAATTCCGAACGCCGAATAGGTCGACGCGGGATAACAATGCGTGCCGTCGCGATATACATATGCGTTCTGAATTCTTGTCTTAACTAACCTGTTCTTTCATACTGGCGCTAGTGCGAGTGAGTGCTAAGGTGCTGGAAGTATGGAAGGATGCAAGGAGGTTGTATGAGACACGGGGACATATAGGATATGGGGGATTTGAAAGCAAGTTATGAAAGTATAGGTTGGCAGACCAGGCCAACTATGACGTTTAGTCCAGGCAAGGCTAAACCACTTGAGAGGGCTGAACCGGAACTTCACCCTTGGAACATGTGGGGAACATGTATTATCAAGAAGGCTTCTTGACTCTAAGGAAGAGTCTGATAAGAAGAGCTTGCTACGGAGTGGGCAGGTGGTCCCACCAGCAAACAGGCATGTGTACATATTGGATGTGATCATGTACTATTCCTATATCCCGAGGGATGGTATATTGATCAGTATTATGTTTACTAATGAACATTGATAATGTTAGGAACGAGTCCAAGGACTCTTTACCTTAAGGCTTAGTTCGATATATTTTAGAACTATGATAACAGCCTACTATCACTAGTGACGTTAGCGACGACTGGTAGATGATTTGGGATAGGTGAGACCTACGATCAGCCTCGTTATTCTGATGTCTTGCTCTGTTTGACGGGCTGTTCTGTGAGGCCAGCTGACATTAACGAACCCATGCTTTACTACTCTCCAGATAGAGAAAATGCTTTAGTTATATGCATAACTAAGTAGCATGCCTGAGGGTTGAGTAGTCATTGGTAGGATGCATGTGGACTAATGTTTGGGCCAGTATACTTTCACCGGTCGCTCTTCCTTTTCAGGAGTTTGCCTGTTGAGGAACAAGTCAACTATATTTGTCGTTGGCGGGAAACCACTTCGTGTAACACAGCGAAGGGTCCAATTCTTTACTTATCACGCCAGACTCAACCACACCATGTACCCAGTGTGATTCATCATGCGGGAAGGTTTGCATCCAGTGATTCAGGTGCCCTGAAGGTGCACGTGTGGGACATAATGGTTTGTGTTGTTTTTCTGCATTAGAAGATACTCTATGTCAGCCAGGAACATTTCAGCAATTTGAGCAATCATGCTCAAAGAAATGAAACACCTGACCGTATACTATTACGGTGGTTCCGCCTAAACGCGGAAAGGAGTGATTTAGACACTTGAATGGTTCCTATGACAGCTTTAGTGGCAGGTCTTGAGAAGAACTACACCAGCTATTAATAGTAACTTGTGGCAAGTATTACCAGGTGGAAGGGACAATAGATTATAGTCCAACCTGAATAGTCTTCCTTGGAAGTAGATGTCTGATTCTAATAGTGTACTAAAAGAGTATGAAGACTTTGAACTGTGTTCGTGTAGGACTCAGTGACATATCAGTTGCCTTATCTGATTCTTCAATCAGTGTTACTGTGTTATGAGTACGGGACCATTGAATTGGTCAATAGACTTATTATCCAACCACGGGTAATGTACTACTGAGGGACCATTAGATTGGTCAGTGACTACTTAGATTCATCGAAGTCACGAATTCTTGGAGTCAAATCCAGGAGGATTGTCTCCCAACCAGTGTTGATAGAGAACTGTGTATTAACAGTGACTTAGTAGGAGTGATAAACATGCAGTTGGTCCAGTTGAGTGAGGTCCAGCGGTGACTCTCTTGTTGGTGATCCACGCTCTGGGGACGGAGTGGTCTCGAAGGTTCTAGTCATCTCACTGGAAGGAAGCCGGGTGAGTGGCGGACCGACTGGACGGGACATCTGCATCCAATCTACTTCTCAACCTGATGATGACAACCATATCTCTGATTCTGTCTCTACTCTATCCTCTATTTGTGTAAATAGATTTTTCTATCAGGATGTTCATTTCAGTTCTATATTCTCAAGGGTAGAATAAATTTTATGTAAGTTGACTTGCTCTGTGTATACTGATTGAGTGTGGTCTCGGACGATGCTTAAGTGTTCATTGTTCCACAGGAGTAGGTAGTTAGTGGGGGTCTAGAATCTGGAGGGGCTTGTAGACAACTGTAACTAATATGAGATCAACCACAGAGTAAAAATGTGTATCTGCCTGTCCAACCCCTGGGGTTAGAATACACGGGAGTGCTAGAGACAACTCGGGTGTGGTTCACTCTCACTACCCAAGGCGATCTTGTTACAGTGGCCAGCGGTATGGCTTCTGCCCACATGGAACAGCAGTTAACAATCGTTAGTATATACATATTCCTCTTCCTAGTTGTCAGAGTCTAGAATAGTGCAGTGATGCAGTGACATCGTTACGCCCGCCAGGCGACTTAGTCCCCAGCAGGGATGCCGTAACTTCGTTACGCCGCCAGGCGAGTAGTAGTTACCTGCCTGCGAGGTTGCTGGCTGACGAGACGGCCAGCGGTCAGGCAAGGACGACGCAAGACGCACGCATGCCTCGTGAAGCCACTTCAGGTGGGAGGCAAGTTGCGAGCTATAGGCAGACAGCTCTGGGACGTTGACTCGACTGGACGCATGATGAGAGAAAGGCGTTGTGTGGTTTCTGTGCCTGAAAGTCGAGTGTCTGGACATCTTGAGAGATAGACTGTGAGCTGTATTGTGTATGTAAGTGTATTGAAGTATCAAGTATATCTTTTAGTGATCATCGTACTGTATATGATCTGTAAATAAATCCATTGAACGTTGTGTCGTTGAGTCTCAAGTCAAATCACGTTGTACTTGTACTGTCTCACATGTGTTAGGTTAGCGAGCCAGGTTTAAGACCCTGACATGTGTGGACGTGGTTGCATTCGTCCGGCTTTGAAATGAACGTGTTTATGTGATTAACATTTAAAACTAGAGTTTGTGAACTTAGAATTTTTGTCAAACTTTATGGTACATGTAAATGTGATCGTGGAAGGCTCATTTTGATATATTACTACATTGTTTAAACATGGAAACTAAATGTAAACGTACAGTGCATACATATTGTTTGATCTTATAAACGTGTAAAACATTTGTGATTGTTGAACATGTCACCGTTTTGACCTTGTCGACATTGTGATCTTGTCGCCATTGTGACCTTGTCGCCATCTTGTAAACTTGATGTCTATGTCCTTACTGAATGTCATCTTGATGTAAGTGATGTGTCATCAATGTTGTAGAGTGTTGAAATATATGTAGATTGTCTTTGTGCATTGAGTTGTGGAACGCAGAAAGTTTTGGGAAAGAAAGTGACTTGTGTTTTGGAAAAAAAAAATTGTTGACGGACAAAATTACGACCTACAATTACACTCAACGCCATACAAACCTAATCAATACTTAGTGACAAGCAGGCACACCACATCAAATAGACGCTAATTTATTTCCTCAAAAAACAAAGCAGGTTTTCTGAACCACCTGAAACCCTTGCGCGTAGAGGTCATTTGTGTTTTCGAAGTAACGACCCTACAGTTCCTAGCCCGATTTCCAACCGTTCTTCACCGCATCCAGGGCACTTGAGTATATTTTTCTTTTCATGTACTTTAGGATGCAAATTTAGGCACGTATTGTCAATAGAATACAATTGTAAATTGTTTACTTTACTAACCACTTATAACAAATTGTGCATTGGCATTTTCCATCATGTCTTCATTAAATGATTTCATCGATATGGGGTTAAAATTACAGTTGACAGGTGATGAGTTAACAAAGTGGAGTGAGAAGAAATACTCTGAATACCTACTAGTACAGGAGAAAGCTAATGAACGCGATGAAAGAGCAGCTGAAAGAGCTGCCAAGCAAGTAGAGGCAGAAACAGCCTTAAAGCAAGCAGAGGCAGCAAACTGCAGCAAAGCAAGCCGAATTAGAACTGGCTGCAAAGACAAAGCAAGCCGAATTAGATATTGAATAAAAGAAGGCAGAAATAGCAGCTCAGAGTAAGAGAGAAGAACTGGAGTTACAGTTAAAGATGAAATAACTTGATACTGAGACTGCCATTAACAAAGAGTCTAAGAAATCTGAGAGACTGGAGAAAGAAAACCAGTACAAGAAATATCAAGGTATTGTACGTAATTATACCTCGAGTGACTGCATCGCAGCCTTTACCCACAATTTTGAAACTTTAATGGAACATTACCAGGTTCCACTGTCTGAA
This sequence comes from Cepaea nemoralis, assembly GCA_014155875.1. NCBI lineage: Eukaryota > Metazoa > Mollusca > Gastropoda > Stylommatophora > Helicidae > Cepaea > Cepaea nemoralis. The sequence goes on along the minus strand of JACEFZ010009729.1, from coordinate 13,827 downwards.
TGGAATATTGTTTATATGAGGAGTTTATCAGGGGAGCCTCTTAAAGTCATTGAGACCATCCCCAAAGACCTCAGAAAAGATTACCATTATCTGAAAGCAAAGATTATGGCACATTTTATGTTAGATGAGGCAGGTTACAGAGAACAATTCAGCAAGTTGAGCCCAAAACCGACTCAAACGTTCTCTGATTACCTCTGCTTAGTCCGAGATATATTTACCAAATGGACTTCAGCAGCTAAAATTGACAAAAATTATCAAAGATTAGAAGATCTGATCATTAGAGATAAAGTCATTTCATCCATTCCATCAGCATTTTCAAAATTTTTGCAGGAGAATGAATGCACTAGTGTAGATGAGATTGAGAGACGTGGTTCAGCGTATTACACAGCCAAAAAACATTGTTTTGCCAGTGAAGCTACTGACATAAATTTTGTAGCATCGGCTAACTATGACAAACCCTATAGTAGGCAGAAAACTCATAAGCCTACATCTGAGAAGTATAATCACTGTAACTATTGTAAAATTTCACATCATCAAGGTGATATGTGCGAAAAGAACCCCGCATATCATACTTATCTACAAAACATGGTAAACAGACAAGATAAGGAGCGTAGATCCTTCAGAAATTTGCGTAAATGTTTCCTCTGTAAGGCGTACGGACACTATCGCCATGATTGTAAAGGTAGACAAATGACCAACAAAGCAAATGCCGCCTTGTTTGACAGTTCATTATCAGATGAAGAACAATCAGAGAAACATCCTGTGAACTCAGCACAGGCTTTTGACATGTTTAACGCAAATAAATGTACTGTTTGTAACACCTTTTATGAAGATGGCATTTTAACATGCGGCCACTCCATTCCTATTGCCAATGAAGATGCTAATTTGGTAGTAGATTCTAAAGGCAGGATAAACATCCATCACGGATACGTGAATGGCAAGTCTGCTACAGTCCTTCGAGACACGGGAAGCTCACTTATTGGTCTGAAGAGAACGTTCATAATGCCTACAGACTATACAGGCAGGCACGTAACATGCAGAACATTCTCGGGCAATATTGAAAAATACCCACTAGCATGGGCATATATTGAAACACCTTTCCTCACTGGGAAAGTAAAGTGCGCTGCATTAACAAACCCAGTGTGTGATATTATAATTGGAAATTTACCAGAGGTGAATGATAAACCTCATGACATAACATCTCTGTGTATTGATGATAGCATAACATCACCATCCAATGTCATCATTGATAATGTTACACCACCTAATGAATGTATGGTAGCTAATGTAGCACTAAGATCTCATGACATCATTGATAACATTGTTTCATCACCATCTGATATCATTGAATGTGTGAACGCAGTAACTAGATCTACTGCTAGAGTGCAAGATGAAAGTAATCAAACTGAGGCTATACAAATGCTTAGCCCAGTATCACTACCTACTAACACCATGAAGGAGACTTTTGTAACAGCTCAAAAGGCTGACCCTTCATTGTCAAAATATTTTAATCTGATCGGCCAACAGCCAAAGGTAACCAAGAATGCAAAATGACATTTTGCTGTGAAAAATGATATCCACACTAGGTATTATACCAGAGGTGACAACACAACAGAGCAAACTGTTTTGCCAACTAATTAACGTAAGCAAGCCTTACATCTTGCCCATGATATACCTCTTGCAGGGCATATGGCATACGCTAAGACCAGATCAAGATTATTAACACAGTTTCATTGGCCCAAATTTTGCAATGACATTAAACAATATTGCAGAAGTTGTGACATCTGCCAAAAACTGGTAAAAAAAGCTAAACACCCACAGGCAAAGTTACAAGTTACTGACTTAGCCAGTCGACCTTTTGAGAAATTATCTGTCGACATAGTGGGCCCTCTCAATCATACAACAACTAGAGGGAATAAATATATTCTAACTGTCATTGATCAATGTAGCCGCTGGCCGGAAGCTATTCCGCTAAAGAACATAACTGCCAATGATATAATGGAAGTTTTCTTCCATATATTTTCTCGGATAGGATTTCCAGACACTATCCAATCAGATAGGGGTACTCAGTTTATCGCCGCATCTACCCAAGCTTTCACCAAAATGTTGGGAGTGAAGCAATGTTTCAATTCCCCGTACCATCCTCACTCTAGTGGAATTATAGAAAAATTTAACGGCGATTTAAAGCACATGCTTGCAAAAGTCACGCAAGAGCACCCCAATAACTGGGATGTATATCTACCAGCTATTCTTTTTGCTTATCGCGAGGTACCACATTCTAGTACAGGTGTCTCTCCTTTTGAACTTATCTATGGTGCCAAACCACGTGGCCCATTGACGATTTATCATCAAATGTTAACTGACTCCACTCCAGTACTTAAACCCATATCATCATACGTATACGTTACATCATTGCGTGAAAGAATCATCAAATCTTGTATAATTGCAAAGAATGCACTTAAATTATCTGGTGCTACTTATAGACAGTATGCTGACAAAGGTAACAGGACAATAACGTTAACACCTGGACAGGACGTTCTTCTTCTACTACCTAGTGACAGACACTTATTGACTGATTCTTGGCAGGGACCTTTTAAAGTGACGAGACAGATTTCACCTGTAGACTACGAGATCCAAATAAAAGACAAACACAAAATATTCCACATAAATATGCTAAGACCATACTACAACAGAGACAACGAACAAGACGATACAACAGCTTGTACAGTGATAATAGATCATGAAGATGACGAGGCTAGGGACGAAATTCCAACACCTGAATTAGACACGACAAACTGCTTGAAGGAGATCAAAATCAACAATCAATAATATAACTCTTCTAGATCTGGAGCCAATGGAAAACTCTGACGATCTACTGACAGAACTGACAGACGCTAGGTTCTTTACGAAGGTAGACATGACTAAAGGTTACTGGCAAATAGCGGTAGACGAACAGAGCAGACATCTGACAGCATTTGCCACACCTTGGGAACTGTACGAATGGTGCAAACTTCCATTTGGGCTTGTCAATGCCCCAGCCACATTCGTACGTATGACACGACTTTTACTAGTAGATATACCTAACATAATTTGCTATATAGACGACATCTGTGTTCACACAGAGACGATGACAGAGCACCATAAAGACATTAGAACAGACATTTGAAAGCATTAGACAGCACGGACTGACGGTAAAGCCTGCAAAAGTAGACATAGCCTACCAGGAAATATCCTTCTTGGGGTACAAAATATCCAATGGCTTTGTCACGACAGACGATAACATTGTGTCCAAGATACTAAAACTCTCACTTCCGACTACGAAAAAGCAAGTCAGAAGTTTGTTGGGACTTATAAATTATTACCGGCAGTTCATTCCTGATTTTTCCGAACTGACCGAAGTATTTACTAACTTACTAACAAAAGATAAACCGGAGAAAATTGTAAGCAATGAATGCCTAAAATTTGCATTCCGTAAAGTATTATCTTGTTTTTCTGATAATAGCTTACACAATCCCATCCTGAAATTGCCCAATCTCCATTTACCTTTCAGATTGCGTACAGACGCGAGCTCCGTGGCGATTGGAGCAGTCTTGTTGCAAGAGCATAATAACATCCTTCATCCTGTGTATTTCGTCTCCAGGAAACTGAAACCCAGAGAACGGGCATAGTCAATACCGCAGTTGGAAGCCCTAGCTTTAGTGGTGGGTATAACTAAATTGTCCAGATTCCTTCTAGGACGCCATTTCATTGTGGAGTCTGACAGCAGCCCGTTGCGATTTATAAATTCAGGTGTACCTTCAAACCAGATGGTAGCGCGCTGGTCTCTTAAACTCCAAGATTACAGCTTCGAGGTTCGACATATCCCAGGCAGAACCAACACGATTGCCGATCTTTTGTTCCGTTGTCCGACCGACCCAGTAAGCACCAATGTCTGTGTGCAGTGTGTTAAATACACTCAGATTAACACAGCCATCCATCAGTGAATATTTTTTTTCCATTCACAAAAAGCTGTGTGAAGTCTACTATGTGATGTGATAGGGATTACTCCCAATATATATAGTGTTCCTATTTTACTAAAATGTAGTGATTGTCGTGTATAATTGTGTAGTGTGTGGTAGAAAGCGAACTTTATTAATTGTATATATTACGAAAGAGAACAGTGCCACATTCGCTCAAAACTTACCGTAAGCGAACTATCCAATTTGACAGAGGTATCTGCGTGTGGAACTTTCCAGTGATATTTTAAATCCGTGTGTGAAAGTGTGACCTAAACATTGACAGCTACACCACTGCAGTCAATCGAAATCCAGAAGGTTTTACAGTGAAACATCCAACACATGAACGATTAGAACATTGTACATTCCGTAACTACATCAGACCGGAACAAGTGTGTTCTACAAGTTTCAACATCAGCTGTTTAGTGTTCGTGTGTACTTCCGGATTAGTTAGAAATTTAGAGCAAAATTAGCAGACGACAAATAAAAGTTTAAAAAGCTATGACGATTCTAAAATCTTCAGGAATCAACAAGTTTGAATACACGAATTGTGTGTTTATATATTTATGTAGTGTAATCTTAGAATCATATCTTGATTAATGTATTCAGACTACCGACTTTTTCTCTTTAGTATGAAGAAACATCAAGCGATGACACTAAGAAATAGAATAATTATTGTAAAATATTATATTTCATAAATTTTGAAGTTATTCCCCTTTCGTTTAATTGTTATTACATCATTACACAAAGGGCCATAATTTGAAATGTATACTGTAATGTGTTGCATATAAATAGCCATGTTGTTGCCAGATTGATAACACACCAGGAAGCCATCTACTGGGCATGGTAGAGTGTTACCGACATTGCAGACCAACACAAGAGCTCCTGGCCAAATGAGGTCAGGGTTTGAGCGTTTAATACGACTTATGTAAAAGCCGTAGTTTGGTCTAGCCAGATGGTTTTTGTTTCAAGAACCATATTATTACGTTTTTTTTGGAGGCTGCGAGGTAGATGCTTGGAAGCTGGTACTACCGATCTGACTGGGTCAATAATGCAATTGAGGTAATCAGCCATCGAGAGGATGAAACCTGACAAGTGTTAAACGTTGAACACCACATGTCGTTGAATACAACTTCCATTTCTTATATGTTTCTATGGCAGATGTGTATTTCTATGTATTCTGATACCAATGTAAATAACAACAGAAGGGTCGACTCTGACAAGGTTAAAATATTAACCCAGTATGTACATATATTATACATGAAAGATGACATCTTTCATGAAGTTGCCCGGGGGAGCATGTCAGAGTCTAGAATAGTGCAGTGATGCAGTGACATCGTTACGCCCGCCAGGCGACTTAGTCCCCAGCAGGGATGCCGTAACTTCGTTACGCCGTCAGGCGAGTAGTAGTTACCTGCCTGCGAGGTTGCTGGCTGACGAGACGGCCAGCGGTCAGACAAGGACGACGCAAGACGCACGCATGCCTCGTGAAGCCACTTCAGGTGGGAGGCAAGTTGCGAGCTATAGGCAGACAGCTCTGGGACGTTGACTCGACTGGACGCATGATGAGAGAAAGGCGTTGTGTGGTTTCTGTGCCTGAAAGTCGAGTGTCTGGACATCTTGAGAGATAGACTGTGAGCTGTATTGTGTATGTAAGTGTATTGAAGTATCAAGTATATCTTGTAGTGATCATCGTACTGTATATGATCTGTAAATAAATCTATTGAACGTTGTGTCGTTGAGTCTCAAGTCAAATCACGTTGTACTTGTACTGTCTCACATGTGTTAGGTTAGCGAGCCAGGTTTAAGACCCTGACACTAGTCCCAGGTAGAGGTCCCAAAATGTCGACGGCGAATCTTTCGAACGGTGTATTCATGATGGGCATCTCCCCAAGAATCACCGGCGCTGTCCTGTGTTTGGGTGCCACTCGTTGGGACTCTGGGCACGACTTGACATACCGTCGCACATCCCCCGCCATTCCTGGCCAATAGTTATGGCAGGAAATGCGTTGGAGAGTTGCCCCTACACCCATATGTCCACTGAAGTATATGGTGTGCCCCATATGAATGAGTTGTGATCTATACTCTTTGGGGACCACCAGCTGTCCGTACTGGCGGTCCTCTCTGCCGGTGCGGCGGTATAGCAACCTGTTCTTCATGTAGAATTTGCACCGGGATGGGGGTCACTACTTTTGGGCAACTGTTTGAAGCAAGGACGCAACGTCGCGTCCTCAGTCTGAGCAGTTCTCAATCCCCCTAACAAATGGTTGGAGACCCGTTCTTCTAGTGGCTCATCCCCTTTCTGGGAGCGGGTTTGCATAGCTCCCACTACGATCGGGTTCCTCGGTTCCCCTAGGAACGCATAGGTATTCCCTAAAATCAGGGGATAGATCGGATCTGGGAGCACGGCCGCCTTAATGGTACCGGTGACATACTTACACAGAATGTCCACTTGGGCAAGCGGCATACACATAGCCATGGCACTTTTTTGTGGCCGGTTGGATCTCCACAGTTTTGCCGGTGAGCTCCTCTGGGTGTACCAGGTGGGAGGCAATTACTGCTTCGAATTGCAGACCCCTGTCGTAAAGACATTCCAATGATAAATATAACATACCTTCGTCCAGCTCCAGCATATCCAGAGACACCAGTTTAGGTTGGGGTTGACCGGGATAGAAGAGACATTTTAAAATGAACAATTACGTGTTTGGTTCCATCAATCAATCAATCATGTGCCATGCCGGAAAGCGTGGGCAGTCATGACTCGCCATTTCACTCGATTACCAGCTTTTTTTTTAAATAAATCCATTTTGGAAAAAACTTTTTTGTTTTCCTTTTGGGCTTTTTAGCGAGCCAAGTTTAAGACCCTGACACAAGTGACCAGCCCAGCGAATCTGATTCTTCATTAGTAGAGTGTGGATTCTGGGCATGGACGCTCTTTCTAGGACTTCAGTGTCTGAGATCATGTCTTGCCATTTAATCTTCAGTAACTTTCTAAGGCAGACTGTGTGGAAGTGGTTTAATTTCCTAGCGTGTTGCTGATAAACGGTCCTGGTTTCACAAGCATATAGCAGTGTGGATAAAACAACTGCTTTGTAGACTTTCAGCTTTGTTTGCAAGCTTATTCCATTTCTGTCCCATACATTCTTGTACAGTCTGCCAAAGGCCGCGCTGGCCTTGGAGATTCTTGCATTCACTTCATCATCAATTATGGCAGCTTGTGACACAGTACTGCCAAGATAGGTGAATTTTTCCACAACACTTAGACTATACAATTCACTTTGATATTCGGAACAGTGTGATTATTATAGTGGCACAGAAAAACAGAAGGTAAAGCTGGCAGCTGTGCAACAGACAGAAGATAATCCATCCATCATGTACCATGCCGGAAAGCGTGGGCAGTCATGACTCGCCATTTCACTCGTGGATCAGCTCAGTGTTCGTGTCTCGTCCATGCCATGTGGCCAAGCCATCCAGGTATTTTCCTTTCGGTCTTCCTCTTGGTCTGTTCCCTTCGATCTTGCCAGTTGTCACCAAGTTCTCCAATTCATTTCTTCTCATAACATGTCCAAAACATTTTGACTGTCTACGTCTAATTTCTCTAATCAGTTTAGATGTTCATTTGTCCCCTGTAGTACTTGGTCATTGGTGTTTCTGTCTGTCCATAGTATTCTTTGCATTTTCCTCAGAAACCACATTTCTGCAGCCATCAGATGTTATTCAGCTTGACCGCTGATTGTCCAAGTTTCACATACATACAAAAGAGCAGGCTCTATGTATCCCCTCAACACTCTTTTTCTCGTTTCAATTGACATCGTTTTATTGGTCAGAATGTTTTTCATCTTGCTAAAGGTTACTTTCGCCATGGCGATTCTTGTTCTAATCTCTTCAAGGCATCTCCCATCAGATGTTATGACTGTTCCAAGATAATTGTACCGATTCACTTGTTGAAGAATATTTCCATTTACTTGTATATTACATTGTGGCACTTCTTTCTTCCTAGAGACGACCATAACCTGAGTCTTTTTACAATTTAATTCTAACCCCAGTTGCTCACTGTGTACAACAACCGCACCTACTAATTGTTGCAGGTCCTGCGCATTGTCTGCAATTAATACTGTATCATCTGCATATCTAATGTTACTGATGTTTCGTCCTCCAATGCTGATTCCATTTGTCAAGGTCTCACATAAAGTATATATGGATATAGAGATAGAGGAGATATATATATAAGGGATATAACACCAATATAGAAACCCTAAGAAGGGAATTAATTGCGACAGCTAGAATGCCCGAACAATCTCGGGCCTTCGAGAACGAGGGGTCAGTTTGCCTACCGCTTCGTTGACACAGGTGGAACCCGCCGGAAGCGTGAGGGGCCACTCTCACGAGAAGCTCAAGGGGAGTCATACTCCGTGTCAACCCGACGCCCGGCAACGGGCAGACGAATACTGGACAGCGGACGAGAAGCAGGGTTTAGCTTAAGGGGGACGAGATATACAGAAACTAAGTTGAATCTAGAGATTGTTGATTAACGAGATAGTTTGATAGAGTTATGCTGTGATAGTTATGTGTATGATGACTTGTTGATGTATGTCTCAGATACTGTGATATTGTGATTAACTACGAACTCATGATTCGCTAGATTAATGATAATCAATTAGATTCTCTATATGCAGTATGGAGTTTATCGCATGTCTGAACCCGAGTTTTGTTCCCTAGATCTTTAAGACGTTGACAGGCTATTTGGGGGTCAAGCCGTTTTGGCAAGCTCAAAACTAATGAATTCTACTTAAAATTCTTGACAGTTCTTGGCTTTGCCAAGTAAAAATACTATTACAATCATACACGACAAAGTCTCATTATTACAGCTACTATCTTCTCATATCTTTCTCCTTTCCCTCTAAGAAAGTTATTAGAACCATGCTTATTTCAAATTAACATTGACATGACTGGACAATAACTGTGACACAATACTAATCTTTTTCATTCCAACTACAGATTGTTCCGCAAGAAAGTTGTGCGTTTAAATTGTTCTCCTACAGCAGCGAAAGAAACGGAGAACCAAACATCAATACTACAGTAAAGACACCAGTAAATCAGATAAGTCCCATAGATTTCATTCTTATTGTATCTCTAAACGATACTCATTTTTCTTTATGTAACATTTTTTCCACGCATTTCGATTTATTATAAGTACATGCAAATTTCATGTCCATTTGAAATTACTGATAGAAAGTATATATGTAAACTTTAAGGGACATAATCAATAGTTGTACTCCCAAACTTTTTCAAAGGGAATTACTTTTTAGAAATTTACATTTACTTAAATTTACAAAATGTCAACACTGGAACAGTGTATTGAACTAGGTCTTACATTAGGATATTCTGCAAACAAACTGGCGGTATGGGCGCAAAAAACGCATGCAGAAAATGTAGCGAGAGAAGACCGGGCAGCCGAACGAGAACAGAAAAGGCTGGAAATTGAGGCTGAAAATAAAAAGAGGGAAATTGAGGCAGAAAATAAACGACGAGAGATGGAAATTGAGGCTGCTAACAAACAAGCTGAAAATAAAAAGTTAGAAATTGAGGCTGCTAACAAACAAGCTGAAAATAAAAAGCTAGAAATTGAATTAAATGCAGAAACAAAAGAAAATTAGAAATAGAAGGAGCTCTGAAACAGAAAGAAATAGAAACACAGACACAACTAAAGGTTAAACAAATGGAGATATATTCCAATATGGAAATCTCCGTAAATAAATTAAGAAGTAAGGAAGAAGAACATACGTATAACAAATACAAAGGCCTGGTCAAACCCTACTGTTCCGGAGATTCCATCAGTGCCTATTGTGAGAACTTTGAGTGTTTAATGTCCTACCATAGCATTCCTAAAATCGACTGGGCTATGATCTTCATGAGAAATTTAGCATTGGAACCTTTAAAAGTAAATGAAACTCTCCCAAAATACATGAGAAAAGACTACGACTATCTAAAATACAGAATCTTGCAACATTTTTTCGTTAGACACAGCAGGATATTAATTACAATTCTCAAAACTTTCACCATCACCCAACCAAACATTCATAGACTATGTTTCTTCAGTTCAGGATATTTTTAATAAATGGATTACATCCGCAAAAACAAACAACTCTGAAAAATTAAGGGATCTGATGATAATTGACAAAATTATGAACTCAACACCCACCTCTTTTTCTAAATTCTTACGACAGAGTGATTGCAAGACAATTGAGGAGGTTGAACAAAAAGGAAACGTCTACTGTACAGCAAATCGTGACATTTTTCGATTAAATACTACTCAAAATGAAGTAGCAGCTGTCACTAACACAAAGTACTCTAAACCAACTGATAACAAATTTAAACCATGTCCTAAATTTTCAAAGCCAGCTCTGTGTCAATATTGTCAATTCACCCATGAACAATATGCTATATGCGACAAAGCACCAACCTACTGCCACCACCTCCAAATGATGGTAGAAAAGCAGAGAAACAAGAGAAACACCTACAGAAGAGCAGTTAAATGCTATTTTTGTCGGGCGTATGGCCACTATAGCGGGCTTTGTGAAGGCCGCAAAATGATGAAACAAGCCAATGCAGTATTGGTAGACACATCTAGTGATGAAGAAATGGATGATGTTAATCAATGTGACATCAAGAATGAAAGTAAGAATGAATCAGTGAATGCCCTAGAAGTCATTAATACCAATGACTATAACACCTGTATCATATGTAAAAAGTTCCAGTTGGATACAACCCTTGAATGTGGCCATACATTTCCAATATCCAACCAAATGGTCAATGCAGCCTTGGCATAAAAAGGCAAGTTGCAATTTGTAAAGGGTCTTATAAATAACCAACTTTGTACAGTCATGCGGGACAGCGGGGCGACTCTGGTTGGCATTAAAAAGACATTAATTAAGGACAGTGACTACACAAACGACTATGTGACATGTCGCACATTCGCAGGTACCATCGAAAGATACCCCTTAGCACTGGCCGAAATTCAAAAACCATTTGTGTCAGGACAAGTACTGTGTGCGGTGTTAGACAACTCGTGCGCGGACATTATTGTGGGGAATCTTCCCAACGTAAAATCATGTTCAGAAGAAGATATCAAAAAATGGGAGCTAGAAAACTGCACTCTAAAACCAAGCAGTAATCCCACGATAAATGAACATAATTTTATGTCTCCAAATGCCAAAAGCGTAAAGGAGACCACCAATGACGAAATTCTAAACGAATTTACAGAGATGCACAACACAGGGGCAGTCGAATCTTTCGACCAGACCACTAACATAAAACCTCGAATTGAGGATGCCGTCAATGAACAAAACTGTAAACCTGCAAGTGTGCAACACAAAACAGAAGACGCTAACGTAGTGACCAGACAAACGACTCAGAAAACCCACAACGAACAACTTGACGAGTCATTACAAATCATAATCATCATCATCAAGTGCCGTGCCGGCTGGCGTAGGCGTTCATGGCTCTCCATAGATCTCGGTCTTTGGTTTTCTGGATCAACTCTGCTGTTGATATTCCTCCATGCCACCGTCTCAATCCATCCAGCATCACTTCTCTTGGTCTACCTCTGCCTCTCTTCCCCTCGATCTTTCCAGTTGTTACAATGTTCTCCAATGCCTCTCTTCTCATCACATGACCGAGGAAAGCTGTTTGTCTCTGTCTTATTGTTGTATATAATGTTCTAGTTTCATTAGCCTGTTTCAGGCAGTCGTCGTTAGTTACTCTGGCAGTCCAAGGAATTCGCAACATTCGTCTCAGGAACCACATCTCTGTTGCTTCTAATTTCTTCTTAATTTGTTCATTTACATTCCAAGATTCACTGCCATACAGCAAAACTGGTTCTACATAGCATTTCAGCACTCTCTTTCTTACATTCAGTGACAGTGACTTATTGCATAAGATACTCTTCATTTTCTGAAATGCAGCTTTTGCCTGCCCTATTCTGCTCCTAATCTCTGTCGTACATCTTCCATCTGATGTTATAAATGCCCCTAGGTATCTAAAATTATCAACTTGGTTAAGTATTTTCCCTTCTATTTCTATGTCACATTTTGGTGTCACCATTTTCTTTGATATTACCATTGTTACTGTTTTCTTGATATTCAAGTTGAGTCCTTTCCTTGCACTCTCTGTTACTACAACGTCTAATAATTGTTGTAGGTCTGTTGAATTATCCGCCACCAATACTGTGTCATCTGCATAGCGTATATTATTTATATTATAACATCCAACTAGTATTCCTGGCATCTCTTTGATCTCTCTCATTATTACTTCGCTATACAGGGAGAAAAGATCTGGTGACAAGACACACCCTTGTCGTACTCCTAGCTTTATCTGTTCGTAACTACCCTCTTTATTTCCCATTTTAATTGCTGCTACTTGGTTCCAGTAAATATTCTTTATTATTCTTAAATCTTTTCCATCAGTGTTGATATCTTCCAACATTTTAATCAGTTCATCATGTTTTACTTTATCAAATGCCTTAGTATAATCTATGAAGCACAAATATATGTCCCTCTGTTTCTCTATTGACCTTTCTATTAGTGTCCGCAATGTATAAATTGCATTGTTTGTGCCCTTTCCTTCCACAAATCCATACTGTTCTTCACTAATTTCCATTTTTATTTTCTTTTTGGTTCTTCTCATTATGATTCTGAGTAGAAGCTTAGTGATATGGTTTATAAGGTTAATTGTACGAAAATCTTCACAATCAATTGCTCCTGGTCTTTTTGGTATAGCTATAAATACAGATTTCAGCATATCACTGGGTAAATATCCACTGCTGTAAATATCATTCAACATTTTGGTTAATATATCTACTCCAAATTCTCCCAATACTTCTAATTCTTCTATTGTGATTTCACCTGGCCCAGCTGTTTTTCCTTTCTTCATACGTTTCATAGCGTCAGCGACTTCTTCTTTCAGAATAGGTGGACCTTCTAAGTTACTATCTTCTGTTAATTCTGCCCTTTCTCCTTCATATAATTCTCTTATATACTCATTCCACCTCTTCATTATAGCATCTTCCTCTAATATTATCTTTCCTGTTTTTGATTTCAAACACCCTGTATTTATTCTTATTTTTTTCCTGTAAGCTCACTGATTAGTCTGTGCATATTTTTTGTATCTTTAATGGAATTTAATTCAATTTTTTTGCATTGCTCGTTTAACCAACTTTCTTTAGCCTTCCCACATTTATCTTTTATTTCTTTATTTATCTTACCGTATTCTTGTTTGTCATTTTTATACTGTTTTCTTTTGTCCATCAGGTTTAAGATATCTTCATTCATCCATTTTTTCTTAGCTATTTTGCCTCTCTCTGGTAATACTTCTTTGCTAGTTTGATGAATGAAGTCCCTTAACATTTCCCATTGTTCATCTATACTCTGTATTTTAGTTATTGCATTGTACCTATTTTTCACAGTCACTCTGTACTGTTCTTGCATTTCTTTATCTATTTTTAGAACCTCTTTATTAAGTCTCATGTTCTTAACCATTTTTTTCCCTCTCTTTAATCTTACTTTTATTTGTCCATATAGTGGTACATGATCACTATTACAGTCAGCACCAGGCATTGTCTTTACATTAATTAAAGAATTTCTAAATCTTTTATTAATTAGTATGTAGTTAATTTGGTTGCGTATTTTCTTATCAGGGCTTATCCATGTGTACAGTCGTCTTTTATGGTGTTTAAACCATGTGTTTCCAATTATCATATCATTGATATTTGCCCATTCTATTAGCTTTTCCCCTCTTTCATTTCTTGTACCTAAACCATAATTAAACCCCCCCC